>JAHRHZ010000264.1:7050786-7156596 GCA_024137785.1 Ginglymostoma cirratum | reverse complement strand
CCCCCATTTCTGATGAAGGGTTTAGGCCCGAAACGTCAAGTTTTCCTGCTCCTATGATGCTGCTTGACCTGCTGTGTTCATCCAGCCCCATGCTTGTTATCTCGGATTCTCCAGCATCTGCAGTACCTTTTATCTCTGATTCAATTCAGACGCACATTGATTATCACTCAAAATTTTCAAATGGACTTTATGATGAAAACAATATGATTTGCCTTCTACCATGAATATTTATGTCATATAGAAAAGCAAACAAAATAGTAATCTAGAAACAGAAACATTAGCCACAGTGCATTGCTACACTGGCACGTGTTCATGGGCTCCAGCTGAGGTAGTTTGCATCAAACTTAGAAAGTACCTTGTGTGAGGATCTTCCGACTTTGGTTCTTCTAGAAAAACAGAAAGCTCAGGGGATACATAGACGCTTTTTTCAATGTTATTCATGAAGCTCTTGGAATTCTCCTTTAATTCCTTAGACTGGAGACGTTCATCTGTGAATAAAAGTTGGCATTTATTCAGTGAAATTTAATGAAAGCTTAGATAAGTTTTAAGTCAACTGAGGATAAATATATTAGCAGGAAATGAAGAGGCATTTCCCTTCAAAAACAAAAGATCAGCAATATAAGAGCTGCAGGATCATAACAGGTCTTTCCAATGGGGAAAACAAAACCTAAATATGTATTTTTTGTTTAAACAAAAGCACATTTTTTCCAACTTTCATGTTTATTTTGCTCACACACACACAGATGGCTGCTGTGATACAGTACCACTTCCCTTATAGTTTTCAGTTAGGTTTCATCAGGAGATTCTCCCTTTCTATTTGCAATCTTTACAAGAGTTTTCACTGATTCTAACCTTGAAACTTTGCTGGTTTTGCTACCTATGGCTTCCCCACTATTGAGGTCCACAAAGAATGTACCAGATAGTTGCGTAACTAGTTGAGTTCCTGTAATTATTTTAAATTTGGAAACATTTCCTGTTCATTTCTTATGGTTATGAGCGTATTAAATCAAGAACATTTAACCCTTCAGCCTGCTCTACATTCAATAAGGTCAGAAGTCACATGACACCAGATTATAGTCCAAAACTCTCAGCGTTCCGAAAACTTGTGATTTCAAATAAACCTGTTGGACAATAACTCAGTGTTGTGTGACTTCTGACTTTGACCACCCCAGTCCAACACCAGCACCTCCACAACATTGGCCACCATTCAATAAGATCATGGCTGATCTGTTGTTTTTGAATTCCACGTTCCTATTTATTCCCAATAACCTTTGATTCACTTACGGAACAAGAATCCACCTATCTCCACCTTTAAAATGTTCAATTAATCCATCTCCAGTAGTCTCCTCTTATTTTCTTCAGGTCAGAGGGGTGGCCATGAGTACCCGCATGGGCCCCAGTTATGCCTGTCTCTTCATGGCGTATGTTGAACATTCTTTGTTCCATTCCTATTCTGGCCCCACCCACACAATTCTTTGTCCAATACATCGCTGATATCATCGGTGTTGCTTTCCTCTCTCGTCTGGAATTGGAAAAGTTCATTGATTTCGCTTCCAATTTCCATCCTGCCCTCACTTTCACCTGGTCTATCTCTGACTCCTTCCTTCTCTTCCTTGACATTTCTGTTTCCATTTCTGGGGATAGACTGGCCACTAATGTCCACTATAAACCCACTGACTCCCACAGCTACCTAGACTATACATCCTCACACCTTGTTTCCTGTGAAGACTTCATCCCATTCTCTCAGTTCCTTCATCTCCATCGTATATGTTCAGATGAGGCCAACTTCGACAAGGAAGCCTCCGAAATGTCCACCTTCTTCCTCAGCCAAGGACTTCCCAGCACTGTTGTCAACAGGGCCCTCAACCAGGTCCTCTCCCGCACTTCCACCCTCACCCCTTCTCTTCCCTCCCGCAACGGCGACAGGGTTCTCCTTGTCCTTACTTACCATCCCACCAGTATCCACATCCAGAAGATCATCAGATGCCGTTTCTGCTTCCAGACACACGTTCCCCTCCCCTCCCTTGTCCGCCTTCCGTGGGGACCGTTTTCTCCAGGACACCTTGGTCCACTGTTCCTTCGCCCCCAACAACCCCCCACATCACCTTCCCCTGCAAGTGGCAAAGGTGGAACACCTGCCTATTTACCCTCTCCCTCCCCAGTATCCAAGGGCCCAAACATACCTTCCAGGTGAAGCAACACTTCACCTGCACTTCCCAGAATCTAGTCTACTGCATTCGCTGCTCACAATGTGGTCTCCTCTACCTTGGGGAAGCAAAGCATAGACTGGGTGACCACTTTGCACAACATCTATGTTCTGCTTACAAAAAGACCCTGAGCTACCTGTTGCCTGCCACTTTAAAGCACCACCCTGTTCCCTGGCCAACATGTGTGTCTCTGACTTGCTGCAGTGTTCCAGTGAAGCGCAAAGCAAGCTGGAAGAACAACATTTCATTTTCTGCTTGGGGACCGTGCAGCCCTCCAAACTCAATATAGAGTTCAATAATTTTAGGGCCTGAACTCTCCCACGTCCTAGCCCCCTACCCCACAGACCACAGCCAGTTATCGCATAGCCTGCCAATACACACTACCAATCGTTAGTCACTAACAGTCCTCATTAACAAATATTCACCCTCCTAGCCAGATTATCATCAACTCCTTTGTCTATCCAACTGCTCTTCTCTCCCTTTGGACTCTATCCTACTGTTTACTCCCTACCCATCCCCCTCCCTACTTCCTGCATGTAAGCCAACATTTTCCCAGCAACCATGAGTTCTGAGGAAGGGTCACCAGACCTGAAATGTTAACTCTGATTTTTCTTCACAGATGCTGCCAGACCGGCTGAGCCTTTCCAGCAACTTCTGTTTTTGTTCCCGATTTACAATACCTGCAGTTTTTTTGGCTTTTATTTAGCCAATTGCCTATCCCTGTTAATAGTTATCCTCCTTATGCCATTAGCTCCCATTTTATACAACAACTTTTGAAGTGGCACCTTCCCAAATGTCTTCTGGAAATCAAAGTACAGTACGTCCACAGAGTCCCCGTTATCTACAGTGCATTTTACTTCTTGAAAGATCTCGAATAAATTAATGAGTTAAGTATGATTTCCCTTTCACAAAACTATTTTCCAGATTACCTTCAGTTTTTCTCAGTCTGCAGCTATGACTTCCTTAATAATAGATTCTAATACCTTGCCCTTGGCAGACACTAAGCTAACAGGCCTATTGTTTCCAGTTTTCTGGCACCCTGCTTTCTCGAATAGAGGAGTTATATTTGCTACTTTTCAATCTGATGGAACTTTTGAGAGCTTAGCAAACTTTGGAGAATTCACACCAACACATCTACTACCTCATTCGCAACCGAAGACCTTAGGATGAAGTCCAGTAGGACCCAGGGACTTGTTGGCTTGCAGCTCCATCAGTTTGCTCAGTTCTCCTTCTTTACTGTTATTTCATAATGTTCCTCTCCTGCTTCCACCTCTTACCTAGGATGATAACTCCCTACTCTCACTCTCTAAAGGATCAAAGCTAATTTTACTTAAATGTTTCCTTTTTAAATTCCTATAGGAACTCTTATGGATTTTTATATTTCCAGTTAGCTTCCTCTCATTTTCTAGTTTATTTCTTCTGACTATTCTTTTACTCATTCTCTGCTATTCTTTACATTTTGCCCAATTATCTAAGCTGCCGCTCATCTTTGCAAAATTATATGCTTTTTCCTTCAGCTCGATGCTTTCTTTCACTAATGGCGGTGTGTCTTTCCCTTAGGATTTTTCTGTGTTGTCAGAATAGGTTTATTCTGACTATTCTGAAATATCCTTTTAGATGTCCACATCTCTGGTGATCTATCACCTAGCCTACTATGACTGTTCACTGCAACAAACTCAGCTTTCATGCCTACACATTATTGCCCTTATTTAGGTTGAAATTATTGTCTTTTACTCAGTCTTCTCCCTTTCAAATTGAATATATAATTTAATCACATTATAGTTGCTGCCTTTAGTCCAAGTTAACCCTGTTACATTATCAAGTCTGCTAATAAGCTGCTCTCTGGTCAGTTCCAGAACATACAGCTTTAAGAAATTCTCACAGAAACATTCCATGAATGCCTCATACAGTTTAAGTAAATTAAAATCACCCATGATTAACTGCCATTCTTTTAGAACAAACACCCACTATTGCTTCTTGTATATTCATCCTACATTGTAATTAGTTAGGCAGCCAGTAAACTGCTTAGACTGATGACTTCCTTCCCCTACTATCCGTCAGCTCCTGCCCAACTGATCTCTCATCCTAATCATCTGAAACAAGGTCATCTCTAATCATTGCACCAATGCCATTCTTAATTAGCAGTGCTACCTCTGCCCAGCTTCCTATTCTTCCTGAACGCGATATATTCCTCAGTATTCAAGACACAAACTTTTCATCAATTAGATCATATTTATTTATTTCAAATGTGTACTATTAATTTGTTTAACTTCATTATGAATGCTGTGCACATTTAGACACAAGAATCTTCAGTTTGTTTTTTGTTATCTTTGTAACATCTAGTTGTGACTTTTGATTATTCTTAAGTTTGTTTTTCTGTGCTTTCCTACCATTCTCTGATCTTTACATTTTGCTGTCCTGTCTGGACTCTACCCCTTGTTTTGATACATCTAGTTAAGCTTGATCCCTCACTCCATTTGCTCAGTTTAAAGCCCTCTCTACCACCCGAGTTATGCAGATCACAAAAATACATGGTTCAGGTGCATAATATCCCAACAGTACACCCCCTACCAGGGGGCGTGGAATTGGAGGAAGAATGATTTTTTTTCAAACTAGATGTGGACGTTATAATGCCTGGAACTCTGAGGCAGTTAGGAGCAGGCCTGAAAATAAAAAAATCAAAACTAAATGCAAGTGCTAAATAAGCTTTATGAATAATAAGTCCATGCAGCACTAGATTGCTGTAGAACATGTTTAGGCACACTACAGTCTTTTGATTTGAGCCTGTGGGTTCCCTAGAAGTTGCAGCATCACAGTGGTCCGCATGGTAACAAATTTCTCAGCATTCATTTCTGCTGTGACTGCAAGATCCAGACCTTTATGAATTTAATGTAAAGACTGAAAGGACTCTATGGGCCCACGTGGTCTAACCTGCACTCTTGATATCCTCAGCTCATCAGTTGCTGGGCAACAGATCATTACAGCAGTAAATCAAGCAAACCTACAGATAGTCATGGGTTTCTTCTTTCGCATTGATGCTTTGATTAACTCAGCTCCATGTAATGTGTCTGTGTGTCTTTTTGCCTTGGCTTTGTAAAACCACTCGCCAGTCATATTCCTGCGCTGAACTTCATTTTCAACTGATTCTTGCAAATGTCTGAGGGAAGGAAAAATAAAATATTAAAAAAGTATTCAGTATTTTATCAACCATTAACTATGCACCTTTGAGAGTGTGAAATTCATTTGTTTTCCCCACGTATTTCCTTTATCTCTCAGGTCATTGTCTGCTTAGCAATAAATGATACACAACAGTGAAGTTAAAATTTCTATGATGTAGAGGTGCTAGCGTTGGAGCGCTCCGAAAGCTTGTGATTTCAAATAAACCCACTGAACTATAATCTGCTGTCGTCTGATTTCTGACATTAAAATTTCTAACTGGTAACTTTAAAAATGCTGAATTAAGTGAAACAAAAAAATGAAACATCAAATAAATTGAGAGAAATTGTGATTTTTGTCATCTACCAAAGTGCTATTCAATACCTTTACAAAGGTAATGCTGAACATGCAAATTCATATCAAAAATAAACAAGTTTAGACAGAGCAAACATGTTCCTAAATGAATAAGCATATTTTAAAACAGTGAGATTGAGGATCAAAATAATCTCCTTGAATACGACATGCTCGTAAGGAAGAGGTATTCATCGGAAAAAAGAAAATGCAAAAATATTTTTAAAGCTAATCAGAGGGCCAAAAAGACATTTAAACAAAAAGGCATTAAAAAGACCTTAACAGTACATCAGCAGCCAGAGAAGCAGTGACTTTAAATTAATGCCAACAGTCTCAAACTTAAGCATAACAACAGTAATAAATATGCAGTGTGACTTCTTCAAAATATTCAGAAATCAACAAATGCAATATGTATTTCCAAAGTTGTCCCAAGTAAAATCAACAGCTTTCATTTAAAAGGAGATGAAAGCTTTGGAAAGGTTAAATAAAATCAAAATGATTAAATTTATTTCTACTTTTGTTTGCCAGGAAACTTAGGAAGAGAATTCCAAGACACTAGGTGGTAGTGGTTGACACTGCAAAAAACATACAACAGGAGTTTCCTAATTCAGACAGAGACAAGATTGTGTGTGGACTCCTGAATACATTCTCCATACATCTGCTCCTAAGCTGCAGGGAGGTGGGAAGCAAAAACGGAGGTCTGTCTTTTACACAGAAGGCACCATGCATCATGTAGCCGTTGGTGCTCTCCTTGCCAGCTCGAGTTGGTCACTTCCTCCCCATGGAGCTTTCCATCCCACATTGCCACATACAAGGCCCTGTGACATTACTGGAATATGGAACTCTCTGACAGGGTGGAGGTGATTGACACATTTGCAGCACTGCCCCTTCATGGCTGTTGACCTTTCTGCAACCTCCAACCAGGGTCTCTTGTCAGACAGGATTGTCTATTCTTTTTGTTCCTTTGGGGAGAAAAAGTTCCCATCTTCCTCATGCATCCTGGAGGAGAATTGCTAAACCCAGCGTTTTCCTTCTGGCATGTCCCCTGCACCATCTTGACAGTTTCTTTGACTTCCTAATTAAACTATAATCCTGATGTTGGATTCAATGCTTTTCCTTCTCTGGGATTCCTACAGTGAGCACTGGTGAGCCTTCACATTGAAGGGTTCCACTCGAGAGCACTGTCCTTTCTGCTTTGCTGTTTGCAACACTTGAAGGGGGGCTGAATTCAGGTTTGGCATCAGGTGATCAGCTCTTTGTGACCTGTTCCCATGCCTCTAGGATAGTAATTGTCCAGGCATCACATGAATGCAGTTGGTTGACCTCTTTTCTCCTGTGCAGCAACGGCAGCTGCTTCTGGGACTGCTGCAACAACCAGCACCACATCCTCTAAATTCAGCTCAAAGCTGTTTTTTGTGGCAACATATTTAAAAGGTGTCACACATCAGAAGACGCCAAATCCACAACATGTTGTTATGCAAGTTTATTGAGACAATGGATAACATCTCTAGCACCTTTGAAAGCAATGGAATTTTCAGATAGACTTCCTCATTTCAGATATTTTAAGCACTTACAGAGAAGACAACGTCATGATTCATCTATTTGTAATTAAGTCCAAGGCAAATTTCAAACAAAAACAAAACATTTGGAGAAATGTAAACCTCTTCCATTTTACAAGGAAAAAGTCAACATCGAATCTAGCTGGAAAATCAGGTTTTGGAAGTATCCCAGGATGAAAAGCATGTTTTGTTACAAAAAACACAATTTACAGCAGTAAATGTGAATTTGCTATGTTTGACAATAAAAAGTATTCATTTGCTGTACTAGGTCCAGCGAATGGATACTTAGTTTTTGTTGATCTCTGGCATTTATCGAGTTTAATGATTTGCAAAATCAATTATAATTTAAAGCAGCAAATAATTATTCAGATTTTTTTAAAATCAGATTTTGTAAGTGCCTTCCACCTACATAATGGATTATTTCATATTTTATCTGAATATAACATACTCCATGCCAAGACATTATTACATCAGGATATAATGATCAGTTATTGAAAAGATTCTTCATAATTATTGTAACCAACTTTTGATTGCTTTCAATTAACCCAGCATGCTCTCCTCAGTTACATTACATTAAGTCATGTCAATGTAAAGCAAGTGGCATTTTAAGTGGCAAACCATAAGTCACTTTATACTTGAATGTTGAAAGAAACATAAACTTTATTTGACTCTACCACAATTAAAGATTATTTCAGTGCTTTACAAATAATGCATTTTTGAAATTATGCCTCACATATTCAGATGGAAATCTGTTCTCCGTATCTGGTCCAACCTATATGAACTCCAGACCCACGGCAATGTAATTGACTCTTAACCAACCTCTGAAATAGCCTTAGCAAACCACTCAGCCAAACATTTTGGGTTGGCAAACTGTAAGAAATGGTGTGCCAGAGGGATCAGTGCAGAAGCCTCAACTGTTCATAATTTGTATAAATTGTGCAGTAAGTTCTAGACAAGCCAGCCACACGCACACCCCATAACGCATTAAAAAATTAAGGTTTAGAATACATAATTTAAAGGAATTACATTAATGCATGTTGCTGTAATTTGGAACATTGAGCTCCAATTGGTAATATGCAAATCCAAGGTTTAATCCTTTTTTTTGAAATAACTTTGCTAAGATATTCAGGAACTCTTCTGTCAATGATGCAGCTAGATAGGTTTCAGATTTTTCAAAAAGACAGTGTTATTTCCAATGGTTGAGCTGTGAAAAAGTAAACATACTAATTGAAGTAGTCATGATGATTTCATAACTTTCTTCCAATTAGAAACCTGAACCACATGGTATTATCCACTGCCCTGACAAAGATGCCATCTTTCAGGTGAGACATTAAACCCAATTCCTGTCTGCTGTCAGCTAGCTCTATTTCAAACAATAAAAAACTAATCCCCAATTTCCTGCCAAATATTTATTCTTCAAATTTCTTCCTTTTTTTCTATATTTTTGATTGTGGACTGAAATGGAAAAAGGATTGTTTTAAAAACCAGAGATTGTGAAAAGGATTGCTGCATTTTTTTAAAAAAAGCAAGTCACTAACACTTATGGTAAGTGCTGTTTGCATTACTGCTTAGTCAGACAGTGGGGGGGAAGATTACTGCAGATGGATTGGCACCAGGGGTTGAATCAGAGTGAGATACAGCCAGAAACAACTAACTGATTGGTTTGTAGAGTTTTGACCAGTTGAAGAACTGAGAGATTTGGTCCTTGAACAGCTTGTGGGTGTTAACAATACTGTCAGAAGCCTTCAGATCTCCAAGAAGGGAGATGGTATCTCTCTCACTTCAATAAAAAAAAACTAAAGCCTGAAGAGAGCTAATTTATTTTTCCTTGCCAGCTGTTGCAAGCAGCAAAGAGAGTTTGTAACTTATGAACAAGCCACAATGTGTCTCCTCCATGAAAGAGAAGAGCGCCTGGAAAAGAAACATCAAAAAATAGCAAATCCTGATAAGCAAAAGGATCATCTCAGCTAAATGTATAGACAAGGACACATTGAACTGCCTTTGCAAATTTTCCCTCCATCGGTAATTTTTTGTTTGTTCGTCTGTGTGTGTGTACCGGGGGAGTTTTACAAGAAAGTTAGAGTTTTAAACAATAGTTATATGTCAACAGTTCATAGTTTACCTAAAGCTAAAATCTAATTATTTGTTAGAAATAGTAACATTTGTTGCACATAGGCACACTTGCATGGACAGAAGATTGGCTGACTACCAGAAAGCAGATAGGTGTAAACGGGTCTTTTTGGCAAACTGCAAAAAGTGGTGTGCCAGAGGATCAGTACTGAGGCCTCACTATTCATAATTTATATAAATGATTTGGACGAAGAGACAGAAGGTTTGGTAGCTAAATTTGCAGATGACACAGATACACCTGGAAAATAAGTGGTGATAATGAAAATAAGAACACATGAAAGTTACAAAAAGATAAAGATAGACTAAGTGAGTGGGCAAATACATGTCAAATGGAATATAATGTGGGGAAATGTGAAACTGCCCACTACGGCAGGAAAAACAAACAAAAATGATCTAAACATTGAGAGATTTCAGTAGTTTGAGATGCAGAGGGATCCGGGTATTCTTATGAACGAATCACAAAAGGTTGGCATGCAGGTACGGCAAGGAATTAGGAAAACTAACAAATGTTATCATTAATTAGAAGAGGAATTGAATATAAAAGTTATGCTTCAATTTTGCTGGATACTTGTGAGACCACATCTGAGGTACTGCACATACTACTGGTCCCCTATTTAAAGGAAGGATACAAATAAAATGGGGACAGTATGCAGAAGGTTTATTAAACTAATGTCTGGAATGGGCAAATTGCCTTGAGGAAAAGTTTCACAGATTAGGCTTGTATCCTCTCGAGTTTAGAGGATTGGGAGGGGACTCGAGGGAAACAAAATCCGGAGGGTATTGACAAGGTAGATGTGGATAGGACATTTTCCTCTTATGGAAGAATCTAGAACTTGGGGTCACTTCTTAAAATTAAAAAAATTCAGGGATCACCCAGTTAAACAGAGATAAGGCAAAATTATTTTCACTCAGAGGGTCAGGAGCCTTTGGAACTCTCTCCCTGAAAAGAATGTGGAAGCAGTCTCCTTGAATATTTTTAACACTGAGCCAGATAGATTCTTATAATGCATAGGGGTTGAATGATTATTTGGATAAGCGTGAATGTAGACAGGAGTCTCAGCAATGATCCTATAATAATGGAGGCTCGAAGGCCTGATTTGTATGTATCTCCTTTAATTATGTGTCAGCTTTTGTCTGGCAATATTGCTGTTTAGTACGTCAAGAAGCCAACAAGAGAGGACTGGAAGAAAACAAGATAATAATCGATGACAGTAAACTAACAAATAATATTAAAGTGAGTAGCAAGGTTGCGCATTCTTTAAAATTACCAAAAGGAAGAGAGGCCTAAGTGAACACAGACCCCTTACAGAATAATGCTGGGGAAACAGGGAATGGCACGGGAGTTGAATAAATACTTCGTATCTATCTTTACAGTAAAAGACACAAATAGCATTCTAAAGGAGAATTATAACAATGATTCCAGGAAAGAAGGGCTTGCCATATGAGCAGTTTAGGACTCTGGGTCTGTATACGATGAAGTTTAGAAAGATGAGTGGGGATCTCATTGAAACTTACAGAATACAGAGAGGCCTGGATAGATATGGCATGGAGATGATGATTTACTTGTAGGAGAGATTAGGACCTAAGGGGAGAGCCTCAGAGTAAAGAGTACTGAGATGAGGAGGAATTTCTTCAGCCAGAGGGTGGAGAATCTGTGGAACTCATTGCCAGAGCATGCTGTAGAAGCCAAGTCATTGAGTGCTTTTAAGGTAGAGATAGATAAGCTCTCAATTAGTAAGGGCATCAAGGGTTATGGAGAGAAGGCAATAGATTGGGTTGAGGGTCATTTCAGCCAAGATTGAATGGTAGAGTAGACTTGATGAGCGAAATGGCCTAATTCTGTTTCCATATATTATGGGTTTATTATCAGGACAAATGAGTCATTTCCTCATTGGCAAACTATATCTAGTGAATTGCTGCAGGAATGAATGCTGAAGCTTAGCTGTTTATGATCTATATTAATTGCTTAAAAGGAACAGACTGTACTGTATCATAAGCAGAACTGACTACAAAGATAAATAGGTGAGCAAGTTGAGAAGAGGGTTTGAAGAGTGTGGAAATCAAATATATTGATTAAGCAAGTGAGCAAAACAATTAGCTAATGATGCATTATGAGGAGAAAATATGATGTTGCTACTTTGGAAGGAAGAATAGAAAAGCAGATACCTTAAAGAAAGATTGAAGCATGTTCCAACACAAGAGAACTACATGTCTTCTACATTAATCACAAAACATTTGAATACAGGTGAAGAAAGTTACAGGGCAAACAAACGGAACATCTTTCAGAGGACGGAGCGTAAAAGTGGGGAAGACATGCTACAGCTGTTTGGGGAATTTGAGAGATCACATCTGTACATCTACAGAGTTTCAGGGTCCTTACTCGAGGAAGGACATACTTGCCTTGGAAACAGTTCAGAACCGGTTCACTAAACTGATTCCTTGGATAAAGGAGTTGAACTCCTCTTAGGCCTTTCCTCATGTTGGCCCAATACCAGAACTTTCAGAAGGATTGAGAGATCAAATTTTGGAATGGACACCTCCCTGCTGACTCATCATTCCCGACCATTCAACTGTTCCTCAGTTTGAAGTTTTGTATGAAATATAGTGTCTGTACCAGCCAGTGTCTCTCTCTCATCTTTTATCCAGGGTGTGTGCGCGCGCACCCACACAGCTACTACTGCTCAGTTCAGTGCCCAATTAGCGCAAATACATCAGGACTTCTGAAAAATTAGGACAGCGGTGCTGCCTCTCAGCACCAGGGACCTGGGTTCAATTCCAGCTTCAACTGACTGTGTGAAGTTTGTTCATTCTCCCTATGACTGCGTGGGTTTGCTCAGACAGTCCAAAGATGCACTGGTTAGGTGGATTGGCCATGCTAAATTGTTCATCATGTCCAGGGATGTGGAGGCTAGGTGGATTGGCCATGGAAAATGCAGGACTAGAGTGATATGGTAGAAGGGTGTTTCTGTTTGGGATGCTCTTCACAAGGATCCGTATGGACTTGATGGGCCAAATGGCCCGTTTCTATGCTGTAGGCATTCTATGAAAATCAGATGATGCAAAGCTTCACCAAGCTGGCAGCTGAGACAGTTGCTGCCTCCACAAAATTCTGACCTATACCTCTATTCATAAAGCCCAGGACCCCCATATCTCATTTATTATTTTCCAAATTCACCCCACCTATCTCAACCACTTATGCATATATCCCCTCCAAGGTCTCTTTGCTCCTATACCCTCCTTTAAAACTATCATGAAGGGTCCAGTTACAATACAGAGGAAGAAACTGCTCCCAGTCATAATAGGATTGGGAATAAATGACAAATTTAAAGTGTTTTGCAAAACAAGTAAATATGAGATGTAGAAAAGTCTTTTTCACAAGGAGAGTGGCCTGGGTGTGGAAGAACTTTCTATAAACAGTCTGGTTCACATCTGTATTAACATCCAATAGTATGTTGGTTTTTTTCTGCTTCATCTTACTCCCTTTAAAAAAAAATTCATCCATGGAGCCGTGGCTTTGTTTCTTTGTATACATTGCCACAAGGGGGAAATGTATCATCTCAACCGTACTTGAACACACACTGCTCAAAAAGGAGTTTATTGGTTAATTACAGCTTTTCTTGGCAACTTTTGATTCCAATTTACCTCTGCCCAATCAGTACAATATTCCTGGTCAAGCTTCTAAAGAATATTTAGAAAATAAGAGTCAAGGAAAACAATAAACTTTATTCAAAAAAGTCTTACTGTGGCTTCATTTTGTCATGATGCTGTAAAAGAGAAAGATCATATAACATTGCAACACTTCCTGCAACGTGTACAGTGCCTCACTGATACTTGAAGTCAGACTTAACATCTTATACCACAAGAAGTTTTCACCCCACAATAGTTAGTCCTGCTCCAATGAACTGTTACACTGGACCATTCCTTGTCCTTGTCCACAGATAACAGGAACCTTGTGGTACCATGATCACTACACTGTAAAAGTTGCCTTGTTGATACCTGATCCACATCTCCCAACTCATTCCCCAAAAACAGAACCAGCAATACCTGTTCATTAGATTGGAAACAGCGATGTACAAAATTAACCTGAACACACACTAGAAACCTTTTCTTATAATGATAATTATTTCAATATAGTCTGTGCCCTCAAAGCATTTTTCCATAGATCATGCACCTCTCATTGCTATGCAAATATGTTCCTTTATATCTTTTACACTAGTTTCTTGTTTACAAAATATACCCAATTGTGGCTATTAGCTATAATCTTTAACCCCTTCAATTTTCTCTCCAACATACTGAATAAACATTGTTACCCCTCCTTTCTTTCCTGAAAATGTTGTATTCAAGAATATTTGAGTTTGTAGTTAGCATTTTTTGAATCAGTCTCCAGTATCACTACATCATATTCTTACATGGCTGCCTGAAACTCAGGCATATTTGTCACAGTCTGTGCATTTCCATAACTTCAACTTTACATTTTTGCCTTTCTGTGACTTCACTTAATTCATTCCTATTTCTTAATGTACTGCAACAGGTCTCTCCTTATTCTTTATGTATCTTGTTCTTTTCTCGCTACAATTATGTCCTAGGTTGCTATGTAGAGATAAAGTCATTAAAAGGATGCAGAATGTGTTTCCAGTTCAAAACTGGAGGCCATGAATAGAATTACTAACAAGTTCGATAAAGACTCGTGGAGAAAGACTTAAATGGTGAACATGTGAAATGTGCTACCAAAATTTGAAAGCAAATAATTTGCAGCATTTAAAAAGGGAACATAGGCACTTTTTGGAGAATGGAATAAGAAGATATGTTCACAGAGCAAAATGAAGTAAGGCATGAAGAGGATCCTGTGAAGCAATGAATACTGACATAGACCTGTGCTGTAACATCCATGACTGTATTTTGCCATCGATCATTGACAGCTCAACTTCTATTTTAATTCAGAGTTCTATTTTCTTAAAAGAGTTCTATTTTAATATCATATCTGCAATCATAAGACACTTTAAAAACAAGGTCCAAGGCACAACAAAATTTTGGCTTACAATTCTCATGAACATCCTATAAACCCTCACATGCAATGTTTTTCCCTCTTTCTTAATTCAAGATAAAATGAAGCAAGTGACCGCCAATTAGTTCTGCCCACTGGTAAGCCAACGTAACCCAGTTGCCATGGAAAATGGGGGCCCCCAAGTCAAATCCTATTACAACACACGTGCCAGCTTTCACAGAAAGGGAAAGCCACAAGACAAAACACAGAAGGCGATTTGTTCCTTGGTTAAAGGGATACGACCAATTGGGGATTTAAAGATACTAGAAGATTGACCCTGGCATGGCCAGAAGGAGTTATTAGAGAGGGTCACTTTGCAAGAAATTGGTTCAGGAATTCTCAGAAGACAGAGATAAATGATTTTAGTGGACACTGAACATTATGACTCAGAAGAACAGGTGAAAGACAGCCTGCTGGCAATTGGGAGCAACTGCTTACAGTTCCAGTAAAGACAATTCTGTGAAAAGTACAGCATACTTACAAATATATCATGGGGCTTTTGGTTGTTAGGAAGGAGGATCTCTTTATTGTAATTTAGTATATTATCCAAGTAACTTAATTGAGATTGACTAATTTGTAACAGTAGAGTCTTCTCTCATGTGATCAAACTTTGAATGGGGTATGAACCCAAGCCCTTATGACACAATGGCTAAAAAGGTGAAAAAAAAAGAAAGAAATTCAGCATAAAGTGGCACTCAACTAATTATTCTGTTACTCATTGCCTTGACATAGAAAAGATACTCCAGGGTGCCCAGCATGAATGCTTTCAGGAAAAGGAGAAGAAAGTTTGAATGTCTGTGCATTATTGGAAAGTGAAATCCAAGAAAAAGTAATGTGTAGCATAAAGTGTGCATAAATTCAATTTACATATCATCACAACTCATTATAGAGAAACTGCACACATAGAATACTAAGGAATAACACTGCCCAAAAACATTTTTTGAAATTCAATTTGGCAGAATCATGAGGTGGTCACAGAACAGTAATTATGACTCCAGAACTTTTATCAAAGGCTGAAATATAACAAACAAGATCAAATTTAAAAACTATGCAACAACTGCTGCTCTGTTTCAATGCCTTTCATTTCATTTGATGAAAAATAATGAAAAGTTAAGTTCCATCAAACAAATAAAAAAAAACTTGTTGCATCATTGCTGCAACATGTCATGATACTTAAAAGTTGTGGTGCAATCTTTGGAAGACAGCAATGAACAAAATTAAATTTCACATGGTAACTCTTATACTGAGTAAATCCAAGGCATGTTTCAAAACCAAATTGTAAACCAGACTTTTCTGTAGGAGGGAGCCTTGAGGCATGCTTAGTTACTAGTAATTAGAATTCATTTTCAGCATCCTTCTGTTCAAAAATATTTTTGTCTATAGGCTCCCGCAAGTCTTTGAAATAAAACATGTCAGCTTTCCTATTTGTTATAAAATTCTAGACTCTCAATGCATTATAAACTGAATTCTGAGAGTTTGGTAACTGTGACACTTTTAAGTTGTTCAGCCGTTCCTTTGGAAGGCAGACTATAACAATTCATAAGAGTAAGTCCAACTGCTTGACTCATCTTCATTCCCTTCAAGTTTCATGTTGCTTCTCTTTTCTTCGAGACAGACATGTACAATCAAATTCCTATTGGAAAGTGAGGAACATGTTGATAGACTTCGGGAGGGTAGACAAATTGGTGAAGTAAACAAACACTTGGCAGATTAAATTTAATGCAGAAAAGTTTGAAATGATGCATTCCAGAAAGAAAAATACGTAGTACCAAGCAAATGATGCAATTCCAAAGGGAATGCAGGGAGAGAGCTGGGCAAGTATCTTTACAAGTGTTCAAAGTTCACAAGGGTATCTAAAACACAGATCAGATCCTGAACTTCATAAACAGAGGTAGAGACTAAATATCCCATCTCATAATGGAAAGGCAAATCAGGCTTTGAAAGGCTCAAATATTTGTCAGATACCGTTGTGTGTTCGGTTTTGGAAGCCCTGTTTAAAACACTTGTTGGAGTGTTTACGACCACTGGGTGAAACTGGAGGAGCAGTAAAGAACATAAATTTAAACTGAGTAATAGAACCCATAGGCTGGTATCCAGGAGAGTGCATACCCTGGAAAGTGCCCATACCTCTAGCTTGGGGCACTTAAATTGTTTAGCAACATCCAAATCAGGACCAGTCAAAATAAACAAGATAACAAGGTGTAGAGCTGGATGAACACAGCAGGCCAAGCAGCATCAGAGGAGCAGGAAAGCTGACATTTCGAGCCTAGACCCTTCTTCAGAAATGGGGAAGGGGAAGAGGGTTCTGAAATAAATAGGGAGAGAGGGGGAGGCAGATAGAAGATGGATAAAAGGAGAAGATAGGCGGAGAAGAGACAGACAGGTCAAAGAGGCAGGGGTAGAGCCAGTAAAGGTGAGTGGAGGTGGGGAGTTAGGGAGGGGATAGGTCAGTCCAGGGAGGACGGACAGGTCAAGGAGGTGGGATGAGGCTAGTAGGTAAGAAATAGGGGTGGGGCTTGAGGTGGGAGGAGGGGATAGGTGGGAGGAAGGGCAAGTTAGGGAGGCGGGGACAAGCTGGGCTGGTTTTGGGATGCGGTTGGGGGAGGGGAGATTTTGAAGCTTGTGAAGTTCACATTGATACCATTGGGCTGCAGGGTTCCCAAGCGAAATATGAAGTGCTGCTCCTGCAACCTTCAGGTGGCCTCGTTGTGGCACTGCAGGATGCCCAGGATGGACATGTCATCTAAGGAATGGGAGGGGGAGTTGAAATGGTTTGCAGCTGGGAGGTGCAGTTGTTCAGTGCGAACTGAGTGTAGGTGCTCCACAAAGTGGTCCCCAAGCCTCCGCTTGGTTTCCCCAATGTAGAGGAGGCCACAACGGGAACAGTGGGTACAGTATATAACATTAGCAGATGTGCAGGTGAACATCTGCTTGATGTGGAAGGTCTTCTTGGGGCCTGGGACGGGGGTGTGGAGGTGTAGGGGCAGGTGTAGCACTGGTAGCACTGCTGCAGCTGGTTACACCTGCCCCCCCGCACCACCCCCCTGCCTGAGTGAATTCCTAGTTTAGTACCCAGACGTTTTTCAGGAAGGTCTAGGGTCTATCAAAGGAGCCAAGGCCACCTTGCATGTTGACCAGGAAGCAATTCCACAATTCTGTCCATTACCATTTTACCTTACATGCACAAATCGAAGGCAGCAATCAGGAGACTGGAAAGCAAAGGAATCAAACCTGTACAGTTTATGGAACAGGCAGCGTCGGTCGTACTGATTACGAAGCCAGATGGGTCAGTTTGCCTTTGTGGGGATTTTAAACAAATGGTAAACCACTTTTCGCAGCCAGATAAATACCCAATCCTTCGCATTGGAGATTTATACGTAAAGCTGGCAGGGGGGCTGTCCCTCATGAAGTTGGACGTGCGCCATGCGTACCTGCAATTGCAATTAGTTGAAGACTCCCAGAAGTATGCTATAACTAATACCCATAAAAGGTTCATATCAATATGTGAGACTGCCATTTGGAGTATCATCAGCCTGTGCCAATGGGGGAGGGGAAGAGGGTTCCGAAATAAATAGGGAGGGGGGGGGGGAGGCGGATAGAAGATGGATAAAGGAGAAGCTGGGGGAGATGAGACAGACAGGTCAAAGAGGCAGGGGTGGAGCAAGTAAAGGTGAGTGTAGGTGGCGAGTTAGGGAGGGGATAGGTCAGTCCAGGGAGGACGGACAGGTCAAGGGGGCGGGATGAGGCTAGTAGGTAGGAGATAGGGGTGGGGCTTGAGGTGGGAGGAGGGGACAGGTAATGTAAAATGTTCTCCAAAGTCCACCCCAGGTTGCTACTTGTCTGGATGACATGTTTATAACAGGAAAAGATCAATAAAGAGCACTTAGAGAACTTGGACATAGTGCTTACACATTTTTCCATGGGGGGCATATGCCTTAGGAGGGGAAAATGTGTGTTCCAAGCACACCCAGTCAACTAAGACTACAGAGCCAACTAGATTTGTTACGCTTGTTGGAAAATATAGTGAGCGCAATCAAACGTGCCCCAGCTCCCACATTTGTACCTGGCTTAGGTCTTCCCTTGGATTGGTGAATTATTACAGAAAGTTCATACAAAACCTAGCCTCCATCCTGACACCCTTATGTCTGCTTTTGGAAATGGAGTCATAGCCAAGATTGTAGCCTTTAGGCCAGTGAAGAAGCAGCTATCATCTAAGATACTGGCACACTATGATCACAAGCGAGACCTGGTGCTGATGAACGAAGCCTCCCCGTACTGGATCAGGGTAGTTTTGACTTGCAGATGGCCCAATGGAGAGGAACACCCAATAGCGTATGCTTCACTGACTTTGGCTGATGCAGAGAGCGCCCAGATAGAGAAAAAAGGTTTCTTTGGCATGAGAAAGTTCCACCAATAACTTTATGGACATAAATTTGTAATAGTAACAAACCACAAATCTTGCTAGGTCTACTCAAAATGAGGACAACGCCATGCTGCCCATAGCTTCAGGTCAAATTCAGTGGTCATTCTAAGTCTGATTAATTACAAGTTGGAACACTGTCCGGAAGATCAACTAGCTAATGCAGATGCCTTAAGCTTCCTCCCACTGGCAGATACTCCACCAGAAGAGTCCTTTCTAGTTTTAAACTCTCTAAATACCCTTCCGGTAACCGCTGACTAATATGAGACTGTGGACGCTAAAAGATCCAGTTCTGGAAAAACTAAAACAGTTGATAGGGATGCCAGGGTAAACAAAAGGGTCATCACAACCAGAATTGAAACCTTTCTGGAGGCAAAGAGATCAGATCACCATAAAGGATGGCATTTTATTATGGGGAGCCATTGTCTTGAGTCAAGATTGCCACCAGATACTGGCCGACTCCACTGGGGTCATCCAAGGGTGTCCAAAAAGATGACATTGGCGAAGTGTTTGTCAGGTGGCCAGGACTGGATGCAGTCATAGCTGCATTGGTGGGGCAGTGCCCAGAGTACCAAGGAAAAAAATTTACTATGAGCAGCTCCCCCACATTTGTGGGAATGGTCGGGAAAACCCAGGAATCGGTTACACGTCAACTGCACCAGTCCTTTCATGGGTCCAACATTCTTAGTCATTGTGGATGCCCCCTCAAAGTTGTTGTACGTGCACAAACTTCATTTATCAAAACACAGGAACAACGATAGAAAAGTCGGAAGTATCTTTTCCAATATACAGGCTCCCAGAGGTGTTGGTCACAGATGACAGGCCAACAAAGTTTGGTGCCAAAACCAGGGAAATGGCCCTCCATGGGTAAGAGGCTTGGTCAATGTGTGGTCAGGTCCTATAATGGACAGAGTTTAGGAAAGTGAGGCAGTCCTGAACAAGCATCTGGACCACCTGAAAGCTGCAAACTCATAGATGGAGCATGACCAAAACATACCCGGCCCCTCAGATCAGCCAGAAAGGCTGTCCAAACCAATGGGTTCTCCCCCTCCGTATAACATCAGAGAAACCTCAGTCTGAGATGGGCATGGTAGATGTTGCAGCTTCAATGCCTTTACCACCTGAACAGTAGGATGATTTTCTTTCAAGACACTCCAGCGGAAGAGGCATGCTACAGTCATGTCACCTGTATCCGAGGCTAAATTGGAGGAACCAGACCCGGTGCGTAAACACCCCAGGAGAGGCTACAAGAAAAAGAACAGGCCAATGTCCCTGGTCCTAGAGGGGCAGGGATGTAGACATTGTAATGAGGTCAGACAGGTGGACTTCATACAATATGAGTTCCCTGTTTGGACCAGGTTAACAGCCCCAATCAAGGAGGCCAGGCTGGCAGATATAAACAGGAGTGTCAGAGGTTCTGTTGACTCTGAGATAGCTGAACCAGTGTCAAGTACTATGTATGTGTAAATAAGGGGGGACTTGGTAACAGGATACTGGCCTCTGTGGGGTTATTTCTCTCAGGAGATTGTAATTTAGTTTTTTTCTTGCTGGTGTGTAAACCCAACAGGCACTTAAAGGATTATATTTTTGCACTGGAAATTTTCTTTGCCCCAAGAACAAGGTGGTGTGCTTGAATTCAAACTTCATTAAAATTGTTAGAGATTTTATTCTTATAAAAACTTCAATGAAAATATTATTCAATCCTACTGGGTACTGGGTTCGTGCTTACAGAGGATATACGAGAATTCTTTCAAAAGAACTCATGCATTGATCCAAATGGCTTTCCAGTTTCAAATTTATTAGTTATCTTTAATCTGTTCTGTAGACAGAGAAGGATTTCCCCAATTTAAAATTACAGCAATGTTTCAAATTTCGGCTGTCAAATTCAAGGGTCCATAAAAGCAATCTTACTTCCAGCAAGGTTTCCTTTAAACAATGCTTGTGCTTGATGACCATCTAACCTGAGTGCTGGCATACAATCAGAATGAAATATATGTGAAGTTTTCAAATTTAGGATGGACCGTCATCACAGCCTCACTTTTACCTACAAACTTTCGTCATTTTTGATGATAGGTTGACTAATTAAGCTCCAACAATTGCCACAATGTTGATGCAGCAAAAGCGAAATGGAAACCCACCGGATTTAAGCTTCACGCTAAATACCTGTACTACAGAAGTGCTACGATAGGACTTTTGCCCATTCTAGCCCAAGAATCTCAAGGCGTCAATTTCTCTCATGCATTTTCATGGCTCCTTCCTTTGCTACTGGAAATCTACCTCATGGCTCTACTTCCAGTGTATCCAGATTATGAGCAACTTCAATGGATCTTGGTAATCAAACTGGTTACACCATAAGCTGTAGTCTGACCAAAACGCACCTGTTTTTCAGATTTATACTTTATTAAATATTGCTGTTCTGCAGCATCTTTATATTTTATGGCACTTCTACAATACCCTCAGACGTTTCCAGAAAATATGGTTACATACCAATTTTGCTTTGAATAATTTTCCACTTATTGTTGATAATTTTCTTTCATTTGCAAATTTTGACTGAATTATTTTGTGGGTCCCTGATTACTCTCTAAACTATCCATCCACTTCCATCCCAGACCAAATGGGCACCAGCAGCAAACTTGCCTACTTTGCAATGGGTTTCTGCATTTGAGTTATTAACCAAAATAAATCAGGCTTTTAGATGCTGCACGAAGTACTCCACAGTTAGACATCCTTCCTGTAATAAAAAGTTATTTCTCTTCTTTCGTTTTAGAAAATCTATTTATAATGTTTTATATTAAACTTCCACTGATTTCTGTTAGTGTTTCAGTTTTTAGCCTCTGTTCTGTAGCCGTGTTGAGTGCAGCTAACTCCCTTTTATCATTATTGTACCAAAACAAGAAAACATTAAACAATTTGAACAGATTTCTGTAAAAATAATATTTTTACAAATCTTACCTAACTCTCTTTTCTTCAACTTTTCGCAACTCTGCGTCCCTCTGTAGCACCCTCATGATAGCGGCCTGTTCTTCCTCTGTTAGGTGACTTAAGTCAATCATCTTGACAGCTAAAATGAGACTTACTAAACTTAAATTTCCAAAATTCTTTTAGTTAATATTTCTTTGAAAACAAAAATCTAGATTTTATGTTTCTTTGTGAATCATTTTCAGTTTCACTAAATATTATGAATAACACTCAAGTGACCAGAAACCTCCTTCAGCCAAGTTATGCTAGTCTTTTGAGTTAAGGTCAACTTCATGTCCTCTGATGTTCAAAAATGCCAAAACTCCTTTATTGTTTAGGCCACAAGTTCATAACGATGTACATTTTCCTCGGTTGCATCATGGACTTCGACGCTCCCAATTACATTTAACAGGCTCTGAAACAAAAACAGAAAAAGCAAGAGAAGTGTTACCACTTAACTACAGTTTAATTATATACAATATAACATATATCAAAACACTGTTCATTTTAAATGATAACCTGAAAAGGCAATTAGTTACACAATTGTTGATTCAATAATGCATGATGATTTTAAAAATAATGGTTCCTGCAATCTTGTCTAAGTATGTTTAAAAGTGTCACAGTCTGTGTAGATCTTTACAGGCCACATGCTATCACCTGTATGAAGGAATAAGAAGCAAAATGAATTCTCTAACTAACTTTCTGCAAGCACAACTTCATCATGATCATTATGGGCCCAGGTAAGAAACACTAGCTTCTTCATTTGCAGGTCAGGAAGAAACTTCCTTACACACGATAGCAATCAGATAAATGGGTCCTGTGATCTAAGTCAAGACTTGCAAGAATCATTTCCATAACTGTTGTACAATGCCATTTTAAAGGGTATATCAATGTCAGAGCTCTGCTATTTAGCCCTCAGGATTTATTTTCCTGAATCAATTATGGCAGCTAATTATGCAGCATCTGTACACAGAAAACAGAACTAATATTTCAAGTCCAGTAACCCTTCTTCAGAATGGATAGCATCTAGGAAAAAGTGGTATTTAATGCTGATAGGAAGAGGCGGAGGCAGGAGGAGAGTGATGTTAGATGCCTGAAGGAGAAGCACTATATGCAGAACATTAACTCTGCTTTCTCTCCATAGATGCCACTGGAACTGGTCAGTTTCTCCAGTACTTTCTAGTTTTGAATCAGATTTCCAGCATCTGCAGTTTTTTTAAAAAAAAAATTTAGGCTATTTGATTTTGCTAGCTATATAGGGCTAAATGTTTTTGGTACCACCAAAGATGGGAATGGAGGCAAATGGGACTAACATTTTGGCAAAGGCAGATTTAGGGCCAGTAGAGTTATCCCCACCGCTTTGATCTGTCTGCAGTCCCCATCTTACCCAAAAAAGAACCCCAGTTGGGGTAGTTCACAATCACCAGTCCTCTTTACTATTATGTCTTTTTAAAATAACCATCAGAAGCCAGACATGACAAATGTGTCTCCATCAAGACATAGTGTAAGATTAACTATTTCTCCTCTCAAAACCGGTGACACCAGATTGGGTGGAGCTAATGCAACTTCGACATCACCTGTTTCAAAACTATTACCTCATAAAACATTAAGAACCTTGTTAGAAGTACTGAAAGGAAGCGGAGCTTTTCCAGTTGGCCTCTAGTTTTCCAACAAGACAGGGGACAGTTTAATCACCCAAAGCAGACACCCAGCAACAAGCTAGTTCTAGCCAGGCTTTAGGGGCCCCTTGCCTGACAGGAGCAATTAAATTACATCTTGAACTTTTGTCCACCATCTTGCTGATTCAAAGTAAATAACTTCCTACTCTTTTTCATTAAGAACTATATTCATGTTCTCCCAATGCAATTCTGAACTAAATCCAATGATGGTAAATTGAAAATAGATAAAATGAAACCTGTCAAATGCTCAAATTTCCATTGCTGTCCATAGCCTCAGTTTAGCTTTTTATTTGTCACAATCAATGATGGCAGCTATTGTTGCGTTTTAAACAAATTTGGAAGGATATGAACTTGAGGGCATTCGACTTTGGAATATCAATTCATTAAGATAATCAGATGTAGATTGCCTGCCAGATCAGACTCAAAAACTGAACTTTAAATTTTAAAAGGATGGGACAATTGAGAGCAAAACGAATGCAAAAGCCACGACAGCCTCAGAAGTTAGCTGAATCCTTTTTGATTGATTAATGGGATACAAGCACCACTTATTACACATGCATTCGTTGTCCATCCCTAATTGAGAGTGTTAAGAGTCAACCATTTTTCTGGTGTCTGGAGTTGCACAATTTTTTTTTGAAGAATCCCTACAGTGTGGAAACAGGCCCTTTGGCCCAACAAGTCCACACCGAACCTCGGAGTATCCCAACCACACCCGTCCCCTTGTAACCCACCTAATCTACACATCCCTGAACACTACGGGCAATTTAGCATGGCCAATCCACCTAACCTGAACATCTTTGTCTTGTGGGAGGAAACTGGAGCACCCGGAGGAAACCCACGCAGACACAGGGAGATGTGCAAACTCCACATAGACAGTCACCCGAGGCTGGAATCGAACCTGGGTCCCTGGCACTGTGAGGCAGCAGTACTAACCACTGAGCCACCGTGCTGCCCACATAGGCCAGACCAGGCAAGGATGGCCGTTACATTTTCACTAAAGGACATTAGTGAACCAGATGGACTTTTATAACAAGTGTAACATGGTCACCCTTACACTAGGCATTTTTTTTAGGATTCAAATCCATTTTCTGAGAATATTAGACTGGGATTCCTGACTACTTGTCCAGTGGTTATCAGGTTCTGAAAATGTTGGAGAGTCAGGTGTCTAAAATACAGGTAAAAGTGAAGGAAATGGAAATTCATGTTATAGATATAACTCTGCAAGTAACAGTCTTGCATTTGACCTAATTTGATGACTGCACAGATGATGCCTTATGGAGGTGGGCATCCATTGTCCATACGCAGAGGCCACCATATGCATGACCGGTAATAGTTCATTGCTGTCATGGTGTACTCCGGCTCTATATGTGACAAACAAAAAAGTATGTGTCCTGGGCCCAGATGGTACAAAACTGCATTCCCATGAGATAATCAAAATGAACAAACAAACAAACAGTCATTGTTTTGTAGACACAGCAAGGCCTTTAGAAAAGAGATAAAAAGGTACTGCAGATGCTGGAGAATCCGAGATAACAAGCATGGGGCTGGATGAACACAGCAGGTCAAGCAGCATCATAGGAGCAGGAAAACTTGACGTTTCGGGCCTAAACCCTTCGAAAAGTTGTCTTATTAGGTGCAAACATACAAAACAAAATTGACTCTGGATCACCCCTTATCTTTTCTCATACTGTGATTGGAGGGTTTTCAAGCAACCATCTAATGTTTGTTGGTTAGGGACAGACATTTCCTTTCTGATCAATGGATAACTGCTGTTGCAACTTCTTTTCGAAAGAGAAATTGGTCAGCATTAATTATCATGTTAGAACAAGACATTTACACCTTACAGATATGGCTATAATCTGCCAGGTGGATTAAACTTCTACTGCTTAACTTGGCCACATACTTCTATGGATCATCCTGTTCTTGTTAGTTCAGGGGAATCTCTTCCAAAAACTGGTTGGTTTGAAGACTGCAAAATTACAACAGGGAGACTAATCCATGAGAATATGCACTGGCAGAAAAGCATGTGATGTCGCTAAAGCACATGGTATCTTTAGAATGCTATCTGCTTTCTTGAACCTTCAGGATATTCAGCATTACCCCTCAATGCTGATAAGAAAAAAAACTAAAGATCTGGAGACAGGAAAAAGAGAGAGGAAAATGCTTTTTTGGAAAGGTGAGAAAATAGATTGTTGAAGGAAAGAATGAGAAAAAGAACCTACACCATAGAGGAAGCATCTCTAGCATTGGATAGATGAAACAACTGACCATCCCTGCAGCATAAACCTCACACAATTTTTACCAAAAACTTTCAGATACTTTTAGTGGCTTTTTCAGATTGCACCAAAGTGTTAATGATTGCAGGCTTCTCCTAAGCCCTGCGGCTTCCCCTAGTATAAGCTAACTTTCAGTTTCTCTGTACCACAGGGCTTCAACCCTTCGCTGCCTTTTAATTTCTAGAACTGACTCGGGATGATTTCTAACAGCACAGAGTCATCCAACTGTTCTGGTCTCCTTCCCTGCAGGACAGCTGAAAATTAGCCTTCCTAACATGGTATTGACTTTTGTCTCATCTCTTTGTCCAACCCTTTAAAGTGGAAATTCCAGTTCAAGAGTTTGCTATTAACACCATTTCAGCTTATGCAAATGTGCGTAAACTATTTTTACATTTCTGGTTATGGGACAACAGATTATGAATGTGCTCATGTTATTTGTGTTGAGCTTTTTTTTGTCTAATTACGTTACGCCCAGCTCTTACCCATTTCATTTTACGCTGAAATGCAGGAAAGATGTATCTCAAGAAAATGAGATGAAACACTCATGGTCTTCCAAATAAAAAGTCTTTTTCAAAAGGTTCTGGCATAACAACTGATGCAGCATCTGGATATAGAAGATATTTTGATTCTGAATAAACAAACTGTATAAAACAAGACTTTTTAAATCAAGGAACAGACCAACCAGTTCCTATAGGGGCATCTTCCATCATTCAAGAAAATCATAGTGATTTGGGCTTCAACTCCATTTTCACATGATGCACTTACCTATCCAAAAAAAAATGACGAGAGACCCAGTTATCCTAGTATCTGCAGCATTCCAGGGTGGAATGGACCCAGTAGAAATCTGACTGTAGAAAATTCATCCAGCTGTGGGCAGGAGCAGGAATTACTGCTAGATGCTGGTTTGGAGGTTCTCAGAAAACAAGGTTTAACAGACACCGGACATCATGACAACAAAATGGGGAAAAGTAAGCCCATTGAAAGATGGGCGTAACTTTGGACTGCTCCCGGAAAAGCCTATAATTCTGCAAATACTGTAAAATACTAAGCATGATTTCATTTTGTTGCGTCATTTTAGGAAGGTGAAGGATATCTTTTCTGTAATTTAGTCCATTGGTTACCTAATAATGAACATTTAATCCATGCTATCTTTAAATGTATCTTTGGTAAATAAGAATATTTTAGCATTTAAATCTTAATGTGATCGTGATGAAATGTATACAACACATCAGATTTCGAAGTTGGATTTTAAAAATAGAAGCAGCGGGATTTTAGTCAATTATACGAAGGTCTGCTTTTCAAAAAAAAAAATCAGAAAGTCAGTCAATCAGGAAGTGACCAAAATATGTTGTTTCTAAAAAAACATGCCAACTGCAATTAAGAGGTTAGGAGAATCCTATAACATTAATGGGTAAACTTTTTATACCATTGAGCTTATGGCAAGCGGAGTAAATAAAACAAAGCCAACAGTTTTGTTTCTAATTTAGAGAAGAAGAATCAATCTTTTCAGTTTTGAGGAAAAATGAGAATTAGTTCAGTTCGGGGGAACCAAATCACCACAGCAGAAGCATATTTCTAATTAGGGATTTTCCAAGTTGTGAGAGCTTGCATTGAATTTATCAAGTTATTTGAACGGAGAAAGTTTGGGCCCTCAGAACTGGTAAAGTTTTATGCCTGCAGATTCAGCAAGGAATCATAACACCATCTCCATTATTTGTGGAAAAGAAACTGGAACTAAATAATGGGAACAAGAAACCAAATTTTGGAATGTGGTAACTCAAAGAGTAGAGTCATTCATTTCCTGTATTAGAAATATATTACTACAGGAAATGACTGAAAACAATACAAAGTAAAGAGTGAACCAACCGATAAGACTAGAATTTAGAAAATGAATTAAAAAAAAGGGAGGAAACTAAAGACTTTAATAATAATTGCAAGTAACATTTTAAACAAAACAGAAGAACTGAAACTACAAACAAAAATATATGTTTGTCCTGGTAGTCATTACAGCGATATGGCTGCAGGAGAACATGGATTGGGAACAGGGTAGAGCATTTATAAAGGACAAGAAAGTAGGAAAAAGATGGAGGGTTGTTCTGTCAGTTAAATGAGGATATTAGCAGAATAGAGAGGAATGACCTAAGTCCAGAAAATATGGATGTGGAAAGAGTTTGGGTAGAAATGCAAAATGATAAATTTAAGTCAGTTGTGGGAGTGGTATACAGGCCCCCTGCCAGTAACCATTAAGTAGGGTGGAGCATAAAAGAAATAATGAGAGCTCATCAGAAAGACACAATGACAATCATGGGGGATTTTAGTGCACATAAAGACTGGAAAGGTCACATGGGCAAAGGTAGTCTTGATGAGGAGTTAATAGGCTGTTTTCAGGATAGCTTCTAAGAATTAACTATTTTGGAGCTCACCCTAAAGCAAGCTATTGTTCAAGTGGTATAGTACAATGAAATAGTTTTAACTAATGATCTCAGTGAAGCTGTCTCTAGATAGTAACATGAATAACACAAATTTAGCTTATAGGAGAGATGAGTGAGGCGGAGGCTTTTTTTGAAAAAAAATTTAAACATGGGTGATTATGAAAACACGAAAACAGAGCTGGCTAAAGTGAATTGGCAAACTTAATCAAAGTCTATACAGAGACAAAGACAGAGGCAGAGGCAGAGTCAGACATTTAAGGGGATATTTCACTCATTTGTGGTTAACTAGAAAAGATTAATAACAGTATCAAACGTAAAAGTGAAGAAAAAAAAATGGAGAAAGGAGGCCACACCCACAGGCTGGTGTACGGCATCAAACAACGCATCCCTTCAGCTGGTTGCAACAAGCATGGTACTGAATATCTAACATGCCTACAGTTGCAAAAGTCATGACTGTCTAATATTAGATGCAACTATGAAATCAGACAGCATTTGCTGGATATTCTTGGAGGTGCAAAGAATGACAGTGACAACCAATTTAGGACTGCCAGGCCCGCAGAGGGTGCACATGTGTGCAGTGGAAGCCATATACATCTATGCTCAGGTCCTGCTGTTTGAAGACAGAAAGAACATGTACACTTACTGCATTTCCTTGAACCCTACAAAATAGGTAATAGCCATTTCCTTACCCATTTCTCAGGATTTATGGCTCTGACTCTGGTCAGGGCAATCTGCAAGGATTGGCTTTTAAATGAAGCCACGTTCTTGTCAAATCAATATTAATGGTACATCCTCCATGACAACACCTCTACCACAGCCCACTTATTAACTCACCAGTACTCTCCTCTCAACTAGAACAAATACGGTTCTCCCCCTCTAATTGGTATTCATGAAAGATGTGTCAGCACAAGCTTGGAGAGCTGAAGGGTCTGTTCCTGTGCTGTATTGTTCTTTGTTCAAGGTCCAGATGAGAGCCATCTGAAAAGCTCTGACAAAACCAAGTCCTTTTTCAGCAATACTAAAGTTCTCTACAACAAATGGCTATGTGAAAAATATAACATGCAAAGACATGAGCATGTCAGAATATTTTAAAAAAAGGCAAAAACAAAAAAATCAATAAGGAGAGAAAAGTCATTTGACCGCATCAGTCTTCACTATAGGATGACAGAATTAACATCCCTGAAGTAGCTATAAAAATCAGGAAGTGGAACCAAGGGAGGAACGCAGGAAAATCCCAATCACCAGAGAGTGGTACAGTGTAAACTGTTGGAGTAAGAGGCTGACAAGTGCCTGTGTCTTGATGGACTTCATCCTAGAGTATAAGAAGTGGCTAGCAGGATATTGGATACATTAGTTTTAATTTTTAAAACTCCTCGATTCAAGGAAGGTCCCACTAAATTGGAAGCGGCAAATGTAACTCTTTTATTCATAGAGGGAGGGAGACAAAGCAGGAAACTACTGGCCTGTTAGGTTAATATCTGTCATATGGAAATTGTTAGTAGCTATTAAAGACATTATAGCAGGGCACAAATAATTTCAAGGTAATCAGGTAGAGTCAACATAGTTTCATGAAAGGTAAATTTGGAGCTCAACAAGAAAGTAGCATGTGTTATACATAATGGGAAACTGATGGATGCACTGTACTTCTATTTCCAGAAGGCATTTGATAAATTGCTACATCAAAAGGTTACTGTAGAAAACAAAAGCCCATCGTGTAGATGGTAAAATATTGGCACGTATAGAAGATTGCCTACTTTTCCCTGTTAGCCATCCACAGATGGATATTCCACTGGTTGGCAAGATGTAACAAGTGGTGTGCCACAGGCATCAGTGGTGGCACCTCTTTTTTTAAAAAACAGGCTAAGGTTGTGTCCCCTGGGATCTAGAAGAAAAAGAAGGGACTTGATTGAAACACTAGCTCCTGAACTGTTTTGAGACAGTAGATAATGGTAAAGTATCCTCTTATGGGAGGATCTAGAACTAGAAACCACTGTTTAAAAATCAGGGGTAACTCATTTAAAAGACAGATTAGGGAAAATCTTTCGAGAAACTTCATGAATCTTTGAAATCTTCTTCCTGAAAAGGTAATGGAAGCAGAGTGCATGAATATTTCAAGGTACAGGTAAATAAATTCTTGTTAAAAGGTGAAAGATTATCAGGGATAGATGGGAATGCAAATTTGAGATCATAAACAGATCAGCCATGATGTTATTGAATAACACAAGGCTTTAGGAGTTGAATAGCCTACTCCTGCTCCTTGTTTGTATGCTCATACGAAGGAGTCAGTTAAGTAGAGACTCCAAAGTTCAGATGGGAACATAATTTCTTTGGAATGCATCTCTGCTGTGGGTAATATTGGCAAAGAGGTTGCAATGTTTCTTTGCTGTTTAAAAGATCTTTCTAAACTGTCTTCTACATTTGTAAGCATTTGACTTAGTTCATTACATAAATGAAGGGGCAGAAAATGTCCTGTTGTTAATAAGACATCTGCAGCTTCAAGTGAATATGTTCCAGTGATTAGCCACCACAATACCCAACTAAAATAAAAAGTTAATTATATGATCTATCAAGCCAGGTTTAATTCTGGGTTCTGATTTGCCCAGTAGGACCAAGAGCGAAGATCATTGCACAATCTTTTGATTTAGTCATTGCGAATTCAAAATTCTTGGGTTCAGTGTCTACAGAGATTGTAACAAAACAAAATATAACCTGTCTGTATAATTTAATAATCAATCATCACTCCAAACTTGTCTAAAAGCTATATGAAGATGTTATGTATACAGACAGGTAGATAAATTACAAAACCACAGTAAGAATACAGTAACATTATGATGCAATGATAAGATCTTTCATTCAAAAATTGATAATTTAGATAAAAAGGCTTATTTTCAAACAGTTCTACATTTGTTCATGTGTTTTCACTTAAATTAGTACTGGATGCATTCATTCCCATCCTGCATGGAAGGATTCTGGAAAACAGAAATGATCTAGAAGAAATGTAAAGGCAAGAGACACCACTTGGGCTGTGCTAGTTAAGCTCATAAGTGGGAGCATGCACCTTACATTTCCACAGGTATTCACCTACAATACATTGCTTATGATTGGTGCTTGGAAGGACTGAGCAAATTCCAGACTAATTGCATTGTGGAATTAATGTAGCAAATTTCTTACACAAGGTCACCGACCTAAAATGTCAACTGTTTCTCCCAGCAAAGATGGTAATAGTCCTATGGAATTTCATCAGCATTTTCTCGTCAGATGTCCAACATCTGCAATGTTTTGTTTTTGTTTGAAAATCATGCAAAAAAACATGTCAGCAAATTACTGTTCTTACCAAGCAACTGTAGTATTCAACTATCTTTCAATAGAATAGATTAAAAATGCCTTTTATATAAACAATTCCCCTCAATGAGAAATCTTCAAGAATTGATAGAATTTATTCTAACAAAGCCAATCCTAAAGATTGAAACTCGCGAAATTCATTGTAGCTTTGAAACTAGAACTACACTCCTTTGGATTACTTGCAAATTAAATTTACCAAATGGCAAACTCTACAAAAAAAAAAAAAAAACCAAAAGAACTGCAAATGCTGCAAATCAGGAACAAAAACAGAAGTTGCTGGAAAAGCTCAGCAGGTCTGGCAGCATCTGTGAAGAAAAAAATCAGAGTTAATGTTTCGGGTCCAGTGCCCCTTCCTCAGAACTGGAGCTCCTCAGAGTTCTGAAGAAGGGTCACCAGACCCAAAAAGTTAACTCTGATTTTTTCTTCACAGATGCTGCCAGACCTGCTGAGCTTTTCCAGCAACTTCTGTTTTTGTTGTGGCAAACTCGAGAACCTAGTTCCTGTTTTGCATTCTAGGGTGAACTGCAAAATTTTTGCAAAGCCAGTAGAACTTGTTTTGAAAAGTACAAATTCTATTTTTGGTGTGATAATGACAGAAATACTTATTAGTTATAGAAATATATAAATACTCACAATAATAAATCTGACCAAACTTCTTATGATTGTGACTTTTGTACCCTATCTAATTGTTAAGATAGATCAAAATTTGTCACATCTTCATTGGTAAAGTTACAAATCATTTCCCAATATACCAACAAAACTGACTATTTGAGATTGATCTCAAGTAAATACTCAAGATGTAGTCAAACAGCAAATGCTTGCATAAAAGCCAAAAGAACTGCGGATGCTGTAAATCAGGAACAAAAACAGAAGTTGCTGGACAGCAACTTCCAGTAACTTCTGTTTCGGTAGCAAATGCTTGCATCTTTTGTTTCAAATGTTGAATACGTTACAGACCTGTAAATACCAAACATTTGTTAACTAGTTTCGAAGAAATAGAAAAATGCTACACCAATTAGTCTTAAACAAGGCTTAAAAAAAAGACACTTCATCAGTTCTCAGTCTGGGGCAGTACAGATCTTGATTAATTTCACTATTTTGAAAACCATAACCAAAATCAAATCATTAAAACTAAAATTAAATGACAATACAAGAGCAACACTTGTATCGTATGTTATTCGTAAAAAAAAATCCTTAAAGACTAATGAAATGAGCTGTTTCTGCCACGTACAGCCAGCACAATTCAGCAAACAACTCAATGGCAAAAACACCACAAAATCCCATCAACTCTGAATTGCAGGCAGCTGTTTTCATCCTATCCAGGGTGTCAAATCACAAACACATCATATAATTAAGCGATAGCAGGAACTGCCGATGCTGGAGAATCTGAGATAACAAGGTGTAGAGCTGGATGAACACAGCAGGCCAAGCAGCATCAGCGGAGCAGGAAAGCTGATGTTTTGGGTCAGGACCCTTCTTCAGAAACGGGGGAGGGGAAGGGGACTCTGAAATAGAGAGATAGCGAGAGAGCGAGAGGCGGTGATAGAAGGTGGGTAGTGGAGCAGCTAGGTGGAGAGAAAACGGACAAGTCAAGGAGGCGGGGATGAAGCTAGTGGAGGTGAATGTAGGTAGGAAATGGGGGTAGGGGTTGGTCAGTCAGGAGGGAGGAGCAGATAGGTGGGACAGAAGATGGACAGGTCAAGGAGGCGGGGGTGGGGAGATTTTGAAGCTTGCAAAGTCCACATTGAGACCATTGGGTTGTAGGGTTCCAAGGCGGAATATGAAGTGCTGTTCCTCCAGTTTTGGGGTGGCATCATTATGACACCAGAGGCGGCCCAGGACCGTCAGAACTCCACTTGTCGTCACGTATCACCACATTACCCTCCGGATTCAATGCCTCATTCTCCGCCACTTCTGCCACCTGCAATCTGACCCCACTACGAAGGATATATTTCCCTCCCCACACTTATCTGCCTTCTGGAGGGACCGCTCTCTCCGCGACTCCCTCATCCACTCCACACTCCCCACTAGCCCCACCACCCCTGGCACCTTTCCCTGCAACCACAGGAGGTGGTACACCGGCCCCTACACCTCCCTCCTCACCTCCATCCCAGGCCCCAAGAAAACTTTCCACATTAAACAGATGTTCACCTGCACATCCGCTAATGTCATCTATTGCGTCCACTGTTCCCGATGTGGCCTCCTCTACAATCAAGGAAACCAAGCAGAGGCTCGGAGACCGCTTTGTGGAGCACCTACGCTCGGTTTGCGATAAACGACAAAACCTCCCAGTTGCGAACCACTTCAACTCCCCCTCCCACTCCCTGGATGACATGTCCATCCTGAGCCTCCTCCACCGTCACTTCGATGCCAACCGGAAACTGGAGGAACAGCAACTCATATTCTGCCTTGGAACCCTACAATCCAATGGTCTCAATGTGGACTTTACGATCTTCAAAATCTCCCCACCCCGACCTCATCCCAAGACCAGCCCTCCCTCTCGTCCCCACCTCCTTGACCTGTCCGACTTCTCTCCCACCTGTCTGCTCCTCCCTCCTCACTGACCAACCCCCAGCCCCATTTCTTACCTACACTCACCTCCACTAGGTTCATCCCTGCCTCCTTGACCTGTCCGTCTTCCCTCCTATCTATCCACCTCTCCCTTCTCACTGACCAACCCCCACCCCCACTTCCTACCTACCCTCACCTTTACTAGCTTCATCCCTGCCTCCTTGACCTGTCCATCTTCTCTCCACCTATCTGCTCCACTATCTATCTATCACCACCTCCCCCCTCTCTGAAGAAGGATCCTGACCTGAAACATCAGCTTCCCTGCTCCTCTGATGCTGCCTGGCCTGCTATGTTCATCCAGCACCACACCTTGTTATCTCATATAATTAAGCAGTTGATCTGATTTCCATCAGAATCATTTATATAATCAGTTGGCTAAGATACAAAACAGCAAAATCCATAATAACTAGCCTCAAAAATCAGCTGAGGTTATATGATACCTGAACCAATGTAGATTTGCTTGAAATACTACTATTCATAAAAAAAGCACCTATAATTTCATTACAAATCTTCAAAGTTTATGCAGTTTACATGGAAAAGTTTCAAAAAAAACTTCATGAATTGTGTCCAAAGTTTATAGGTAAACAAAATTCAAGTTGCAAAATCCTCACAGTACTTTTTGTAAAAAATGAAAATGCATCAAAAAACACTTCTATGAAACATCTGTTATCATTTTGACAGTGGGGCCAGATATTATCTAAATGATCACATCTGGGATCTTCAGATATCTTAAAAATTACTAAAATTTCAACATAAAGAAAGATAGTCTAACCAGAGCAAAGTGGATGCGATCAAACAATTTTCAAACTCACTTGAAATTAAGGCAAGCTTCCAATAATCAAAGAAATTACTGACTTGAGACCATCACAAAGAGGAGCATTGTCACATACTTCAACACAACCAAGAAAATAATGCACTTTTCAGTCTCATTGCTTGATAATTAAATGTGTTCACAGAACAGATTATTACAAAAGAGCTTTCTGAAAACAAAAATACAGACATTTAGAACCTGTATGTGATTTGATGTCTGGATAAAATGAAAACATTAGCCACCTCTAATTCAAAACCAGTTGAGTTTTTTCACACCCCAGTTTGAATTATTGAATTGGTGTATTCTTAATTATATTGGCTGTTGTCATAATGATAACTCTTCTCATTTTGCTGTCTTTATTAGATTATTGTTTCACAGGTGAACCTGAGCAGTTACCATAAAATATTAACAGAGATTGCAGCTGTAAAAGGTAGCGAGAGAACGCAAGAGCACACAACAGTGTGCAAATGTGCACGTTTTTGGGATCAGCCAGTATTATCCAAGCTGCAGGATCAGAGCTGCCCTCAAAAATTAAAAATGGCATCACAGCAAATTTGTAAGTTGATTGGTTGATGAGTATTGCTGTTCAAATTCTGAAGAACTAGCTGATTAAATCTGTTAAAAATATGAAGTTTAACTAACAAGTGAGTGTCATATTTTAGTTTTCAGTTCACTAACAGTGTACTTTGCAGCAGAATAAAACATATGATTGTACTTGGGTGCGATCAGGTAAAAGGAGAGAGTAATAAAGGTTACTGTGTGTATATACACAGATGCTCCTATAGTCTTTAGTGAGACGGATGTGGAAGAATAAATTTAAGGAAATTGCAACAATGTTCAAAATTAAACAACGACAAAAACGTGGGACTTTAATTCAACAAGTTGTCGCTGTGCAGAAATAGGGCACTTGGCCTACTGTTACTGCACTGGCTCTCCAAATGAGCATTATGACTTAGTGCTATTTTCCTGCCTTTCTCCCCCCAAACGTTAATTCGATTCTAATCGAATGCCATCTTCAATGCTTCAGTTGAACCTGCCTTCACCATACTTCCAGGCAGTGCACTTCAGACACCACCTATTACTGGAAAAAGGCTTTTCCTAAAATCATATTCGCATCTTTTGCAAATTATGATCTGTGCCCTCTCATTCTCAACCCATGAGTGGGGACAGTTTCTCCCCATCCACCTGTCCTCATGGCAATTGTCTGACTATAGAGTTGGATAGGAGTGTAAAATTAGTGCAAACTGAGGAAAGACAGAGTGGAAACTACAAAGTCACTGGCCATAATTTTTCAATCTTCCTTACCCTGGAATCTAATGCCACAGAACTGCAAATATTGTAACTTTTTTGAACAAAGGACAGAAAAGTGAGGCCAAAAACAGTAGTGATGGGCAAAGTCTAGAAACAATAATTTAGGGCAACATTGTTGGCGTCATGGATAATTGTGGGTTAAATAAGGAAAGAACTGTGTGACTAACTAATTGCAGTTTTGGAAGAGGTAACAGAGGTTTGAAGATATGTACCCGGACTTTCAAAACACCATTCATGGCTGTGCCGCACAACAGGCTTGACAGCGAAGTCTGAACTCTTGGAATACAAGGAATAACAACAACATGGATACAAAATTGGCTGAGTGACAGGAAATAGTGTGTAGTGGTTAATGTATGTTTTTCAGATTAGAAGAAGGTTCATTACAGATTTCCCTAGGGGTCAGGTGTAGAATGTTTACTTTTCCTGCTGTATATATTAATAATCTGGACTCTGCATACAGGGCACAATTTCTAAGTCTGTAAATGATACAAAACCACAGGAAGAATATTACAGAACTGCAAAAAGGATAGGCAGACAGGTGGCAGATTAAATTTAATGTAGAAAAATGCAAAGTGATTAATTTGGTAGGAAGAGAAATAATATACAATAAGGACTACAATTCTAGTTGGGGTCCAGGAGCAAAGGACCTGGGTGTATACATGCACAGGTCATTGCAGCTACCAAAGCATATATATTTATATGCTTTGTAATTGGGGCTTGGATCGCAAGAGCAAAGAAGTTTATGTTGAATCTATAACAATTAACAGTTTCGCCTCAGCTGAAGGATTACATTCAGTTCTGGGCACTGCATTTTAGGAAAGGTGTGGAGGCAATGGAAAAAGTACATAAGAAAGATTCTAAGAATGGCAAACTTCTTCTATGAAGGCAAATTAGAGAAATTTTCCCTTTTTTCCTTACAGAAAGCATGGCAGAGAGAAGACATTTGATGGAGGTATTCAAAATCACGAGAGGTCTGAACAGAGTTGGTAGGGAGAAACTCACAGACAAGAATAGGCACAAATCCAAAATTCCTGGTAAAAGCCAAAAAAAAAAGTGAAACGAGAAGAAATGTTTTCACACAGCAAATGGTTATGTTTTGGAATGGACTGCCCGAGCATACGGTGGAAGCAGGTTCAATTGAAGCACTCAAAATGGAAATGGACTGTTACCTGTAAAGGAAGAATGTGCAGGGTTATGTAAACAAGACAGGAGAATAGCTCATTCAACAAGCCTGTTCAAACATGCACGATCAACTAGCCTCCTCTGTGTTGTAAAAATTCTACACAAAGGGATAGATCAAATTCAGTTGCCTTTAACTTAACAACTGAAAGTTACAACTCTTCTAGATTCTGTGGCATTCTAATGACACAAAATGTGTGCCGATAAGTAATCATGGACTTTCAGCCATTAGAGATGAAAAGGAATATTCAGATGTATCTTCTCCAACTTAAACGTTGCTTAACTTACCTTGCTCTTAAACCTTTCTATATTGTGTGTTCTGATCTCACAATTTAACCAGTCGTGTATAAATGCAAAATTCAGTGATTTACAAAATAATGAAATCGTGATATAATAAGGCACATGCAAACAAGCCCAAAGCAAAATCTTGTTTGAAGCCATCTAGGTCTTAAATTTTGAATGAAATTTCAAATCTCATCACTGATGAAAAGGTACCTTCTGAGCTCTAAAATTAAACCAGGAAGTGTTGGAGAAATTCAGTAGATCTGGCAGCATCTGTGAGAGAAAAAAACAGAGTACATGTTTCATGTCCATTAACTTCTTTGGAATTGTCTTAAAGAAGAGTTAATGGACTTAAAACATTAACAACTCTTGCTCTCTCTCCACAAACGCCATTGGACCGCAACATTTTCTGGCACTTTGTTTACTTTTCTTCTCTAGCATTAGTTTTATTCTCTTCACTTCTAAAGCACCCTCCAAATGTGAGCTAGCTCTAGGATACTATTTAGTTGTAGCAAGTTAAACCTTGTTCTCACTCAAGTTCACGCGCATGGATTTTTCAGAGATCACTGGCCAATCATAAGTAGGACGGATTCCAATTTTCTCCAATGCCTATCCAAAAGCACCAAGATTAGCTTTTGCATCTTAAAGACAACATTAAGCCATTCTGTGTGTTGCAGTATAAAAGGTAGCTTTAGTCATTCACAAGCAATTTTTAAAACTCGATTAGAGGAGAGGCCACTATTTGAGTATAATGCCAAAAGGTTATTAAATGGTTACATTAAGGCTGTTATGCAGAAGTAGAAAAGCAATTTTAAAAACTTTTAATAGCCATATAAACCAAAGGCAACTTACGTCAGTGTCCAAAATTTATGACTTGAATAATCAAGTTAGTCTGGAGGAAAATCTGATAGCATAGGCGTCATAAGGTCAAAGAGGATTTATTAAATCAAAAAAAACCTTATTACTCCACTGAAAGGTTTTTTTTCCAAACAAATAGGCAAAAACTCATTTGTGCTCAAACTAGATAGATTTTGTTGCTGGAGTGATGACAAATCTATCAGATTGACCATTATTATAAAACTGACAGTAACTTCTGACTTCTGCATATATACCATTAAATGTAGAAATTATCCATGATACCCCCCCTTCCTCCACAGGATGTACTGTAGGAGTCCTAACAGGTGAAAATGCAAGCATTTTTTGAAATATTATGAATTTCAATTTTACACCATTAATCTCAGAGGGTTGGGGGGCGGGGGGGGGGGGGGGGGGGGTGCAGGCAGAAATTTTATGCCTTCCAAAATCAGCTATGCCTTCGTTAACAAAATGCGCCAAAGTGTAAAATTATTGAATAGCCTTTCAGAATTTGACCCAAGTTCCCGACGTGATAAATTTCACAGATGTAGAATAATTTGTAAAAGATTATAATTATTCCATCTTGTGTCCTAATCCTTTTTATGTGATCCAATACTTTATTGGTGTTTGAAAATCTAAAGTTATTTACTTAAAAGAAAGAAACAACTTAGTAGGAGCAAATTACTGCGGCTGCTGGAATCTGTATTGTAAAACAACAAATGCTGGAGATCACAGTCGGTCAGGCAGCATCCATGGAGAGAGGGCAAGCTAATGTTGAGTCTAGATGATTCTTCAGGGCTCTGATGAAGTCATCTAGACTCAAAACATTAGATTGCTGTCTTTCTCCACAGATGCTGCCTGACCGACTGTGATCTCCAGCATTTGTTGTTTACAATACAGATTCCAGCAGCCACAGTAATTTGCTCCTACTAAGTTACCTCCTTCGTGGTTATTGTTCTGAAATTGTTCACTACAATTGGCTGCTTAACCCGTTTGATGGCATCACTGTTGGTAAATGCCAGAGATTCCCTTCAGCTTTTGATCAATAGAATGAAAGTAACAAAGAAAAGATAAAATCCTTACCACAGTAGCTTCCCCTAGGTACCACCTCTTCCCAGCCAACAGCAAGCTTTGTTACTTCACCACTGGCTGCAAAATCCAGGTCATTGATCCTAAGTTTAGTCAGCGTAGTCCTGGACTGTTGATTCACAAGCAGCAAACAGTGGACTCGTTTTTCAGACATTAACAATAAACAAGTTCTAAAGCAGGACAATTTTGTGACACACGAACATAGATCCAAATGATTCTCCTTCATGATTCAGAGCTCCAACAGGAAGGCTTCTTAGGAGTCTTTCATGAGTCACAAATCCACCACAGCTTATTCATGTAAAAAGGGAACTGACCGCATGTAAGAACACCTCCCTCAACCAAATGAGCAGCCAGCTTAACACTGCGGTGATGTTTAAGAGTTCATAATCTCTTCTGAAGGTTGGGAAGATTGAAAATAGTATGAATTTCCACTGAAGGTTCTGTTCCTTACCTCAGCAGCTCAGTCAGGTTAGCATGTTCAAGCATGTGGGACAGAGGGTTGTGCACTGACATGTATAGAGAACTGATTGACAGACAAGTAACAAAGAACAGGAGTAAACGAGTCACTTTCCAAGAGGCAGACTGTGGCTAGTGAGGTATTGCAGGGGTCAATACTTTGACCCCAGGACTATACAGGGTTATTGCAGGAAGGATGGTCCCGATGACTGGAGAGTCCAGAACTGGGGTCAAAAATATAAGAACATGGGGTAGGCCATTTAGGACCATTCAGAGGAAAAGAAATTTCTTCACCCAGAGAGTGGTGAGCCTGTGCAATTCTCTACCACAGAAAGCAGTTGAGGTGGTCAAAGCATCGAATTAACTCCTCCTCCTCCTCCAAGTTAAGTATAACCCTTAGGGCAAAAAGGGTATCGGGAGAAAGGCAGAACAAGCTCTAAAAAGGGCTGAATGGCCTACCCCTGCTATTTCTATGTCAGACAAAATTTCCTTCAATTAAACAAAAACGTTTTATATAATTTGCAAATGTAGAAAAATATTAAAAATAAAACATGAATATAAAAATAAAGCACTTCAGAGAACCAATGAAAATAGGTGCTGAATCAAAAGGATACATTAGAAAAGGCAAAAGAAGTGGATTTTTAAAAAAGGAATGGAGGTAGAACCCGTACAGATAAGAGCATGCTAATTAGATGTTTAATTGGAAAAGCCATAATGCACATAATGACCAAATGACCATGGTAAAAAATGGATAAACTATTGTAAAAAGAGTCACAGTTTTTCCATTTGGTAATAGGGTGCAAGCAGTTTTTCAGGCCGTCATTTATTGCTCATAACAAAACTCTAATTGTCCTGTGGAAGATGGCGAGGGGCTTTCTTCTTAACTGCAGCAATCCTTAGGAAGTAGAAATATCACAGGGCTGCTAGGAAAGTAGTTCCACAACTCTGACACATGCAGAGAAGGAACAGTAAAACAGTTCCATGTCAGGGCGGTGTGTGACGTGGAAAGGAACTTGTAGGTAGTGGATCCCTGGCATCTGCTGCCTTTGTGCATTTCTAGGCAGTAGCAGTCACGGGTTTGGAAGATACTGTTCACCTTGTTGAGTTAGTGCAGTGCATCCTGTCAATGGACCACCCTTCTGTCACCATTGTGAAAGGAGTGAACATGATGTCAATGAGCTGCTTTGTCCTGGATAGTATTGAGCTACTTGACTGTTTATTGAAGCAGCACTCAAGACAAGTAGAGAATGCTCCATCACACTCCTGATTTGTGCCTGGTATATGATGGAGAGGCATCGAGGAGACAGGTGGTGAGTTGCTCTCTGCAGAATTTTTAGGCTTTTTGACTTGCTCTTGTAGCCAGAATATGTATATGGCTGGTCCAGTTGAGTTCCTAGTCAATGGTAACCCGCCTGGATGCCAACAGTGGGAGTTTCAGTGACAGCAATAACATTGAATGCCGAGGGACAACGGTTAGATTCTCTTTTGTTAGGTGGTGGTCATTGCCTGGCACGAATGTTACTTGTCACTTATCTACCCAAGCCTAGATGTTGTACAAGTCTTGCTGCATTTGCTCAAAGACTGCTTCAGTGTCTGAGGAGTTAGAATTGTGCTGAACACTGGTTGATGATTGTAGAATCCCCTCTGACCTTATTCCAGAGGGGGAGTCATTAGAGAAGCAATTGAAGATTGCTGGTCCTAGGCCACAACCGAGGAGGTGATGATTCTGTAGGAGGTGAGTTTCAACAAAGATGACTGACCACCAACAACCACAACCATCTTCCTTTGTGCTATGCAAGCATCCAACCAGAGGAGAGATTACTCCCCCCAACCACCACCACCACCACCAACAACCACCCGGCCAAACCACCATTAATTCCCACTGGCTCCAGTTTTGCTAGGATTGTTTGATGATATACTCAGTCAAATTAAGCCTTGATGTTGGGGCAATCACTCTCACCTTACCTCTAGGACTCTGCCCTTTGTTTCAAGTGAGACAGAAGCTGTAATGAGTTCAGCAGCTAAGCCCTGGTGAAACCCAAACCAGGTGTCAGTTAGCAGTTTATTGCTAAGCAAGTGCTGCTTGATAGAGAGTGTCATCAGAAGAGCTATCACTTTACTGATGATCAAGAGTAAACTGATATAGCAATAATTGGAGTGTTGGATTCATCCTGTTACGTGTGTACAGGACAAACCTAGGCAACTGTCCACATTGTCAGGTAGTCAGAGTTGTAATTGTCCTGGAACAGCTTGTCTTGGGGCATGCCAAGTTCCAGAACACAAGTCTTCAGTACTATTGCCAGAATATTGTCTTGATCAATAGTCTTTGCCGTATCAATTTCCAGACGCTTCTCAATATCATGTGGAGTGAATTAAATTGGCTGAAGCCTGGCACCTGGGATCCTGTGAATGAGGCAGAGTTGGATCATCCAATTGGCATTAGATTGTTGCAAATGTTTCAGCTCTATCATCCCTGAATGAACAGGAGGAACAGTCAAACCAGGCTGTTGCTTTTGCATACCATCAGCACAATTGGTTGGGTACAGTCAGTATCTTACTGGTTGCTTGCATCAAAAGGGATATGCTGTTGATAGTATATCCATGAGAACACTGTCAACTTCAAATTCTCTTCTGGGCCAAGCATAACCATTTACTTACCATGCTGGAATTTCACACTCAATGTCACCATGGAAGCATCATGTGCATAAAGACAGCAGCAAGTCAGAGAACGCTCTACCTGATCTAGAGATTTGGAGCTGGACCGTAAATACACATAGGCCAGCATCACCAACTTCCAAAAAGGAAATTTTGAAAAGTCATGAAACGTGACATCACTGAGCAGAGAAGACAGGTCAGTTCCCTCAACATTTACACAAGATCTGACATTACTTTTGTGGCCTTAAAACTGATGATTGCTACTTAGAAACTCACGCACTGGGAATAAAGTAATTATACACACAGAGTTAAACCTGGTTGCTCAGGTGCAACACTTAGCAGTTGGTACAACCTTCACAGGAGGAGTGGAGCTAGAATATGACGCATTCTTTTATGCTGAGCAGGAAAAAGGCTTACTGCTGAGTGACAGCATGAGAGCTTCAGAAAATTTTCTGTACAGTAGCTATTCCCTTATCCAAAATATGAACAATATAAGGAAAGAGAAAGACAAGGACAGGAAAGCTTTTTATAAAAAGCTGAACAATACACTGCAAAACAAATCTTGAAGAACAGTTCAGAAAACTCCAGCCAAAAAGGTGTTAAGGTTTGTCAAATACAATCTACACTCCCGTCAATATCTCTGACTATAAGAACGTATTATTAAAAAATACACAAAACAACCAAATTAGGGTTCTTGCGGCACAGTGGTGGTATCCTTACCTCTGAGCCGGCAATTTGGGTTCAATTCCCACATGCTCCAAAAAGGTGTGCAATGATATCTTTGAGCGGGCTGATTAAAAATACTTAAAACCACAGAATTATTTAATTGAACTTGAAAAGACCTTGTGGTTGTACATTTTTTGAATGGAAATATAGCACCGCTTAACTCACAATTAATAAGTTGTCAAATGTCATCATTAACATCTTGGCACTTAACTGGCAATTCTTTCTCCTACTTAAAGCCTTGTGCAAAAAACAAACGTAGAATGAGAAAGGAAGCATTCTGAAATGATGAAACATGTATGCAAATAAGCAAAATCTACCAGTTTGATAATAGCCTTATTATTTAATGTTACAGTCTTAAAAAGGCAACTTACAAATCAGTTGGAATATTTCCTTTTGAACATGACAACCTTTCAGAAACGTGCAAGGTGCACATGTATCAGTATCAAATCAAACAAGGCAGCCATTCTTTCTCATATTCAAAAGCTGTACGCGTGATCATAGTTGATGTGATAGTGCTAAATTTAAAAGTAAACTAGAAAAGTTTGATTACCTGTAGCCTTCAAGTGAAGCAGTTGTTTAAGAATTTCAAAATGCTTTTCACTTCCGTCTCATTGCATTTGTGGAATCTCAAATTAGTCTTTCCATCGTACAGAACTTGTGTATTCCTGAAAAGGGTCATGTTTTATCAAAGTTTTGCATCTTGTCTTGCACTCATCAGAATAATTGCAAGAATGCCAATATGAAAGGAAAAACATTTATACTGTACAAGAGGAGAATGCCGATTGAGTGGCAAGTGGACCCTAATTGGCAGAAACATTTAATGATGAATACACCAGTTCGATTATGACTGACAGTTAACTGCCAAGCTTAAAATTTTAAAACAACAAATTTAAAAAAGGTTGACTCTGATTGATCAAGGCATTGCCTGAGGAAAGAACCTAGAACAGTTGTTACGTATCTTGCTGTGTTGAAGCAGGTATGTTTTGATTACATGTTCTATCAGCAAAGAACAGGATCCTCCAAATTAATATCCATGACTTCCAGTATTAGAAAGAACATCACTGATGAGCCAACTGAAACCACTGAAGTGGCTGTCGGTATAAATTTTCATGCACACAGGATTATTTAGTAAATGTTGTCCAGTTGCAGAAGTGCATCTAATGCCAGCCACTTGTCCTTTGAGTTTTGCAGATTCAGACGGTGTCTGTCAGGATGCTGATATTATGCCAAAAAGGCATTCTGATTATCATACAAGTAAAGAGCAAGTGAATTTACATGGCAATGTGATGGGTCTGTAGGTTATACAGCCCAAAAAAACTAGCAAATCATACCAAACACCATATCACTTTGGCCATGCACAAGATATTGCCCATACAGTACCAGCCCATGCTGACTGGATCTAAAAGCAACTTATAGTTGGATTGCTCCACCTGTTCATTCAGGGACATTTCTTCCTCAGCAGCTTAAATATAATTGTGCATTACTTGCAGTTTATTTAGCCAGTCTCCAAGATTTTTCTGGATCATACAGACCACTAACCACCAAGTTCAGGGACACTATCATCTTCAGTAAAGTAAGATAAACATGACAGCAAAGTTATTATTATAATCTTTTTCATAATGCAATGCTAAAAACTTGCAAATAGTTTTGATTATATCAAGGAACCCAGGTTAAAGCACCAACAGAAATAAACTACAATGTTTTGATTATTTTCTAGGTCAAACAGTTCAGAGATGTTATTACACACCTCTAGAGCAGGTAGGACTTGAATCCTGGTATCCTAGTTCAGAGGTAGGGACACTACCACTCTGCGACAAGAACCTTTCCCACTACAATGTTTTAAATATTTTCTAATCGAACTATTCAGAGATGTTATAACATACCTCTAGGTGTCATGCACTACTGCATGACAAGAGCCCCACTATGGTACTTACTTTTAAACGCAGAAGTGCTCTTGTTCACAAGTGAACTTTTTAATCCCCATCACTAAATCACCTATGGCATCACAATGCTTTCTTAAAAAAAAAAATCCCAAAATACTCTTACTTACAACTAAACCTTTCTTTTCTCCCTCATCACCAAATTACTTGTGGTTTTTTTTCATCTGTTAACCGCCAGTAAATCCCCCATGTTTTCCAATTGATTAATTTACATGCAAAGCCTGTTGAGGGCAACACTGACCAAAGGTGATAGGGAGGCGGAAGGGGCACCAAAATGCCTTACTGAAACCCAGTAAATATTGTGTACCTGTGCTTTCTCTCACCATGAAGAAAAATTCAAGCTACACAGTCTAAATCTCAACTTGGGCATCTTTCAATAGCCAGTCGCCTGAACTCATCTCTATACCATCCTCTACCCACTGATTCTCCCTTCTCTCTTCTCTCTTGGCAGAAGTGCTTTCATTTTGAAAAACTGGCTAGTTTCAGTATCCCACTATAACTGAATCTCGATTTGCTTATTTCTCACGTTACCTACCGGAAGTTAGGCCCTGATGACCAGCTTGCAAAAAAAAAAAAAAAAAAAGCATTTTTTTTAACCAAAGACATTCTCAATCTTTAAAAATCCATTGGCAATATTAGATTTGAGAGCAGTCCTGAGATCCAGTCCAATGCATTTTAAACATTACTAGAAGGGAACAGAAATATCAAATACACAACGAAACACAAAAGGCAGTTTTAAGAGGATTGTTGATCAAGACAGAAAAGATTTCATAACCCATAAAATGTTAAACCAAATCACAGATTTCCTGCCTTACTTCAACTATTTACTCACTTTATTAGAAGTCTGTCTTTCTGGAATGAGATGGTGTTAAATAGAAACAAGCATTAACTTACATCAATGTCTGTAAAATTATTACATTCACAACAATAGTTTTAATGATACAAGTTCAAAACTTGCTAAGAGAGTTTCTCTTGCACCATATACTATCATCCTTGGTTAGCAAAGTGAAATGAATCATTTGTTCACCTACCAATATCTGTGTTTCAGTAGTTGAGTTTTGGATGTTGATTATAGAAAATAGAAGGCAAAATTAAAATAAAAAACAAAAAGGACATGAATAGAATGTAGGCAACTAACTATAAAAGAGGGATTTAGTGAAAATAGAGATGAAGTGCAGTAGAGTCAAGCAATGCTGGTGTAATAAAAGAAGCCAAATTTGGTAATATTACACGTGATTTGCAAACTATTTAAGCTAAATGGGACTCCAGTATCTTGCATCATCTGATTTAGTTTGAGCTATTGACCAGAAAAATGAGACATGTTCAAGGACAAGACAACTAAACTTGTACAGAGGACCAAAATTTATTTTGTAATTTTTCTAAATACTCATTTTAGACAATGTTGCTTCACTTAAAACAACCTGGTAAAACAGAACTGCAAGCTCTTCAGCATAATTTTAAAAAGTGCAGCTGATGAACAAAAAAAAAAGTAGTGATCGTGCAGGAGGAGGAACCTACTGATGAAAATAAATTACCTACAATGGAATAGTGAAATTGCCAAGGCAAGTGCAAATAAGAGTTAATTTATTCTACCTAAATTATCCACTCAAATAGTTGCAACTGCCTCTTAATGGATTCAGATTTTGTTTTCATAATTTTATCATTTGTAGGCACAATCTGTCTTTGGTCCTGAATTAATGTTTTGTTAGTATATACTTCTGCCTCCTTTCCCAGAATCATGGTTTTAACTTTAAATAGTCTAAAACAGTAACTTTTTTACGTAACTGAGCATTTTGTTTGCCTTCAAGAGGACTCCTCTGTCTAATTTTTTTCTAACTTTCACCTTCTTACCACCACTACCATTATTTAGTTTCCTTGGCATTTCCAATGAAAGTTCTAGTAGAAAGTGACATTATTTTAATATTTCATATCTTCTGTGGTAGCAGAGTTCACAGCTTGCTGCTGACAAAGATCTAGATTTTTACAGGCCTAGAGTCACAGGGCTGTACAGCATGGAAACAGATCCCTCGATCCAATTCATCCATGCCAACCAGATATCCTAAATTAATCTAGTCCCATTTGCCAGCATTTGGCCCACATCCCTCCAAACCTTTCCTATTCTTGTACCCATCCGGATACCTTTTAAGTTGCCTTTTAATTGCACCTGCCTCCACCACTTCCGCTGGCAGCTCATTCCATGCACACACCAGCCTCCGCATGAAAAGGTTGCCTGTAGACCTCTTTTAAATCTTTCCCTTCTCACCTTGAACCTATGTCCTCTAGTTTTGGATTTCCTTACCGTGGGGAGAGATCTTGACTATTCACCCTATCCATGCACCTCATGATTTTATAAACCTCTAAGTTAGCTCAAGAATGTGAATTTGATGGCTTTGCATGTTAAAATGGCATATTGACATAATGTAGGCTGTAGATACCAGATGGAAGCTCTCTTTCTCTACATCAGAATGATCAAAAAAATGAGGGAAACTAGTAACAATTATCTATTTCCTTCTGAATCAGTAGTGTCTGCCAAACAGAGAGTGCAGAGTATCAGCTGAAACACAGTACATAACCAACAATATTTAACTGCTGTCACTCCAATGACCTAGTCTTCTAAAGAACTTTAGAAATTTCATTTGTCAGTACGTGCAAACATCCTCCTGATTTTGGATTGAGAAAGACCAGTCCAACCCACAAAAGGCAATGACATTACTATGCGTATTCTTTGTGCTCAAGATAAGTGAGTCAGAGTTAAGTAACGAAACATCTCCATTTTTGTTGCATTGTATCAGCAACAATTATGCCATATTTTAATTTTTGACAGACAGCATGAGAAATATTTCTATGACTTAAATTCATTTAATTATTTAATATATTCTGTATGATTCAAGTGATCCAAATAAAATTATTGGCTTTTTTTACAGCCATTACACTTCACGTTCTAAATCTAGATGGTTTGTTTCTACTGGAACTGGGCTTTGGCAATCTTCATTATTTTTAAATCTCAGAACAGATGCAAATTTAGTTTTCACTCTGGAATAATTGACGGAGTCAGCATACTGGAAAAGCACAGGACATCATTTAGTCATCGCACCAACAAGTAACTGGGAAGCCAGACTAAAAATGCTAGCAGTCTCAGGATATAACAATAACTTACATTAAAGTACATTATTATCTCAATCTACTGAATTTTAAAGCAATAGATCAATCAGCTGCTGTGCACCACGACAATTCTCATATCCACATTCCACTTTCCTGCGCCATCCCCAGATTCTTTGATTTCCTTAGTACTCAAAAACCTATCAATCAATTTCAGGCTTGAATATACTCAGCAGCTAGCCATTCAATGGCTCTCTACAGTAAAATTTCAAAGATTAACAACACTGAGTGAAGACATTGCTTCTTATCGGAATCCTAAGTGGCCAAGCCTCTACCTGGACTGCGATCTGGAAACCTAACCAGGGGAAAGATCTTCCTAGCATCTACCATTAGGCACATAAGAATTTTCTGCTTTTCAAAGACATTGCCTCATATTCTAAACCTATAGTAATGAGTTTAAGTTGCTCATTGAACAATTCCCTCATTTCAGGAATAACTTTATTAAATCTCCATTGCACTCCTTTCAGGGCAAGTAAGGAGACCAAAACTACACACCATACTGTTCCATTATCGCAAGAGCTTAAAACTTTCTGCAGCAGTCTGGATAGGCTGTTAAAATGACAAGTAACAAACATAACTGGTAGTCAAAAACCACCCCCAAGTCAAAAATCTCATCATCTCCCGTCACGCAATGGATTACCATTACTGAATCCTCCACCAATGTACTTCAGGGTGGGGTTACAACTGATTAGAAACAGCTGCGTCAGTCATATAAATACAATGGCATCAAGACCAGGTCAGAGTTTGTCCATCTACAAGAGAAAATCAGGAGTACAATGGAAAACTCTCCACTTGTCTGAATGGGCACAGCCCCAACAAAAAGAAACTTGATAATATTGAGGGCAAAGCAAACCATTTGATCACATCCCATCCAGAACCACCATCTTCAATCTTCATTTCTTACACCACCAGTGAAAACAGTTAATATCATCTAGATAACACACTGCAGCAATGTGCTAAGCTTCTTTGACACTCTAAACACACATCTATCCCCTACCAGGACAAGGCAGCATATGCATAAGACCACCACTTGCAAGTTACTCTCCATGCCACACACCATGATGACTTGGAAGTAGATCAGCATTCCTTCACCAACAAATCAAAAAGCTGAAGTTCCTATCACGACAGCCCTATGAGAAGTCCCTAAACCAGATATGCTGCAGCAGTTCAAGAAAGCGGTTCACCACCACTTTTCTCAGAGTAGTTAGATATTGCAAGCAATACACATCCCAAGAATAAATCAAATGTTCAACATTTTCTTAGTGGCATTGGGCAAGGCAAGAATATCTGAAGAAGGGTCCAGACCCGAAACGTCAGCTTCCCTGCTTCTCTGATGCTGCTTGGCCTGCTGTGTTCATCCGCTCTATACCTTGTTATCTCAGATTCTCCAGCATCGGCAGTTCCTACTGTCTCCCAATATCTGGAGAATGCTTTGTTGTTTTCAAATATTGTCGTGAGACAGTTAACACCCAGTTGAAAAAGCAGGCAGTACCCAGAGTTAAAACCAGGTCTGAGAGGGATCCCTACAATAATTCAACATTCCCAGTTCTACATATTCATAAATGTTACCCTAAATGCCTGAAGCAGGATTTGAATTCAAAACGCTCGGCATTAGGCGAGTATTTCCAATGGGCCTGTCAACGTACCCATTGTCAATATTAAAGCATTTAAAAATTGGTAAAATCGTTAAATGCAATTGTCTGATTACGAAACAGGTTCAGGGTACAGTTAGAAATGAAATAGTTTCATTTTAAGTTTCAGTGAGTAATCCCACTTTATACACAGTCGACATGCAGTTTGGAAAGAGTACTTGTAAACGAAGTTAATACGTTATGCCTTTTAAATAAAAGGCAGTTCTTCCGAAAAGCGTGATGTATCGCCTTGGTTTTTAGCGTAGGTCTCCTGTATAAACTGTAGCCGTTCGTGCACACTTCGATACTAAATACAGAAACTTATACGTATAAAACGTGCCTTTCATTTGCAAGTCAAATGTTCACATTTTCTTGGTCCTGTAACTGCATAAACCTCCTCCGTGCGCGCTGACTTGCCATGAACATTTACTCTACCTACCTATACATATTACCATTTCCATGAACAAACATGCACAGTTGAAACTCACCAAAACAAACCCCGTCAAAAAAATCAGTCGCAAGCAACACGCCAAAAACTTCTCAAATGGTTCCCGAGCTGAAGATATTTTCTAAATTCTCAAGATAAATGCTTTACCTTCACAAAACCAGCCTAAAACAAATGTTCTACGTGGAATATATCAAAGAGGCGCTCTTAACATCAAAACCTTCGATGACTTGGGGTTCCCAAATCTACAGTTCCCACCCTACAGACTAATTAACACACTGCATTCCTAGAACACTCACACCCAAACTGGGCAGGATCGCATGCAAACCAAGAAATGGAATCTGACATGGATTTTCCGCTCGACTGCGGATCCCAAAATAACCCCAGTTAAATAAACAGTTCCAAACTCGCGAGAAAGAATCTATGTGATGGATTTGTAATTGATTTTTTTTTCTCTAATCGCATTGTGTCTTTTTGAAATTATCTATGTTCATTTCAGTTTTGATTTACAAGTTGTTTTAACAGACAATACGCGAAAGCTGATACCATTTGGTCCATTTTTCTTCCGATGATAGATTGTAACTGATCAATTCAGAACAATTTGGTTTTCCTTTTCCAAGATTAATAACCAAATAGTGAACAATAGTACTGAGTTATCTGCCAGTGTGCTAATTTTGTTACTCATTTGTTACTACATTTTATAGTCTATGTACCAAGATTACAACTGGGTACATAGTCAAAACATTAACAATAGGGAGACAGGACTCTTATTACGATTAAAGGGAAAATACTGCAGATGCTGGAAATCTGAAACAACACGGCAAATGTTTGGTAAGTTTTCAACAGGATTGGCAGGCATCTGTTGAAAAACAGAGTTAACGTTTCGAATCTGGTGTGACTTCTTCAGAACGGAAATGCGTTGCAATTATTGTTTTACATACTTTTGACAGAGACAGAGGCTCAGAGCAAAAGACAAAGGGATAGTTAATGGTGGAGAAAGTGAACAAGAATTGTAAAATGGTGTAAATTAAGGAGTGAAAGGGAGGGAATACACCAGTTTCTTTCCTCAGATCAAAACAAACAAGACACCGCTGTGAGGGAAGGGTACAGAATGTAAGAAAAATGAAGAACAGACACAATGCAGTCAGTTTCTGAAGTTCTTGGATTCACTATTAAGACCTGGAGACTGTAAAGTGACTAAGTGCAAAATGAAGTGTTGTTCCCCGAGCTTGCACTTGCTTCATTGGAAAATCACTGCAGGCCCAGGACAAAATCCAAACAATGGGAGGTCACGGTCGTTCCTCCAGACAGAGCAGATGTGTTCTACAAAGGGGTCACTCAGTCTGCATTTGGTTTCGCCAGAGTAAAGACGACCAAATTGCGAGTAGCGAATGCAGAAGACAAGATTTTTAAACAAGTGCAAGTGAAATGTTTTCATGTTGGCATTGCCCCACTGGGCTTTGCTTGTTACAGGTTCCCTGGCCACATAGGGGTTGTTCCTGGTGGTGGAATATTAAATAAAATTATTATTTACACAAATGGTGTTTTCACTGAGTCCCTGCAGAACACACACAACAAAGGTGCAGCGGGGAAAAATAAGCATTACTTCTGTATGGCAGTAGTGTGGGGATATAAAAAATACAAGTGAAATGATGGTTTATCTGGAAGGTTTGGGGCCTTGGACAATAAGAAAGGAGAAGGCGAATGAGCAATGGTCACACCAGTGATTGCATTGAAAAGGTGCCTTGTGGGAGTGAGAAGTGTTAGGAGTGATAGAGGAGTGGGCCAGTGGGACACTCCCTGTGGAAATGCTGATAGTGGAGGGGAGGGGAAGATGTGTTTGATGGTGGCATCCTGCTGGAGATAGCAGAAAGGGCAGAGGATGATCCTTTAACAGTGGAGACTAGTGGGTGGAAAGTAAGGACAAGAGGAACTGTATAATTGTTCTAGGAAGGAGGAGAAAAGGGTGAAGGCAGAAGTGTAGGATAAGGTTAAAGGCCCTGTCAACCACAATTGGGGAATGGGGGGAAGAATACCTACAGTGTGGAAGCAGGCCATTTGGCCCATCCACCTCCAATGAGCATCCCAACCAGACCCACCCATCTACCCCATCCCTGTAACCATGCATTTCCCATGGCTAATCCACATAGCCTGTACCTCCCTGGACACTACACAGCAGTCCACCTAACCTGCACATCTTTGGACTGTGGGAGAAAGCCAGATCACTTGGACGAAATCCAGGCAGACACAGGAGAATGTGCAAATTCCACGCAAACAGTTGCCCAATCAAACCTGGGCCCCTGGCACTGTGGGGCAGCTGTGCTAACCACTGAGCCACCAGGTCATGTTGGACACAGCCCAATGGAAGTTGGCAACATAGACACAGATACGATGGAGACAGATAAACTGAGCAAATGAAATGAAATCCTTGCAGGAAGCATAGTGTGTGGAGGTGTAGTGAACTAACTATGTGAGTCAGAGGACTTGCAATGGATATTGGTGGACAGTTCATCCATGGAAACACTTAAGTAAAGGAAGGGGAGGGAAGAGTCAGAGATGGACGAAATGATGGTGAGAGAAGAATGAAAATTGGAAGCAAAAACTGATGACTTTTTTCCAATTCCAGACAATACCATGAAGCAGCACCCAAGACATGATGGATCAGAGAAAGATTTATGGTCGGGGGCCCAAATGTTCCACATACCCCACAAAGAGACAGGTGTAACTGAGACCCATATGGATTTCCATTGACACACCTTTGACATGGAGAAAATAAGAGTAACCCCTCTCAGAAGAAGTTTTTGAATGTGAGAACAGGTTCAGCTAGGCAAAGGGTGCTGTTGGATGGATACTGTACAGACCTCTTTTCAAGGAAGAAACAAAGAACAAAAGGGAGGGTAGTGGTGATGTGTAGGCAGGTTACACATTCACTGTGAAGAGGAGGTAGCTAGGACCAGAAAACTGGAAATTATGGATCCAATGTAAAGCATCAGAAGGATATCAGCAACCATCAGCCCGAAGCAGGGACACCATTGACCCAGTGCAGTGTGTGGCTGCAGCCAGTGGTCAGACTGTGTGGAGAACCCCTACACTGGTCTGCTGCAGAGAGCCCTTGGAGAGAGACAGTGGCATCTATCTTTTTAACTTGTTTTTCTGGCCCATGGTTATACTGTGTATAGTTGTAATGGAACTTTTTTAAAAATTTCTCTATTCTGTAACTAAGGATTGCATTCAGATACCTTTGGACCTAATATGGTGCTGTAAGTGGTGACTTATCAACTTGTTGCTATACTCATTTGAGTGCACGTGACATTTGATTCAAAAATCACAAATGTCAAAATAGGAAGAAATAAGTTCAGCGGAGTAGGAACTGGCTGAAAAGATGGATCTGCAGCAGTCCTGTTTGTAGATTTTGGGAAGGAGTTAGAAGCGAGCTTTGTGTCGTTGGGTGACTATGAAGTGGGAAGCTGTGGACGGGAGATCACCGGTGGAGATAAGGTCCATGTCAGTCCTGACATGGAAACTACAGCCTGATGTATGAGGAAGTAGGAGGAAGTGCTGAGAGTTGGTCTTCAGCCTCTGCCAGGTATGTTGGCTGGATGCTACTCACACAATAGCTGTGCATTGAAGTTACCCAAGCTGTAGCTGTTGGCTCAAGTGGGTTTGAGCCAGATCGGCTCTGAGGGATGGCATGAAGACAAATCCTTGTTTGGCAGAAGAGTAAAGAGGTAATCCTAAAGGTGTCCTTGGAGTGACCCTATAGCGGAAAGACACCGCTCTCAGATGATAATGTAAGTATGGAGAAATGGAAGAGATGTAAATATCAACATTCAAGGAAGAATTATAGTAGAAATAAAAATTTATCATTACATAAGTATTGTTATTTTACTAGAAAGATTAAGACTGGAAATCATTTGATTTTCACAGACACGATTACCATTTTCACTAGATTGTGAGTTCTAGCATCTTGCAAGTTATTTGGATAGCAACATTGAATGACACATTTACTCAAATCAGTGGTTTCAAGCTCAAAGTGAGTTTTAATGGTTTGTGAATTAAATAAATAAAATTCCAATTTGAAATCCCAAACACCATGACAAAATCAGTGAATGCACCCAGCAATGGTCTTTAATGCCCTTAGAATTGTTAGTTCCACTATATCAAGTAACACCTACTTCTGAATTGACTTCTCCAATGCTATTTGATAATACTGAGGTGCCAATTTTAATCTGTGCATGAGAGTGATGTGCAGGAGACTAATTGGGAGAGAAGTATCTGTGACAAAACCAGCATGAAACCTGGAAGAGTTTTACTCCCCAGCTTGATTTGAAATACCCTGATGCTGACTTACGACCTAAAGCAGACAGGGATGATTTCAAGAACAATAAATGAGCATTGAAAATCAATGACGTACAAACCTAAAGTGTTTTTTTTTGGCAAAGTGTGTGATCAAGAATGGAAGTCATTGCAACATCATGGTCAGTATAGGGAAGGAAACCCCATGTATTGGTTGTCCAGGTTTTTTGTTTTGCGGAGTCAGGAGATGCACTTTTGTTCTTCTGACCCAAAAAGGAAACTGAAAAAATTAAAAGTACTGAAATAAATAAACCAGATTCAGACCACAAATTTTACTAATACAAGCTAATTTGACCAATGCACTGTTATAGGGCAAGGCTGCAAAGGCAGGAACTGCTTTTTAGTACCAAACTGTAATCTTATTTGCCACCCCCCACCCACCACAATCCTGGGCAGGCAATGTAGAAATTGGAACTTTAATATATTCAGTACCTGTGTCTCAAATTTCATTTTGACAAAATGGTGTCAAGCCCTGGAACACAGCAACAGAAGTAGCTCAATTGGTCCTTTGAGCCTGTTCTGCTATTCACTGATATCATGGCTGATCTATGGATCTCAGATTTAAAATTAACAACTGCTGTCATTTATGGAAGAGAGTTTCAACTACTACCACCTTTGTTTGTAGAAGTGCTCCCTAATATCTCTCCTGAATGATCTGGACCTAATTTTTAGACTATGCCCTCTAGTTCTAGAAATTTCAACCAATGGAAATAGTTTACCCTTATCTGTGCTGTCTTTTACTGTTAATATCTTGAAGACTTCAATCAGAAAACCCATTAGACTTCTAAATTCTACAGAAAACAGGCCTAATTTGTATAATCTCTCCTCATAGCTTAACTCCTAAAGTCCAGGCATCATTCTTATAAACCAACGTTATACTCCCTCCAAGGCTAATATGTCCTTCCTAAAGTGTAGTGCCCAGATCTGTTCAATGTACTCCAAGTAGGTCCAATCAGGCTTTTGTATCATTGCAGCACAACTTTTGCACCCTTGTACTCCAGTCCTCGAGATATACAGGCCAGAATTCCAATAGCCTTCTTGATTATTTTATGCATCTGTTAATGGCATTTTAAAGATCTGTGTACCTACCCCCAAGTCTCTTTGGACATCCACTGTATTTAACTCCATACCAACTAGAAAGTGCCCTGATTGATCTATTTTCAGTCCAAAATGGATAACCACGCATTGAAATCTGTCTTCCATAGTTTTGGCCATCCATCTAGTCTATCAATGCCCCTTTGTAATTTTATGCCATCATCAACACTGTCTACATTGCCACCTAATTCTGTATCATCAGCAAATTTTGATACATGACTTTCTATGCCATTAACCAAGTTGTTACTAAATTATGTGAATAATTGAGGCATTAACACAGATACTTGTGGGACACCATTGGTCACTTGCTTCAAATTTAATTACCTACCATTATCTTACTTCCTGTTACCTGCCAGTAAACCAATTTCCCAGCCATGTCAGTAACTTGCGATCAATTCCATGCGCTTCTATCTTAGTTAACAGTTTCTTATGTGGGACTTAATTAAATGTCTTCTGGAAGTCCATATAAACAATATGCATAGACCTTCCCCTGTCCACTGCCTTTGTCACCTCTCCAAAAAACAATTAATGAGGTTTGTCAGGCATGACCTACCTGTCATGAATCCATGCTGACTTCTATGTTTCTCCTGAAGTAAGGCAACCAAACCTGTGCACAGTCTTGAAGGACCAATCTCACCAATACCCTGTCTAGTTGTATCAAGACTGTTCAACTTTTATACTCCCTCCACCTTGCAATAAAGGCCAATAGTCAGTTTGATTTCCTAATTACTTGCTGTATCTGCATGCTGACTTTGGTGATTAATATACAAAAGACTCCTAGATTCCTCTGTGTTATGACATTCTATAGTCTCTCTCCAATTAAATAATATTCTGCTTTTCTATTTTCTCTGCCAAAGTGGACAACGCACGTTTTTCTCACATTATACTCCATAGAGTCAAACAGCTGTATAGCACGGAAACAGACCCTTCGGTCCAACTCATCCATGCCAACTAGATATCCTAAATAAACCTAGTCCCATTTGCCAGCATTTGCCCATTTCCCTTTAAACTCTTCCTATTCGTATACCTATCCAGATGCATTTTAAATGTTGTAATTGTACCAGCCTCCATCACTTCCTCTGGCAGCTCATTCCATACATGCACCACCCTCTGCGTGAAAAAGTTGCCCCTCAGATCCCTTTTAACTCTTTCCCCTCTCATATTAAACCTATGCCCTCTAATTTTGGACTCCTCCACACTGGGGAAAAGACCTTGTCTATTTACCCTTTCCACGGTTCCTCACGATTTTATTAACCCCTATAAGGTCACCCCGCATCCTCCAATGCTCCAGGGAAAATAGCCCCAGCCTCTTTCCCTATAGCTCAAACCCTCTAGCCCTGGAAATATCCATGTAAATCTTTTCTGAACCCTTTCAAGTTTCACAACATCCTTCCAATAACAGGGAGACAAGAACTGCATGCAATATTCCAAAAGTGGCCTAATCAATGCCCCACACAGTTGCAACATGACCTCCCAACTCCTATACTTAGTGCAGTGACCAATAAAGTCAAGCATACCAAATGCCTTCTTCACTATCCTATCTATCTGCGACTCCACTTTCAAGGCACTATGAACCCATCTTCCAAATTTTTGCCCACTCACTTAATCTATTTATTAATGCTTTGCAGGATGTTTGCATATTCCTCACAAACTGTTTTCAGACATATTTTTAAGATCATCAGCATCTTTGGCTATAATATAGTCAGTCCCTTCGCCCAAACCATTAATGCAGATTGCAAATAGTTGAAGCCCCAACATTGATCCTGTGACAATCTATAAGTCAAGAGGTTACCATCCTGAAAATACCCATTTACCTAGACTCTCTGTTTCTGTTAGCTAGCCTGGATGAGTGCAGCTCCAACAAATTTGACACTGTCAGGGCAAAGCAGCCTAAATGATTGACACCACATCCACAAATTCCATTCTCTCCATCACCAATGCTCAGTAGCAGCAGTGTATACCATCTACAAGATGAACTGCAAAAATTCACCCAAGCTCCTTTGACAGCACCTTCCAAATCGAGAACCACTACCATCTAGAAAGACAAGGACAGCAGATATTTGGGAATGCCAACACCTCCAACTTCCCCTCCAATCCCCTCTCAGCATCCTGACTTAGAAATATTTCATTGTTCCTTCAGTGTTACTGGGTCAAAAACCTGGAACTCCCTTCCTAACGGCATTGTGAGTCTGCCTACTCAAAAAGGACTCCAATCATTCAAGAAGGAAGCTCATCAAAACCACCTCAAAGGAACTAAGAATGGGCAATAAATGTTGGCCCAGACAGCAATGCCCACATCTCATAAATGAACTTTTAAAAAGCCAAGTGCATTGCCGCACAGTATCGCTAAGTGAAGAAAGAAATATCTTACACGTGTGTGGATGTTGGTGAGGGCAGGATTGGCTTAATTATGTTGCTCTGAAGAGTAAAATATCCAACCTAGATTAAACATGAAAATAACCATTTGAAAGGTGTGGGAGGATGACCAGCATCCATATAAACGACAGCAAGCAAAATCAATGCCTTCAGAGGGAAGTGGTCAAAGGATGAAAATAAGATCATTTTTGGTTTAGAGCTTTTCATTAATGGTTCACATATCAAAAAAAGTTCCAAATTATATTAAATACCAATACCTTAACTTCATAATATGAAAGTGCATTAGCATCAGCTAATACCATTGTCACATTTAATGAAGGACATTCCACTTCTGTGTATTGTAAGTGAAATATTCTCCTTCCGCAATCAGAGACTTAATGAATTATGGTTTTGCTGCAGACCAAACAATCAGATGAAAGCTTTGCTCAGTACAGTAATGTGAAATCTGTAATTACACCACGTCATTTAACTTGCCAGCACTTGTAATCCCTATTAATATCCAAATACTTTTAAAAAATATAATCTACACTTTTACTATTTGCAAAGACATGCAAAAGTCCACGCAAGTTTTTCTTTCTATTCCTGGAAGGTGGACACTGTTTTTGAGTCAGAAACTCAAGATTAGTTCGACAGCATTGCTACTTTTTATTGTTTCTACCCACTGCAATCCATAGTTTCAGCACTGGCCACCCCAAAGGTGAAGAATACTAACTCTTCTATGACAGTAAGGACGTGTAGCTATGACTATTACCGCAGCCTGTTAATCCTGCTCCCTTTGTTGTGCACACTATCATGTCCAGCAAGAGATTGGGCAATGTGTCAGTGAGTGTAGTCCAATTTTCTTTTTGTGAAGTGGATCTGTCCTGGTTGATTATCTGGTAATGTGCAAGCCATGAGATGTGGATGTGAGACTTAGAGCAGTGCTTATGTCTGAGTGAGAGGTCATTTTATGAATGTTTGGCAGCAATTCTGAATGGTAATGATGGTATGTGAATGTTGGGAATCTGGAGTGTTGCAAAATTCCTGAGGTTACTGGTTCAGTTGGTAGTCGTGGGATATGACATCTGAAAATGTATTACTGATTACTTGTGTGAATTCCCCAGATTTTTGAGGCACGGCTGTAGAAACTCAGAACTGCTTAATACAAACTTAACTCACTGCCATCATGAGCAGACTACGGCTGCCATGGCTATAGATTCCACATGCAAAGATTCCGAGATGTCATAGCAGTCCAAAAATCTGTTCTCCAATATATTGCTCGCATTTCTGAGGAAGTGGCCCATGAGAATACCAGTGTTTCTTTAGAGAATAAAGCTGTCATCCTTTCTCAGGATGATGGTTTGATTTGGTATGATGTATTATTGTCACATGTACTGAGGTAGTGAAAAGTGTTATCTTACATGCTTTATAGGCAGATTGTACTATACAAATGCATCAGGGTAACTGAACAGAGTGCAGGATACAGTGTTTCAGCTGCCAAGAAGGTGCAGAGAGAGATCAACACTAACATTTAAGAGGGCCATTCAAGAGTCTGATAACAGCAGAGAAGAAGCTTTCTTGAATCTGTTCGCACATGCATTCAAACTTTTATATCTTCTGCCTGATGGAAGAAAATGGAAGAGATCTTAACTGGGATGGGAAGTGTCTTTGATTGTGTTTGTTGCTTTCCTGATGCAGTGGGAAGTATTGATGAAGTCAATGGATGGGAGGCAGGTTTGTGTGATGGACTGAGCTATGTTCTCAACTCCCTGTAGTTTCACGTGGTCTTGGGAAGAGCAATTGCCATAACACACTGTGATGCATCCTGATAGGAATGCTTTCTGCCACTTATACCACTGTTATCATAATTACCAGCAGTCAGTTAGCCCAGTCTGCTGCTGCCCATTGCTGACATTATGTGGTCTGCAGCTAGATCCTATTGGCCAGACTTCCTTAAAATCAACTTCCAAAAACCAGTTGCAGCCTCTATCAAGCAGAATTCCACCAGCAATCCTGCAGCCACTAAGATAACACCACTTAGGAGTGGAAAAGGCGCACAGAATAATGTACCAAGGGGTCGGGCAAGTGATTGATATGGAATATGGCACAATTTAGTTAATTCCTGAGTATGCTACGGTTTATCCTGTGTTTGCTTTTAGAAACATCAAAACATGAAAAAATAACAGCAATAATAAGCCACTTGGTCCATCAAGCCCACTCTACCATTCGACATGATTGTGGCTGATTGTCTATAACAATATCATAACACCCATTCTCTCCTTATATCCCTTGATACCTTTAATTTTGAGAAATATAGATAATTATTTCTTAACTATATTCAATGAATTGCCTGTACAGCCTTCTGTGGCCAAGAAAGTTACAGATTCACCACTTTTTGACAGAAGAAATTTCTCCGGATCTCCTTCTGAAATAGTCTGCCACATATCCTGGACCATGACCTTTGTCCTGGATCCCACAGCCAGGGGAAACATCATCCCTGCAACTAGCCTATCCAGCCTTGTCATCTATGCATACATTTTAATGAGAATCCCCCCTCAGTCTTATCAGCTCAGGGAATACAGACCTAGTTAACCGAATCTCTCCTTACTCGACTAATCTGTCATTCTATGAATCAGTCTGGCAAGAATATAATTCCATGGATAAGGAGACCAAAACATTATACAATACTCCAGGTTGGGTCTCACCAAGGCCCATTAAAAGTGCAGAGTCTCAATCTTTGCAATTGTCAAATTATTTCTGCTCAGCTTGTTTGGATGAAAGTAGGTTCGCAGGAGGATGAGTTAACTAACCAAGGTGTTGCGGAAGCTAAAAAGAACTGCAGTGGTTATCAGGATCAGTATAGTCAGAGGCATTTACATTATTCTCTACAACAAAGTCATGATGGATCTGTTGCCTGTGAGGTGCCAGGGTTTGGACGTCTGCTCAGGGCTGGAGTGGAACTCACAGTAGGCAAGAGAGGATCTAGTCAACATGGTCCATGTAGGATCAATGACATGGCAGCGTGAGAAAGGAGGTTCTTCATTGTCAGGATGAGGAACAAGGCACCAAATTAAGAAGAAGTTCAAAGATTATGACTTCTAGTTTATTACCAAAACCATGTGCAGATTGGAATGGAGAAAATCAAATTAGACAGATGAATGTGAAGCTCAGTGAGGGAGATATGGGAGAAGTGCATTTTGGTTAGTTGAGTAGAGATGGAAAATAATAAGTTGAATAGTCCCTAGCAGGGGTGTGTCTACCAGCCCCCTAAGAATAACAATAGGTGGAGCATGAAGGAAAATATAATGTGACCGGATCAGAAAGGCATGGCAATAATCATGGAAGATCTTAATCTCCATATGGATTGGAAAAATCAGATGGGCAAACATAGCCTAGGCAAGGATGTGTTTATAGAATATTTTTGGGATATTTTCTTAAGACAGCATGTTCTAGAGCCAACTAGAGAGCAGACTATATTAGACCTGGTTTTATGCAATGAGATAGCATTAATTAATGATCTCATAGTGTCGGCATCCCTAGGTAGCAGCGATCATAATATAATTGAATTTACATTTAATTTGAGGGAGAGAGGAATGGGTCTGACAAGTTATTTTAAAAATTGAAATAAAGGAAATTATAGGGCTTAAAAGCAGAGATAGCTAAAGCGAATTGGCAAATTACATTAAAAGATAAATCAATTGAGATGCAGTGACAGATATTTAAGAAAATATTTCAGAATACATAAAATAGATAAATTAGAACAAGTACAAAAATTTCCAAGGGACAGGCCTAAAGATGACAGGTTAGAAATTTGGACAGAATATAAAGAACAGCAAAGAATAAGCAGAAGTAAAACAAGATAATTAGCGTTCAAGAGAAAGTTAATCAGAAACATAAAACCAAATAATGAATTTCACTCTTTTCTTAGAAATTAACAAAATGAGCATTGGCCTTTTGGAATATGAATTGATATTGGAAAATAAAGATGTGGGAGATAATATGAAGGTATTTTGCATCAGTTTTCTCCATAAAGGGTATAAGCAACATCCCAGCAGCAGCTATACGTCAGGATATGGAAGGGAAAGAGGAACTTTGCAGAATTGCAATCAGCAGAGAAATGGTACAGAGTAAATTGTTGGAGCTCAGGCTGACAAGTGCTTAGGTCCTGATGGGTTTCATCCTAGGGTGTTAAAAGAAGTAGCTAGTGAGCTAACAGATGCATTTTAATTTGTCAGAGGGAAAATGTTAGAAATTATTATGAAATAAGTTATAGCAGGGCACTTAAATAAGTTTAAGGTAATGAGGTAGAATCAACATTTGATCAAGGAACAAGAGTATGTAACAAGATATCCATACCAGAAGGATGTGTGCTTTTCACAGTTGTCATTTCGGATCTCTAAGGACATCCAAAATATGGATACTACAGACCTGATTTTAGTGTCCGATAATATTTCAGGCATTCTTCAATGCCTTGGCCATAAACCTTATCCACAAATCAACAGCAATTCAATAACCTTTGATGATCAACTGTAGAACTGTTGAGAGTCTAGAATATCCTAAAAAATATTAATAATATAATCAATTTCAGAGATGGTACTGACTTATAAGAATAATGCAGCGAATGATTTGTTGCACCCTTAGTGGATTCCCTTTCAATTCATTATGAACTAAGGATTTAATAATTTGGATCAAATCTTAATCACCAAGGCTGGTTAAAGAAAGTGCTTGGAAAAGCGAACATTTCAAAATTTTCAAATATGATTGAATTTTATTGATTTTTATGAAAATGTGTCTTTAAGACAGCAAATGTACATGTTTATACATGATATCTTCAGATCATATTTTATTGACTTTAGTAATTTTTCAGAAAATAATCAGTCACAAAAATCTTTTAAGGAAACTACATGGCCATTGTAACCCTATTATCACTGTCCAGGAGTGCTTCCCCAGACCATCCAATTCTTCTCACTCACCTGTCCCAATGTCCATATTCTCTGCAATATTCAATACATTCAACACTACTGTGTTTGATTTATCCAGCCCTCTCCTCAATGTCTGATTTGGTGTTACCTTACCACCACCTCTCTTGCACCCATTGACCATTCCCATTCTTGCTGATATAAGCTTTAGCAGACATGTGCTCCCCCAGCTGCTTTCCTGCCAAACAGACTGCTTGTTGATCTGGTTGGCTGTCAGACAAGAAGTGAGATGAAAAAATTTAAAAGATGTCTGCAGATAAATTCAGCAGGATATGTGGAAAACCCCACTTTACGGATATCCTGTCCTAATGTTGTCTCTTGGATTCCTTCCTGGTTTCGAGTAAACATTGAGTCTTGCATCTCAGATATGCGCATCTGTGGAATTAAAATGCTGTGCATGCTTTGGACACTTAGACCTGTTTATGCATTAAAAACATTTTACCCAAGCGCTGTTGTCAGTGAAGTGGACAAAGGGACTCAGAATTTGCTTTGTGGTTCAACTCAATTTTATCAACAAAATATTGCTTTTAAAAACACTATGTGAGCATTTCCCAAATTCCCACAATATTTACTCTATCTAGCTCTACATTTCTGAGAAAGAATATTATCTGCAACAATTCATGTGATTGAACTGGGCCGTTTGAATCTACTACCAATGTGACATAGGGCTGGGTCTGTTCTATTAAGGTAGTTCTTGCAGTTAAGGGTGGGAACTTCTCCTGGATCTTTTTGGGTTGCTACACAGTCTTCTGCCTTAGGTCTTACTGCATGTCTTCCTCGTGAGTGTTCACGGAGTCGTTACTGAATCTTCACCGAAGGAGTTGGCTTCAAGGTGTATGTTTTTTCCTCCCTTGCAACAGACCTTCCAGAATGTTTTATGACCATTGGTCAATGGGGTCATGAGCCAGGTACAAATTATCCAGTAGGGTCGCGTCAATACCTTTCAACTGTTGCCATGCAGAACTGTAACATGCACATACTCAGGCAATCAAGATGTTAGAATATCTGATTGACACTTCTCCTATACACAACTCTTAAGCTGCTTGTAATTGGTTCCCCTCAAACCTTTGTAATTGCTTTGACCCAGGTTTCCACTGTTCTCTGTAGATGGGAGATTCTGGCTGCAGTTTAATTTAGTTTGGCCAATTTTCTGTCAGGTCTGATTTCTCTGGCTGTGGTCAATTTAGAGAGTCCAGTTTTGGACCCTTGGTTGCTTGACCACACAAAGAAACAGGAACATCAAAAATGAAGGCATGACAGAAAGTACAATTTGCATTTTTAAGTGTTAGGAATTAGTACTAACATGCTACATGCTGTGTAGCGATGAACTAATAGTTGTTACATCTATTTCCAGCATACTCAATCCCTCCCTTTGTCTCATTACAGAAAACACTGGCCCAACTCCTGGACTGATGTCTGCACAGCACCCCAACTGAGGCAGCCTGTAATCCCTGAATTAGTAATGCTTATCTGCAGGATTGACTGTGATTGAATCCCCAAACTGCAGAGACTACTTGGACTTTCATAGGACTAAACCCTTGTCTGACCAATACCAAACTCCTGGACTAGAATTGGACCAGCAGGTTAATTGACTGTGGCAGTTCCCACAGCCTTACTGCAGACCCTTTTGACCCTGTTAAGGATTGCATTTTGTTGACCTAGAGACATGGTTATTTACTTGAAGTACATGCAGTGTGTTTGTCACATAACCTGCTGGTTTATGCTGTAGGTGTGACATTGAGATAGCAGTGACATGTACACTCACTCGACTATTCTGTGCTCCCCATAACATGTTGCCTGCTTCTTCCTCAATGCAAGATAAAGAGGCTCGCAGCCTCTAGGATAAGTTCAAAGTGATGGAACACTAATAAATGAAGGTAAAAGGCATTAGATACTTCCTGAGTGGACGCGCAAGATGCATACATGTCCCTGTAACCTATTCTTTATCTCTACATCCAGAAGAATCCAAATTTCTCCACAATGACACCACCGTGAATCATGTGAATGGGGCAGGAGAAGCCAGTGAGCTTGGAAGGGTCCTGGTAACATATGATGCTGGTCTAGAGATACAGCTGAAACCTTTCATGATTTAGGTAAGATAATCAGGATTTCTACGCTTTTCTAAAAGTATCTACCTCTTGATATAATGGAAACAAAGATTGTTTCAACAAACATTTTGTAACACCTCATTAATAAAATATATCATTTTCATTTGATACAACCATGAAACATTAAAAGGGAGTACTGTCTAAACTTTTAAAAGTTCAATTATTTATTTGCAGATATAATTCAATGCAATGATCTAAATGTCAAAAAGAAATTACTGCAAGTGCTTGAAATCTGAAATAAGAAGAGTGGAAAGATTCATTCAGAAACTGTGGAGACAAAAAAATAAGCCAGTGTTTCAGGTCAATAACACTTCATCAAAGTCACCAATCCAATGTGGTAAACTTCAATAGCAACTTTATAGAACATAGAACATAGAACAATACAGCGCAGAACAGGCCCTTCGGCCCTCGATGTTGCGCCGACCTGTGAACTAATCTAAGCCCATCCCCCTACACTATCCCATCATCATCCATATGCTTATCCAAGGACTGTTTAAATGCCCCTAATGTGGCTGAGTTAACTACATTGGCAGGCAGGGCATTCCACGCCCTTACCACTCTCTGAGTAAAGAACCTGCCTCTGACATCTGTCTTAAATCTATCACCCCTCAATTTGCAGCTATGCCCCCTCGTACTAGCTGACGTCATCATCCTAGGAAAAAGACTCTCACTGCCCACCCTATCTAATCCTCTGATCATTTTGTAGGTCTCTATTAAATCCCCTCTTAGCCTTCTTCTCTCCAATGAGAACAGACCCAAGTCCCTCAGCTTTTCCTCATAAGATCTTCGCTCCAAACCAGGCAACATCCTGGTAAATCTCCTCTGGACCTTTTCCAATGCTTCCACATCCTTCCTGTAATGGGGCGACCAGAACTGTACGCAATATTCCAAGTGAGGCCGCACTAGCTTTTTGTACAGTTGCAGCATGACATCACGGCTCCGGAACTCAATCCCTCTACCAATGAAATCTAACACACCGTATGCCTTCTTAACAGCACTATCAACCTGGGTGGCAACTTTCAGGGATCTATGTACCTGGACACCAAGATCCCTCTGCACACCCACACTACCAAGAATCTTTCCATTGACCCAGTATTCTGCCTTCCTATTATTCTTCCCAAAGTGAATCACCTCACATTTGTCTGCATTGAACTCCATTTGCCACCTTTCAGCCCAATTCTGCAGTTTATCCAAGTCTCCCTGCAACCTGCAACATTCTTCCACACTGTCCACCACTCCACCGACTTTAGTGTCATCTGCAAACTTACTAACCCATCCACCTATGTCTGCGTCCAAGTCATTTATAAAAATGACAAACAGCAGTGGTCCCAAAACAGATCCCTGTGGCACACCACTAGTAACCGGACTCCAGGCTGAATATTTTCCATCAACCACCACTCTTTGCCTTCTTTCAGAAAGCCAGTTTCTAATCCAAACTGCTAAATCTCCCTCAATCCCATGCCTCTGCATTTTCTCCAATAGCCTACCATGTGGAACCTTATCAAAGGCTTTACTGAAGTCCGTGTACACCACGTCAACTGCCCTACCCTCATCCAAGTGCTTGGTCACCTTCTCAAAAAACTCAATGAGGTTTGTGAGACACGACCTGCCCTTGACGAATCCATGTTGACTATCTCCAATCAAATTGCTGCTTGCTAGATGATTATAAATCCTATCTCTTATAATCCTTTCTAAAACTTTTCCTACAACAGCTGTAAGGCTCACTGGTCTATAATTACCTGGGTCATCTCTACTGCCCTTCTTGAACAAGGGCACAACATTTGCAATCCTCCAGTCCTCTGGAACTAAACCTGTAGACAATGACGACTCAAATATCAAGGCCAAAGGCTCCGCCATCTCCTCCCTAGCTTCCCAGAGAATCCTCGGAAAAATCCCATCCGGCCCAGGGGATTTATCTACCTTCACACCTTCTAGGATTGATAACACCTCCTCCTTACTAACCTCAATCCTTTCAAGTCTAATAGCCCATATCTCAGTCTTCTCCTCTACAATATTCTCCTTTTCCTGAGTGAAAACAGATGAGAAATATTTGTTTAGCACCTCTCCGATCTCCACAGGGTCCACACACAACTTCCCACTTCTGTCTTCGACTGGCCCTATTCTTACCCTAGTCATCCTTTTATTCCCCACATACCTATAGAAAGCTTTAGGGTTGTCCTTAATTCTACCTGCTAATGACTGCTCATGTCCCCTCCTTGCTCTTCTTAACTCTCTCTTTAAATCCTTCCTAGCTAATCTGTAACTCTCCATCGCCTCATCTGAACCATCTCGTCTCAATGTCACATAAGCCTCCCTCTTCCGCTTAACAAGAGATACAATTTCTTTTGTAAACCAAGGTTCCCTTACCTTATCACTGCCTCCCTGCCTGACAGGGACAGACCTATCAAGGACACGCAATATCTGTTCCTTAAACCAGCTCCACATTTCGATTGTCCCCATCCCCTGCATTTTGCTACCCCATTCTATCCCTCCTAAGTCTTGCCTAATCGCATTATAATTGCCTTTCCCCCATCTATACCTCTTGCCCAGTGGCATGTTTCTATCCCTTTCCATCGCTAAACTAAACTTAACCGAATTATAGTCACTCTCTCCAAAGTGCTCACCTACCACCAAATCAAACACCTGGCCTGGTTCATTACCAAGTACCAGATCCAGTGTGGCCTCCCCTCTTGTCAGCCCTTCGACATACTGTGTCAGGAAACCCTCCTGCACACATTGAACAAAAACCGATCCATCTGACGATTCATCTAAGAGCTTGCAATCATTGCTTTTAATGTATGGAAAACTTCATAAAGGACTTCAGAAGTGGGATTGACAGAAAAAAAATGTAAGTCAATGGGAGAGAGATCAGCAAATGATGATAAAAATCTGAGCAAAATGCTGGTTTGTGAGTAGACTTTTAAAGGAGTAGAGAATGATGATCATACTGTTGAGGTTGGTAGGAAAGTGGGGTTAATGCAGGGAAATTTAATAAAACAAACAATCAATTGTTACTCCAGGCATTAATTCCTGTGTTCAGACAAATAACCTTATCACAGTCAAAATACTAGACAGTAGAATTTTTAAATTTGTTCATGTGCGTTATAATTTGTATGTTTTGTGCATAGCTTATGCTCCATAAGATTTATACTAAACCAATAAGCTTACGCAGACATCTGGTAGAGATGGAAGTTATGGAAAGATATGCAATAAGTAAAGTTTGGGATCTCTGCATCATACAATGCCATCAATGTTACAAATGTGCACACTGTGAGAAATGCAGGATTTTTGCTGCCATTTCACTTATAAAGTAGTGAAGTCTAGCTACAATGGCACAAGGCAATGGTGAAATCACGCTTAAAGTACATTGCATAAAGATGACCACACTTGCATGAGAGACAGTTCAGACAAAACTTTGTAGGCTGACTCTTGGGATGAAGGGCTTTGTCTTATGAGGAAACTTTGAGCAGGCTGGCTCCATATCTATTGGTGTTTAGAAGAATGATACATGTAAGATCATGAGGGAGCTTGACAGGCTAGAAGCTAATTGGATGTTTCCTCTCATGGCGGAATCTATAACTAGGGGGCACAGTTTCATTTATTATTGGCATTGAGCAGGAATTTCTTCTCTCAAATGATTATTAATACTTGGAATTCTGTCTCCCAGCAGTCAGCGGAGGCTGGGCCATTGAATACTTTCAGGACTCGGTTAGACATATTTTTAATTGTCAAGGGTTTGGAGGTTGGGGGTGGGGGTGTGCAGCAAGCAGGAAAAGGAATTAAGGCCATATCAGTGACTTGGAGATCAGGCTTGAGGGATCAAATGGACTCCACCTGCTCCTATCTGTGTTCTCTGGTAATTTGGCACAAGTCTATGGGTTGGCACAAATTTGACATGGATGGAACATGGGGGATAGGAACAAGGTGGGATAGTGAGCAGATATGAGGTGTGAGGCCTAGAGGGCCTAATATTTAACAAAAAAAATTGGAATAAAGTCCCATAGAATGATGGTAGTTATTTTAAAAAAGCCAGCCTACCAAACAGCATACCCCTGGCAGCCTGTGATCTTCATTTGGGGTTAGTTGGCCTCGCTCCAACCCAGCACCCAGCTAGAATGAAATTATCATCATTCTGGGCACTTTTTCCTAAAGCATGTACCCTGAACCAGGAATTTCCCTGACTGAAACAACCAACTTCAATGATGAGAAGTTGTCCTATTTGGTCACTAGTGTAATGTAGAATATAGTGTAGAACCAATTTTGCCAACAGAAAATCATATATTTATTTCTTCCTTTAAATTTGCAAACATTCCAATGGAGCTATAAATCCTTTCAAAATTATTTGTATTAATGCTACAATAATTTTATTTAACTCAGTTTGTCAGTTGCTGTATAAAGTTGAACTAAATTGTCTCCTTGTAATTTCAAAGGTATTTAGATGTGTTGATATTTCTGGGTGTGACTAGAGTAGATAATGCAAGCTATAACAACAGGAAGTATGCAAATGGAAGAGTTATAAAAAGTGCAACTTTAAAAACATTCAGAGATAGCAACATTAATTTATTGTTGCTCTACTAAAATTATTACTTAATACTAAATGTGTCATGAATGTTTTAGAAACAAGCTCACATGCAGAAGAATACACTCGCTTCCTTAATCTGGCAAAAGGTAGCACTTGCTACCTTTTAAATGTATATTGGAATCTCAAAGGGTTGGGTCAGACAAAAATGTGTTCAAACCAGAACTACACATACAGGAATGCTCTATGAACTTCGAAGACAAAGCTGGGCTTGGTGAAGATTTAGTCATCTTAGGAATGTGCTTATCTCATATTTCATGCAAATGAATCCAGCTGGTCTTGGAAACAATTTTAAATAAACAAAAATAGCACAAATATTGAAACTCGAATCATGTTTAATTTTACATTCGATTAGCCTTGTAGGAAAAGGATAACCACATATTTTTCCATTGCTACAAATCCAATAAACATACTTTAATTTTCAGTTTCTTGATACTAACTATGTATCAATATAAATCATTCCATTTTAAACTGAGATTTGCCTTACACCGGAAATCTTGAGAGGAAAGGAAATCATATGTAGACCTGACGGATTTGTGAGTGACAATCAATCACAACTACAAATCGAGGTGGGGAAATATTAAAATAAGTTCCAATAAACTCTTTCGTTTTCTGTCAGGCTTTACTGAACCTCTCCAATGTGAGAAGTTTTCGACACAAGCCTACGAGAGCTTCTTCGAACCTTTTCATGACACAACGACTTTAGGTTGCAATGCTAAGAAATAGAAGCAGAAATCTGAGAATATGCCTCCTACTTTATTTACATGTTAACATGTGTAATGACTGTAACATGGTCAGCCAGGGGCTGTTAACCTGGTTCAATCAGGGAGCCCAGGCTGACAGATAAGGAGTGTCAAACATCCTGTTTACTCTGACAACTGGCTCTGAGGGAGCTGGATCAGTGTCAAAGAATCTCCACGTCTAAATAAAGGGTGACTTGTTGACGCAATACTGGCTTCCGTGGAATTATTTCTGTGGCAATGAGAGAAAAGCATGCGTCTGAAGAAATTCACTCTTGACAGTTGTCTTTGAGTTAGAGTAGGCATTTCTGGCATCATGCCATTAATTGGGAAGTTTGACTCATTCGATCCTGGCATTGAAGTTTGAGCCCGGTATGTGGAAAGAATGTGGTGTTTTTCCAGGAAAATGACATTGGGGCAGATGAAAATCAATGAGTAATTCTCCTGACAGTTTGTGGACCCTGAGCTGTCTTGGTTATCAGAAACCTGACATTCCCTCAGGCACCAGATGCTAAAACCTTTCAAGAGTTGAAGGACTTAGTGAAGGAATATTACAACCCAAGCCGTGTCTAATTCTGAGATGTTATTGGTTTACTCAGCAATTTGAGGACCAGGGAAATCTGCATGATGATTTTTGATTAGATTATGATAACTGGCAGAATCATGTGACTATGGTTTAACATTTAATGAGATGCTGAGAGATCATTTGGTATAAGGGATTAATGATGAAACCATGCAAAAGCACCCGCTAGCTGAAGCTCAACTGGACTTAAAACAGGCATTACAAATGGGTTTATCATTGGAAAATGTGGCAAATGAAGCATATGAGCTGCAGGGTATTTGAAGGGAAGTGGACACCATCACCAGTCCAATTGAGCTTAGGAGACACCACTTGAGTAAAGGCAATTGCATAGCTTCACTCAGGACATATCCTAAACAGAGGGACTCCAGGTCAGCCCACAGCAAAACCCCACAACAAAGCCAAGTCTTGGTCGAATGGTTAACAGTTTCTTCATTGTAGCTACTGCTGGTATGCGGACTTGAGACAGCAAAAGAATTCCACTAGATCTAAATTGAGTAAGACAACTCATAGGCCCAGGTCCAGGAGAGTGCAGACCCTGGAAAGCCCACCTACACTTGGTTTGGAACAGTTAAATTGTGTAGCAACATCTAAATCAGAACCAAGTGTCTGGTACATGATCACCCAATTCTAATGGAGGTCAATGCCATAGCGATGGTTTCAGTTATTGTAGAACCAGTCTTTAACAAAATTCTCTCTGGACTCCAACCCTTAAGTTTGCACAAGAGCCTGGCTGGACTGGGAACCCATACCAGGGAACATTTGATTCTGGTCTCTTACGAGAAGCAATTGGTTTAGTTACTATTGATTGTAGTAAAAGGCTCGGATTCAAGCTTGATGGGATGAAATGGTTGAGAAAGATTCATCTAGATTGGCTCGACATTTTTCAATTATAAAATGGCTGCCTAAGTGAAGTCCTATTTAAATATCTGGAAGTCTTTCCGTAAGGTCTAGGGATTATCAAGGGAGCCAAGGTCACCCCCTTGCTGTTGGACAGGAAACAATTCCACAATTCTGCAAGGTCCACCCAGTGCCATTTGCCTTATGGGCAAATGTAGAGGCAAAAATCAGAAAGCTGGAAAGCGAAGGAATCATAAAACCAGTAGTCCTATTTGGTAACATCATCAAGTTGACACCTCATTTTTGGGTAGGCCTAGTGCTACTCCTGAAATGCCCTCCTGCACTCTCCATTGAACCAAAGTTGATCCCTGGCTTGATACTAATGGTTGGGTAGGGGATATGCCAGACCTTGAGGTTGCAGATTGTCCTGGTGTATAATTCTGCTGCTATTGATGACCCACAGTGCCTCATGGTTGCCCAGACTTGATTTGCTAGGTCTGTTCAAATTCTGTCCCATTTAGCATGGTGATAGTGCCACACAACACAATGGAGGATATTCTCAGTGTGAAGGCGGGACTCTGTCTTCATGACGACTTTGTGGTGGTCGCTCTTACTGATAATGTCATGGACAGATGCCTCTGCAGCCAGTAGATTGGTAAGGTTGAGGTCAAATATGCTTTTCCCTCTTGTTGGTTCCCTCACCACGTGCCACAGACCCAGTCTAGCAGCTATGTCCTTTAAGATGCAACCAGTAATGCTGCTGAGCCACTCTTGATGGTGAGATTGAACTCCCCCACTCAGAGTACATTTGACATCCTTGCTTTCCTCAGTGCCTCCTCCAAGTGTTATTCAACATAGAGGAGTATGGATTCATCAGCTCAGGGAAAACATTGTGTGGTAATCAGCAGGAGGTTTCCTTGCCCATGTTCAACCTGAAGCCACAAGACTTCCTGGTGTCCGGAGTCAATGTTGAGGATTCCCAAGGCAACTCCCTCCTGACTGTATACTACTGTGCTGCTACCTCTGCAGGGTCTATCCTTCTGGTGGGATAGGATATGTCCAGGGGTTATGATGGTGGAGTCTGGGACATTGCTTGTCAGGTATGATTCCAAGAATCAGGCTTTTGCTTGACTAGTCTGTGAGACAGCTCCCCCAGTTTTGGAACTAGCCCCAGATGTTAGAAAGGAGGGCAATGAAAGGTCAATGGGGTTGGTTCTGCTGTTGCCTTTTCTGGTGCTTAGGTTGATGCCAGGTGATCTGCCCAATTTCAATTCTTTGTTGAAACTTTGTAGCAATTAATCAAACTGAGTGGCTTGCTAGGCCATTTCGGAGGGCAGTTAAAAGTTAACTACACTGCAATGGGTCTGGAGTCACATGTAGTCCAGATCAGGTGGCTATAGCAGATTTCCTTCCCTGATGGGCATTAGTTTTTAAATTAAACATAAAAGTAAGGATGTTTTGATTTGGCTACACAGGGTCATGGTGAGACCATATCTTGGATATTCTATGCAGTTTTAGTCTTCTTATTTAAGGGAGGTTGTATATGCTTAATGTTGGAGGTTGTTCAAAAGTTTACCACACTGCTAGTGGGAAAAATTGGCATGTCTTATGATGATAGGTTAGACAAGCTGGGCTTGTTTCTACTGGAATTTAAAAGATTGAAGGTTGACTTGATTTTAAGTGCTACAGAGTTGGAATGGTCTTAACAAAGTGGACTTAGAAAAAATGTTTCTTTTTGTGGGTGAGTAGGGGTGTAGGGGCATTTTTAAAAAAAATGCGGGGTCACCTCACGAGGACAAAGATGAGAATTAGTTTTCTCTTGGCAACTTTGGAACACTGCCTCAGAAGGTGGTGTAATTAAATATTTTACGGCCGATAGACAGATTCCTGTTAGATAAAGCAATTAAAGATTATCGGGGTAGATTGGATGTTGAGTTCAAAACACAAACAAATCAGCTAAACTGTCTGCTTCTCCTATTTTGTATGTTTCAGCCTTAAATAGCACTTGAAAAGAAGACAGGGAAAACAGTTCAACAGATCTGATGGCCTCTGATTGACTGGCAGGTCTAAAGAGCTGGCAAGGTTTCCACTCTGGAGATCCTTGATTCTGGGTAAGGTCCTCTATTGTACAGTTAAGTACCTGTCATACACTTTTTTGCATATTAATATGGTGAAAGCTTTCAGTTCCAGTAGGGTATTGATTGTTGAAATTTTGTGGAAGGAACTGTTCAGCCAGGCCACGAGATGGTGCTGTTTGATTAACTTCATTTTCACACTAGCTCATCACAGATGAATCTCACAGTTCTGGTTTAATTTTCCACATTTCCAATTATGTAGTCATAGAGTTGTACAACACATAAACAGACTTTTCAGTCCAACTTGTCCATGCCGACCAGATATCCTAAACTTATCTAGTCCAATTGCCAGCATTTGGCTGATATCCCTCTAAACACTTCCAATTCATATACCCATCCAGATGCCTTTAAGTGTTGTAATTGTACTTGTTTCCACCACTTCCTCTGACAGCTCGTTCCATACTTGTACTGCTCTCTGCATGACCTTGGCTATTCACCCTATCCATTATTAATTACCTTCTGCACTTCTACAAAATCATTTCTCAAGTTTCTTCGTTCACATTTAAAGTTCAAATTTTTCTCAAATCTTTCCATATAATTTAGATCCTTGGCTGTGGGGATCAGCTTTCTGGCACTTTCTTTTCACTGACTTCAGTACATGAATGTGTGTTTTTGTTTTAATAACCAGAATTGGACACATTACAAAGGTTTCCTATAACCAGAGCACCTCATAACTTTTTTATGTACAAAATCAATAAAGAGGCTTTGTAATTTGCCTTTGGAAAAAAAAAGTGCAGTCATTTTAAAGAGGCACAACTAGAAAACTAAGCTGTGAACTAAAGGATAATTTTTATCACCACTGCCCTGGTCTCACCACAAACACTACTATCATACTTTAAACTTATGTAACAGCTAGGATCTTCAGGTTTTTTTTGTAAATCCATTTCAAATGCATTAATATTGCTTTTGCAAAGAACTCTAACTTGTTGGTGATTTAACAATATACTAGTGAGACCTTTAGGTCAACTATAAATCTACATTGGTTTTGTTTAGAAAACAACTTTTGATTTTGATACCAATCTGAGACAGGGTATGAGACAGGGAATTGCTATGTCTGGTGCTTATTGCATTGCCAATTCTGACGTTTCTTCTCATCCCTCCAAAGATTTGGCTCCCATACTCCCATGATTGGTTAGCTTAAATGACGTGGAGGTAGCGGTGTTGGACAAAGTCAGAAGTCACACAACACCAGATTATAGTCAAACAGGTTTATTTGAAATCACCAAGCTTTCGGAGCGCTGCTTCTTCGTCAGGTGAAGAGGATGGAAGCACACGGGCACAGACGGCATTGCTGCAACATCCAACAACAACTGCCAATTCCCAGGTACCATCCTACAACTCATCTGCTTCATCCTCAACCACAACACTTCACTTTTGAAAATCAGCTCTTCATTCAGACACACGGAACAGCCATCAGAACCAAATTTGCACCCCAATACACCAACATTTTCAGAAAGAAGTTTAAATAAAACTTCTTCACTGCACAGGACCTGCAACCAACACAATACACCAGATACATTGATGACATTTTCTTCCTTTGGACTAATGGCAAAGAATCACTGAAAGGAGGACACAACAATATCAATAAGTTTCATCCCACCATCAGACTTATCATGGACTACTTTTCAGAATCAGTTTCATTCTTGGACACACACATCTCCATCATGGACAGACACCTTAATACCTCACTCTACTGCAAGCCCACAGATAACTTCTTGGTGCTTCACACCTCTAGCTTCCACCCTACAGACTCACCCGCCATATACACAGGATCAGCTCAGACAAGGAGGAACACGATGGACACCTACATTTGCTGAGGGATGCCCTCATAAGAACAGGATATGATGCTCACCTCATCAATAGCCTCAGAAGGCCTTGTTAGAAGACAGACACAGGATACAACTGATAGAGTACCCTTCGTCGTCCAGTACTTCCCCTGGTTGGAGAAACTAGGCCACTTTCTCCACAGCTTCAACATGTTATTGTTGACAATGAACATTCGCCAAGGCCACCCCTATGCCTCCACTTCTCACCTTCAAAGAGCTGCCTAACCTCAAACAGGCTATCATTTGCAGCAAACTACCTAGCCTTCAGGAGAACAGCGACCACAACACCACAGTACTCTACCACAGCAACATCTGCAAGACATGTCAGCTCATTCACATGGATACTACCATCATACTCGGTCAATGTTGTCTACGTCATAAGTTGCAGGAAAGGATGACCCAAGGCATGGTATATTGGTGAGACTATACAGACGTGGATGGACGGACAAGCCACAACAATCACCAGGTGGAATGTTCCCTTCCAGTCAGGGAACACCTCAGTGGTCAAAGACATTCAGCCTATGATCTTTGGCTACATGTCCTCCAATGTGGCTTTCGAGATATACAACAACACAGAATCACCGGGCAGAAACTGATAACCAAGTCCCATACCCGTGAGGGCGGCCTCAACCGTGATGACGTTGCGTGACATATTACCCCAACATGCTGTTCTATTTTTGTAAAATCTTCCTTACTGTTCTGTTTTGACACTAATACCTTGATAACTTGTTACTATCTCTCTATCTTAATTAGTTTGCACAGTTTTGGGTTACTTGTTTCTTTGGTTAGATGCTCGTCATGCGACTCTGATACTTATCATTTTATTCCAGCCATTTGTTTTGTCTCTAGCACCATCTTAATACTGATTTTTTTGTAATAATCTCTCAGTCTTAATTAACTGGATCATAGGTCATCCCTTCACTTGCTATTCAGTTGTTGACACTTTACCTTTACTCACAATATTTGTACTTATCTGCTACTCTTAATTACCTGGATTTATCTTGCCATTATCTTGCCACCTATAAATTCTGTGTTCTGTGTGCTTCTCCTGACGAAGGGGCAATCTCTGAAAGCTTGTGATTTCAAATAAACCTGTTGAACTATAACCTTGTTAACAAGGTGTGGGGCTGGATGAACACAGCAGGCCAAGCAGCATCATAGGAGCAGGAAAGCTTGACGTTTCGGGCCTAGACCCTTCATCAGAAATCTGATGTCTAGGCCGGAAATGTCAAGCTTTCCTGCTCCTATGATGCTGCTTGGCCTGCTGTGTTCATCCAGCCCCACACCTTGTTATCTCGGATTCCTTTTATCTCTGAACTATAACCTTGTGCTGTGTGACTTCGGACAGTTAACTTAACATATCTTTCACTGGGAGCATCTCCTGCCCATTTCAATTGAAGGAAGAATATTTTAGACATGTTATGATGCACCTCTAATACTGGTGGGACTCGAACCTCTCTGCAGAGGCAGGGATGCTACCATTGTCTCACGAGACCCTGCCATGCCAATGGGAAGCCAACAGATCCTTCAGTACCAAGTGAATGAATCTCCACTATCTGTTAAAAAGCCTTTTCTGCATATCTCCAAAATTTTAAACCAAAGAAATAAAAGAGTTCCAATAAAATTAAGTATAGAATCATTTTAATGCCTTTGATTATTTACAGGAGTGTTTTGCAAAAGGCAAAAGATTATTTTTAGCTCTGGAAACTCCAGGGCAATCTGAAACACTGGGAACCTGTGGATTTAACAGGCACCAAATGAAATTCTTATTTCTATGTAAAAAAAATGCATTACCAAACGCTTTAGAATACAGCAAATAAAATGGGAAATAATCTAATCTTGCATTACTGAAGTGCATTCAATGACCACTACATCACTGGCTTCAGAATAATTCATGCTACTGCCAACATTACTTGTTTATTTTGAAACTGCAAAGTTCTCCCAGCAAATTTATGTTAAATTCGACGCACACGAAGATGCTGGTGGGTTTCACTGCGTTTTCGACAGTCTTCAGAGAACCCAAAGCTTCAGTGACGACGCTCCGCCAGCAGGGTTCGCTGCCAGACGCTGCCCTGAGATTCCTTAGCAATGTGATTGGTTGAGATGTTTGGACCGATCCAGTTGCGTCCTTGTGTTGCCCATGGTTACGGCTTCAGCGGCGAATCCACTGTAGGTGAAGGCCGCGCCAGGCAGCCCGTCTGAACCCTCTATCTGGGTGAGTGTATCGCTGCTCACAGCCGCTGAAAGCTCTTCTCGTCCTTATGGGAGATGAAGATTGGTCGAGATGTAACTAACCCAGGAGAAGTTCATAATGTTCCCGGGCTTCACTCCATTAACTCACTTTGACCTAGTGTGTTTTCTTGGTCCAGTACAGTCTCCTGATCTCCGTAACTGAAATACATGGAAACCTTTCATGTAATGAAAGTAGAGAATTCTGGAAATCTTCAGCAGCTCTGTCTGTATCTTTGCAGAGGGAATGAAACAGAGTTAACTGGCCGAATTGAGGAGAAATCCTGAAAATGCTAGAGAATCACGCCAGGTCTGACAGCTAAGTTAACGTTTCGAATCCACTCAGTTTTCTTCTGAAGAAGAAAGCTGCCACAACTGCTGAGTTTGTCTGGCATTTTCTGAGTTTGTTTCGGATTTCTAGCACTCACTATATTTTGCTTTTATTAATAGAAATGACTGTAGTCAAACCTGGGACATAACTCTGCTTCAGCTGGTAGCAGCACTCAAGGAGGCGCATTACCAGCAGTAGCCAAGATCTATCATCTTAGTCAAAAGACTAAGATGGTGGCCAGTGCTGAGATTGGTGCTGCTGAAGAGGGTGTCTCGATGAGCAGGCATCAGTGAAGAACGGTGTGTGGGGTTGGGGTCAAGTAGGCATACCCTGGCATTCAAGGGATCATTGCCACTGAGAAGCCCCCTCTTTGAGCTGTGGAGTGGCCATAAAGGAGGAACTCTATTGTACAGTTAAGTACACTTTTTTGCATATTAATATGGTGAAAACTCCCCTCAGAACCTGTTGGGATGCTGCCAAGTTCTAACTAGTGTTCTCACTTTACAGTGGTGGACCTCTGAACAAGAAATAATTTTAGATATTCACAAAAGGTCAAACTTTCCTGCTACTGGCATAAATCACATGGTACTGGGAACTTGGTGTCAGACAGCCTTAGACATAGGGGATTCTTGAACTGTCGAGTTGCTGACTAAAGTTTCACATTAATGTGGATAACAGTGAGGCTAAATGCAATGTGCAGGGCATGTACTTGAGTAGGAGGAAATTGCAGGGCCCCTTGCAGAAATGTTTGTATCATCTATACCTAAGGATGAGGTGCTGGATGACTGAAGAGTGGCTAATGTGCCTTTGTTTAAGAAGGGATGTGAGGAGTAGCCTGGGAACTATAGACCCGTAAGTCTGACTTCAATGGTGGGTAAGTTGTGGCGAGTGATTCTGAAAGATAAAATTTATATGTCTTTGGAGGGGCAGGGAATGATTAGGGATAGCATGATTTTGTGCAAGGTAAATCATGTCTCTCAAACTTGATTGAGTTTTTAGAGGAAGTAACCAAGAAGATTGATGAGGGCAGAGCAATAGACATTGTTTACTTGGACTTCAGTAAAGGTTTTGACAAAGTTGTGCATAGTAGGCTAATTAGTAAAATTAGATCACATAGGATTCAGGGGGAGCTTGCCAACTGGATATAATATTGGGTTAACAGTAGAGACAGAGGGTAGTGGTGGAAGGTTGTTATTTGCACTGAAGGCCTGTTACCACCAGTCTTTTACAGTAGTCAGTGCTGCGTCCACTTTTATTTGTCATTTATATAAATGATTTAATTGAAAATATAGAAGGCATGGTTAGTAAGTTTGTGGATGACACCAAAATTGATGGTATAATGGACAGCGAAAAAGTTTAATTAAGTTTACAAAGAGATCTTGATCAATTAGGTCAATGGGCCGAGGAATGGCAGATGGCGTTTAATTTGGATAAATGCGAGATGTTGCATTTTGATAATTCAAACAAGGGCAGGACTTACACAATTCAAACTAGGGCTTTGGGTAATGCTGTAAAACAGAGAAACCCAGAGGTTCGAGTGCATAATTCTTTGAAGTTTACATCACATTTTGGCAGGGATGGTTAAAAAGGCATTTAGCACTCTTGCCTCCATTGCTCAGACCTTTGAGTACAGAGAATGGAGGGTTTGAGTTATAAGGAGAGGCTGAATAGGCTGGGACTTTTTTTAGCTGGAGCATGGGAGGTTGAGGAAAAACCCTGTAGAGGTTTATAAAATCGTGATGGGGATAAATAAGGTGAATGGCAGGTGTCTTTTCCCTGGGGTGGGGAATTTCACGACAAGGGGGCATTTTTTATGGTGCCAGAAGAAAGTTTTTAAAAAGACATGACGGTCAATGTTTTTATACAGAGAGTTAGTTCGTGTGTGAAACGATCTTCCAGAGGATGCGGGTACAGTTACAACATTCAATGACATTTAGATAAGTACATGAACAAGAAATGTTTGGATGGATATGGGCCAAGCACAAGCAGGTGGGTCTAGTTTAGTTTGGGATTATGGGCAGCATGGACTGGTTGGATTAAAGGATTTGTTTCTGTGCTGTATGACTGTATAACATTATTCCAATTACAACCACCTTTTGAGTGAGAGTACAAAATCAGTGATGATTACACATATCTTTGCAGAGAAAGGCTCATTCTATGTATCAGCTTTTGCTGAGAGGTATATGATAGGCAGTTCATGTGCCCACTGTGTTTGATAGCACATTTGTCTGCCAAGAAGAGCTACAAAAACCACTGCCCCTTGCAAGTCTGTTGCTGCTCTAGAAGATGTTCAAGCTTTTTAGGGGAGCCTAGCGGTCTGTGCACTGTCTGAAACTTTGAAGGATTACCAATGATAAAAGAGTCAAAAGGAGATTCCTGAGAATTTATCTGATGTGCTGCTTATGAGACTTAACTAGATAGCAGTCTGATGTTATCTCCTAACAGCTGCTTTAAGAATTACCTAAGCTTAACTCTATGCAATGTTAGTGCAATGTTTCACTGACTGCAGCTATTTCCTTCACTCAATAGGACAAAATATGTGTAGATACTTCAAAGATCACTCAGTATCAGGCATACAATCATGAGTAATAAAAAACACTATTGAGTAAACAAAAGGTCAAAGATCGCAAAGGTCACAAGGTCCACACATCCTTTGCACTAAGTGGTGGGTACTTGCCTCTTTTTTTAGTTGAAAAATCTACTTTATTCATAAAATTATCTTTCTATACATATATAGTCTCTGAAGCAGTTCGGTTCTGTACAGTAACATATGAAGGAACAAACAAACATTGGAGTTTGACTCTACCTAACAACAAACCGAAGGCATTTCTCAAGTGTCCGAGATAATATTTACGTATATTTGGGACAACAGGAGAATCTGATAACCAAACAAACCACCAGTTAGCTTCAGCAGAAAGACCTCAGACAATGGTCTTTCCCTGCGCCTTGGCGGCAGCTGCTCTGAGCTTTAGTGCGCCCCTTAGCACGCAGTCCTGGACCTTGGAATGTGCTAGTCCGCAACACTCTGAAAGACCAACAAGTTTCGGCAGACCAAAGAGCGCCTTTCACCGAGTCGAAGGTCCTCCAGGCATAGTCAGTGTTTACCTCAGTGTATGTCCTGGGGAACAGACTGGAGAGCACAGAGCTGTTCACAACAAACCTCAACAAAAACCAATGTATCTTTCTCCAAATGTCCTTTCCAAAGCACATTCCAGCAGGAGATGTGTGACAGTCTCTACTCAGGTGTGGCCGCTTCAAGGGCAGTGGTGGTGGCGCAGAGCATCTGGGTATGTAAGAAGGATCTCACAGGAAGTGTTCTTCTCACCACCACTCAAGCAATGTCTTGGTGCTTATTGGAAAGCTCTGGTGATGAGGCATTCTGCTAAATGACTTTCACAGTCTGTTCAGGGAACAACTCAACGGGATGCAACTTCTTTTCCAGCAGGGTCTTGAGGACACTAGGTGCTGACCACTTCCTGATGGACTTGTAACCATGGAAGACAAGCACCTCCCACGCTCAAAGAAAAGGCTCCCTCCCATCTCACAGACGTGTCGTTGCATACTTACGTTTCAGTGACTGAACCATTGGAAACATGTTTACTGCAGTTGCCTCTAAGAGGGCATTCAATTCCAAGATTTTTTCTCCACTTCTGAAGAAAAGAACAGCAATTTACTCTGCCCACTTTGCCTGCAGTGTCTGCCATTATGTGTAGTTATTGTACAGTTGACTTCTGATCCATTATGGCAGTGTTCCATCTTTATTTCAGTGTGAGTGACTTATAGACTTCACCTGTGATGCACAAATTCTCCACTTTCCTTCATGTTTTTTTGTTTGTTGCTATCCCTGTGGCCCCAAAGACTTTACAGCCTCCAACAGTTTCCATTGAATCCCTTTACAAAATTATTAATGTGTCTACTGTACAGAGCTCATGACTTTAAAAATTTGCAGGCCTGGTTGGCCCCACATCCTCCGCATGTAGTGGCCAAGGTTACTATATGCTGTTAGAACCCAACAACCTTCCTCAGAATTCTGGAGCTCTTGGTCCCCACCTTACCATCTCCAATTGCCCTCAATGACTGTTACCATTTCCTCAGCAACTCTGTAAAACAAAGCCTATTCCCAGGCTCGAGTTGCTCACTTCCCCCAGATAGCATGGTCTGTTCTGATAAGCCTCTGACCATATTGACCAAATCCCTCAGACTGACTGTAGTTCATTCCCCAGACTGATGTTTCTTCATCATCCTGACTAACCTGTAATCCTTGGATTGCTTGTTCTTGACCTTGGTACAATCTTTGGATTCTGGTGGGACCAAGCACCTCATTGGTTGACATTGTTGATAATCTCCTTGAATGACGGTAGCTGTACCCCGCGTCCCTTCACCCCACTGAGAATTGCTCTCATTTCGCTTCCACATTTTGACATGCAGTGCATTTGCTATGTAAACTGCTGCCACATGCTGTGGGTGCGACAGTGACATAGCATGGTGCCAGACAACAACGTGGGCACCCTCATTGTGACTACTGGCAGCCCAAAGGCAGTGTTAAAGTTAGTGAGTATTTGTTAAGGAAGCAACGTGAACTTCACAGAGGCTGGCAGCCTCCAGGTGAGCAGTGAAATGAGTGAGCACTAAGAAAGCAGGCTAAGAGCTGTAAAATACGGAAGCATGAGATGCATGTCTGTACCTGCATGCAAACAACACAGGAAAATCTTGCAAATCTTAGGTGGCCTTGAGGTCTAAAGTAAATTATTGAAGGGCTGAAGTGGTGTGAGAGTTAGTCTGAGAGAGTAGGCAGGCTGGTGTGGTGATGATGATGATAGTGATTTGATGATGCCAACTTGCATGGACAAAGGATCAAGGAGGATAGCGACCATAGGGCATACAGGGATGGTGTTGTGAAGGAGCATTTGCATGATGGCTGGGATGAGCATTCAGTGAGGTGCAATCACCAGGTATCTACTTTGATTTACATGTCAGAAATTTGCACTGACTAGTTTCTCAGTGAAGAGGAGAATTGAAGCCATATATAAATAAGTTGTGATGTGGAAGTGCCAGTGTTGGACTGGGGTGGACAAAGTCAGAAATCAGACGATACCAGGTTATAAAAACTGAAAGAACTGCGGATGCTGTAAATCAGGAACAAAAGCAAATTTTCTGGAAAAGCTCAGCAGGTCTGACAGCATCTGTGAAGGAAAAAAGGTGACCCTTCTGAGGAAAGGGTCTCTGGACCTGAAACATTAACTCTGTTTTTTCCTTCACAGATGCTGCCAGACCTGCTGAGCATTTCCAGCAAATTTGTCTTTGATACCAGGTTATAGTCCAACAGGTTTATTTGAAATCACAAGCTTTTGAAGCATTGCACCTTCACCTAACAAAGGGGCAACACTCTGAAAGCTTGTGATTTCAGATAAACCTGTTGGACTATAAACTAGTGTTGTCTGATTTCTGACCATAAATAAGTTAAATTGGGACTTTAATGAGATGCACATGCACGGAAATAAGATTGTTGCAACTCAATTCTCAAGTTTGTGAAGTCAGTATTAAAGATTTGAGGGGAAAATCAAGAAGTTTCGCTTGATGTCGAGAATCTGATTTTTTTTTCAGGCTCACTGTATTTTCCCATCTTTCTTATCATTGCTTACACTATCCCAAGGAATGGAAAATTCCACTAAACTTTCTGTATGTGATCTCACCAAAGCCCTTTACAACCATAAGCAAGACTTCATTATTGTTGTGGTCCAATCCCTATGTAATAAATGACAACTAGGCAATTGGCTTCCTTCTTGCTTGTTCTATCTGCATGTTAACATTTTGTGTGCCTTGTACAAGAACAACAAGTCTCTCTGGGCATCAATATTTAAAAATTTCACACCTTTTAAAAAAATTCTGCTTTTCTGTTCTTATGACCAAAATTAATAGTTTCACATTTCGTGAAATTAGAATGCAACTGCCATTTTGTTGCCTACAAACCTGTTTATATCTCTCTGCAGTCTCTATTGCTTGTACTTTCACTAAACTTGTATCATCAGAAAACATCAATAAATTACTCCCTATCTGTTCAACCCAGTCAATAATATAGATTGTAAGTAGCTGAACTCCCTGATCCTTATGGTACTTCACTAACCACAGTCTGACAACTTGAAAATGTTGCTTTTGTGCCTCCTCTTTGCTACCTGTCCATTAACTAATTCTCTATCAACACCTAATTCTCTATATTTGCTAATATGTTACCCCTGACTCCGTGCAATGTTATTTTAGATCATAGAATCCCTACAGTGTGGAAACAGGCCCTTCAGCCCAACAAGTCCACACCAACCCTCAGAGCATCCCACCCAGACTCAACCCCCTGTAACCCACCTAATCTACACATCTCTGAACACTATGGGCAGTTTAGTATGGCCTAATCCACCTAGCCTGCACATCTTTGGACTGTGGGAGGAAACCCACGCAGACACGGGGAGAATGTGCAAACTCCACACAGACAGTCACCCAAAGGTGGAATCAAACCCGAGTTCCTGGCGCTGTGAGGCAGCAGTGCTAATCATTGAGCCACCATGCTGCCCCCTTTGTCAATTAACCTTTTGTGTAGTACCTTACGAAATGCATTTCAGAAATGCAGGCATACTATAGCTACCGGTTCCCCTTTATCTACTCTATTAGTTATGTCCTCAAAAAAACTCTGCAAAATCAATTTGTTTGAAGTGCTGATGCCCATGCTGAATGCAAAGCACATCTTGACTGCACAGATGTTTGAAGCAAAAGCAATTAATTTGACTGCATAAAAAGTGCAAGGCAACAACATTAGCAACAATTTAAAAGAAAAGAAACCTCTTCACTCACACTTCATGAAATCATGTCTGATGGTCTAAAATATTGTTGCTTTGTAATAAAATTTATCAAAATGACAATTTGTTGAACTAAATGAATCAACATTTTAGTCTAGATCTGTATACTTTTAATAGTGTCATTTTGTTTACTTAAATGTATGGGCCTGAATTCATGCTTCTGGAGAACTATCAAATAAACTTAATTTCTTGTTTTAACTAAGTGCTGTTTGGAACTTCCATTCACAATGCAGTACTGTTCAAATCTGAGCAGTAAAATCTCCCGCCTCCAAAGGATCGCATGGAATGCAAAACGTTTTTTTGTTAGAATTAACCCAAGTGAAATATAGAAATAATTACTTGAACTACTACTGCAAAAATTCATTGTTCTTACAGTGCCTACTTATTAACTCTTTATTCTCGTGCATTTTCATATTAACCACTGTAGAGTGACAACTGATGGCTGCTTAGTACCACATGGGTATTCTCCAGTTGTGATATTTTTGCATAAAATTCACTGAACCATAAAGCACATTAAATGTTGTACTGATTCAGGGGCTCCTTAAACTCCACTGATCGCCACCTGAAATAAATGATGGCCAAATAAATTGTGCTAATAATGGTCCTGGACTTGAATCAAGATCCTTCTGTGAAATAACTGACTGGAGGCATCTGATTCATAATTTCATGAAACTGTTGAGCAAAACATGGCAAAATATGTCAGGAAGGAGGTTGCAACAGCAATGTTAAAGAAATGTTTGCCTCGTTTAAGAATTAGATTAGACCATGCCGGTTGGTTCTGAGCCAGTAAGAGAGGGGATGGGGTTACCATTTAGTGGGAAAGTTAAGTAAAAACAGATGTATGGCTGCTCAAAGCAGCAATGTTTTGTAAGGTGATGTTTCAGTAGAAAATAAATTGGGGTAAGGTATTCACAAGCTGATCAAGTTCTATCTCCCAATTTTGTTAATTCTAATAATTCTGACATGTCAACTGTTCACAATGTCTTGATTCATTCCTCAACTCAACTTTCTAATGGGGCAGCACACTAATGAATCCTATCCCTTCTGTCTTCATACTATCTCAAGTGATCTATGTGAAAGAAATCAATCGGTTAGTTGTGGCCTAATATGATATCTTAAAGATGTGCATGTTTGTGTGAAAAATGGCACAGGTATGCAGATGTAAAGAAAGTAATGGTGTGGTAACTGGCATATGTAGAGTATTGTACAGCAGGAGAATAGATGGAATGGTGTGCTGCAGTGATTGGAGGAAAATGAAGTGGAGGAAAGGTTTGTGAGAAATATTCCTTCTAAGTTGCACAGCTGCTCAGGAACCCAAAGGTCCAAGCACAAGTCAATCTCTTTAAGAGGGTCGCTGAGGCAAATCACATCTATTCCAAAATAAATTTGAGGACATGGTGGTTATAAGTGATGAAAAGAAAGACTTGCACCTGTATAGTGCTGGGGATCAGGTAGTTCAGGGTGCAGCAGAAAGAAATGAGATCTAAGCTAGGAACCTCATGCTGAGTGGAAAAAAAAAGCAATTAACAGAAACTTCAAAATTCTTTGGTGCAGAGGAATCTGAGTATCCTCATACATGAGTCATAGATAGCTTGTATGCAGGTACAGAAGGTAATAAGGAGGTCAAATGTAATCTTAGCATTTATAAAGTCACACAGCATGGAAACAGACTCTTCAGCCCAATACATCCATGCTGACCAGGTTTCCTAAACTGAACTTTCTCAGATTCTCCAGCATCTGCAGTTCCTACTATCTCTGAAACAATTTTAACCCCACTGTGAAGCTTCTTCTGAGGATGCCTACCTTGAAGAAGTTACCTCCTCCCTCCGAAAAGACCTCAGTGGATCTCTCTCCCACTGCAACTCTCTCGTACCATCTTCTATCTGCCTCCCCTTCTCTCCCTATTTATGTCAGAATCCCCTTCCCCTCCCCCATTTCTGAAGAGGAGTCTAGTCCCGAAACGTCAGCTTTCCTGCTCGGCCTGCTGTGTTCATCCAGCTGTACGCCTTGTTATCTCAGATTCTCCAGCATCTGCAGTTCCTACTATGTCTATTCCCATTTGCCTCTGTTTGGCCTACAGCTCTCTCAGCTTTTCCTATTCATGTACCTGTCCAGATGTCTTTTATTTTTGAAATGTGGGTAGCACAGTGGCTCAGTGGTTAACACTGCTGCCTCACAGCACCAGGGACCTGGGTTTGATTCCACTCTCAGGCAACTGTCTGTGTGGAGTTTGCACATTCTCCCTATGTCTGCGTGGGTTTCCTCCAGGTATTCTGGTTTCCTGCCACAGTCCAAAGATGTGCATATTAGGTGGAATGGCTATGCTTTATTGCTCATAGTGTCCAGGGACGTAGAGTAGATGTTTTGCCTTGTGGAAAAATCTAGAATAAGAAGTCATAGCTTTAGGAAGATTTAATCAGAGATGAGGAGGAATTACTTTTCACAAAGTGTCATGAATCTATGTAATTCAGTCCCAGAGTGTTGTGGACACCGGGATACTGAAAAACTTTGAGGAGGAGAGACACAGACTTTTAGTTAGTAATGGGTTAAAAGATTATGGAGAGAGGGCAGGCAAGTGGAGTTTAGGCTGAGATGAGATCACCATTATTGAATTAAATGGTGGAGCAGGCTTGTGGAGCTGAAGTGCTGACCCCTGCTTCTAATGCTTATGTTTGAATGAATTCAGATGAAACAGTGGATGGTTATTTATTTTGTACTGCTTCACCGCTAGGCATTGCTTTTTAAGTCTAAAACAAATTTACAATGTGGAAGAATATTTTGAGTTTACTAATTACTTTGAAAATGTTTATTACAGGAATCATCATTTTGAAGTGAAAATGGCAAAGAAAAGGAAAGATGGTAAAGGAGGTAGTGAAGATAAAATGGCTTTAGGAGAAGCTTTTCTCCAATTTCGGTAAGTATATGAGTTGATAATCTTATTTTAATTTGTAGGAATTTTCTTTACTTTTTGAACCAAACTTCTTTTGTGATATTTTTTGTGATTCAATTCACTTTGGTTTCTACTTGTCATACAGTGACCTAGTTCGACTCTTGTAACTCCCTCAGTGACTTTATGTCTTCATTCAGTGTATATATTGTCTAACTTTTCAGTCCATGTAGATCTTGTGTTTGCTAATGGCTCTGCTGGTTCATTAATTTCGACTAGTGTAATGGCAGGATGTAATTAGCTTCAGTATTCCTGGGCTAGGTGGCAAAAATCTGGCATGGGTTCCTGTTCCTGATTATCTTACTTATCCTTGCGGGTAATATATCTAAATTAAAGGTATAAAAACTATAAAATACCTTTAAAAATAGTTATAGGGACATTACACTTTAAAATATGCAACATCCTACTTTCTTTATATTGTCTGTAAAGAGCTAGGCTATAATATAGCCAAGAACTAAAATTTAATGTGTAAGTGTTCCAAGGTACAACATTCATGGCTGTACTAGAGAGTTATGTGATGTTTAGTAGGATGCTGACTGAAATCAATCTTCTTATCAGTCAGCATATCCAGCAGTATTAAACAGAAAGAGAAGGGCCCTTGTGGCTCAGTGATAGTGTCCCTAACGTTGAGGCAGGAGTCCTGGATTCAAGTCCTATCAGCTCCAGAGGTGTGTAATAACATCTGAACAAATTGATTGGAAAAATCTTAAATACAAAGAGTCTCTAGGATCAGAAGTGTCCTCGAATAAAGGGGTGCCAATTTAGGACTGAGATGAGGAAGAATTTCTTCTTTCAGAGGGTTGCGAGGCTTTGGAACTCCTTGCCATGGGGGAGAGTCCTTGTGTATATTTAAGGCTGAGATAGATTCTTGGTCAGTAGGGGAATCAAGGGGTAAAGAAAAAGGGCAGGAAAGTGGACATGAGGAATATTGGATCTGTCATGATCCTATTGAATTGAGGAGCAGGCTCAAGGGTGGAACTTGATCCTATTCCTACTTCTTACAGTCTAATTGACTGGGTAAGATGCTTCCAAGGAACTTGAAGGAAATGAGTGTAGAGTTTGCAATGACATAGGCCATCATGTTTGTGCCTTCCCTGGCTTCAGAGGAAGTGCCAGAAGACTGGAGAACTTCAAACATTTAAACATTGGGGGGAAGGGGTCGAAAAAAGGCGGGTTAATTAGGAAGAATCAGCAAAGATTTCTAAAGGGCATGGTATACATGGATTTCCAGAAGGCATTTAATGCAGTGCCTTACAACAAGCTTGAGGAAAGTTTGTCAGTCATCGTGTAAAAGAGACAATGGTAATGTGGATATGAAATTGGCTGAGTGATAAACAGAGAATAATGGTCAACCGATATTTTTCAAGCTAGATGAAGGTTTGCAGTTAAGTTCCTCGGGGTCAGTATTGGGACCCTTGGTTTTCCTGATATATAAAAGTGATTTGGATCTTGGTGTGCTGGGACAATTTCCAAGTTTGCAGATGACCGAAAACATGGAAATATTGTAAACTGTAAAGAATTTTGACAAGTTGGTGTAGTAGGCAGATAGGCAGCAGGTAATGTTCATGGGAGGTATATAAAGTAGATTCCTATGGGAATCAATGCTTTGCCTAAAATTAGGATATTCAGGAATGTAACCCCAAGCTTTGAGAGAGAACACCCTGTATTAGATCAAGCCGAAGAAACTTCTCAAACCTCTCTGATCTCTCGAAGTTTCCATTCCACAGACAGCCATAATTCTGTCAGGATTTAGTTTGATTCTTTCAGGTCTGAAACTCACTTTGAAGAATTGTCATTCTGTCACTTTGATGTATTTTTGTATGTTTAGCTTGATCTCGGCTTTCCTGGTTCTTTCCATGGTTTCATGTAGATATAGCCTTGACCTCTTTCATTAACTCCTTATATCTGGCTATCTGCTGTGCTGACTGCTCCTTTGCATCTCTTTCATGCCTTATTTACTTTATGCTGGAACACATTTCAGCTTGCTTTATAGACAACACATAGACACAGAGGAATTTGTAGCATCCAAAGGATGCACTGAATGTTGCCAACAATGAAGATTCCACGTGTAGCTTCAAATTCCAGTAGTCATTTCTAGCATCAGGCTCACTGAAAGCTTTTTGCCCTGCTCAGGAGATAGTTGGTGTCACAAGACTAGTCATCCAGAACTCCAGGCTAATGTTTGAAGACTTGGGTTTGAATCCACTGTGGCAGATAGTGAATTTATTTTTAGTGAAGAACTGGCCAAATGGTAACCATGTAACTACTATTAATAGTTGTAAGATCCCATCTGGTTCCCTAATGTGCTTTAGGGAAGGAGATCTGACATCCTTACCAGGTATGGCCTACATGTGATTCCAGACCCACAAATGTGGTTAACTGCTGTCTGGCCAATCCCAGATGAGCAATAAATCCCAGACTAATCAGAAATGCCCGCATCCCATGAGCAGATAAGAAACAAAAGTGCTGGGGTGATCTTTTCCTGTATTGGAATAGGGTGGTGATTCTTGTTTGGCTTGGTTAAGATCTTTGAGATCCAGGGAAATTTTTTGTCATCCATTTGGCTTCTCTCTTACCATGGAATTTACCCAAGCATTCGGCTCTGTACTTCTAATGATTACCTTTTTCTTACTTCACTTCAAGCTCTCTTTCAAGGCTTCTTCTTGGTTCTATGGGTACTTTCAGTGGCGAATGAATCATCAGTTTTATTGCTGGCTCAGTGATGATGAGATTTCAATCTTCAAAGCATCCAACCACTTTATCAAATTTTCTGGGTACACATGCATGCACAGCGATATTATCAAACATTGGTGCCACCTCGTTCACATCTAGGTTCATTGAGATATTCTGCATATCCTCACAGCTCTCAACCCCAGGACAGCAGGACCATCAGTTTCAGTTATGTAGAATTTCCTTTGTATGCCCTTTGATTTGGGTTTTCTTCACTGTTGCCCCCTTTATGCTGTTAGAATGATATTATTCGCTTTCAGAACACCTTTCCTTGGATAACATTTTCTTCCAAATTTGAGTAAAATCTTCTAGTATAGTCAGAACAGGATGACGTTAATTTGTGCTCGGGTATCAAAAGTTCACCTTTAGATTTATGGTTATGTACTTATTTCTCACCCTTTCCTAATCTGAATGGTGGTGTGAATTTCTTTTCATGTGCAGACATTTTACATATCATTCCTATGCGTATGGTATCAATGTGGACTTCACAAGCTTCAAAATCTCCCTGCCCCTGACTGCATCCCAAAACCAGCCCAGCTTGTTCCCGCCTCCCTAACCTGTCCGTCCTTTCTCCCACCTATCCACTCCTCCTGCCTCAAACCCCACCCCCACCTCCTACCTACCAGCCTCATCCCCGCCTCCTTGACCTGTCCATCCTCCCTGGACTGACCAACCCCTGCCTTGACTCCCCACCGACACTCGCCTTTACTGGCTTCATCCCCACCTCCTTGACGTATCCGTCTCCTCTCCACCTATCTGCTCCTTTATCCATCTTCCATCCGCCTCCCCCCCCCTCTCTATTTATTTCAGAATCCCCTTCCCCTCCCCCATTTCTGAAGAAGGGTCCAGACCTGAAACATCAGCTTTCTTGCTCCTCTGATGCTGCTTGACCTGCTGTGTTCATCCAGCTCTACACCTTGTTATCTCTCATTCCTATGCGTGTTGTGTTCCCGACTGTCGGGCTCTGGTTTGCAGTTAGTTATTTCCTGATTTTTAAGTGGTTCTAATCATTTCCTGATCCCTGGTTCTGGACACTGGACTTATTTAGGGAATGTGGAATGAAGAGGCAAGAGACAGGTGTTTCAGGGCAAAAGAATCTGTGTTTATTTAAAATACAAGAGGTAATTATAATACAGGAAAATTGGTAAATGCAATAAACAAGGAAATTGACACAATTAATTGTACAGAGAACAGTAGTACTATTAAATATACTATTAGCTAGATTAATACTATTAGAACTTCTTCCTCCTGACAGACACAGACAACAACAGTTTTAATTCGAGAAAAACAACAACAACAGTTTTAATTAGAGTCTTCAGTCAGAGTTTCTACCCTGGGCTCCCAATGCACTGTCACCACCTACCTTCTCCTCCCTGCCAGTTAGGTTGGAACGTTGGGGTTTCGGGATTTAAACTCCCTCTAGAGAAATTGTGCTTTTAAAGTATGCCTGGCTGTTCTCATTTGCTGTACCTGGAGTCTGGTTGAACTCTTCGGACTGTTTAGTTTTTAGTTTTGGCTGAGTCTGCTGATGTAGTAATGTGCTATTGGATCTGTTGGGTAAGTACCTGGTTCTTACTTTCCGCTGGTTTTTGTGGGCCTGGTTTTCATCTCAGGATGTGTCTAAGGACTTGTGGCGTGGGTTGAGTTGGTTGGAATGCAGAGTTGTTGATCTTTGGCTCTGCTGGTTGTGGTCAGTTGCCGTCAGTTCTCTTGGTTCGGAACAGGCCTATGCCTGGTAGGAAAGTTCTCGGATTGCTGTCTTGGGTGAGATCAGAGCTGGCAATTATACTGATTGCACCTCACTGAATGTTCATCCCAGCCATCATGCAAATGCTCCTTCACAACACCATCCCTGTATGGCCTATGGTCACCATCCTCCTTGATCCTTTGTCCATGCAAGTTGGCATCATCAAATCACTATCTTTACAATGCACAAAGATTCAGCATTTCTGAAGAAGGGTCTAGGCCCAAAACATCGGCTTTCCTGCTCGTCTGATGCTGCTTGGCCTGCTGTGGTCATCCAGCTCTACACCTTGTTATCTCAGATTCTCCAGCATCCGCAGTTCCTACTATCTCTTGAGCTAGAGTCTGTTGGTTTTGATTGATTGTTCTTTGAGAGGAGGTGTAAATTGGAATTCCAGGCTGAACCATCTGAACCATCCAAATAGCCATCTCCATTCTGTGAGTTGGGTTTGTGCATTTTCCTCTGAACTCAGTCCAGCTTTTGATCCCATATTTGATAGACTAGAAAAGTCCAGGCTTTGTGCAGTATTGCAAATATTGGGGAATTTTTTTGTCTATTCTACATGACTCACCAACATCTTTTAGGGTCTGGATGTTTTGGATTATTTTTCTAGCCATTCGCCCTGTCACTTGTCTATCAGCTTCTTTCTTCATTCTCCATCCTTTCCTTGATCGGCCTTTACGCATGCTCTGTGGAATAATCCATATGCTGGATATTTCCTTCTATTTTGTGAACTCATGTAGCTCAACAAGATCATTCTCTGTCTTTGGTGTATGTTCTTTTTATGCTGTTTAACTGTATCAACCCAGCTACCTTTCTCCTCTTAACTGAATGTTAGCCATTTGAGTAATCACCATCTTCATCTGTCTGGCAATGTCGACAGCCTAAAATATTGAGAGCTTATTCTTTTCCAGTTAGCATTTTCTGCCCTTCAGGATGGGCTAAACCCCAAATTAGCGGATTTACCAGTCTTTCATCGGTGTCCTTAAACTTTGATTTTCTAGATGCATCTATTAATCTTATTGAAATATCATCAATTTGGCCATAACTCCTGTCTGAAGCCTTGAAATTCATACCAGTAGATCTGATGATTCGATTATGGCTAGAAATGGGTGTTAAACATTAGAGAAGATAAAAATTTTGTGTTTCCACTGTCCTTTTCAGCAAGTATCAATAAATGTAATAATTTTTCTCCTGCCAGTAGGAAGATCTAACTCACCATCACCTCATTTATTAATAAACTACTGAATGTCCCCCTGTACTCTTTAAATTTTTCAAACATCTCTATGATGTGATCAGCTTCCTATTTCATTATGGGTTGTAGCTATGCATTAATTTCTGTGTGAGTCAACATTCCATTTTCCTATTTATTATGACGTACTCAGATTTTCATTCTATCATTGGCAATAATTTGGGTTATTTTAGGCTTTCTCATTCACTGCCACCGTTGTGTATCTTTCCATACCCATATGGTAAAAATAATTGTACTCTTGACACAGAAAGATTAGAAATCTTTGTTTAATACAACTTGCAGGTTATCTAGTAATCAGAAGACAGGTTTTGGCTGATGTTCTATTACATGTCACAAGGCTCTCCAGCACAACCATACATTTGGATCCCTGACACCTAAACATAATAACTGGTTCCTCACTAACTGATTCCTAAATTCTTTATAAACAATACAACAGTATCCTCCTCCATGCTGATATATTACTGTAAAAACCATGAGACCTTAAATTGCACGTTTAAGCTTTTGGGTGACACCATATTTGTAAATTTTGGAAATCCAGTGCATTGATTGGCTCCTCCTTACCTACCTTACTAGTTCTCTCCTCAAAACTCTTTTATACTAAATAACTAGCTTTCAAATCCTCCTTAATCACTGAAAGTTAACAGTATTCAGGTGGAAAAGATGAAGATAAAGTACTATGATTTTAGTTTATTAATTATTGATATTCTCAGGTTTCAGTTAAAAGAAAAAGCTATGGAAAAATTCAAGCATGAAATACAACAGCTTGAAGAAGTGAAGGCACAAAACCTTGAACATGTAAGTTACCAACATGTGAATAAAAATCAATGCTCTTCAATAGCAATTGCAAAACATTTAAGATTCTCATTTGAACACCTTTGCATAATATAAACGTTATTTGCCAAAACAATTATTTCATTAAAATCTGAAAAAATACAATACACAGTTCCCAAACAGACAAGTAATATTGAGCAAATTAAACTCTGCATAATCTTTACAGTCAGACAGTTAATATAAACTGTTTAGGTAATGTAACTCTTGGCCACTGCATAATTCATATTAATTGGGCAGCATGGCAGCTCAGTGGTTAGCACTACTGCCTCACAGCACCAGGGACCCGGGTTCAATTCCCCCCTCGGGCAACTGTCTGTGTGGAGTTTGCACATTCTCCCCCTGTCTACGTGGGTTTCCTCTGGTTTCCTCCCACAGTCCAAAGATGTGCAGGCTAGGTGGATTGGCCATGCTAAATTGCCCATAGTGTTCAGGGATGCGTAGATTAAGGAGGTGGGTCTGGAGGGGTGCACTGATGGTCAGTGTGGACTTGTTGGGCTGAAGGGCCTGTTTCTACACTGTAGGGATTCAATGCTCTATAATTACAACTGGCTGCTTGTCTCCTTACTAAAGCTCTTCCATTGTTTTTAGTATATTTTATCTGTTCATGAGATGTGGGCCTTGATAGTTAAGCCAGTAATTATTGCCAGAGGGTAGTCAAGAATCACCCTCACTACTGTGGGTCTAGAGTCACATGTAAGCCAGATGATGTGAAGATGGCAGATTTCCTTCCCTAAAGGACATTGATGAATGGGATGGGTCTTAAAAACAATTAATGATGGTTACATGGCAACCATTAAGCCAACTTTTTATTGAATCAAATTCCATCATCTGCCAGGGTGGATTCACACCCATGTCTTCAGAACGTTAACCTGGGATTCTGGTTACTAGTTCAGTGATGTTACCACTAAGCCACCGCTTTCCCTGTGAGGTTGTGGTACAGTGGTCATGTCTCTATCTCTGGGAAAATTCAGGATACATACTGTGGAGGTATGTTATAGTAGGTCCAAGCAGGTTGTTTAAAACGAGTGAGAATGCTGGAGAAACTCAGATCTAGGAGTATCTGTGGAGAGAGAAACAGAGTTAACATTTTGAGTCCAGTCAGACTCTTCACCAGAGCCCTTCATCAATTATAGAGGACATTCTAAAGTTGCACCAATAAGTACAGAACTAAAACACCGGTCTCTCTAAAATTTGAGGTGTGCATTTCTTACTCTTAATTAAATATCAGATAATTACGTCACAATGTGCATTTTATAATTACAAACAAATTCGATGTTAATAAATCTCACCCAATTATTATGAAGCACAGGGTAAATTTATTAGCTCAAAATAATAAGTAAATACACAATTTCAATATGAAAAGTAATAAATAATATAACAGATTTCTATTTGAAATTCCAGGGGAGAAAATTCCTTCAGGAGTTGCTATCTTCATAACTCGCATATATTTCTTTGATATATTTCAAGCACGTTTCTTTTAATTGATACTACGTGAACAAATTTTTCCTCAGTATCAACTAGACATTTATCACACCATTACTGTATTTTAAAAACACTTCTGTTTTCTTCCCTGCTTACGGGTTTCAATAACATGTGGAATTACTGTTCTTAAACTGGTTGTTTATATAAAAGTAGCCCATGAAGTTTTCCATAATTTTTGAAACATCAACCTGTGTGCCTTTGTATTACAAAGATATAAACTTGCCATATACTCGGAGTATAAATTTGCGTCCTAGTTATTTTTGATGCATAACATATCAGAATGTCACATTGTCATTCCAACAAACCTTTTTCTTTAACTTGGGCTCACTCACTGAGTGAATAAAACTGAGTAAATTTAAATCAATTGAAAACCCTCCAATACCTGGATTCATTATCAAGCAGAAAGAAAAATGGATGTTGTTGTTCGAGACCAATCATCTCAGCCCTAGATATCTGCTTTGACTTTTGTGCTCACATCTTGGAATGGGACTTAAATTCACAATCTTTTGATCAGAGTTGAGAGTACTGTCAACTAAGTCAAAACTGACAGTATCAATACCAAATAGTCATATGACAGCCTCAGCTTAATGAGATGCAGATTATAACATTTTTAAAACAAATTAACATTTTTTTAGTTGGGTCTGGAGTTGATGAGGGAGAAACCAAGTAGAGTTCATTATCAGTTTACAATAATGACTTTACGTATGTTGATGCAATCTACATCATTAACTCATGTTTGGGTACAAACTAAAGTTTGACAAATGTATTTTCTTGAAGATAATGCCAGTGCTGTTTTAATAGTATTGAATTTATCTGCATTTTTGTAAGAATGAACAGTTGAAGAAGGAACAAAAGGAGCACATCAGAGTACTAGTCAGAAGAGCCAAGGAGCTGGAGAAAGAGCTGGAACGCAGAGAGAAAATCAACAATGAACAAGTAGCACAAGCTATGAAAGAAAAATTGGAGCTAATTAAACAGAATAAACAGGAAAAACAAGGTATTATCAAATATATCAACAGAATTCCTACTCTCAATACACTTTAATACTCCTATTTTTATTATGTATAAGCCACATTTGACTTATTCTTGTTTGCTTACACTTTAATATTGAAAGAAATAGTTACATGTTTTTACACCCAGGCATTTTGTGGAATTTCCCTGTCCATTCTTAGTTATGGCATTCGTTTTTAAGTTTGCAGTTTGACAAATGAGGGCTGGGGCTGGATTTTGGATCTGCACAGAGCTGCATTCTAAAAAGAAAAGGCCACTGAGCAGCAAATTCAGAAATCCTGCCTTGGTATCCAGTGGCAGCCAATTTCATGGTGATGGAAAGGTGGTAGGTCGTGACGTGAACCCAACTCACTTCTGTTTAGAAATTGAAAGTGCCGTACTAGAACATTTTAGAATTCTGGAAATTTTCATGGATTCAGTCACAATTTGAAAGCCCTCCTAGTTCCTATCTGCAGATTGAAGCCATTAACTCTGGACTGGAATGATGATTCTGTTTATTTGGTAGTCATGGCAATGTGATTTTAATGACTGACAGAATTCTAAGCTTAAGTTTGTTAAATTCTTAATCAAATGATGCTTGTTTGACAGAATTCTCAGCTTTTCAATGTCTTCCAAATATTGGTGGCAGAGGTAATAGGATAAGGGGTGCTTTTGAATGATGTGTGATTTAACTGTTTGTGAATGAACTGCTGATGCCCACCTCTTCGTCTCCCATTGACAGGGTGACTGCATGCTGCCAACACTGGCAATACGAAGGCTGGTTTCTGGAGTTGAGATTAATCCCAACTCCTGACTTCCATCTGCAGAGAAGTTCAATCTGAATCTATTGTGGGAAATCTTAAAAGAAATATCCTGTTGTCATGTTTCTTCGTTACAAAGATAACTGTCTTGCTGCTTCTACAGATAGATAGATGTATTAGAACACTGTTATCAGCAATTGTTTATTCAGATACTCTCATTAGAATAGACTCAATTTAAACTCAATAAATGACTAAGTTCTGAATGAGATCAAATCCATCCCATAGGGTGTTATCTTCTTTATTGGGGTGGGTGTATCACTGTTTGCAAAAGCACTGTATTGGTGGGCTAGAAGAATAGGAAAGTAATTGTGACAGGGGTTTCTATATTTAGGAGATCAGACAAGCATTTCACAACTGTCAATGTGACTCTAAGATGGTATGCTTTATCAGTACATTAGCAGCAAACAGAGTGGCTAAGAAAAGGGTTTGACCTTCAGAGATGTAGAATGGTTACTTGTGCGTAGATGCAGAACACTGAGACAGGGTTCTAAATGAAAAATTGTTATTGTCTTCACAGTGGAGAGGACTGATGCAGACAATCTAGTTAAAGTGACTACTGTGAAGGTGGATAACCCAGCAGGCCCCTATGAAATATATCCTAGTTAAAGAAAGCCAGGGAGGAAATAGCAGATGTTCCAAGGATCATTTTCCAGTCCTCACAGATACAGGCAAGGTACCAGAGGATTGGAGGTCTGCCAACATTGTACCATTATTCAGAAAGACTGTATGGGTTAAGCCGAATAATTATAGACTATCTTCAATAGATACATTGTGTAAGGTTTTAACATGCCAAATCAGCTGCTTTTGAATAGTGTTATAGTAGCTAGTCCAAATGGTATTTAAAAGCTGCACAAGATAAACTAGTCAAAAAATAGAACAAAGAACAATGTATCTTACATCACAAATGAAGTCAGACACAGGATGCATCAAAAGCATCTGTTATGATAGCAAAATTAGGTTAAGAATTAGTTATTCCAACGTATTGTTTCTTAACTTTTTTCCAAAATCTTGGATGCTTATTGACAAAATTGCAGAACTTTGGATGCAATGTTGCCCTTCCTGGTGGGTATAAGCCATCACAAGAAAGGTGGGAAAGTATGTTTTAAAAAAAGAAAAAAAAAGTCTGGACGTCAAAATTTTCCCCTCAAGCCTTAATTGTCAACTTCAGAATCTCATTATTGAGCAGCACCTGCACTTGCACCTCATTAAAGTCTCAATACATTTATATGCCACAGCCAGTTCTCCTCTCGAATAACAAACTGACCAGCACAAATTCTCAATTGAGTGGATACCTGGTGGCTGCAGCTCATTGTGTGCTTATTACAGCTAGTGATGGGATTGGTTCTTCAGAACAACATTCATGCTCCATCCCACTATTCCTTATTGGCAAACCTCCAACCTTATTACATCATCATGTGTGCCGTCAGACCAATTTGCACACCACTTAAGACCTTCAACACTTTAGTTTGGAGTTCAGGAACACCATTGACTTGCATGCTTCTGCCAGATTAGTGTTCAAGGAGGCACATGCACTTGTATTTATTCAGGATGCATCTTACAGTTCTTGGGTTGTTTCTTATTTGTGTACTTGCATTGCACTTACTCAGAGGCTGCCAGTCTCTGTCTACTTCACATCGCTTTCTTAAAGATACTGTCAAAAGTACTAACTTATGAGATTCAAGTCTCTATGCTTACATTTGTTGCATTTCTTTCTTAGAACACAGGGTCTTCAGTGTCCTATTGCAGGCTGCCAGCCTCTGTGGCATTTTAAACTGTACTTTTGCACAATGAACTTGCAAATGTAATGCAAATTATTATCCAGGTGGGAACAGTCACCGAGTCATGAATATCACACCTGCTGGATAATAGTCAGGGGGGCTTATTTGGGGGCTGCCCACTGTTTCTCCTTCTTTACTAAAAAGCAAACTGTGTGCCACAGAGGCTGGCATCAATGAATCAGTGGCTTCAATTTGCATCACGTTTGCAGGTTCAGTGTGCAAAAATACAGTTTAAAAATTATGACTTTATGCAATCATGATCATCACATTATATGCAGTAATTACTTCCTTGTCATTTCATCTAAGCATGATAATAAGGCACTTTAAAGCAGTACCTGAACTTTTCATCTCTTATACACACACAATACCTAGATTTGGAAGACAATGCCTCACACCTGCCGTAGTTACACAGAATTCTAAGGATGCAGGGACATGGTCTGTGATGTGGAAGGGAGCCTTTTGTTTGGAGGCTGGTACTGGAGGACATTATCATGGTCACCATCTGACAAAATTCTACTACCAGTGCGTGAAAACTTTAATTGCATTGGATAAAATACCTCAGAGATCCTCATGACAATGACCTCCTTGGGAGGCTTCCATGGCCAAACTTTGTGAGGGCTGAATAAGGCTTCATTGTGATGGATGAACAAATAAATTTGTGTTGACCTGTAGCAAATGGCACAAAGATATTTGCTCATAGATCTCACATGAGGATCACGGTGGATGGAGTATTTGTGGTCTTGATGCCTTTTTAGTTGCAATGTGGAAAATATAAGAAATTCAGCAAGGATTACAACCTCCAGCAGCTGCCACACAGAGGTAACAGAAATATCCATGAAGGATGCAGTGGAAAATCATGAAATCCTGCATCTGCAGACTACTCCTTCAATTTCTTAACTGTCTGAAAGGATTAATTAAAGACATCCTGGCACATCATAACTTAACTGTTTAATTTGCAAGAGCTGGATTTGAAGTCAGAAACAGCACGTGGCAATTCCATACCGCTGTTTAAAGGTTGGAGTTGTCTTGAACTTTTATGCCAGGAGCTCATTTTAGGAAGCAATTGGGGCCCTATGTGTTGCCCCCAGCCCTCGATTCATAAATGCAATTGATTTGTTACTGATGTCATTTTCTCCAGAGCACAGCTCATCATATTCTTCTGCTATGATGAGAATTAAATAGCTCAGGCAGTGGGATTGTTGTCTTCCACCAGGTGCAGGGCTCAATCGGCTGCACCTACATTGCTATAAGAGTGCCCTTTTACCAACCTCCAGGGTTCATGAACAGAAAGCCACAATATTGCTTATGCTTCCACCAGGGCACAGATAATAGTTGAACATGCCTGAACAGCTCTGGAACTTTGCAATGTACCCAGAAGACTGTTCTGCACCAGTGTCACATACTGCACCCTTCACAGCTGGATTTGACAAAGGTAGTGGATGCGATGGGAGGTGAGATGTCTGTCCTGGATGTAGACAAAATTTTCTGAGGATGTAGATGGTGATCAGGATACTGACTAGGAGCTCCATCCAAAATAGCATGACAGAGCAAAGCATTATCAAGCCAGAGAGGCCAGAGATAGCCTAACTGAAACCCATAGAGAGGAATAAGCTGAGTTTGGACTTCATTTAATTGTTTAATGTTCTGTTCGTAGTACGGGAAACAACACCTGCTTAGTGGGGAAAAAAAAATGTGGACCTTGCTTGCTTTGCAGTATTTGACCTTTTGTGGAGCTGAATAAATGTCTTGTTATACATTTGATATCTTTAGGTGCTCACACTTTCAAGCATGAGTGCAATTGAACATGTATTTACAAAAGTAAAAGATTTCTTACTGTGTTTTATCTCGCCCTCGGCCGCCCTCTCTGCCCCACTTCGTCAAAGTGACGTCTGCAGTTGAGGCAGAGGGAGGCTGCTTTGTGGTTGGCCCCACTGCCTTGGAAGACTTGAGCACTCACCCTCTGCCATTGGGCCTGCTGAAATCCTCCTGCCCAGGTGCAGTTTGACCACCACCACCCTGCCCCCACCCCTTCCTGCTCATTTTGAACTAATACAAGGTTTGGAATGACAAGTAAAACAGAGCTGAAAGGGTTGGGAACCCTGGAGCAGCCTGAGAAGATGCTTCTTAGGGAGTGGGGTTGGGGGGGTGGGGGGGAGAGTGGTTTGTGAGGGAGGGAGTCTGCCTGTTGCTCCTCCCCATGGTGAGTACTGACTGACACCACCTGGTTGAGGAAAACATGCCTGATGTTCAGAGGACTGCTAGACTGCCAATCTAGATGCACCAAAATGAAAGCTTCTGAGCTGGTGGTGGATTCTCCTCAAAGGAGGAGGGGGACCCGAGAATCCCTGGCCTTGGTCTTTCTGTGGAGGTTCACAGGATGCCATTCGTTCCTGCATAGAAGGGAATTAGTTGTTGCGGGCGATTTAAAGTCTTGTGCAAATTAAGAATGATTTAGGAATAGGACCGGCATAGCATGATGCAATGAAGTTTACTGGGTTGGTTCACCATCAAGATCTCTTCATCCCCCATATAAGCAGTTGTGTTTGTCAGCCAAAGGAGAATAGTCTCCTTGGAGGGAGTGAGGGATCTGATGTCTAGTCACATAGCTTGCTGATCTTGGACTTTGTAGCCTAGTATAGGCAACCATTCCTGCACAGCGCTAGGCACCTGGGTTTGATTGACTCTTTGGTGTTCTCCCTGTGTCTGCATGGGTTTCGTCTGGGTGCTCCGGTTTCCTGCCACAGTCCAGAGATGTGCGGGTTAGGTGGATTGGTTGTGGTAAATTGCTGACTATGTGTAGGTTAGGTGGATTAGCCATGGGAAATGCAGGGTTACAAGGATAGGGTGGGTCTGGCAGGATGTTCTTTTGGAGGGTTGGTATGGACTCTGAGCCAAATGGCCTGCTTTCACACTGTAGAGATTCTAAGATGAAATGGCTGGATTGAGTGTGATGAAAGTGCATGACAAAAGGTATTAATGGTGATGCAAGAGCAGGAGAGACTGTGAAGTCACGCCACTGAGTGTATAAGAAGCACCGAGGGCAGAAGGGTTAGTAGTGTGAAATGAGATGGGTCAGATCCCTTAGGTGGACATGGTGCATGCACTGGTGAGCGTTGTAGCTCATGAGTCTTGCTGAGATGTTTGTGCATTGGCTGAATTAGAATGGTGTCCCTATAAGGTAGCAAAGAGAAGATGGTGGCACTCACTCTTGTGGAGTGCGAAAGATTATTGACTTTTGTTGCTGTGCGTCCTGATTTACCCAAGACACAGCACTGAACCCAGGCTGCAATTTGTGTCTGTGCTGGCTGGAAAAAGGATTGTCTTCATCTTCGCTGCCCCATCCTCCAAGATTTCCAGATCACTGCCCATGAAGCAGGGAGTGAGTTTCCCTTTCCTCTGGGCCATGTCCTGAATCTAGAAGCTGAGCAACATGAGGGATCATTCCGACTTGTAGCATTTGAAGTCGCTTACAGCTGAGCTTTAGACATGGCACCAGAGGGGTGAAAACTACAAGGTCCTGGCAGTGGCAAGAACATCTACCTCTCTGGTTACATGAGTCCCTGAGATTGATTATGCCCATCTCTTGGACACCGATGAGGTGAAGAACAGAGCAGTGTGTGAGAAGGCTTACTACAAGAAGTACCGGAGCGGTGCCAGAAATCTCATGCAACACAATCTTTAAGCGAAAATATGAAAAGTATTTGTAGATAACGTTAAGCTATTCACTGCCATTTAGTACTCAGTTACCTTCCAAACTATAAAACATACACCTTTGTTCTGTTATTAAGCTAGCTGATGAATAATTCATAGATATTTGCAGCACAGAAGGATACCTTATTGGCCCATATTCCTGAAGACTATGGCAATGTAAATGAATATCTAAATACTGCTTAAATGTTTTGAGAGTTTGACTCAATCACCTTTTCAGGCAATATGTTACAGATTCCCATTACCCTCTGAGTGGAAAATGTTTCCTCAACTCCTCTCTTAGCCTTCCACCTCTTTCATTTAAAGCCATGCACCCTCATTATTCACCCCACAACTTATGGACTTATCCACTTTATGAATGCCCCTCAATCTTCGTGTCAAAGCTGTACAACATAGAGGTAGGCCCTTCAGCCCACCATGTCAATGCTGACCAACATAACCATACACGTAGCCCATAGCCTACTATGCTCTGGCTTTTTAAGTAGTCATCCAGATGCTTCTTAAATGTTGCAAGAGCGCTTGCCTCCACCACCCTCTCAGGCAGCACGTACCACCCTGAGTGAATAAATTTAGCTCAGATCTCCTCTTAAACCATTTGCTCCCCAGCTTAAACTTATGCCCTCTGGTCTTAAACATATCTGCCGTAGGAAAAAGTTTCCCATGATCTTCTCTATCTGTGCCTCTTATTTTGTATATCTCAGGCAGATCCCCCTCAGCCTCCTCTGTTCCAAGGAAAACAACCCCAGCTTATCCAGTCTCTCCTCTTGGGACTTTTCATCCCCAGCAACAGCCTGGTGAAGCTTCTCTGCACATTCTCCAATGCAATTACGCCCTTTCAATACTGTGGCAACCAGAACTGGATCCAGAATTCCAGTTATAAAAACAGTGGTTAGGCCTTAAAGTTACAACAAGATGTTGCTGCTCCCATATCCTATGCCCTGGCTTATTAAGGCAAGGATCCTGTATGCCTTCATCACCACCCTGTCTACCTATGACGACATCTTCAGGGATCTGTGGACTTGTACATCAAAGTCCCTTTCTTCCTGAGCACTCCCTACCATTCATGGTATATATCCTTCCCTCATTAGACCTCCCAAATGCATTAACTCACACTTACCAGGATTACATTCCATCTGCCATTGCTCTGCCCAATTTACCAGCTGATCAATATCTCAATGTAGCCTGAGAGCATCCTTCTCACAATCAATTTTTGTGTCATCTGCAAACTTACTAATTATATCTTCTACATTCACATCCAAGTCATTCAGCAAACAACAAGGGTCCAGCACCAATCCCTCATTGCTGGTCACATGCTTCCAATTTCCAAAACAATCCTGCACTATCACCCTTTGCTTCCTCTGTGTAAGCCAATTTTGGGTCCAATTTGCCAACTTGCCTCCATGGGCTATTATGGTTTGGACCAACCTTCCATGTGGAAACTTGTCAAAAGTCTTGCCAGAGTCCATGTATGAACACATCAACAGTACTAACCTCAACAATATATTTAGTCAGAGATAAAAGGTACTGCAGATGCTGGAGAATCCGAGATAACAAGGCGTGGGGCTGGATGAACACAGCAGGCCAAGCAGCATCATAGGAGCAGGAAAGCTTGACATTTCGGGCCTAGACCCTTCATCAGAAATGGGGGAGAGGAAGAGGGTTCTGAAATAAATAGGGAGAGAGGGGGAGGCGGATAGAGGATGGATAGAGGAGAGGATAGGTGGAGAGGAGGCAGACAAGTCGAAGAGGCGGGGATGGAGCCAGTAAAGGTGAGTGTAAGTGGGGGGGTAGGGAGGAGATAGGTCAGTCCAGGGAGGATGGACAGGTCAAGGGGGCGGGATGATGTTAGTAGATAGGAGATGGGG
>JAHRHZ010000264.1:7039006-7050386 GCA_024137785.1 Ginglymostoma cirratum | reverse complement strand
GAGGTGCAGTTGTTTGTTGCGAACTGAGCGCAGGTGTTCTGCAAAGCTGTCCCCAAGCCTCCGCTTGGTTTCCCCGATGTAGAGGAAGCCACAACGGGTACAGCGGATGCAGTATACCACATTGGCAGATGTGCAGGTGAACATCTGCCTGATGTGGAAAGTCTTCTTGGGGCCTGGGATTGGGGTGAGGGAGGAGGTGTGGGGGCAGGTGTAGCACTTCCTGCGGTTGCAGGGAAAAGTGCCGGCTGTGGTGGGGCTGGAGGGTAGTGTGGAGCAGACAAGGGAGTCGTGGAGGGAGTGGTCCCTCCGGAAGGCAGATAAGGGTGGGGAGGGAAAAATGTCTTTGGTGGTGGGGTCTGATTGCAGATGGCAGAAGTGTCAGAGGATGATGCGTTGGATCCGGAGGTTGGTGGGGTGGTACGTGAGGACGAGGGGGATTCTTTTTTAGTTATTATTGCAGGGACGGGGCGTGAGGGATGTGTTACGGGAAATGTGGGAGACACTGTCGAGGGCATTCTCGACCACAGTGAGGGGGAAGTTGCGGTCCTTGAAGAATAAGGACATCTGAGATGTACGGGATTGGAATGTCTCATCCTGGGAGCAGATGCGGCGGAGGCGAAGGAATTGGGAATAGGGGATGGCATTTTTGCAGGAAGGTGGGTGGGAGGAGGTGTATTCCAGGTAGCTGCGGGAATCAGTGGGCTTGAAATGGACATCGGTTTCGAGGTGGTTACCCGAGATGGAGACAGAGAGGTCCAGGAAGGAGAGAGAAGTGTTGGAGATGGTCCAGGTGAACTTCAGGTTGGGGTGGAAGGTGTTGGTGAAGTGGATGAACTGTTCGAGCTCCTCGTGGGAGCACGAGGCGGCGCCGATGCAGTCATCAATGTAACAGAGGAAGAGGTGGGGTTTAGGGCCAGTGTAGGTACGGAAGAGGGATTGTTCCACGTAACCTACAAAGAGGCAGGCATAGCTTGGGCCCATGCGGGTACCCATGGCCACGCCCTTTGTCTGTAGGAAGTGGAAGGAATTGAAAGAGAAGTTGTTGAGGGTGAGGACGAGTTCGGCTAAGTTCGGCTCTCTCCTTCCTGGACCTCTCTGTCTCCATCTCGGGTAACCACCTCGAAACCGATGTCCATTTCAAGCCCACTGACTCCCACAGCTCTCACGAACTACTTTTAAAAGACTCCCACTTTCCACACACGAACTTAACTAGGTGTAGCTGCTCTTAGTCTGTTTGCCATATCTTGTATAATAATATTGAAATTGGCTTTCACCCAGTTTAGACACTTAATTTCTGGATTATCCTTATCCCTTTCCATATGACTTTGAAACTTAAGAGTTATGGTCAAAATACCCAAAATACTTGTCCACTGAAACTTCAACCACTTGATCGGTTTCATTCCCTCGGATTAGGTCAGCACTGCCCAATCTGAAGTAGGACTATCTGCATACTGGCACAAAAACTCTCATCGAATCATTTTAAAAATTCCACCCATCTAATCCTTTCACACTAAAGCAATCCCAGTTAAGGTTATCAAAGTTGAAGTTCCTACAATTATAACCTTGTATCTCACTCACCTTTTCTCTGATTTGCTGACATATTTGCTCCTCTGTCTCCCTTTTGAGAGGCCTGTAGTATAAACTCATCAAAGTAAAGTAATCTCCCTTTTTTTTATTTCTAAGCTCTACCCAAATGGCCTAATTTGGGAAAAAACCCTTTTAGGACATCTTCCCTCATCACTGCACTGATGGTTTCCTTTATCAATAATGTAATGAACCTACCTCTCTTACTTCTCACCCTATTGTGTCTGAGACTTCTATACCATATCGACCCGATGATTAAGAAAGCACAACAATGCTTCTACTTCCTCAGGAGCCTAAGGAAATTCAATATGTTCACAACAACTCTTCCCAATATTAATAGGATGCTTTCTATTGCACATCTACCTGGATGCATCACATCGTGGTATGGCAACTGCTCTTCCTAAGACCACAAGAAACTAAAGAGAGTCATGAGCATAGCCCAGTCCATTGACTTCATCTATACTTCCCACCGCTTCAGGAAAGCAACCAATATAATCAAAGACTCCTCCCACCACTGTTATACTCACTTCCAGCCTCTTTCATTGGGCAGAAGATATAAAAGTTCGAATACACGCATGGACAGATTCAAAAACAGCTTTTCCCCCACTGTTATGAGACTTTTGAATGGACCTCTCAAATATTAATGTTGCTTTCTCTCTCTGCACCTTCTCTGCAGCAGTAACACTGTATTCTGTACTCTGTTCTGCTACCTGGATGCACTTGATCTGTCTGTAGAGCGCACTAAACATCACTTTTCACTGCATCTTGGTACATATGACAACAACAAATCAAATCAAGTACCCCGAAATTTTGAGCTACCAGTCCCGTCCTTTGTTGAATCATGTCTCAGTGGTTGCGATAATATCTTATTCGCACGTACTGATCAATGCTCTGAGTTCATCTGCCTTACCAGTCAACATCCTCGCATTAAAATAGATACAATTTAATTTTCTGGACCTCCTATGTACCTATCCTGCCCATTTCTTCTCCACCACCTGGACTTTCCTAGTGTTCCCTCTCTTACTGATTGGACGTTGCTCACAACGTTACATCTACTCCATGCCTCAACCCTCAGCTAATTCAGTTTAAAACCTCTTCTTAATAATTTCTATCAGGCCCCCTCTCAACCTTTGTTGGTCAAAGGGAAAACACCCAGCCAATGCAATCTTTCCTCATAGTTCAGACCCTCCAGCCCAGAGAGAGATGTAATCACCTAGTGATATCATCAGTGAACTATTAATCCAGAGACCCTGGTTTGAACCCTGCCAGGACAATGTTGGAATTTAAATTTAATAAAAATTTGGAATTAAAAGTCATGAATCCATTGTCATTTGTTGGGATAAAAAAATATGGTTCATTAATGCCCTTTGGGAAGGAGCCTGCCATTCATTACTTGGTCTGGCCTACATGCGACTACGGACCTACAGCCCCATGTAGTTGACTCTTAACTGCATCTGGGCAATTAGGGATGGACAATAAATGCTGGCCTAGCCAGTGACAGCCTGATCCCATGAATGAATTAAAAAAAAGACAGACAGCATCTTAGTAAGAAAGTAGGAACTGCCATTGCTGGAGTCAGAGATAACAGTGTGGAGCTGGAGGAACACAGCAGGTCTTGCAACATCAGAGACGCAGGAAAGCTGATGTTTTGGGTTGGGACTCTTCTTTAGAAATGGGCGGTCCCAACCCGAAATGCCAGCTTTCTTGCTCCTCTGTTGCTGCCTGACCTGCTGTGTTCCTCCAGCTCAGCATCTTAGTAAGTCTCTGCACCCTCTCTAGTGCAGTCACATCCTTCATTGTAATGAGCAGAACTGTATGTAGTACTCCAGCTGTGGTCTAACCTCCATTTTATGCAGTTCCAGCATAATCTCCTTGCTTTTGCATTCTGTGCCTCAGCTAATAAAAGTAAGTATCCCATATGGCTTTCTTAACCATTTTATCTGCTCTGCTACCTTCAGGGATATATGCATACCAAGATCCTTCTGATCTTCAGTTCTTTTCAGGGTCCTATCATTCATCTGTAAACCCTTGACTTGTTATCTCTCTTCAAGTACATTACCATGCACTTTTCTGGGTTGAATTCCATTTGCTACTGCTCTGCCCAGCTGACCAGTCTGTTGATATCCTCCTGCAGTTTATGGCTGTCCTCCTCATGATTTCCCCACCCTACCAATTTTCATGTCATCCATGAATCTCTTGATCATATCTCCTACTTTTAAGTCCAAATCATTAATATACACCACAAACAGCAAGGGCTCAGCACCAAACCCTGAGGAGCCCCCCAGGAAACAGACTTCAAGTTATCCTCTACTATCATTCTCTGCTTCCTGCCTTTCAGCAAATTCTGAAACCAAAGTGCCACTTTGCCTTGGATCCATGGGCTCTTACTTTCTTCACAGCAGTAAATGAAATCATCAAAAACCTCGGTAAAGTCCATGTCGATTACGTCAAATGCATTACCTTCATCAACACATTTCCAGAGGGCTGTGCCTTACTTGATAAATTCCAAAAGAGAGAACGGAATAGTTTCTCAAGGTCTCAATGTAGAAAGGGACTGTGAGGTGCAATTAGGAGCTAAAGTGGTGGGGGATGAGGGGGAACTGAACTTATACATTAATCCTTGACAAACAACAATGTTGTTTAGAAGCATTTGTTTTGTTTATGTAGACTAAAGATTGTTTTGTTCAAAAAATAGGAAATCTTCAAATGTAATTTATACTTGTTTATTCAACGTTTCTTCTCTTCAAATTCTTGAATGAACTATTCGTGATTTCTTTGAGTACCTGTTTTATTAACATTTATGTTCACTCATTGATTGGGACTTTTGAATGGACCTCTCAAATATTAATGTTGCTTTCTCTCTCTGCACCTTCTCTGCAGCAGTAACACTGTATTCTGTACTCTGTTCTGCTACCTGGATGCACTTGATCTGGCTGTAGAGTGCACTAAACATCACTTCTTAATAGTTCACTGATGATATCACTAGGCGATTACATCTCTCTCTGGGCTGGAGGGTCTGAACTATGAGGAAAGATTGCATTGGCTGGGTTTTTTTCTTTGAGCAACAAAGGTTGAGAGGGGGCCTGATAGAAATTATTAAGAAGAGGTTTTAAACTGAATTAGTAATTGTCTGATAAACTGGAAGAGTTGTGTACCCAGCTGAAAATTCGTACAAATACTGAATTTTTTTTTGTTTGAGCCAGAGTTACAGAACTCTATAAAAGCTGTGGAGCAGAAAATTCAGAAGGATGAAGAAGTGAAAGCATACTGGTTGGAGTACAAGAATGTTGGAAGCATTGAACATCGCAGAATTATTATGGTTCGGGAAAATGAACTTGTAGAGCTGGTGAAAAATTTTCGTGACATTGAAGGTACGTTTAACATTTCACAACAGAAGTTAGGGCAGTGCTTTTTGTCTTCCTGAGTACCCTAAGTAATGATCAGCATCCTCTAGCCATAACTATTTTAAGCAATAATTATTTATATATGCAAATGAGAGGCTGACTACTTAGAGAATATCTATGACATTGATCACCTGCTAAAAAAACAAGTTATCTTTCTAGGAAAGCATAATCTTGATTTCTGATTAACCCAGCTGTCCTAACCTTGGGATTATTAGCCTTAATTTTTCTTGCATATCAATCTTCTTCTGCAGAGCTTCTGACCCCAATCATCCACCCCAGGCTCTGGCTCAGGCTGTGTCCTAAAATATCCCTCTTGCTGACACCTAGTCATATAGTCATTCAGACTCCAGGTTTTGAATTGTTTTTGAAAAGAAAAACATATGAACAACAAATTGGGAGCAGAAGTAGTCCACTCAATCCCAGAGCCTGCTCCACCATTTGTTAAGATTCTGACTGTGGCTTACCCCTGAAAGCCTACACAAACATTCCTTCTACTTGCTGGGGAAAATCTTCCTGCATCCCTAAATACCCGAGATTCCTTCTCTTTGACCAGAGGACAAGATTCCAGCAATACAGAATCAAGAGACACCTTTCAGCCTATCGAGCATGTTTCACCATTCATTTAGATCGTGGAATCCTTATAGTGTGGGAGCAGGCCATTCGGCCCATTGATTCTACATTGACCCTCCGAAGAGCATCCCACCCAGACCAACCCCCCTACCCTGTACATAACTCTAAATTTCCCATGGCTAATCCACCTTACCTGTACCTCCCTGGACACAATGAGCAACTTAGCATGGCCAATCCACCTGTTCTGCAAGTCTTTGGACTGTGGGAAGACACGGGAGCACCTGGAGGATACACATGCACACACGGGGAGAAAGTGTTTGGTGCTGTGAGGCAGCCGTGCTAACCACTGTGCCAGTGTGCCGCTCAAAGATGATTATGTACCTCAATGCCATTTTCTCTTCATTTTCTCCTCATATCCCTTGATGTCAGTTTGACCTATCGATTTCTGTTCCGAACATACTCAGTGATTGAGCTTCCACAATCCTATGGGGCAGACGATTCCAAAGACTCACCATTCTCTAAGTGAAGAAATTCTTCCTTCTCTCAGGAGTAAATTGATAATGCCCCCAGGTTTTAGAATCACCAACCAGAGGAAACAGCCAATCTACATCAATCTTGTTATGCTATGTAAGAATTTTGTAAATTTCAACGAGGTCACATTCTATAAAACTCTAGGGAGTTAAAAACCCAATCTCACACTTGTCAGAAAATCCTGCCATCCTAGGGATTAATCTGATAAATCTCCATTACACTCCTTACATGGCATGTACATCCCTCCATGCATGAAGGTCTACAATTACATACAATATTCCAGGTGAGATCTCACTACGGGTCTATGTAACTGCAGAAAGACAACTTTACTCCTGTATTCAAATCCTTTAGCAAATACCAATATTTAGGCAAACAGGTCCTGAGGGCCTAATGGCTTACATCCTAGGGTCTTAAAGGAAATGGCAGCAGAGATAGTGGATCCATTGGTTGTAATATTCCAAAATCCCTAGAAGCAGGAGAAGTTCCAGTGGATTAGAAAAATGCTGATATAACTATTGTCAAAAAGGGAGGCAGACAGCATGAAACTACAGACCATGTGTTGTTGGGAAGTTATTGGAATCCATTACTAAAAAATTTAACAATAGAATATTTGGGAAGTCAAAATAAAATCCATCAGAGTCAACATGGTTTTAGGAAGGTAAACCATGTTTACCAAATTTGCTAGAGTTCTTTGAAGATGTAACAAGTAGTAATAGATAATGGGGATTCTGTAGATCTTGTATATCTAGATTTCCAGGGTGACATTGCCAATTGGATACAAAATTGGCTTAATGGCAGAAGACAGAGTGATGGTAGAGGGTTGTTTTCAGAGTGGAGGCCTGTGACCGGCAGTGTTCCACAGGGATCGGTGCTGGGTCCAATTTTGTTTGTCATTTATATAAATGATTTAGATGAGAATATAGAAAGCATGGTTAGTAAGTTTGCAGTTGACACCAAAATTGGTGGTATAGTGGACAGTAAAGAAGGTTATCTGAGATTACAAAGAGATCTTGATCGCTGGGCCAAAGAGTGGCAAATGGAGTTTAATTTGGATAAATGCGAGATATTGCATTTTGGTGAAACAAAGACAAGACTTATACAATTAAAAGTAAGGCTTTGGGCAGTGTTGTAGAACAGAGGGACCTAGGGGTTCAGGTACATGATTCTTTGAATTTTGCATTACATAGAAATAGGGTGATTAAGAAAGCATTTAGCATGCTTGCTTTCATCACTCATCCCTTTGAGCATAGGAGTTGGGACGTCATGTTGAGATTGTACTGGATGTTGGTGAGATCTCTTCTGGAGTACTGTGTCCAGTTCTGGTTGTCCTGTTATAGGACAGATACAATTAAGCTGGAGAGAGTTCGGAAGAGATTTACCAGGATGTTGTTGGGAATGGAAGATTTTGAGTTACAAGGAAAAGCTGGATAGGTTGGGACTTTTTTCACTGGAATGTAGGAGGTTGAGAGGTGACCTTATACAGGTTCATAAAATACTGACGGGTACAGATGAAGTGAATGGCAGGTGTCTTTTCCCTAGGATGGGGGATTTCAAGACTGGGGGACATAATTTTAAGGTGAGAGGAGAAAGATTTTAAAAAAGACATGAGGGGTAATTTTTTTTTAAAACACAGAGTGGTTCGTGTGTAGACCACATGTCCAGAGGAAATGGTGGATGCGAATACAGTTACAACATTTAAAAGACATTTGGATATGTTCATGAATAAGAAATGTTAGGAGAAATATGGGTCAAGAACAGGCAAGTGGGACTAGTTTAGTTTGGGATTATGGTCAGTATGGACTAGTTGGACTAAAGGGTCTGTTTCCATGCTGTATGAATTTATGACTCTATTTGATGAGGTTACTGCACAAAAGTTTGATACAAGAGGTTAGTGTGGAATGGAATAAGTACATTAGCAAGAAATAGTCTTGGATTGGATGATGGTAGGATCAGCCACATAGCCGACCAAGGCCAATCCACGAGACTGGAATTGAATAATTGCCTTGATTGGATGTGGCAGTACCCCCTGACTTATTGTAGTCCTCTTTGATCTCACTAATATGCACCTCAAATTACAGAAATGGCCGTTTGGTTAAAGTAAATGCAATATGTTTTTCATGTAAACTACTAGCACATTCTGTAGATGTGACATTGATGAAGCACAGTGATGTACAGCATAATACCTATTCCTCGTTGACAGTTCATTGTCTGCCATTCCCTTTGCACTGAAAAAACAATGCAAGTAAGATGATGGCAGATTCTAAGTAAGCACAATGTGAGCAAACATGAGAAAAGTGTGAAGGGATTGTCCTCTGAGAAAACGTTAACAGGTTGGGACTCTACTTTTTGGAATTTAGAAGAATGAGAGGTGATCTCATTGAAATGTAGGATTCTTAAAGGGCTTGACAGGGTAAATGCTGAGAGATGTTTCCCCTCATGGACAGCAGGGCCTAGTTTCAAATTAAGGAGTGCCAATTTAACACTGAGATGAGGAGGAATTTCAGAGGGTTGTGAATCTTCAAAATTTCTTGCCACAGAGAGCTGTGGGAGCAGAATCCCTGTGTATATTTAAGGTGGATTTGTGATCAGTAGAGAAATCAAAGATTACAGGGAAAGGACAGGAAAATGGACGTGAAGAGCGTCAGATCAGGAGAGATCCTATTGAATGGTGAAGCAAGTTCGGGGGGGCCGAGTGACCTTCTCCAGTTCCTATTTCTTATGGTCAAAGATGGATCCTTTGGAGATGAATAAGATGTGTGTGTGTGCCCATGTGGGCAAAATAACCTGCCAGAGGATTGCAAGTCACAAGTGTCCATGAGCTCCAAAGTGAAGATCTGAAGGCCTGAAGTGATAGGTGAGTTGCTCCAAAATTAATAATGAGGTGATAAGGCCAATTTCCTGATAATGACCTGCTTGGACAAACCGCAGAAGAGGACAGTGTCCAAGGCACATGCAGGGACATTATACTGAAGACAGAGATAACAAGGCGTCGAGCTGGATGAACACTGCAGGCTAGGCATCATCAGAGGAGCAGGAAAGCTGACGTTTCGGGGCTGGACCCTTCTTCAGAAATGCTCCTCTGATGCTGCCTGGCCTGCTGTGTTCATCCAGCTCCACACCTTGTTATTTCAGACTCCAGCATCGGCAGTTCCTACTACCTTGTACTGAAGACAGAGTTGTCTGAAAGTCTGACAAAGCAAGTGGCAAGCTACTACCACCAAGTAATTGCCCTGTCTTCACATGTCAGGAATTGGCACCCTCTAGTTTCTCAAGACAAGAGAGGAGAATTGGGAGCTGTATACAAATGAGGAATGTTAAGCTAATAACGAGATGCAAATGCATGGAAATAAGATAGTTGCCTCTAAGTAGCAAGATTCAGAACTCATTGTTTAAACCCAAAAAGAAAAACCAGAATTTTATCATCATTGAGAATTTGTTTTTTGATTTTTGCCATTTTTTTCCCTCAACTTTTTCACCATTATCCACACTGCTCGTGAGTGGAAAATTCCTGAAAGATCTGATTTTAAATAATGTACAGTTTCATGAGTGGGCTGTTACTGTGTTATACAGTCTAATGGGCCATTTATCATATGTAAGTAAGGCAAAAGACTGTGGAGTTCAGAGTTAGGAGTGCTAATTTCACTTCTAATGATGTTGTTCCAAATGAGCATCATCTGATAAACTGAGTACATGCAAGGGATTGAAAATTGGATCTTTCCGAGCTACAAGGAGTAGCACTACACTGTGATCATTTACCCAAGGTTATTGGGCAGCTGTGTTGTACTTTTCCATTTTTAAAATTACCTTTGTTTTTAAAAGATCACTTTCACAGAGCCTTAGCTAGAGCAAAGGAAGAAATTGACAGAATAATGAAGGAACAAATGGATGAAAAAAAGGCAATGGCTGCAGAGGTAACCAAATTGTTCAATTTATCATTTTGTTCTTGTGCAGCTATATATCACAATACTTGTGCTGCATAAGTTTAATTCCTGAAATTTAATACTAAAGCTCATAATTTTCCTTGACATTAAAAACGGTGAAAACGAACAGAACATACTGTGCCCAGGAGTTTGCTGTGTTGGCATTACTGACAATCATTCTTGTTTGCCTCAATACTTCCTCACTGATCTAACAGCTGAATATTCAGGGAAATTAAATCATGTATGCTACTGTGACGGCAGTGGCAATCCAAGGATTTCCGAATGTGTCATTGTTCAAAAGTGTCCACTGTTCTATTTTTAATGACTATTTATATATTTGTAATAGTTAATTTCAAATACTTTCACGATTATAGTCAATAACATTGTTAAATGAATGTAATAAAACACAAATAATTAATAATGTTCTGAATATAACAATAAATGTCGCATTCACATTAAAACATATTTAATTAATTAAAACTAATTTCAATTAGCATCAATTATATTTTGTAAACTTGATTCGAGCATAGTCACAATTCGCTGGGCGAGTGCACTGGAAATCAAGCACCACTATTCCAAGATAACAAGGTGTAGAGCTGGATGAACACAGCAGGCCAAGCAGCATCGGAGGAGCAGGAAAGCTAACGTTTCGGGTCTAGACCCTTCTTCAGAAATGGGGGAGGGGAAGGGGATTCTGAAATAAATAGAGAGAGAGGGAGAGGCGGATGGAAGATGGATAAAGGAGCAGATAGGTGGAGAGGAGACAGACAGGTCAAGGAAGCGGGGATTGAGCCAGTAAAGGTGCGTGTAGGTGGGGATTGGCCAGTCCAGGGAAGATGGACAGGTCAAGGAGGCGGGCATGAGGCCGGTAGGTAGGAGGTGGGGTTGGGGCTTGAGGTGGGAGGAGTGGATAGGTGGGAGAAAGGACGGACAAGTTAGGGAGGCGGGGACGAGCTGGGCTGGTTTTGAGATGCGGTCGGGGGCGGGGAGATTTTGAAGCTTGTGAAGTCCGCATTGATACCATTGGGCTGCAGGGTTCCCAAGCAAAATATGAGGTGCTGTTCGCACAACCTTTGGGTGGCATCGTTGTGGCACTGGAGGAGGCCCAGAATGGACATGTCATCCAAGGAGTGGGAGGTGGAGTTGAAGTGGTTCACAGATGGGAAGTGCAGTCGTTTGTCATGAACTGAGTGTAGGTGTTCCACAAAGCGGTCTCCAAGTCTCCGCTTGGTTTCTCCGATGTAGAGGAGACCACGTCAGGAACAGTGGATACAGTATACCACATTAACAGATGTGCAGGTGAACATCTGTTTAATGTGGAAGGTTTTCTTGGGGCCTGGGATGGGGATGGGGTGGGGGGGGAGCGGGGGG
>JAHRHZ010000264.1:6999128-7038906 GCA_024137785.1 Ginglymostoma cirratum | reverse complement strand
GTGCGGGGGGAGGTGTGGGGGCAGGTGTAGCACTTCCTGCGGCTGCAGGGAAAAGTGCCGGGGGTGGGAGGGAGTGTGGAGCGGACAAGGGAGTCACACAGAGAGTGGTCTCTCCGGAAAGCAGATAAGTGTGGGGAGGGAAAAATGTCTTTGGTAGTGGGGTCAGATTGCAGGTGGCGGAAGTGTCGGAAGATGATGCGTTGGATCCAGAGGTTGGTGGGGTGGTACGTGAGGACGAGGGGGATTCTGTTTTTGTTGTTATTGTGGGGAGGGGGTGTGTGGGATGAGTTGCGGTCAATTTTCGACCACTGTGGAGGGGAAGTTGTGGTCCAGGAGTGGAATGCCTCATCTCGGGAGCAGATGCGGCAGAGGCGAAGGAATTGGGAATAGGGGATGGCATTTTTGCAGGAAGGTGGGTGAGAGAAGGTGTATTCTAGATAGCTGTGGGAGTTGGTAGGCTTGAAATGGATATCGGTTTCCAAGTCGTTACCAGAAATGTGGACTTCACAAGCTTCAAAATCTCCCCGCCCCGACTGCATCCCAAAACCAGCCCAGCTTGTCCCCGCCTCCCTAACCTGTCTGTCCTTTCTTCCACCTATCCACTCTTCCCACCTCAACCCCACCCCCACCTCCTACCTACCAGCCTCATCCCCATCTCCTTGACCTGTCCGTCTTCCCTGGACTGACCAACCCCCACCCTAACTCCCCAACCTATACTCGCCTTTACTGGCTCCATCCCCACCTCCTTGACCTGTCCGTCTCCTCTCCACCTATCTGCTCCTTTATCCAACTTCCATCCACCTCCTCCCTCTCTATTTAATTCAGAATCCCCTTCCCCTCCCCCATTTCTGAAGAAGGGTCTAGGCCCGAAACAGCTTTCCTGCTCCTCTGATGCTGCTTGGCCTGCTGTGTTCATCCAGGTCTACACCTTGTTATCTCAGACTCTCCAGCATCAGCAGTTCCCACTATCTCCACTATTCCAAAGTCATCAAAATCTTAGAAGATTTAATTAAATTAACCAAAGTCCCCAGTATGCCTGACTGGCAAACCCAGGTTAAAACAAAACACTTATCAGGTGTATGTACTTAATCAGAAAACAGCTGTTCATGGTAAGGTTGGCCTTACTGATACCCAGGAACATGCACACGAAGTGATATCTCTAATAGAAGTATTTGAACAATTGATACGTAACAAATACTATTTAAAAAAAAAGCATCTGTTGGGTGAGAAAAATAAATTGTTAAACAAATTTATTTTTATTTTTTAAAGTCAGCTTAACTTTGTCCTACGCATACTCATCAGTGAGCATAAGCGTTTGGCAGGCTCCTTCGGACTGTTGATGTCAGCAAACATGCCATTATTGCAAACAGCTGGTTTTTAAGTGATAGCGGAAAAGAAAGACAAGCACCAACTTGTAACTCTCTATAACTTACTTTACCCCTTTTACCATTCGACCTCAGCTGATGAATCAGTACTCCTCCATGTTAAACAACACTTAGAAGAGGCACTGAGGATGGCAAAGGCACAAAATGTGCACTGGTGGGAGATTTCAATGTCGACCACCAAGGGTGGCTCTGCAGCAGCAGCACTACTGATCGAGCTGGTCAGGTGCTAAAGGACATAGCTGCAAGACTGGGTCTGTCGCAGATGGTGAGGGAACCAACAAGAGGGCAAAACATACTTACCAATCTGCCAATTGCAGATGCATCTGTCTATGACAGTATCATTAAGAGCAACCATCGCATAGTCCTTATGGAGACTAAGTCACGCTTTCACATTGAAAATAACCTCCGTCCTGTTGTGTGGCACTATCACCGTGCTAAATGGATAGACTTCGAACAGATCTAGCAACTCAAGACTGGGCATCCATGAGACGCTGTGGGCCATCAACAGCAGCAGAATTGTACTCCAGCACAATCTATAACCTCATGGCCCAGTATATCCCCCACTCAATCATTACCATCAAGCCAGGGGATTAACCCGGGTTCAATGGAGAGTGCAGAAGGGCATGCCAGGAGCAGCACCAGGCATACCTGAAGATGAGGTGTCAACTTCGTGAAGCCACCAAACAGGATTACTTACATGTCAAACAGCATAAGCAGCAAGTGATAGACAGAGCTAAGCGATCCCACAACGAACGGATCAGATCTAAGCTCTGCAGTCCTGCCACATCCAGTCATGAATGGTGGTGGACAATTAAACAACTCACTGGAGGAGAAGGCTCCACAAATATCCCCATCCTCAATGATGGAAGAGCCCAGCACATCAGTGCAAAAGATAAGGCTGAAGTTTTCACAGCAATCTTCAGCCAGAAGTGTCGAGTGGATGGTCCATCTCGGCATCCTGCAGTGGTCCCCGACATTACAGATACTAGCTTTCAGCCAATTCAATTCACTCCATGTGATATCAAGAAAAAGGTTGGAGGCAATGGATACTGCAAAGGCTATGGACCCTGACAACATTCCAACAATAGTACTGAAGACATGTGCTCCAGAACTTGCTGCTCCCCTAGCCAAGCTGTTCCAGTACAGTTCAACACTGGCATCTACCTGACAATGTGGAAAATTGCCCAAGTATGTCCTGAACATAAAAAGCAGGACAAATCCAATCTGGCTACTTACTGCCCCATCAGTCTACTGTTGATCATCAGTAAAGTGATGGAAGGTACCATCAACAGTGCTATCAAGCAGCACCTGCTCAGTGGAGCCCAGTTTCGGTTCTGTCATGGCCACTCAGCTCCTGACCTCATTACAGCCTTGGTTCAAGCGTGGACAAAAAAAGAGCTGAATTTCAGAGGTGAGGCAAGAGTGACAGCCCTTGACATCAAGGCTACATTCGACTGAATGTGGCATCAAGGAGCCCTACCAAAACTGGAATCATGGGTATCGGGGTAAACTCTCCAGTGGTCGGAGTGATACCTGACACATAAGAAGGTGGTCGTGGTTGATGGAGGTCAGTCATCTCAGCTCCAGGACATCTCTGCAGGAGCTCTTAGGGTAGTGTCCTCGGCCCAACCATCTTCAACTGCTTCATCAATGACCTTCCCTCCATCATAAGGTCAGAAGTGGGAATGTTCACCGATGATTGCACAATGTTCAGCACCATTTACACTCCTCAGACACTGAAGCAGTCTGTATCCAAATGCAACAAGATCTGGACAAACCTTGACGAGGCTTGGGTTGACGAGTGGCAAGTAATATTCGTGCCACACAAATGCCAGGCTATGACCATCACCAATAAGAGACAATCTAACCACCACCCCTTAACATCAATGGTGTTATCTTCACTGAAACCTCCACTATCAACATCTTGGGTGTTATCATTGATCAGAAGCTCAACTGGACTCACCTCAAATTCAGTGGCCACAAGAACAGGTCAGAAGCTAAGAATCTGTGGCAACTAACTCACTTCCTGACTCCTGAAAGCTTGAATACCGTTTACAAGGCACAAGTCAGAAATGTGATGGAATATTCCCCACTTGCCTCAATGAGTACACTCAGGAAGCTTGACGCCATCCACGACAAAGCTACCTGCTTGATTAGCACTGCATCCACTCCCTCTACCATCGATGCTTAGTACGCACTGCTGCTACCATCTACACAATGCACTGCAGAAATTCACAAAAGATCCCCAGACAGCACCTTCCAAACCCACGACCACTTCCATCTAGAAGGACAAGGGCAGCAGAAAAATGAAATCACCATCACTTTCAAGTTCCCCTTCAAGCCAGGACTTTTGAATGGTGCTGAACATTGTGCAATCATCAACAAGCACCCAACTTCTGACCTTATGAGGTCAGGTTGTTAACGAGGTAGCTGAAGATGATTGGACCTAAATCCACTCTGAGAAACTTTTTATGACTATGTGAGGGGGTAATTAATTCCCTTTTATAATTCCATCTTGGTCAGTTGCAACAAATATTGTTTTTTTTTAAAGCATGCAGCTACCACACTGCGGTTAAACTTAATCAACAAAATCTGGATCAAAAATAAAGGAGAATTAATTCCAAGGCTTTGAGTGAAAGTGGATTTTTATCACCTATTAAACACATGAAAAATATGAAGATGCAGGGTGTCATACAGACAGGAGGATTCAGACAAATTTAAAGTTTTTAAGATTCCTTTTCCACCAAACACTGACCTATTAGTGTGATGATAGAGAATCTTCAATTCCTGCTTCCAAATCTATTTTTCCTAGTAACTGCTTTGTTGTCCAGAAGCAGCTGTTGATAAAGATTCATTTGTATATTCCTGAGTATGCTCATTGTTTTCCAAGCTGAATACTCTACAGACATCTTTCAACTGAATGTGTAACTTACAGAAAGTTCAGAATCAACTAGGACACACAGAATTGGGTTTCAGTACCCTTTTATAACAATGTTAACTTTGGCTCAAATTAATCCTTGCGTACTGATGGTTCCATGAACTGCCTCAATTTGGTCAGTGTGATCGTAACCACCTTTTAGGTAAGTATTTGTCCTTTTAACAAAATTTGCTTTTAGTCCATGAAAATCTCAGATATTAAAAAGTTGAATACTATAGTCCATTTTCACTATGATTGTAACAAAAAAATGAGCATAAATCAGACATGCCAGAATTCAATGGAGCTGCCACTTTCGAATAGTGGCTTACACGATTTTCTGGAAATTCCAATCCATTATGATTTTAATTATTGATGTTTACAACATACTTTTTCACTGCATGGTCAATAGTCAATTATATAGTCAATTATGTTATGTGATTCAATCCTGGGGTTCAGTGTTCTTGCTAGTTCAATGATCACCATACTGTGTTACTGAAATATTTGGGACTGTCATTTTATGAGCTTGTTTTGATTGCTGCTGTTTCAGTTGATGCCTTTTTCTTCTATTGCTACTTGCCCTTCTACTGGTCAAAACAGATTCACATTAACATATTCATATTATTCATATTGCAATCGGTCAATGTGATTCTTTGAAAATTACTCACTCTTCTGTCCAGAATGCTGTAGGTTATATGGGTAGATACAGTCGCCAACAAGTAAAGGAAAATGCATGGTTAAAGAAAGAGGTAAGAAAATATTACACAATTTTTTTCACTTTATCTTATATTCTTTAATTAACACATATAAGTATTGAACACAAACAGACTCTTTTCCCATCAGCCTACTTCCTCTCTCGACCATGTGCAGAAGCTTGCACCTTTGAATCCAATAGTAGGATTTCCAATCACTTAAACTTCTATTGCCTAGATATTGGTGAGCTGCGTAACTTTATTAGTTAATCATCTATTCAAATGATTTGCGATCAAAAGAAAATGACTCTCCGGTGAATACAATCATACCTGACTAAAGAAAGGTATCTAGTTAATGGATTCAAGCTGCATAACGAATAAACATTGAGTATCTTTGGATAAATATCCAAACTGCAGAGCTGACTAAATCTTTCATGAGCAAAAATATAAATAAAAATAATTCAGTACTACTGTAATTGTTGTTGTGATATTTCATTTCTACAATCTTAGAATATATCAGCCTAAAAATTAGATTGTGCCCAAAATTGGTTATTGATTTCAATAGGTTCTTTTTTAAATTTTCCCATGGGATATGGCCATTGCTGGCAAGGCCACCATTTGTTTCACAACCTTAATTGTCTATGAACAGAGTATTGCTTAGCCATTTCAGAGGTCATTTAAGAGTCAACCATACTACTGTGGTGCTATACAGTCATATATAGGCTAGAGTGGGTAGAACATAGAACATAGAACTGTACAGCACAGTACAGGCCCCTCAGCCCACAATGTTGTCCCGAACTTTTACCCTAAACGTAAGGTCTATCTCACCTCCACCCCTACCTTATACTATCATCCATATGCCTATCTAACAGCTGCTTAAATACCCCTAATGAGACCAACTCCACTACCCTCTCTGGCAATGCATTCCATGCCCCTACCACTAACGTCTCCCCTATATCTACGTCCACTCACTTTAAAACTATGCCCCCTCGTAATAGCTACCTCCACCCTAGGAAAAAGTCACTGGTTGTCCACTCTATCTATACCTTTGATCATTTTGTACACCTCTATCAAGTCACCTCTCGTCCTTCGTTGTTCTAAAGAGAAAAGCCCTAGCTTTCTCAACCTTTCCTCGTAAGACCTTCCCTCCATTGCAGGCAACATCGTGATATTGCACCTTTTCCAATGCTTCCACATCTTTCCTGAAATGAGGTGGCCAGAACTAGACGCAGTACTCCAGATGTGGCCAAACCACGGTTTTGTATAGCTGGAGCATAACTTCATGGCTCTTGAATTCAATCCCTCTATTAATGAAACCTAACACACCATACACCTTCTTAACAGCTCTATCCATCTGGTGCTTTTAGGGAACTGTGGACATGAACCCCGAGATCCCTTTGCTCCTCCACACTGCCAGGAATCTTTCCGTTAACCATGTATTCGGCTTTCGAATTTGTCCTTCCAAAATGAATCACCTCACACTTTTCAGGGTTAAACTCCATCTGCCACTTCTCAGCCTCGCTCTGCATCCTATCAATGTCCCTTTGTAACGTAGAACAGCCCTCTGCACTATCCACAACTCAACCCACCTTTGTATCATCCGCGAACTGACTAATCCATCCTTCCACTCCTACATCCAAATCATTTACAAAAATCACAAATAGAAGAGGACCCAGAACAGATCCTTGTGGTACACCACTCATAACTGAGCACCATGTTGAATATTTTCAGTCCACGACCACCCTTTGTCTCCTAAGGATCAGCCAATTCTGAATCCAATCTGCGACATTTCCCCCTATCCCATGCCTCCTTACTTTCTGCATGAGGCTACCATGGGGAACCTTATCAAATGCCTTACTTAAATCCATGTATACCACATCCACTGCTCTACCTTCGTCCACGTGTTTGGTCACCTCTTCAAAGAAGTCAGTAAGGTTTGTTAGGCATGATCTACCCCTCACAAATCCATGCTGACTATCACAAATCAAACTGTGCCTATCCTAGTGATCATAAATCCTATCTCTCAGAGCCCTTTCCAATAATTTGCCCACCACTGAAGTAAGACTAACTGGCGTGTAATTTCTGGGGAATGACATTTGCCACTCTCCAATCTTCCGGCACTATACCCGTGAATAGTGAGGATGAAAAGATCATCGCCAAAGGCTTTGCGATCTCTTCCCTCGCTTCCCATAGAATCCTTGGATAGATCCCATCAGGCCCGGGAGACTTATCTATCTTCAAGTTCCTCAAGATTCCTAGTACCTCTTCCTTACTAATATCCACCTCCTCCAGCCTACCAGCCTGTTTCACATTGTCCTCCCCTACAACTAAGTCCCTCTCAGTTGTGAATACCAAAGAAAAGTATTCATTAAGGACGTCTGCTATCTCTTTTGGCTCCGTACACAAATTCCCTTTACAATCCTTCATTGGCCCTACCCTTTCTCTGGTCATTCTCTTATTCCTCACGAACACGTAAAAAGCCTTGGGGTTTTCCTTGATCCTATCTGCCAAGGTTTTCTGATGCCCCCTTATAGATCTCCTAAACCCTTTCTTCAGCTCCTTCCTGGTTAACTTGTAGCCCTCTAGAGCCTTTTCTGATCCTTGTTTCCTAAACCTTACATAAGCATCTTTCTTCCTCTTAATCAGTCGTTCAACCTCTCGAGAACCAAGGCTCCCTCACTCGATCGCATCTTCCCTGCCTGCTAGGGACAAACATATTGAACACACGCAGTATGCATTCCTTAAACAATCTCCACATTTCTATAGTGCTCTTCCCTGACAGCTTCCCATTTTATGTTACCCAGTTCTTGCCTAACAGAATTGTAATTACCCTTCCCCCAATTATAAACCTTACCCTGCAGTATGAACCTATCCTTTTCCATGACTATTGTAAAAGTAACAGAGTTACGATCGCTGCTGCCAAAATGCTCTCCTGCCAACAGGTCTGACACTTGGCCCGGTTCATTGCCAAGCACCAAATCCAATGTGTCCTCTCCTTGTGCTGGTCTATCGACATACTGTGTCAGGAATCCTTCCTGAGCACACTGGACAAAATCTGCTTCATCTAAACTATTACAACTAAAAAGTTTCCAATCAATATTTGGAAAGTTGAAGTCACCCATGACTACAACCCTATGACTTCTGCACCTTTCCAGTATCTGCCTCCCAATCCGTTCCTCCACTTCTCTGCAACTATTTGGGGGTCTGTTAAAAAAAAACCCCAACAAAGTGACTTCCTTTCTTGTTCCTGATCTCAACCTGAACTGACTCTGTAGACATCATTCTCGAACTGCCTTTCAGTAGCTGCAATACTAGCCCTGACCAGCAATGCCACTCTTCTGCCTCTTTTACCACCCTCCCTATTTCTTTTAAAGCATCTAAATCCCGGAACTTCCAACAACCATTCCTGTCCCTGAGTTACCCAAGTTTCTGTAATGGCCACAACATCTTAGTTCCAAGTACTGACCCATGCTCTAATTTCATCCGCCTTATTTCTGATACTTCTGGCATTGAAGTATACACACTTCAAACCATCCCTGTGTCCACAATTACGCTCCATTGACCGCATTTCTTTATTAACAACCTCACACTCTGTTGTGTCTGTTGGAAGGCTGAATACCTCATCCTCTGAATTACAAATCCGGTTCCCCACCCCCTGCCAATCTAGTTTAAATCATCCCGTATAGCTCGAGCAAACCTCCCTCCCAGCATATTTGTGCCCTTCCAGTTCAGGTGCAACCCGTCCTTCCCCAGAAAGTGCTCCAATTATCCACATAATGGAAGCCCTCCCTCCTACACCAGGCCTGTAGCCACGAGTTTAGCTGCACTCTCTCCCTATTTCTTACCTCATTATCACGTGGTACTGGTAGTAATCCAGAGATAACTACCGTTTGTCCTGGACTTCAGTTTCCAACCTAACTCCCTGTACTCATTTTTCATGTTCTCAGTCCTTTTTCTACCTAGTCATTGGTACCGATGTGTACCATGACTGCTGGTTGCTCACCCTCCCCCTTAAGGATCTTGAAAACACGATCCGAGACGTCACGGACCCTGGCACCCAGGAGGCAACATACCATCCGTTCGTCTCATTCGCGTTCACAGAACCGCCTGTCTGTGCCGGTAAGGGTAAGGATAGGAGAATTCATGAGTGAACAAGATGAGTTTTTACAACAATTACTAATGCTGTCATGGTTACCATTACTGAATTTAGCTTTATATTTGAGGTTTATTAATTAAATTTAAATTCCACATCCCCAATGTAGGATTTAAACCCATGGGATTAATCCAGGATACTCCTCCTGGAAAGCTAGATTTGTTTTACCTCAACCAGTTATCTCAACCTCTTGGAGATATTGATACTTTCTAACCTACCAAATCATTCCCCAGTTAAAAAAACTCTCTTTCCAATATTGAAGTCTGACATCACAATGGATGTCAGTAGGAATCAGAGGAACACTGTGCATTGACTGGAGTGATACTCAGCCCAATGGCAGATGTTTGTGGTTGTTGGAGGGCAATCATTTTGAGTCCAAGGACATGATTGCAGGAGTTCTTCAGGATAAGTTCTTAGACTCCACTATCCTTAACAGCTTCATTAATAACTTTCCCTCCTTCAAAAGATCAGAAGTGGGAATGTTCACAGTTAACTATGCAATGTTCAGCACCGTTCATGACTCCACAGATAATGAAGCAGTCCATATACAGCAAAGTCTGGACAACTCTTGGGCTTGGACTGATAAGTGCCAAATAACATTTAAGCCACAGAAGTGCCAGATTGTGACCATCACCACTAAGAGATAATTTAATCATTTCCCTGATATTCAACAGTATTACCATGCTTGAATTCCCAATATCAACCTCTTAGGGGCTACCATTGATCAGAAATTGTAAAGAAGGTTGATGAACAATGGCAGATCTTTAAAAAAAACTACTTCATGACTAATAGCAACAATATATCCCAGTGAGGAAGGAGGATTGTAGGAAAGGGATAAATTAACCATGGTTAACCAAGGAAGTCAAGGAAGTCAAATTAAAAGGGAAAAAAAACAATATGGCAAAGAATTAGGAAAGTTTTAAAAATGAACAAAAGAGGAAAAGAAACTGACGATAAACTAGCAAGTAACATAAACATGGATAGCAAGAGTTTCTTTAAATATATAAAAAGGAAAACTGAGACAACAGTGAATATAGGCCCCTTACAGAATGAGATTGGGGAGATGTTAAAGGGTAGCCAGAAAATGTCAGAAGAATTGAAGAAATACTTTATATCAATCTTCATGGTAAATGATACTAATACCATTGCAAAAATACTAAATAATTAATGGGCTAAAGGCGGTGGGGCAATAAATAAGTGTAATAATTATCACCAGAGAACAAGCCATAGAGTCATAGAGATATACAGCACGGAAACAGACCCTTTAGTCCAACTCGTCAATGCTGACCAGATATCCTAAACAAATCTAGTCCCATTTGCCAACTTTTGGCCCCATATCCTTCTAAAGCCTTCTTGAGGGTTTGAGCTATAAGGAGAGGCTGAATAGACTGGAGCATCAAAGGCTGAGGGGTATCCTTATAGTGGTTGATAAAATTATGAGGGGCATGGATAGGGTAAATAGACAAGATCTTTTCCCTGGGGTGGGGGAGTCCAAAAGTAGAGAGGACGTAGCTTTAAGGTGAGAGGGGAAAGATTCAAAAGGGATCTAAGGGGCAACGTTTTCACACAGAGGGTGGTGTATAGAATGAGCTGCTAGCAGGTGGTGGTGGAGGCTGGGACAATGACAACATTTTTTAAAAAAGAGTACTAGAGGAAATAATGGGACTGAAGAATGATAAGTCCCCTGGACCTGATGGGTTATATCCTAGTATTTTTAAGGAAGTAGCTGCAGAGATAGTGAATGCACTGGTAGTAATCTTCCAAGAATCCTTAGATTCTGGAAAAGTTGCAGAAGATTGGAAAACTCCCAATGCAACAGCTTTATTCAAAAATTGAGGGAGACAAAGAAGCAGGTAACTGTAGACCAGTCAGCTCAACATCTGTTATTGGTAAATTGTTATAATCTGTTATAAAAGATGTAATTGCAAAACAATTAGAAACTCAATATAATCAAGCAGAGTCAACATGGCTTCATGAAGAGGTGATCATGCCTTACAGAATTTCATAGTTCTTTGAGGAGGGTACAAGCAGGGTAGATAAAGGAGAACCAGCAAATGTAATATACTTGGATTTCCAATTGGCATTCATAAGGTATCACACAAGGCTATTTAGTAAGAAATGATGATTTTAATAATATGCTGTGGGTCGTATATTACCATGGATGGAGGATTGGTTGACCAATGGAAGACAAAGTTGGGATGAAAAGAGTATTTTCAGGATGGCAACCCATAATTTGTGGTGTGTCACAAGGATCAATGCTAGGGTCACCATCGTTTACAATATAAATTAATGACTTGGATGAGGGAAGTGAATGTACTATTGAGAAGTTATGTATGACAAAGGAGGTGGAAAGGCAGGCAGTAAAGATGAAAATATAGCTAGGTTGAATGAGTGAGCAAATTTGGCAGATGGAATATAATTTGGGAAAATGAAGAAGTTGTGCACTTTGGCAAGAAGAATAGAGAAGCTGAATAATATTTAAATTGGGAAAGACTATAGAAAGCTGTAGCACAGAAGAATATGGGGTTCTAGTAAACAATTTATGAAACTACAACATCCAAGTTAAGCAGGTAATAAGGAAGGCAAATGGAACGTTGGCCTTTATTTCAAAGGGAATGAAGTATACAAATAGGGAGATAACAAGCATGGGGCTGGATGAACACAGCAGGTCAAGCAGCATCATAGGAGCAGGAAAATTTGACGTTTCGGGCCTAAACCCTTCATCAGAAATGGGGGAGGGGAAGAGGGTTCTGAAATAAATAGGGAGAGAAGGGGAGGCGGATAGAGGATGGATAGAGGAGAGGATAGGTGGAGAGGAGGCAGACAAGTCAAAGAGGCAGGGATGGAGCCAGTAAAGGTGAGTGTAGGTAAGGGGGTAGGGAGGAGATAGGTCAGTCCAGGGAGGATGGACAGGTCAAGGGGGCGGGATGATGTTAGTAGATGGGAGATGGGGGTGTGGCTTGGGGTGAGAGGAAAAACAGGTTAGGGAGGTGGAGATGAGCTGGGCTGGTTTTGGGATGCGGTTGGGGGAGGGGAGATTTTGAAGCTTGTGAAATCCACATTGATGCCATTGGGCTGCAGGGTTCCCAGGCTGAATATGATTTGCTGTTCCTGCAGCCTTCGGGTGGCATCACTGTGGCATTGCAGGAGGCCAAGGATGGACATGTCATCTAAGGAATGGGAGGAGGAGTTGAAATGGTTCGCGACTGGGAGGTGCAGTTGTTTGTTGCGAACTGAGCGCAGGTGTTCTGCAAAGCGGTCCCCAAGCCTCCGCTTGGTTTCCCCGATGTAGAGGAAGCCACAACGGGTACAGCGGATGCAGTATACCACAGGCAGAACTTGCTAAAACTACACAAAACACTTGTCAGGCCACAGATGGAAGACTGTTAAAACAGTTTTCTCCCTCTTATTGAAGGAAAAATATACTGGTTTTGCACTTGGTCCAGAGAAGTTTCACTAGGTTGATCCTGGGTATGGAGGGATTATTTTTATGAGGAGAGGTTGAGCAGATTGAGATTGTACTTATTGGAATTTGGAAGCATGAGATGAGACCTTATTGAAACATATAGGATTTTCACTCACCAAGCAGTCAAACTATTGAGTGCACTGCAGTGAGGTGTGAAAATCTGGTGGAGACATGTTCAATTGATATATTCAAGACAGTATTTGATGGTTTTTTGAATAAAAGTAATATGCAAGAGTATGGAGGAAAGTAGACAATTGGAACTATGTAATTAGGCTCATTTGAGGAGCTAGCGCAGACACAATGAGCAGAAAGGGCTCCTTCTGTGCTGTAAGACATCTCTGACTTCTGACTTCTGAAACAGAAGATGAATCATGTTCCACAGGACTCCTAGCCTCTGACCCTGTTTTGTAGCCACGACATTTATATAGCTATTTCAGTTCAGTTTCTGATCATTGCTAAACCCCCATGAAGTTGATAGTGAGGGATTCAGCTTTGGTCATTGTATTAAATGTCAAGGTCAAATAGTTCAATTCTTATCCTGGCACAAATGTTACTTTGTCATATAAAGGCAGTAGGAGTATACTTAAGAGGGAAATCACGAGGGCAAAGAGGGGACACCAGATAGCTTTGGCAAATGGGGCTAAGGAGAGTCCAAAGGGATTCTACAAATACATTCAGCCATAAGCAGTAACTAGTGAGAGAAGAGGGCCCCTTAAAGATCAGCAAGGTCACCTATGTGTGGAACTGCAGGAGATGGGGGGAGCGGGGATTGGGGTGGGAGATACTAAACAAGTACTTTGCATCAGTGTTTACTGTGGAGAAGGATATGGAAGATAGAAAACACTGGGAAATAAATAACAACCTCTTGAAAAAGTGTCGATATTACAGAGGAGGTGGTGCTGGATGTCTTAAAATGCATGAAGGTGGATAAATCCCCAGGACCTGATCAAGTGTGCCCTAGAACTCTGTGGGAAGCTAGGCAAGTGATTGCTGGGCCCCTTGTTGAGATATTTGTATCATTGATAGCCACAGGCAAGGTGCCGAAAGACTGGAGGTTGGCTGACGTGGTGCCACTATTTAAGAAAAGTGGTAAGGAAAAGCCAGGGAACTATAGACCAGTGAGCCTGACATTGGTGGTGGGCCAGTTGTTGGAGGGAATCCTGAGGGACAGGATTTACATGTACTTAGAAAGGCAAAGACTAATTAGATAGTAAACCTGGCTTTGCTCATGGGAAATCATGTCTCATGAACTCAGTTGAGTTTTTTGAAGAAGTAACAAAGAGGATTGATGAGGGCAGAGCAGAGGACATGATCTATATGGATTTCAGTAAGACGTTTGACAAGGATTCTTCATTGTAGATTGATTAGCAAGGTTAGATCACAAGGAATAGAGGGAGAGCTAGCTATTTGGATGCAGAACTGGCTGGAAGGTAGAAGACATAGGGTGGTGGTGGAGGATTGCTTTTCAGACTGGAAGCCTGTGATCAGTGGTGTGCCACAAGGATCAGTGCTGGGTCCATTGCTTTCTGTCATTTATATAAATGATTTGGATGTGAACAGAGGAGGTATAGTTACTAAGTTTGAAGGTGACGCCAAAATTGGAGGTGTAGTAGACAGCAAGGAAGGTTTTAGAGGTGTAGGGGCTAAATGCTGGCCCATATGACTAAATGGGACTAGATTTGTTTAGGATATCTGGTAGGCATGGACAAGTTAGACCAAAGAGTCTATTTCTGTGCTGTATGACTCTAATGAGATTCTCAACAACAAGAAGAAAAGGTCCAATTCTCCAATCAAGTCTTGATCCATGAGACAGAAATCTCATTAGTGAACAGCTAGAGGCCTATTAACAACCATTTGCATGCATTGACATGCTATGGTTTCTTAAGCTCACTTCATTGAAATGAAATTTCCTATTCTCCCAACCATTGGATAGAAACAAGACTCTTAGACAGCAGTCACCAATATCTCAGGGCAAATTCCATAGGCAGTGATTGCCCACATGCCCAGCCATGGACATTGGCATTGGGCAATTACCAGCATCACCACCCCTTAAGGATAATCCCTGAGCCATTTACAATATAGCTCCCCATGTCAGTGCAGCTCCTTGGAGCGCACAGTCTTCTTTCATTGTAATGCTGTTGCCAGGACTTTTTGCGGGCAGGTTCAGGCACTTAACTCATGGATTCAAACATAGGAAATAGGAGTAGCAGTAGGCAATTCAGTCCACTCTGCCATTTAACATGATCATTCCAGATCTTATCTTGGCCTCAAACTCCACTTTCCTGCCTACTCCCCGTAGCCCTTTAGCCTGCTTTTCATTAGAAACATACCTATTTCTTTCTTGAATCTGTTGATTGATTCTGCCTCCAGTGCACTCTGTGAGAGAGTTCTGCAGATTCACAACCCTCAGAGAAATAGTTTCTCCTCATTTCAGTTTTGAACCTACCTCTTCTCACTCTAATCTGTGCCTTCATATTCAAGGCAGTTCCACAAGAGGGAGCATCTGTTCAAGGTCTGCTTTATCAATCCCCTTTAGCATTTTTTACACCTCAGTCAGATCCCCTCTCATTCTTCTGAACTCAGGCAAGTACAATCCTAAGCTTCTCATATGACAGCCTTTTCATCCCGAGAATCAATCTTGTAAACCTCCTCTGAACTGACTACAAAGTCACCACGTCCTTCCTCAAATAAGGAGACTAAAACTGACCACGATATTCCTCATATAATTGTAACGTTTTCTTATTTTTGTAATCCAGTCCTTTTGCAATAAATGCCAGAATCCTATTTGCCTTTCTTATTATATGCTGCGACTGCATATCCACTTTCTGCGATTCATACGCAAAGACACTCAGATCCCTCTGCACTGATGCACTTGGAATCTGCTTCCCATTTAAGTAATAATTTGCTCTTTAATTTTTCTGGTCAAAATGCACAACCTCACACTTATCCATATTGAACTCTATCTGCCAGATTCTGGCCTGTTCTCCTAGCCTATCAGAATCCATCTGTAAACTTCTTACCTCCTCTGCCTGCTTATACACCTATTTTAGTAGCATCCTTGATTTTTGCTATGTTACACTCTATCCCTGCTTGCAGATCATTTACGTAGATTGTAAACATTTGAGGTCTGCAGCACTCCACTAGTTACAATTCACCATTTAGAGAAGGATCTATTTATTCTGACCCTCTGCTTTCCATCAGTCAACCAGTCCTCTATCCAAGCCAACACTCTGCCCTTAGCTCCCTGGGATCTAACCTTCTCAATCAGTCTTTTATGTAACACCTTGTCAAATGCCTTCTGGAAGTCTAGATATACTACATCCACTGGACCTCCATTATCCACTTTGCTGGTTACATTCTTTAAAAAAATTCCAGCAAGTTTGTCAAGCATAACTTGCCTTTCATGAAACAGTGTTGACACTGGTGAATTGAGCTTTGTTTTTCCAAGTGGTTCAGTTATCTCCTTAACGATGACTCCAACAATTCCACTACAAAGATCTGTTGTTTCCCACTTTTTGCCTGGCTCCTTTTTTGAACAGGACTGTCACATTAGAATGGTTCCAATCCACTGGTACCTTTCCAGAATCTTGGGAATTTTGGAAGATCATAACTAATGTATCCAATATCTCTACTTTCGCATTGCCTTTTTTAACACAGACACAAGCCAGGTAGCTTGTCCAAATTGTCAGCAGTCAGTCAAGGATATTGACATGTTGCTGTATAACACCATGCTACATCAATATCACACAATTTTGCAGGTCCAGTGCAACCAGGGATTCACCCTAAGATAATGGGCCAAAGTCAGTCCTGGGCATCAGCTGAATGAAAGTCAAGAGGAGGTTACAAGGGGCCACTGCTATGACAGACAAGTTGGGGAAGTCAATTGTGGGGATTGAAGGCAGCATGCTGGGATGCAGAGGACAGTATTATTGTGTAAGAGGACCATTCAACACATAAGGGAAGGAGACTGTAATGCCTTTGAAGGTATGAGTTACTGCGAGATGGTGGGTCATCAATGGTTAGAATCACCTTAGCTTTAATCGCACGGAAGAAAATGGACAAAGTGCAGCACAATGGTCGACGTGACTAACCTGTATGTGACACCAGGCATTGGAGAAAGAGTAACTCTCCCTCAGAGAGGGTTTTAGGATGGAATGAGGCAGAGGACAGTAAAATTGGTTCCTAAACAGCAATACACTTTTGAATGAGGACTTGTATTTGCAAAGTGGTATCTACCATACCACCAATTTGCCCTGAGAAGGCCTTTTCTTCAAAAAGAAATCATTTCATTTTTGTTCCCCTTCTATTATGTGCATAGTGAATGTTAACTCCTGTCACAGTGCTTCACCTGGTACATGGCTAGGCTTTAAAAATTGCACCATGCTAGGAATCCCAGGAGCTCCCCACAGTAGTGAGTACTTACGCATCTAGCAAGGAGGAAGATAGGACAAGAGGTGTACCACAGAAGTGTTATACATAGGTAATAAACCAAGGTTCCAAGAATAGCGTGAAAAATCTTCTGAGGACTCATAGAGAAACACCAAAATTGACACTTAGTCGATTTCTGGCAAGATTCAGCCCTGTTTTTCTGTCCATTCTGATTTTCTTGCAAAATGTGGAATCAATTAAGTTTATCTGTATTTTACCTTCTAAATTCAATCGTAACCATTTAATATTTTAAGATGTACATCAGAATTGAAGGATATTAAATGTCTGGTTTAATGTATAAACACTTCAGTATTATTGACTGCTTAACTTGCTCATTGACATCAATGCTGCTGCACTTAGTACCAGATTTACAGTGTAGCAGGAGGAGGAGAACATGTCACAGAGACTCCCTGGTTAATGCCAAGCTCACTTGTTTCATCATTGACAAAATTCCAGGTGAAAGTTTTGGTCAAATTTTGGTACTGATTAACTTATTATTTGTTCATGTTTTTGCAGCTAAATCTATATAGTCTGGAAGTTACTAATCTGGAACAAGCAGTTCAAAAGATTGAACAGGACAATCTGAAAGTTTTGAGTCAACTGTTTGATTGCCAGATCAGTGACCTTAATGTATGCAGGTAATCGTCAATCCTCAGAAGTATTTAGACATCTCTTACCTTCTCAATACATTATTAACAGATCTGTACATTCTTAATTTTAATATTTAAATGCTGTTCCTTATGTTTATTTTATCTTTTTTAATGCATTGTTCTTGGCTGTAATTAAGATTTGAATTAATAGGTATACCCAGTTATAAATCTTTGCTGTAAACCTGAAATGTAAGTAGTAATTCTCAAAATAATATACAAGTTACCCATTTAGAGAAATTTTTGGGGAGAAATATCATTTTTGGTAATATTCTATATTATGCCAACTATGCCATATTTCTGAAAGTTTCATAAAGGACATAGCTGGTAAAATCATCTGTTTTTGTTTCCACCTGACAAATGCAAAACCATTTATTTCACACACTGTGTTGAATCTACTGCCCCCTCTAGTAGCATGTGTGGAAGCAAGAAGAGCATTTAATAGGGTGGCAACTCCAACCCGATAAATTACAGGATGGGAAGGCGTCTGGTTGAAACTGTCAAGTGACAATCAATGACCACGTCAAGGGCTCAAATACTTCTGCTGATATTAATTGAGCTGCATGTTTGTCATGTGGCATGCAGAACAAGTAAACCTGTATAGGCTGTTTGTCCCAGTGGCAGGTAGCCCTCATTCAAAGGCATTCTGTTATTGATTAAAGGACCCAACATTGGAAAGGAGAGAGCCCCCCCCCCTTACAATCAACACCCTGTTCTTCTTGTTGCCACCTCCCTTATTCAATGACCCTGCCAAGCAAAATCCCTCCCATCGTTACTTTACTGTGGCCTGGATCCCTCCTTAATCTTACCTGTTCAATAGCTATTTGTCCTGCAATCAGCCAGTGTATACAAAATATGTTGAGAAAAATTGCTGCCAACCTTTGAGTGGCCAGTGACACACTGTTTCAGAGAGCCCTGCTTCAAGGGCTTTGACCCGGGGGAAAGGTCTGCCGATGACCTGTCATGTACCTAGTTGGCTATAAATTCATTAGGCCTTCCTTGAAGGCGGCAACATAGGTGATTATCAGCTCTCCAGTCACCTCAATTCAATCGGAGATGATAATTCAATGATTCTTTATTTCTGATGGTCATAGAAACTTATTCAAAATTCATGCAGCTGAACCCAAGAGCCAAGATGGTGGGATACTGGAAGAAGAATTAGCAGAATTAGAGTTCAGAGGTGAACCTTCAGGTAATAACAAGAAAAAAATTCTGTAAATCACATAGAAACTCTTGGTTTCAAAGAACAATATTTTACACATTGCTGCATTGTTAAATAATACTCATGTTTCTATAATCTTACATTTTTTTAAAAAGGCTAAATATACAATATTGATTAGTAACTATGCACAGAACACTTGACATCCAATTCACATCATTTGAGTTACTTTATTCAAGTAATTATGTGCAATGATTTAGGAGAAGATAGAATGTTTTTTTCTTTCATGGAATGTGGGTGTCAATGGTGGAAGCCAGAGTTGATTGCTGATATCAAATTCCTTTTGAGAAGATGGTGGTAAGGTATATTCTTGACACTCTACAGTCCTTTGGGTTAAGGTACACCCACAATGCTGTTAGGGAGGATTTTGATCCACAATAGCAAAGGAACTGTGATATAGTCCCACAAGTCTGGATGGTGCGTGGCTTGGAGGGAGCAGATGGTGCTTCCATGGAGGTTGTGCACTTGTCCTTTTAAGTGGTAGAGTTTGGCTGTCAGAGAAGTCTGGGTGAATTGTTATGGATTTAACTAAGAGCTGGAGGTCATTCAACACAAATTACTTGGTGAGTGTGAGAAACAATTAGTTATATTGTGCTGTCCTTTCCAGATGCCCCATTGATCCTATCACCCTAGGATACCCTTGCCTCCTGTAAGTTTAAAGAACTGGGAGAGTTAAAAGATTGAGGAAAAGCTCAAACTAAAAGTGAATCAAAGATCTAAAATGATGAGAAACCATTTATCAAAGGTTTGCAAATGGGTCTATAATTCAAGGATTGAAATTGAGCTGAAGATACCCCTTAATAGTCATGCTCAGCTTGTGACAGAGGTGGTAAAGCCTTGCTAGAAATATACCATGCCACAAGGCCTCTTTAGTACTTTTGTTGATCGATCCATGCTGCAGCCACGTTTGAGCCAGTGAAAAGGCATTGTTTTACAAGCAGTGGTCTATGCCTTTGCTTTGCCACAACTGAATGGTCAAGTCCAATGTTACAATTAGGAATGTGAGCGTGTTTCTCTGCTCCCTGAACGAGACCATAATATGATAATTGTCATCTTCCAAACCACCCAGAATTCAGGAGATTTTCTATCGACACTTATATACCATAAGATCAGAGTAGATCAAATTGTTAACAATTCCTGCATTCAGTTTCAGTCACAATTACTACAATAGTGAAGTAACATTTACTAGTCGACTGAGCCGGATCTGGATAAAGGGGAAGCTGGGGCAGACAAATGACAAGTAATATTTGCACAAATGTATCATGTCAATATCATTACAAACAAGAGAAAGGCAAGTCATCTTTCCTGAACCTTCATGACATCATTAACTTACTGGGGGTTACCATTGACCAGAAGTTCAAATTGGCCAGCCATATCAGCACTGTAGCTGTAAGAGCAGGACAGAGGCTGCATATTCTGTCACAAAGTAGTTCATCTTCCGAACGTTAAACCCTATTTACCATCTAAAAGAACTATTAATCAAAGATTGATGCAGCCATATTAACATCGAAGATGGTCAAACCCCAACTAGCATAGAGCAATCTACTACCATTAGAAACAGTGTCCAATGTGTTATTTTAAGAGCATCACCATATTTTTAAAAATTTATCTATGGATATGTAATAGTCAAAAAAGCAGCCACCAATGGAGCAGAAGAACAACTGAAGAATAAGAAGTGAGCACATGTCAAAATATCAGGTGATGTGAGAGAATCTGAATCCGAACTGCTGAGGTTGGATAGTAGAGGAGATTAGTAATTGGTAACAGAGAAACCTGAAAAAGAGGCAAGAACCTTAAAAAACAATTTTCTGGACTATAATGAGGCAATGGACTTTGGCAAGGATGCAAGTGATGGAACTCCAGGAACTTTCGTAGGCGAGCAAGTAAGTTGAGACATTCTAAATGAGTTGCAACACATTGAGGCTGGAACTGACAAGCAGAGCATGAAAAGATGAAGCCATGAGGTGAAAGTTAAAAGACTCTTTACTCAAACTGATAGAAGGTAAGAATTAGTGTTCTACACAGATTGATGCTCTGAGTATAATTGCAATGATGCAAGTATATGGTGATTCATTTGGCCTCAGACGAAGAGACCAACTTCTCCTTGTAAAATAAGACTACAGCATCTAAGTGCAAAGATATCTTGGTGTCTGGAAAAGCAAATAGTTAAAAAGCAATGCAGCTTCATAAAATTATTTTATTACAAACAAAACACTGGAGTTCATTTCTAGAGGAATACAATTCAGAAGTAGAGAATTTAGAACCTTGGTTAGACAACCAATAATGCCATTCACACTTCTGGTTTCAACATTACAAAATGGATATGAAATCAGAATTAGAAGTGCAGCTATTGGGAATGATAGAGCACTAACCCTGTTCATTCTCTTTTTGAAAGAAATGAAAAGTCTGAAAAATGGTGGACGTAAACAGAGATGTTTCCGCTCATGGAATAATTAAAATACCGTGGTCAAAATGCCACAAAAGGCTTCAGTAGCCCAGCTTCACTGAAGCAAATGTCTACTTGATGCCAAACTGCCACCAACTAGCTTAACAAAATCAGGCATTCAACACATGATCTTTCTGATTGCATAAGTCAGCCACTCACTGCATTAAGCCAATCCCCTCAAGTTCCAGGTAATCTGTTTTTGAAATGTAATAACAGAGTACTTTTTTTTTTAAAAAAACAGATGCTCTTGTAGAAATCAATGATGATGCTAGCTTCAGCCTACCAAAACTCAAGATTGCAACATTTCTTGCATCAGAGAAGAAAGTTCCATCAACACAACCATATTTTAAAGTGGAAAGGACAGAAACACATGATGACGAGCCACAGTTCCAATTGGGCAAATCTGTATCACAGAATCTCACCTACTTGTTGCAGGACGATGAAAAATACTTTAAGGTTAGCCAAGTAAAATTGAAGGAAATTTTTAAAATCTTTAGTCATTACCCACAATACTGTTCAATAGTAGTTCAGGTGCGAAGGTACAGAATGTCGTTCGATGTTATTATTTGTAAAACTATATTTTTATAGAGAGAAATGTATTGGAAACTTAATATCGAATATGCATTTATAGAAAGATAATGGTGCAATGATGTATGTTCTCTTTTAGTTTTAATATTGTTTAAATACATGTTAAATAAAGTCATGGCTAAAGTGTAAATCTTGATAATTATTGGAGTCCAATTCCAAAATCATGTAATGGGGAAACAAAATGTCAGCATTTTAAAATTTCATTGTCAACAATGATTACTCACTTTCCTCAGACACTATCTTGTAGCAGCACCATAAGCTAATCTTATCATACTAGTATTTATTAGCTTTTCACAAAGTAACATACCTTAGAGGACAATTCTTTATAAATTATAACTCCATGTGAAATACTAAAACATGTAAATTAAAATCAGAACAAATTACATACTTTACACATTCAGACACTCTTTCAGTGTAGTCTATGATAATATTACTTTTGCAAGCATGCTGTAAACCCTAGTCATAATGTTTTGAAGTTTAAACAAATTACATGAATTGATATTTTAGGAGTACCTTGAATTGTTTGTTCGTTTTCTCTAATTTGCTAGGTTTCTGAGGAAGTAAACATTTCCTTTTTGAGGAAATAAATATTGGGAACAGTTGTAACCACTTCAATACACAACAGAATAAAATTACCATACAAGATTTCTGAATCACATTCGGCCATACATAGTCAATTCCTAGTCTTCAATTTTTGTTATTTCTTAAAAACCTAACCAATAGGCCTATTTTATGACAAGTCAGATTATTTTGTTTTTCCCCTTCAGGGAGATATAATTCTCTTTTCCTGTTGATAAGTTTCATTATTGAACTGAGAAGCCTGCAATGTTGTGACCAGAAAAATTTATATCAGTGTGATACATAAAAAGTATTTTAAAAGAACATGTAGATTTCATATACACTCCCTTCTATAAAACCAGTTATGTCCATTGAAAGGAAAATTTAATATCAAATTAATAATTATCATTTGTACATTTACAACTACAATTGTTATTTTTGTAACATCTAGTATAGCAAATGTCCCAGGTAGTTAATGCAAGTGCAAAATGCTTGACCAAATTGAGAATATTGAAAAGAACAACCACAGGCTTTGTTGAAAAGATGTTTTCTTTTCAATCACTTGGAAAGTGTTGTAGGTTTGGAAAGGAATCCTGGAGAATGAGGCCATCAGCTACACTTTGCACAGGAGATATGAAAAAATAAAATTAAAGGACAGGAGATTACAAGAGTGGACATAAAACATAGCTGAGGTTGCAGAGGTTGTGTGAGGAAGGCAACTAAAATTTTAAATTCAGTATGTTCAGGATTGAGGGAACCAGTGCAGATCAGAGACAGGGTCATGACTGAACAAAACTCAATGTAGGGTACAATGTAGGTATCAAAATTTCTTCAGAATGGCAAGAGTGAACCGAAGGACAGAAAAATGTACAATAGTAACAGAATTGTAGGCAAAGATTTTATGAGTGGTAGGATGCGTTAGATATAGAATTAAACTGCAGGGATGGATAGCATTTAATGAATAGCATGTGGGTCATATCAAGGTTTTACATGGCTTAGTACAACACATGACCAGTGAAGCAGGCGAAGCTGGTGTCAAAGTTTGCTGAGTTTACAGTGGGAATGAAGACTATGCAAGTCAGGATGAAGCCATTCAGATCAGAAAACGTTCAACTTATTTCCAAATTGATGTTAAGGATTGTCTGACGAAAGTGGTCACAGGATGTAATGAAAAGATGGATCTGCTGTAAACAGCATACGTACGGAGGCTGCAGATGCTGTTATTGAAGGCATTGAGGCAAGAGTAGATGTGGAGATGACTGTAAAATAAAGAAAAGCAATTGATGGATCATGTTGTTAACTATCTATTATTGCATAGTTAGGAATTTAATCATACAAGTACATTTTGACAAATAAGCAATAAATTAATGGTCAGTCATGTCAAATATTATGGAGAGCTTGAAGGGTGACAGTGCCAAGCACAACGGTAGTTTCAACACTATAATGCTGATGGAACCAGATCTGAAGATTCAAGAAGTGTTTTGGAGAAGATAAACAGATGTGTATTTATGACTTAGCTAAGGAATTCTAAGATGAAAAGAATATTATAAAACCCAAAATCTAACGTAAATTCATTTTGTGTTTTACACCAGCCATATGAAAATTGTAAAGTAAACCACACTTTTTTTTCCTGCTAGGATGCACAAATTTTCAAAGTAGATGACTTTAAACGATTGAATTTTAATCCTTTAGTATATCATGCCTATTAAAAAGGATGTGATAAATGGACACTTGAATAATGATCTGATTGGTGTATAATCAGTACGGATTTGGGTTTGACAAACATGTTTTTTTGAGGATGTTACTGACTGGAATTGGATTTTCTAAAAGATTTTGATAAAGTTCAGCATTGGCGGTTAGTTACCAAAATTAAAGCATGTGGGAGAGGAGGTAATGTGCTGGCTATGGATCAAGGATTGGCCAACAGTCTGAAGTCAGAGGTTAGGACTTAATGGATCATTCTCACACTGAGAGGCTGTGATTAGTGGGGTACAGCAAGGATTGGTATGTGGGACCCAGGCTGTCATATTAATGATTTGGATGTGTGAACCAAATGTAATATTTCCAAGTTAGTGAATGCCATAAAGCCTAGGTAGGCATGTGTCCTGTAGGGAAGATGCAAAGCGGCTTTAAGAGCATTTGAATAGACTCGGTGAGTGGGCAAGAATGTGGCAGATGGAATATAATGTGGAAAAATGCGAGGTTATCCACTTTTGTAGGAAAAAAATGCAGTGTATTTAAGTAATAAGAGATTGAGAAGTGTAGATACACAGAGAGATCTGGCTATTCTTATCAACTATTTACTGAAGGCTAACATGCAAGTTCAGCACACTATTTTAGGAAGGTATGGTAGTCTTTATTGCAAGAAGATTTGAGTATAGGATTAGTGAAGTCTTGCATCAACTCTATAGAGTCTGCAGTGCTTGTGTCACTTTAGTCCCCTTATCTTGTTGCCAAAGAGGGAATACAATTCACCAGACTTGTTCCCAGGATGGCAGGACTGCCCTATGAAGAGCGATTTGACAAAGTGGACCATTATTCTGGAGAATTTAAACAATCAGAAATGATCTCATTGCAACCTACAAAATAAACAAAGGATTAAAGTAAAGAACTGCAGATGGAGGACATCTGGAACAAAAGAAAAACGAAAATTTCTGGCGAAACTCAGCATCTCTGGCAGCATCTTTGGGGAGAAAGTAGAGTTAAAGTTTTGAGTCCGGTGACTCTTCTTCAGAGCTGATAGCAGCTAGGAAAATGTGGTATTTATATTGAAGATGAGGTTGCAGGGGGGCAGGTGGAGAACAAGCCCAGAGAGATATGAAGAGGGTAGGCAGACAATGGGCAGGCCAGGACAGAAGATAAACTGAATAAGTGATAATAGCTGAGAGGTGGAGAGAATGGTTAGGCTCTACTGAAACCAACCCATGTCATGTGATAATAAGACAAAGTGGGTGAGAATAGTTGGTTGTGCTGAAAACAATTCATGTTGTGACAGGACCAGGGCGTGGGCCTGGGTTAAAAATATGGAAGGGTGGAATCAGGCTCTAATGTTATTGAAGTTGATTTTGTGTTCTATAGGCTTCATGGTCCCCAAATGGAAAGTGAGATGCTATTAATTAAGCTGGTGCTGAGGCTCGCTGGAACACTGCAGCAAGCCTGAGACTGAAATTTTGGCATGCGAACACAGTGATGTGTTGAAATGGCAGGCAAATGGAAGCTCATGGTCATTTTTTCTGACAGATTATAATAGTTCTACAAAGCAGCCACCCAGTCAGTGTATTATTTCCCCAATGTACAGAGGAACAGCAAATACAGTAGACCAGGTGAATCACTGCTTCATCTGGAAATTATGTCTGGAGCCTTGGGTAGCAAGGAGGGAGGAGATAAACGGGCAGATGTTAAACCTTATGCAATTGCATGGGAAGATGCCATGGGGTGTGGGGAGATGTTGGGAATAGAAGAAAAGTAAACCAGTGTGTCCCACAGAGAATGGTCCCTGCAGAACACTGACGATGGAGGGGATGGTGGCATTCCCCTGGAGGTGACAGAATGGCAGCAAATAATCCAGTACTTAAAGAGATAGACAGGGTAGGTACAGGTCAGATGTCTACCCTGTATGGGAGGTGAGAACTGGGAGATAGAATTTCAAACTAAGCAGGGAAGCCATTTAGGAATAAGAGGAAAAATATTTTATTCAGATGGTTGTGAATCTTTGAAATTGTCTTCCCCAGAGGGCTGAGGGAGCTCTGCTTTTAAATTTTTTCGCCTAGTTTGCAAATCTTTCAACAACATTGCTCTTTCCCCGTCTCTATAACCACCAAATTATATGACTGACTGAGCTCCGTGATGCTTGCCCATCCCTGATTTTAATCACTCCATTATACCTTTAGCTGCACAGTGCTTAGTCTTTGGAGTTTCCTCCACAGCCCTCTCCTCTTCTCACACCTACCTTTTTGACCCAGCTTTTGATCATGTGACCAAATATTTTCACTCTGTGACCCAATGTTAAATTAAGTTTAATAAGTTTTTGAAAGAACTTGATCATTTTATCGCCTTAAAACATGCTATAAAGTTTTATTACAACACAATTGTGTGAAAATTTGCAATTTGCTTTTCAGTATTTTGATTGTGGTGCCATGGAACAGAAGCTGTTGCACATAGAGGGCCGAGCTATGCCTCTTGAAGACATCACACAAGTTCCCAGTCAAGGAAAGAAAAATGAAGAAACAAAATCAAATGAAGAGGAGATGGTGTGGCCTGTTACTGGTACAATGCTCAGATCTGCTATATTATAGGTATTAAAACTCTTGCCATTTGAAACACTAGTAGATGTACAGTGGATTATTTCAAATCATTAAACAACAGCACTGTTGTGGCTGCAAGTCATATGGGGGTTAGTTTAGAGATAAACTCGTCCTCACCCTCAACAACTTTTCTTTCAATTCCTCCCACTTCCTACAGACAAAGGGGGTGGCCATGGGTACCCGCATGGGCCCAAGCTATGCCTGCCTCTTTGTAGGTTATGTGGAACAATCCCTCTTCCGTACCTACACTGGCCCTAAACCCCACCTCTTCCTCCGTTACATTGATGACTGCATCGGCGCCGCCTCGTGCTCCCACGAGGAGCTCGAACAGTTCATCCAATTCACCAACACCTTCCACCCCAACCTGAAGTTCACCTGGACCATCTCCAACACTTCTGTCTCCTTCCTGGACCTCTCTGTCTCCATCTCGGGCAACCACCTAGAGACAGATGTCCATTTCAAGCCCACTGACTCCCACAGCTACCTGGAATACACCTCCTCCCACCCACCCTCCTGCAAAAATGCCATCCCCTATTCCCAATTCCTTCGCCTCCGCCGCATCTGCTCCCAGGATGAGACATTCCAATCCCGCACATCTCAAATGTCCTCATTCTTCAAGGACCGCAACTTCCCCCCCCAGTGGTTGAGAACGCCCTCGACCGTGTCTCCCGCATTTCCCGGAACACATCCCTCACGCCCCGTCCCCGCAACAATAACCAAAAAAGAATCCCCCTCATCCTCACATACCACCCCACCAACCTCCAGATCCAACGCATCATCCTCCGACACTTCCGCCATCTGCAATCAGACCCCACCACCAAAGACATTTTTCCCTCCCCACCCTTATCTGCCTTCCGGAGGGACCACTCCCTCCGCGACTCCCTTGTCCGCTCCACACTCCCCTCCAGCCCCACCACACCCGGCACTTCTCCTTGTAACCGCAGGAAGTGCTACACCTGCCCCCACGCCTCCTCCCTCACCCGAATCCCAGGCCCCAAGAAGACTTTCCACATCAGGCAGAGGTTCACCTGCACATCTGCCAATGTGGTATACTGCATCTGCTGTACCCGTTGTGGCTTCCTGTACATCGGGGATACCAAGCGGAGGCTTGGGGACCGCTTTGCAGAACACCTGCGCTCAGTTCGCAACAAACAACTGCGCCTCCCAGTCGCGAACCATTTCAACTCCCCCTCCCATTCCTCAGATGACATGTCCATCCTTGGCCTCCTGCAATGCCACAGTGATGCCACCCGAAGGCTGCAGGAACAGCAAATCATATTCAGCCTGGGAACCCTGCAGCCCAATGGCATCAATGTGGATTTCACAAGCTTTAAAATCTCCCCTCCCCCAACTGCATCCCAAAACCAGCCCAGCTCATCTCCATCTCCCTAACCTGTTGTTCCTCTCACCCCAAGCCCCACCCCCATCTCCTATCTACTACCATCGGCCCGCCCCCTTGACCTGTCCGTCCTCCCTGGACTGACCTATCTCCTCCCTACCCCCCTACCTACACTCACCTTTACTGGCTCCATCCCCGCCTCTTCGACTTGTCTGCCTCCTCTCCACCTATCCTCTCCTCTATCCATCCTCTATCCGCCTCCCCCTCTCTCCCTATTTATTTCAGAACCCTCTTCCCCTCCCCCATTTCTGATGAAGGGTTTAGGCCCGAAACGTCATGTTTTCCTGCTCCTATGATGCTGCTTGACCTGCTGTGTTCATCCAGCCCCATGCTTGTTATCTGGGGGTTAGTTTACTTGGTTTTCATCTCCTCAGTCCAGTTGTCCTGAAAACAGTGGTTGTGTTGAAGAATAGTTCCATAGGCACCAGCAGTGGCCAGGTACCTTACCCAAACTGATTTTCTTAATCTGCCCGGGAACAACTGCAATGACCTATTTAGATTTAAGTTAACTAAATGCAGAGCAGAAATTAATCTCAGCAATTTGCTGCATATGTCATATTTATCCACAAGGGTAAAAACCAAAAGAACTGCGGCTGCTGTGAATCAGGAACAAAAACAAAGTTGCTGGAAAAGTTCAGCAAGTCTGGCAGCATGTGTGAAGGAAAAAACCAGAGTTAACATTTTAGATCCAGACCCAAAATGTTAACTCTGGTTTTTCCCTTCACACATGCTGCCAGACCTGCTGAGCTTTTCCAGCAACTTTGTTTTTATCCACAACGATATTTGGAGCAACTGAATGTCAATTACTTTGTTTACTTTGAGACGCAATCATTCTGTAACTGAAACAACAATTTAATATTCTTATATTTAATCCTGAGAATGAGGATTTATAATGGGGGTCAGTTGGCTCAGTTGCAGAATAGCAAGCTTGCAATGCAAAAGGATGCCAGCAGCATGGGTTCAATTTCTATGCCAGCTGAAATTACCATGAAGGTCCTACCTTCTCAACTTTGCCCTTCAGTTAAGGTGTGGTGACCCACCAGTAATCTCTCTGATGAGAGATGGGACTGTGGTAACTTTATCTTTGTTTAAACCTTTGCTCAAATTTAAGGATGCTCTGCAAGCTCCTTCAAAACAGCTGAAAAAAAAATACCATATTTTTAACCGCCCCATCCAAAAGAAAACATTTGGATAAGGGAGACAGATTTTCTTTTTAAGAAAATATCTTGTATTCCTCATTGGATGGCCACTTTGATGGCATCACCGAATTATTCCTTTCATCCCCGAATTATTCCTTTCATCCCATGGGATCTCTATAGGAATAAAGGATACCAAGGCTTTTATCTGATCTGAAAGTGCAGGCTAAAAATTCAAGGCACAAAAGTGCTGTATTTTAATTTTGTTTAAGTGTAAACTATGACAAAGAATCATGCAATTCAAAATATGGTTACTCTCTAAAGATGGACTATGATGTATTCTTAAATCAATGTATTAAGCATAATCATATTAGAAATCAGTACACCAAATTTTCATTCACTTTTAGGAATGAGACTGAAAAACCAGACAACACACAATGTAGTAAACCACATCCTAAAGCACTTTAGAGGCCTGGCCAATAAAAGATGCAGAGCTAAAGGTGGAACATTTACAGGAAGAAACCAAAGACTTAGTCAATGATGTGAACTTAAGGCATGTTTTAAAGCAGCATAGGAAGTTGGAGCATATTTTGAGAGGACACATTGGAGCGTAGCTGAAATTATGACCGTCAGCAGTAGTGCAAAAGTTAGCTAGAGAAATTGGGGGCAGCCACAGCAAAGCAGAAGGTGATTGTCAGAAAATTGTGGCAGTGTGAGGTACTGGGCAATGAAATATAAGGCAAAGGGAAATGACTTTCAAATCCATGATGCTTCGTTAGCTCAGTCACCTGAATGTATGGTTTGCAGTGCAGAGTGATGCCAGTGTGGGTTCATTTACCACACACTCCTTCTCCCCTAGCCTGATGTGGCCAACTATCATTTCTCTCTAATGAGAGTGCAGATGGTAGGACTATGGCAACTTCTTCATTACTGTCAAATCATGTAACTATAGTATGAAGGAAGATTGTAAATTGACTCATTAAGCAGTCCATTATTTCAAATTAATATTATAAATTCAAATATGTATTTTAACAGTTTCATTACAAAAATTCTGCTGATCTGTCTTTATTTCTTTCACGGCATGTGGACGCTGCAGGTGAGACCAGTATTTGTTACCTGTCCCTAATTACTCTTGAACTGAATAGTTTGCTTGGCTCTTAAGAGTCAAACATATTGCTTTAAGTCAGGAGTCACATTTGGGAAAACACATAGGATGGCAGATTTCCTTCCCTTAAAAAGGACACAGGAGCTTGGGTTCAGAGCCTAGTCAAGGAATTTATATGACCACTAGAGGGAGGTCAGTTGACTAGAGATAAAAGGTACTGCAGATGCTGGAGAATCCGATAACAAGCATGGGGCTCGATGAACACAGCAGGTCAAGCAGCATCATAGGAGCAGGAAAACTTGACGTTTCGGGCCTAAACCCTTCATCAGAAATGGGGGAGGGGAAGAGGGTTCTGAAATAAATAGGGAGAGAGGGGGAGGCGGATAGAGGATGGATAGAGGAGAGGATAGGTGGAGAGGAGGCAGACAAGTCGAAGAGGCGGGGATGGAGCCAGTAAAGGTGAGTGTAGGTAGGGGGGTAGGGAGGAGATAGGTCAGTTCAGGGAGGACGGACAGGTCAAGGGGGCGGGATGATGTGAGTAGATAGGAGATGGGGGTGTGGCTTGAGGTGGGAGGAGGGGATAGGTGGGAGGAAAAACAGGTTAGGAAGGTGGAGATGAGCTGGGCTGGTTTTTACCTACACTGGCCCTAAACCCCACCTCTTCCTCCGTTACATTGATGACTGCATCGGCGCCACCTCGTGCTCCCACGAGGAGCTTGAACAGTTCATCCACTTCACCAACACCTTCCACCCCAACCTGAAGTTCACCTGGACCATCTCCAACACTTCTCTCTCCTTCCTGGACCTCTCTGTCTCCATCTCGGGCAACCACGTAGAAACCGATGTCCATTTCAAGCCCACTGACTCCCACAGCTACCTGGAATACACCTCCTCCCACCCACCCTCCTGCAAAAATGCCATCCCCTATTCCCAATTCCTTCGCCTCCACCACATCTGCTCCTAGGATGAGACATTCCACTTCCGGACATCTCAAATGTCCTCATTCTTCAAGGACCGCAACATCCCCCCCCCAGTGGTCGAGAATGCCCTCGACAGTGTCTCCCGCATTTCCCGGAACACATCCCTCACGCCCCGTCCCCGCAATAATAACCAAAAAAGAATCCCCCTCGTCCTCACATACCACCCCACCAACCTCCAGATCCAACGCATCATCCTCCGACACTTCCGCCATCTGCAATCAGACCCCACCACCAAAGACATTTTTCCCTCCCCACCCTTATCTGCCTTCCGGAGGGACCACTCCCTCCGCGACTCCCTTGTCCGCTCCACACTCCCCTCCAGCCCCACCACACCCGACACTTTTCCCTGCAACCGCAGGAAGTGCTACACCTGCCCCCACACCTCCTCCCTCACCCCAATCCCAGGCCCCAAGACGACTTTCCACATCAGGCAGATGTTCACCTGCACATCTGCCAATGTGGTATACTGCATCCGCTGTACCCGTTGTGGCTTCCTCTACATCGGGGAAACCGAGCGGAGGCTTGGGGACCGCTTTGCATCTGCGCTCAGTTTGCAACAAACAACTGCACCTCCCAGTCGCGAACCATTTCAACTCCCCCTCCCATTCCTCAGATGACATGTCCATCCTGGGCCTCCTGCAATGCCACAGTGATACCACCCAAAGGCTGCAGGAACAGCAAATCATATTCAGCCTGGGAACCCTGCAGCCCAATGGCATCAATGTGGATTTCACAAGCTTCAAAATCTCCCCTCCCCCGACCGCATCCCAAAACCAGCCCAGCTCATCTCAACCTCCCTAACCTGTTTTTTCTCTCACCTATCCCCTCCTCCCACCTCAAGCCACATCTACTAACATCATGCCGCCCCCTTGACCTGTCCATCCTCCCTGGACTGACTATCTCCTCCCTAACCCCCCACCTACACTCACCTTTACTGGCTCCATCCCCGCCTCTTCGACTTGTCTGCCTCCTCTCCACCTATCCTCTCCTCTATCCATCCTCTATCTGCCTCCCCCTGACTCCCTATTTATTTCAGAACCCTCTTTCCCTCCCCCATTTCTGAGGAAGGGTTTAGGCCCAAAACGTCAAGTTTTCCTGCTCCTATGATGCTGCTTGACCTGCTGTGTTCATCCAGCCCCATGCTTGTTATCTCAGTTGACTAGATGTCAGGATTGCAATACAGATGCCAACAGCCTGGTTTCAATTCCCAGACTGGCAGAGGTAACCATGAAGAATTCTCCTTCTCAACCTCCTCTCTCACCTGAGGCAATGGTGACTCTCAGGTTAAACCACTACCAGGCATTTCTCTCTCTAATGAGAGAAAAGCCCTGTCATCTGGCAAGACAATGGAGACTTTACCTTGCACTAGTGAAAATGATGTACGCAAGATTCTGGAAAAAAGAGGAATATTTCGAATTCTCAAAGCAATAAGAATCCGTACTAAATAAAATCAATATCCACCCAATAATAGATTGTAGCATTGATGAAAAATAAAATCTGCTTTCCTCCTTCACACAATAATCCAAAGGTAAGACTGAACCATAGTCAGAAAATGACGGAAGCAACAGGATTCAACATTATTTCTCCCCCTCAGAAAAGACTTGGAAATAAATAATTTTAAATTATCATTTGAGCATACGTTGGCTCTCAAGATTGACCTCAGCCAAATTTGATCCTTTGGGCAGTTGAATGATGATTAACATGAAAAATGTGAAGCAATTAATTTGCAGGGTGGAAACTTTTGCCCTTCCCAGAGTTTGCATGTTAACAAAATAATGGGATAGCATATGAACGTTCTCTACTCCTGCAATAGTAGATAAAAAGTTACATTGACAGAAAATATCTCATGATACAACATGCTCTGTATGTTTTTCATTTTGTCTAATAAAACAACTTACAATTTGAAGTGAATGTTCTCTCAGTGTTAAATCAGTGCATTTACATACAGCTGGAAGAAACAGATTTAGATCCACTTTAGGACACAGTTCATTATTAAACTCCTGGTCCTGCTGCCACAGTAGTAGAAGAGGGTGGTGGGAGTCAATTTCCTTATGTGTGACCAACATTTATATAGCCAATAAGACAAGACAACATCTCAAGGCACACGTGGGCATGTGCTCAGGTAAAATTTGACATTGATCCTGAAGTTGAAATTTGTTAGCATTACTAAAAGCTTAGTCGAGAGAGGTTGGTTTCAGGGAGACTTTTAATAAGGATGAGAAATGCAGTGACTGAGAGGTTATTCCAGAGCCTTGACTTAGATAGTTTGGGTTAAAATCTTATTTTGGAGGAAAATAGGACGTCGAAGTTGTGAACAGTTTAGTTCAGTTTGAAATAGCGGCTAGGGAGGAATGAGAGAGTGTGGAGGTACAGATCAGGTTAGTTGTGGAGACTGAAGAAGAAAAGCTTCTTTGCAATGTTTAATAATTAATTTGAATAAAGATTTAGCTTCACTGAGACTGGATGTCTGATAGCACAATTCATGCAAGGGGAAAAGAGAGATGGTGACATAAAGCTAGCATTGAAACATAGAAGGAGCAGGTCATCATTTGGTCCTTCAAGCCTGCTCTGCCATTCATCACGATCATGGCTGATCGTCCAACTCAATAGCCTAATCCTGCTTTCTCCCTGTAACCCTTGATCCCATTCACCCCAAGTGCTACATCTAGCCACCTCTTTCATTCAATGTTTTGGCATCAACTACTTCCACAGGCTCACCACTCTTTGGCTGAAGAAATGTCTCCGCATCTCCATCCTAAATGGTCTACCCCGAATCCTAAGACTGTGACCTCTGGTTCTGGACACACCCACCATCTTGAGCATCCTCCCTGCACCTACCCTGTCTAGTCCTGTTAGAATTTTATAAAGTCTCTAAGAGATCCCCTCTCATTCACCTGAACTCGAGCTAAAACAATCTTAAACTAGTCGATTTCCCTTCATACATTAGTCCCGCCATCCCTGGAATCAGCCTGGTAAACCTTTGCTGCACTCCCTTGAGAACAAGAGCATCCTTCCTCAGAAAAAGAGACCAAAACTGCACACAATATGCTAGGTGTGGCCTCACCTAGGCCCTGTATAACACATCCCTGCTCCTGCATTTGAAACCTCTTGCAGTGAAGGCCAACATACCATTTGCTTTTTTTACCACCTGTTGTACCTGCATGCTTACTTTCAGCGACTGGTGTACAAGGATACCCAGGTCCCACTACACACACCCCTCTCCCAATTTACAGACATCCAGGTGATAATCTGCCGCCTTGTTTTTGCTTCCAAAGTGAATAACCTCCAAATTAAACTGCATCTGCCATTGATTTGCCCACTTACCCAACCTGTCCAGATAATGCCAAAGGATCTTTGTATCCTCATCACAGTTCACCCTCTCACCCAACTTGGTGTCATCTGCAAACTTGCAGATGTTACATTTTGTTTCCTTATCCAGGTCATTAATAGATATTGTGAATAGCTGGGGTCCCAGCACCGATCCCTGTGGCACCCCATTAGTTACTGTCTGCCAATTTGAAAAGGACTCATTAATTCTTACTCTTTGTTTCCTCTCTGCCAACAAGTTTTCTATCCATCTCAGTATACTTCCCCCAATCCTATGCGCATTAATCTTGCACAATAATCTCTAATGCGGACTCTGTCAAACACTTTCTGAAAGACTTAATATACCACATCAACTGGCTCCCCCTTGTCAACTCTACTAGTTACATCTTCAAAGAATTCCAACAGATTTGTCAAGTATGATTTTCCCAATATAAATCCATACTGACTCAGTCAGATCTTGCCACTGCTTTCCAAATGCTCCGCTATAAAGTGCTTGATAATGGATTCAAGAATTTTCCCCAGTATTGGTGTTAGGCTTACTGGTCTATAATTCCGTTTTCTCTCTATCTCCCTTTTTGAATATTGGAGTGACATTAGCCACCCTCCAATCTGCAGGGAGTGTTCCAGAGTCTATAGAATCCTGGAAGATGACCACCAATGCATCCACTATTTCTATAGCTGCTACCTTAAGTACTATGGGATGTAGATTATCAGGCACTGAAGATTTATCCTCTTTCAATCCCATCAATTTTCCCCGCACCATTTCTTTACTAATGTTGATCTCCCTCAATTCTTCCCTCTCACTATATCTTGCATTCTTTGGTGTCTGATTTGTGTCCTCTTTTGTGAAGTCAGAACCAAAGTATGTATTCAACTGCTCAGCCATTTCTTTGTCCCCTATTATACATTTCCCTGTTTCTGTCTGTAGGGGACCTATATTTGTCTTCACCAATATCTTTCTCTTCACTTATCTATAGAAAATCTTAGCATCAATCTTCGTACTGTATTTTCTCCTTCTTACTCAATCCCGTGGTCCTTCTTTGCCGAATTCTAAACTGCTCCCAATCCTCAGACATATTATTTTCTTGGCCAATCTGTAAGTTTCTGATCCAAGGAAAACAATCTTCAATTTCCTTTGTAAGCCATGCATTTTCCCTCTTACTTATTTTGCTTTTGTGCGAGACAGGAATAAACAGTTGTTGGAGATTCCCCATGTGTCCCTTGAACGTTTGCCATTGCCTATCCACTGTCATCTCTTTAAGCAACTGTCCCCAATCTATCAAGGCCAACTCACGCCTCATTTCCATAGTCTCCTTTTATTAAGATTCAACACCCTAGCCTCCTAATCAACTACCTCAGTCTCCATCTTGATAAAACATTCTATCATGTTATGCTTGCTTATCCTAAAGGGATCTTGCACAGCTAGATTAGCAATGATTCTCTTCTCATTACACAGTACACAGTGTAAGATGGCCTGCTCTCTATTTGAGATAACAAGGTGTAGAGCTGGATGAACACAGCAGGCCAAGCAGCATCAGAGGAGCAGGAAAGCTGATGTTTCGGGCCTAGACCCATTTCTGAAGAAGGGCCTAGACCCGAAACGTCAGCTTTCCTGCTCCTCTGATGCTGCTTGGCCTGCTGTGTTCATCCAGCTCTATACCTTATTATCTCAGGTTCTCCAGCATCTGCAGTACCTACTTTCTCTGCTCTCTATTTGGTTCCTGTACATATTGGTCAAGAAAACCATCCCATATACATTGCAGCAATTCCTCCTCTACGTCATTGTGGCTATTTTGATTTGCTCAATCTATGTGCAGATTAAAACCACCCAGGATCACCAATATTCTCTTATCACATGCATCTCCAATTTCCTGTTTAATGCTATTCCCAACATCACCACCGCAGTTTAGGGGTCTATATATGACACCCACTAATACTTTTTGCCCCGTGTTATTTCTCAACTCTACCTATACCAACTCCACATTGTCAGAACTAATATCCTTTTAACAGTGTTTGTCTCCTTCTCATTTTTCTCAATAGCCCTGTTTGAATTTTGTCCTTGGTTTCTCATTGCTTTTCTTATTCCCTTTTCCACCTTTGGCTTTGTCCTTGTTCTCTCCACCTCTGACTCCTTACATTGGTTCCCATCCCCCTGGCATATATATTTGAACCCTCCCCAACCATTCTAGCAAACACTCCCTCTCAGACATCAGTCCTAGTCCTGCCCAGGTGTAACACATCCAGTTTGTGCAGGTCCCATCTCCCCCAGACCAGTCCCAATTCCCCAGTAATCTGAAACCCTCTCCCTCACACCATCTTTTCAGCCATGTATTCATTTGATATATCCTATCATTTCTACTCTGACTAGCACATGGCACCAGTAGTAATCCTGAGATCACTACCTTTCAGGTCTGATTCCCTAACTTTCTTCCTAGCTCTCTCTATTCTGCCTTTAGGATCTCATCTCTTTTTTTTAAACCTATGTTGTTTGTACCACTGGCTGTCACCCTCTCCCTCCAGAATGTCCTTTACCTGCTCCGAGATATCCTTGACCCTACTACGAGGGAGACAACATACCATCTAGGAGTCTCATTTGCGGCCATAGAAACACCTGTCTATTCCCCTTAAAATTGAGTCCCCTATAACTATCGTCCTGGCACACTTTTTACCCCTCCTTTCTGCAGCAGAACCAAGCATGGTGCAACAAGATTGGCTGCTGCTGCTTTCCCCGAGAGGTCATTCCCCTCAATATTATCCAAAAGGGTTTATCTGTTTTGCAGAGGAACGGCCACAGGAGATTCCTGCACTTCCTGCCTATCTCTCTTGCTCTGTCTGGTGTTCACCCATTCCCTTTATGCCTGCAGAGTCTAAGCCTGCAGTCTCTACACATGCTATTCACAATGCTCTCTGCGTCGCAGATGCTCCACAGTGTCCCCTGCCACTGCCCCAGCCCTGAAACTAGAGCTTCCAGGAGCTGTGGCTGGAGACATGCTGATCCTGGGGGGCTAGAACTGTCCCAGTCTGCCACATGGAGCAAGAGAAGCAAACCAAGACTTTGAGCTCTCCTGCCATGGTTTTCCTCTTTAAATTAAACCTTAGAGAGTACTTTTTATGAGGTTCAATCAAATCCAGCATCTGTGGACCTTCTTTCCTGGTCCATGTACGACCCTTAAAGATTAGAAGCCAAAAAAGTACTATAAGTGTTAGAAGTTCTAAGTAATTACCTGCCTTACCGACTACTCAGCTCTCTCCTTTGTAGTCACCTACAGCAGGGCAAGGCCACTCACTTTCTCTTGCTTGTGGTCCTCACAGTGACTTTTTTTGGTTAGAGGAGGAAGATGTAGGGATAACTGTCCCTTGCAACACTCCCTCCACATACCACTGTTTGGCAGCAATGGCTGTACCAACGCAAATCTTCACCCTAACTGCCAATCAGCATTATTGCAGCCCTCTGCTGGACACTTGTCTTTACTTGAACTTGGAGGTCCTCCTTCTGGTAGTGGTGACTGCACCGATGCAAATCTTCACCATAACCACCAATGAGCATCGTCACAGCCCTCTGCTGGAGTGCCGTCTGTGTATGTGCAAACTATCACCATAACTTTGGTTAATATTTTTGAAGATATGTCAAAGAGTAATAGGTCTACAGTACAGAAAAAAGGCCCTTCAGCCCATCAAGTCTGCAGTGGTCAAAAAACAGGTACCTAGGTATTCTAATCCCAATCCCATTTAGATGCAGGAATGAGAAATTTCTACATTTTAACACAATTCTAATTTATGAAAACTAGAATTCCAGCTTTTTTTTTGCTGTCCTCCATTTGGCTGAGCTTGGGGATTCCTCTATGTTGAGCCTACCACCAAATTGGACTGATTTTTTAGGACTGGGGGCAGAGAGGTCTTACTCCCAATAGCTACTACTCCCATATGCAGCCTACAAAGCACATTCCTGCACTTGGTGTCAGTGCTGCCCTAGACTGGTGTGAGCATTAGTCTAGAGAGCGGAGGCCAAGACAAATTGCAGGGCTGATGAAGGAGAAGTCGTGTGTACCAACTACAAGGTGCACTGCAGAAATTCAACAAGGCTTCTTAGACAACATCTTCTAAACACATGCTCTCTACATCGAGAAGGGCAAGGTCAGTAAATAGATGAGAATACCACCACCTGCACCCCTCTGAACTACTCACCATCCTGACCTGGAAATATTCTTTCATTCCTTCACTGTTGCCGCATCAGAATCTTGGAATTCCCTCTCAGACCCACGATGCTGGCAATCTACACCAAATGGACTGCAATCATTCAGCAAAGTTGGACAATAAACACTGGTCTAGCAGCAAAGTCCAAACTCCTAAATGAGTAAAAACGTCCAAATCACACCATGTCACGTTGCTTGAGCTTGGTCATCATTGAATAAGACCATGGTTGATACCGATCATAACTTGAACTCCATATTCCTACCTACCCTGGACAAAGACAGCAGGTAGTGTTGAAGCAGCTGCAGATTGTTGGGTCCAAGGCCTCTTATCTGCAAAGCTCAGGGTGGAAATGATTTACATTTTAAATGAGAGTTGAGCACCTCCCAGTTTTATGAAGAAAAAAATGGAGGAACAGGCTAACTAAACTTTTCATTTTAGTACACATTCACAATATTGCCTAATGGTTGAGATTCATTCCTCATGCTGTCACTTTCTTGGGTTCAGCTGCACTATTGACGTCAAAAGCCTGTAATGAGCAGAGGATGCGTTTGTTTGATACTCACATTTGTCACTGGTGTCTAATGCCAGCTGATGTTATTTACTAGATAAGGCAGAACCCAGGATGATAGATCTTTTTCTTAATATTTGACTTGACAGTCTTTCGCTGAAACCCAAGTACACCAGGCTGCAGATATGTTTTCAGCAATAAAACAAGTTTATTATACAAAAGAAAGGAAAACAAAATAAAGCCAACCAAGAAATCTATATAACAAGGTGGAGAGCTGGATGAACACAGCAGGCCAAGCAGCATCATAGGAGCAGGAAATCATGACGTTT
>JAHRHZ010000264.1:6953699-6998728 GCA_024137785.1 Ginglymostoma cirratum | reverse complement strand
GACGTTTTGGGTCTAGACCCATGAAGGGTCTAGGCCCGAAACGTCAGCCTTCCTGCTCCGATGATGCTGCTTGGCCTGCTGCGTTCATCCAGCTCTCCACCTTGTTATCTCGGATTCTCCAGCATCTGCAATTCCTATTATCTCAAGAAATCTAAATGTAACAATTTAAAAGAATTTGAAACACGCAACAAAACAAAATCCCATCTACTCCCGAACACAGTTAATCAAAATCCAGGGAACATGTCCTCCATCAAAACTGTACTTAACTACTTCTTTGCAGTTCTGATCTTGTGAGCGGCAAACGTTATGTTGACTCACACAACTGGGATCCTTACACAGAGGTATGTTATTCCTTGAGCTTCTCTGATCAAAATCCTCTCTCTGGGAGAAATTATTTTTACATTTGATTCAGTTAGGTTTCCTTTGATCTAAACTAAAAGCTTTCCCATCTCTGGGTTTTTCCAACCTATAAGCAATCCTTGAATATTTGAAAGCTAAGCAAGCTAATGTATTTTAATGTTTTCCCTCTTCTGTCAATATACAAAAATGTCCATTAACCGTCCATGGTGTCTTCAATCATCTCTTCTGACACATTGATTTAAAATCATGATTTTTAAAAGACTAATCCAATTTGGGGATGACTCACTTAAGAATATGAGAAATAGGAACAAGAGAAAACCAAAGAACCCAGTTCAGCTCCCATTTAATACAATCATGGATGATCTTGGGATTCATCTGCAAACTCTGCTGGCTTCCAAAATCTTTTCATTCCCTGAAATCAAAAATCAATCACAGCTTTAGGTATATTCAATGATAGTGTATCTAAAGTTTTCTGGCATAGATAACTCTGCAGATTCACAAGCCTTCGAGTGAAGATTTTTCTCATTTCAGACCAAAAGGCGCCATCTTGAGACACTGAATACAATGCAAGAGTTTACCGCAATAGAGTTCATCCTTCCTTCTTATTCTCGTTACCCTCTACTAATCCTCAATTCACTGCTTGACATTGGCCAGGATCACTGTAACAGGCTCTGGTGTCTTGGTTCGGGGCCTACCTCTGCCATTGGCACCATTCTTGCACTGAGCTGGGGCCATGGGCCTGGTTTCATACCTCCTGCCCACCCCCCATCACTCATCCAGGAGCGGCCGCCAATCATCAGTTTGAGGTTCCTGGCTCTGGGCTCCTCAGTGACCAATGCTCACATCTCTGTGACCTCGGAGCTAGAACTGGCCTTGGATTTTGGGGCTGCACAAGGGCCTGGACACAACTGACTCCCCTGCGAGAAAGAAAACCACGGAGTTCATCACAACTCAAAATTAGAACAGTTTCATAATCCCTTCACTATCCAGATCCTTTCCCAGGCTCCCAATACACACTATGATTGGCCATTCAGCACACAGCAAAATCCCACACACCATAACCCCCAGGCCACTGCAAAGACTGGGGTGTGTTTGGTTGGGAGCTTGTGGCAATTCAAATTAGAAAATTTTCATCACCCCCTACACCACCCAGTCCCCTCCAGGTTTCCCATTTGATGCCACCATGATGGACTTACAATTAGCCATTTGTACAAATAAAGGCCCGACACACACCACAAACACTGTAACCCCTCCTGCCTCTATCAAGGCTGGGGTGTGTTTGGTTGCCAACTTGTGACAATTTAACTTGCAACATTTCTTGGTCCACATGCCACCCAGACCCCTCTGGGGTCTTACAAACCATGGTTGGCCAAGCGATTGACTGGCTTTTCTTGTCACATGTACCAAGATGCAGTAAAAAGTATCAGAGATAATAGGAACTGCAGATGCTGGAGAATCCGAGATAACAAGGTGTGGAGCTGGATGAACACAGCACGCCAAGCAGCATCATAGGAGCAGGAAAGCTTGACGTTTCAGGCCTATATCCTTCATCAGAAAGTAAAAAGTGTTGTTTTGTGTGCTATACAAAGTGCAGATAATTCCATGCAAAGTGCTTTGGGGTAGCAGAACAGAATGCATAATAGCGTTACAGCTACAGAAAAGGTGCACAGAGAGAGAGAGAGAGAGAGAGAGAGATCAGAATTAACATTTGCGAGGCCTGTTCAAAAGTCTGATAACAGTGGGGAAGAAGCTGTTCTTGGTCTATTCGCATGTGTATTCAAACTTTTATATTTTCTGCCTGACAGAGAGGGTGAAAGAGAGGATAACCAGAGTGTGTGGGGGTGGGGGATCTTTGATAATATTGTTTGCTTTCTTGAGGCAGTGGGAAGTATCGACGGAGTCAATGGATGGAACGCTGGTTTGTGTGATGGACTAGGCTATGCTCAAGACTCTCTATAGTTTCTTGTGTTTTTAGGAAGAGGAGTTGCCATTCCACACTGTGACGCATCCAAATAGGATGCTTTCTATAGTGCATCTATAAAAATTGCTAACAGTGGCATCCATTTTCTGCAAATCAAGATCCTACATGGCATGCTGGGATGTGCAGTTAGTGTTTGAACTGCTGGTGTAGACAGTATTGGCCAGGGTGCCATTCAAGCCCCTACCACCCATCCTCCCATCTGATATCTGTCTCTCCCCTGAAGTGATCCTAATTGTGTTACTGTCTCAGTGAATTGATTCCTGAACATTGATCCTTACTATGTTATGGTGTCACAACGAATTGATTCCTGAATATTGATCTTATTGATTTGTTCCCATTACAGATCCTTAAACTTTAATCATGAAGACGTAGCATTACACACACAGGTACTGTAGTCATGCAGATAGTTTTATACATTCTTAAACTGTAATTGTAACAATCTGTAGGCAGATGATTACAGTCTGTGTAATACTGCAAGCAAGTATTAGACAAACACACTTACTGTGACCTGAACATACACTTGTTTTCAGAATGATGAGGAGTACAGCAGAATAAGAAATAGGAGCAGGAGTCTGCCATTTGGCCCTTCACCCTGCCCCACCATTCGATCAGATCATGGCTGATCTGCCCCAGGCCTCAACTCCCCTTTCATACCAGCTCCTCATAGCACCCAACTCCCCAATATTTCAATTATCTACCTGCCTCCTTTTTAAATACTTTCAGTGATCTAGCCTCTTCAACTCCCTGAGATAGACAATTCCAGCCATTCACTAACCTCTGGGACTGGAGGATCTGAGTTACACACAGAGGCTGGATAGTCTGGGATCTTTTTCCCTGAAACATTGGAGGTTGAAGGGTGACCTTACAGAGGTTTATACAATCACACAGGGCATACATTTATTGAATAGCCAAGGTCTTTTCCCTAGGGTTGGGGAGTTCAAAACTAGAGGATATAATATTAAGCCGAGAGAAGAAAAATTTCAAAGGACGTGAGGGGCAACATTTCCACACAGAGGATGATTCATATGGGGAATGAACTGCCAGACGAAGTGGTGGATACAGGTAGTTACAACATTTAAAGGACATTTGGACAGGCACATGAATAGGAAAGCGCAAGGGAGAGAGAGCGAGTATGACAGAAGGTGAGAGCGAACGAGAGGATGAGAGCAACAGTGCAAGGGAGAGCCCAACATGTTCCCTTTAGAGTGAAACGTAGGGGCAAGATGCCCATGGATGGCCAGGGATATTCAAGTAGAAAGGAACCAAAACAATGGAGATCCTAGAGCAGTATAGGAAGTGCAGAGAGAAACAAGAAAGCAGTTGGAACAGCAAATAGGTGGCATGAGAAAACACTGGTCGGCACGATTAAGGAGAATCCCAAGATATTCTGCAAGTATATCAAGGGGAAGTGAATAACCAGGGAAAGGGCAGGGCTCATTAGGGACCAAGGGGGCTAGCTGTGCGTGAAGCCAGAGGATATTGGTGGAGTGTTAAAAGGGTACTTCACATCGGTCTTTACTCAGCAGAAAGATCATGTAGGTACAAAATTTGAGAAGATGGACTGTGAAGTTCTTGAACAGATTGATGAAAGAAGCGAGGAAGTGTTGGAGTTTTTGGCAGATTTAAGAGTGGAGAAATCCCCAGGTCCAGATGTGTTGGAGTCAGGAAACGAGGGAAGAAATTACAGGAGACTTAACCCAAATTTTTAAAATCATTTCTGGCCACAGAGGAGGGGCCAGAGGACTGGAGGACAGTTATCTTGGTTCCATTTTACAAGAAAGGTGGTAGTGATAGATAAGGGAACTATAGACCAGTGATTCTAACATCAGTGGTAGAGAAACTGTTGGAGAACATTAATTTCCACTCAAGGAAGCAGGGTTTGATCAGAGATAGTCAGCATGGCTTTGTTAGAGGGAGGTCATGCCCATCAAATCTGGTGGAATTTTGAGCAGGTACCCAAGTGAGGATACACTAGCTGATGGAGCTTATATGGAACTCAGCAAGGCCTTTGATTAGGTCCCACACAGGCAACTCAAAGAAGGCACGAGCTCATGGAATCCAAGGTAACTTGGCAGATTGGATCCAAACTTATCTTCGTGACAGGAAATAGAGTGGTGGTCGAAAGCTATTTGACTGGAGCATAGTGTGCAGTGGCATACCACAGGGATCAGTGCTCAGTCCCTTATTGTTTGCGGCATTCATAAATAATGCAGATGGGAACGTTCGGTGTAGAGAAAAGCTAAGCATGACACAGATTGGTTGACAGTGAGGAGGAAGGTGTTAGGTTATAGGAAGAAATAAACAGGTCAGTCAGATCAGTGGCATATAGAATTTAACAATGATAATTGTAAGGTGATACATTTTGGGAGCAACAGCAGGACAAGGGAATACTCAATGAATGGCAAGACACATGGAAGCTCAGAGGAACAGAGGGAATATAGGGTGCTGGTCTACATGTCCCTGAAGATGTAGAACAGGATTATAAAACAGTTAAGAAGGCACGTGGGACACTTGTCTTTATCAGTTATAGTGCAGATTATAAGAGCAGGGAGGGTATAGTGGAGCTGTACAGGACTTTGGTTAGGCCACTGGAATACTGTCATTCTGGTCATCACACTTTAAGTATGTGATTGCATTGGAGGGGGTGAAAAAGAGGTTCACCAGGAATGTTGCATGGGACGGAACGTTTCAGCTATGAAGAGAGGCTGGATAAGCTTCAGTTGTTTTCTTTGGAGCACAGAACATTGACAGGGGGACCTGATAGAGGTGTCTAAAATTATGAAGGGTGTGGACAGGGTGAATAGGAACAAGCTGTCCCCCTTAGTTGAAGGGATAATAACAAGGGGTCATAATTTAAAGTGAAAGGCAGGAAGTTTAGAGGGATTTGAGGAAAATGTTTTTCTATCCAGAGAGTGGAGGAGGTCTGGAATGCATGGCCTGGGAGCATTGTTGAGGCAGGAAACCTCACAACCTGTACAATATACTTGGTTGAGCACTTGAAGTGTCATAAAATTCAAGGCTATAGGCATGGTGCAGGAAAATGGTACTAGTGTTAAGTAGGTAGTCGTAGTTAGACTGAAGGGCCACTTCTGCACTGTATGACTCAATGAATGAGATGACCTTATTAAAACATAGTCAATTCTTAGGGGCAATGAGGTTGACAGATGCTATTCTGTTGTTTCCTGTTGTGGGAGAATCTTGAATCAGACAGCATAATCTGAGTAAGGGGTCATACATTTAAGATGGAGGTGAAGGTGAATTTCTTCTTTAAGGGTAGCAAACCTGTGGCATTCCTTATTGCAGAGGGCTGTAGAGGTTGAGTCATTATATATTCAAGGGTGAGATTGACAGATTTTTAAATCAAAGAAATGGGGAAGGGGCAGGAAAATGGAGTTGAAATTGGATGTTCTGGTAATGTCTTAGCAACAACCATCTCCAATATGACATAATCTAACCACTACTCTCAGATAATCAGTAGTGCAACCATGACTGAATTTCACATTATCAACATCCTGCAGGTTACCAATGATCAGAAACTCATCTGGACAAACAGTGGCTACAAACAGTGGCTACAAACAGCAGGTCAGAGGCTAGGAATATTGTGGTGAGTAACTCACCTCTTGACTCTCCCAACTTTGTTCATCATCTACAATGAACAACTCAGGAGTGTGATGGAATACTCCTCACTTGCCTGGATGAGTGCAGCTCCAAAACTCAAGAAACTGACGCCATCCAGGACAAAGCAGCCCACTTATTTGGCAGCACATCCATTCCCTCCACCAGTGACACTCAGTAGCAGCACTGTGTACTGTCTGCATGATGCACTGCAGAAATTCAAAAATCCTTAGATAGCACCTTCCAATCCCATGACCTGTTTCATCTAGAAGGACAAAGGCAGCAGATACACATGAACACGATTTGCAAGCTCCCCTCCAAGCCATTCACCCATCCTGACTTGGAAATACATAGTTGTTCCTTCACTGCTGTTGGGTCAAAATCCTGGAATTTCTTCCCTAACAGCATTGTGGGTCTACCTTCGGCACAAGGACTGCAGCAGATCAAGAAGGCAGCTCACCAACATAAACTCAAAGCGCAACAAAAAATGGGCAAAAAAATGCTGGCCCAATCAGTGACACCCACATCCCACAAGTGAGTCAACGAAAAAAAAACTCGGGTAACCTGCTGATATCTCTCACATCCCATATCCTCTCCACAGCTTATCTTTTACCTGACATAGCAAGAACTGCAGATGCTGAAGTCAGGGATAGCAAAGTGTGGAGCTGGAGGAACACAGCAGGCCAGACAGCATCGGAGGAACAGGAAAGCTGACATTTCAGGTTGGGATCCTTCTGCAGAAATGGGGACAGGCAGGGGAGCTCAGAAATAGAACACAGAACATCAAACAGTCCAGGCCGTTCAGCCCACGATGTTGTGCCGACCTATCATCCTACTAGATCAAACTACCCTGCATACCCTACAGTATGCTATCATCCATGTGCCTATCCAAGAGTTGCTTAAATGTCTCTAATGTATCAGACTCCACTACCATCGCCAGCAGCGCATTTCATGCACCCACCGCTGTGTAAAGAGCCGACCTCTGACATCTCCCCTTATACCTTCATCCAATCACCTTAAAATTATGCCCCCTCATAATGGTCATTTCCACCCTGGGAAAAAGTCTCTGGATACTTACTGGAGGAGGCCCAGTGTCACAATGACGCCACCTGCAAACTGGAGGAGCAACACCTCATGTTCTGCCTCGGTAGCCTACAACTTGATGGCCTGAACACGGATTTTACCAGTTTCAGTTTCCCCACCGCCAGCCTCATCCCATAACCAACCCTCCCCCTCATCCCTGCCTCCTTGACCTGACATAACCTGTCCATCTTCTTTCCCATCTATCTGCCCCTCCCACCTCACTGACCAATCCTGACCACTACCTACCTGCACTCACCTATCACCATCCCAAATACCTTCCCCAGCCCCACCTCTGCTCTCTGTTTATTTCCAAGCTCCCCTCCCCGTCCCCATTTCTGAAGAAGGATCCCAACCCAAAATGGCAGTTTTCCTGTTCCTCCAGCGACACACTTCGATTTCTGATGAAGGGTTTAGGCCCAAAACGTCAAGTTTTCCTGCTCCTATGATGCTGCTTGACCTGCTGTGTTCATCCAGCCCCATGCTTGTTATCTCGTTACCTTCTACCTAGTTTTGTTTCATTGGCAAACATGGATACATAAAGTTTCTATTTTGTAAGATAATGTTGACTTATTGTAATCATACTCTGCTTAAGTGTTTTCTTAGAACTTGCCAAATAAATTGATTCCAAAAAGGAATGGTTGATATCAGGCTAACTGGACAGGAGTTCACATGTTCTCTCTCCTTGGGTACAGCTGTTGACTTAGAAATCTAGGAATGTTGTGGAGTCTACAGGAATATGAATAATAATATGCAGCATTTCCACCATCTCTGCAGCTCTATATTTTTGAACCCTACACCAGTTTGAATTATTTGTTGAAATGTTTCCTTTTATTTACCAACATTCATTTTAGTCTATTTATTCAACCAGCCTTTACGTAAGTTTGAGGTGAAAACTGGCAATGTGTTTTATTAAAATTCTGTTGTAAGTAGATTGTCATGTTCAAACTTGTGGAATTCTATTGGATAAATGATCACTATTGCTCAGTGCATCCTTTACTGAGAGATTAATAATTAACCCTTCCTCATTACACAAGAGATCTGAAATAGCTTCAGTCCTTAGTACCACGACATATTGTTCCAGAAATGCACTCTGCAAACTCATCTGAGAGACCACCTTTGTCAATATGCTTTTTCTAGCCTATAAAGTCCCTACAATTAAACTATCTTTGTTACATGCACCAACAATACACCTATGTTGGTGCTTCCCAAACATTTTCTCACAGTGGCTCCATTTCAGGCCTTGAACATTGCCATGACTTCAGTTAGTGGAGCAGGAATCAAGCCTCAAAAGATGAAATATCTAGGTCACATCTACTTTTATAAAATGTGGATTAAAAGGACCATCACATCAATTAATAACTCATACGCAACTCCACAGCACATTGCTGACTTGGAGCCCCAAACCTCAAAATTATAATGCTCCTTACTATAGTACATTCCTTTCTTACTTCCTCCACCAAGATGCCATGGCCAGTTTGCTAATCATTTTTTTCAGTTCTAACTATCCCTGAGCCTCCTCTGCAGCAACCTTTGGGATCCCATACCTGCCTATTTGCAGTCATACCCTCTTGTTGCTGACCATAGGCCAAATCCAATGTACCTAGTTTAAAGGATTGCACCAGTCCCCTGGATTCAAGTACAAAAGTAACCAACTCCTAATACCTTAATATCTAAAACTCAGACTCCAGCTAATCAACACTGAGTCAAAAGGTATCCAGGCTACTATCAACACTACTGTCCCGCAGCTGTACACATACAGCCGCAACAAATCATCTTGCCCTGCCATTGTTTTATTTATCTAACAAGGCTTCAAGTTTAGAAATGTCACTCAATTGTTGACTCCTATCTAGTTAAACTATTTTAAGTTTATTCTCAAAATGTGAAATATTTCTTTCAGGCTTTTTGTACAAGGAGACAATTTTAAAAAGTCATATAACCAATCATATACCTGAGCACCTAATTTGTACCTTCACTCTTTGCAGACTGAGGATAAAGGTATGAAAAGCAACAACCGCAAAGTCAGCTTCCTGTCACAATAATTAACACCTCCTAGGCAACACCATTTGCAATCAACTGAACTTTTTTTTAATACAACTTCCAATTTTAAAATTCTGACTGTTCATCTAAGTTATAGCTTGAGCAAAAGTTAACAGTTTCATAACTGTATCAAATTCCCAAAATCCACCTCACTACATAGCACAGTTAAAGCTCCTTAACTCCATTGTGCTCCAACTCACCCCAAAAACAGTTTTAGAACTTTAGTCTTAACTCTTTCTTATTTTTATTTTCTATGAATGTGAGTCACTGTTCCCGTACAGAGCCCAAAGCTGCTATCGGTTTGAGTTTGTAAAACAATAAATCCTTTCCACAATCAGGTGATCTCACCAATAGCTGTTTAAATTTTAATTTAATAAAGAATAAAATTCAAGGGAAATTATAGTTAAACAGCAAACAGTTCAGCTGTCCAAAAATAAGCTTGACTCATTGGAGAATTTTAAAAAATACAAGAGCCTGATCTCAAGGATGTAAATGAGATTTCCTCATTCTTAATTCTATTATCTTAAAATTACAAAAACGATTTAGTGTAAAATACTGGGGGACAGTAATACATTTGTTCATCTATGTTTCAACTTCCTGCACAAAATCTTGACATGCTCAGGAATTTCAAAAGCTTCATTTAGACCACAGGCCTTAGGAAACATGTCTGGCTTTATTTTTTTTTGTAAATCCACATAATGATGCAAAAGTATGAGAAATCTGCATCCAAATTTCAATTACAATGCATTTTTTATAATTCAGTAAAGAATTTATAGTGTACATTTCAAAATGGCTAATGGATACAGTGAGATTTAAGGCAATAATCCAAACCCAGTGCATGCTAAAGTATTTCCACTTTAAGGATGTGAAAAATACATTGAGTTGAATAGTGCACTGCTTCCACATTCATCGAACTTCCTCCTTTGTGACAGCATAAAACAGAGTAAGGACACAACCATGTATAAAAAGATCAAATATGTATTTATATAGCATATTATAATCTCTCTCAGATGCATGCCAAAGAATATTGCTTCCTCATTGAAAAGGCAGAATGTACGATTTGATTTTTCATTTACAGTGGTCTGTAGCAGTTTGGTGGCTGGATTAAGATCACAAAAGCTGCATTGTCAACGTGGATCAGAATGGTTCTTATATGCTAACGGGATTGATACAGTGAATACAGAAACAATTTAACTGGTCAGCATATGCTCGTGGCTTCCAAATGTACTATTTCGTATGTGTTCAATTGAGGTGCTTAAACTTGTTCTTACTATCCCTTCACTTTGGTTATTGATAAGTGTCTCATTAGTGCTGTATAAGCTACAGAAAAGGCCTTTTATGCAGTAGGAGACTACTGTCCACGGTGACAACATTAAGGAAATGAACAAAGAGATCAAGAGTTCAAGGTACTCTTCCAATTTTAGCTTGGGAAGTCTAAGGACGAAGTATAATTGTATTCAATTGTAATTTCATGAGTTTTGGGAGTAAATGAGTATAAATATAAGAGAGCAACATTAGGCTTGGATGTGATGCCTCATGCTCGAGTTGTCTGTCAGAATTTGCACTTCGCTCATACACGAAGAATGACTGATTAAAATACTAGAACGGCGACAATACCCAGTGGAATCATACACCCAGCACAAATCGATTCCTCTGAAGCACACCAAAATAATGCCATGTTCAAACATACATATTGTGCTCAAGAAGAATGTGTTAAAATCTTATGATTTACAAATGAGAGCCTCGCGTTACCTTGACGACACCTAGCAATTATTAAGGTGTATAACCAACGCTGCTACCTTTAAAATTTTGGTGAAAGGTAATCAGCCTGAAATGTTATTGGTTGAACACAAATGCTGCTTGATCTGAATATTTCCAGCATTTTCTATTCTTTTTCATAACCTTGTTCAATTAGCTCCCAACATTTTATAGTCAAAGTCAAATGATTTAATTATTACCATTGTCCTAAAACACTTTATTCTCTCCTTTAACAGAACCACAAACTAAAAACCAGTGAGTTTTGTGCAATGTACCTCCACGTTCCATCTTTGGGAGACTGATAAACAAGATAAGTTAGGCACCAGGCAATTTTAAGAAGGTAGCAACTGTCAACCGCCACTCAGATTTGACCACAGAATCACAAAGATTTTGCTGTTAATTCAATAAAGTGTTTAGTCTAATACAGCACAAAAATCAGAATGACTTTAAATTCTGAGTAAATATTAAGAATTTAAGACACTTCAAAACCATGGAATTATTTCACTCATCTCATCTCCACATTGATTTAGGCAGTCAAGGTGTTTCTTCTTTGAGCACTTACATAGTCTTTCTGACTTAACTCATATCTGCTAAAGCATTTTCAACCTTCAGGTGAAAAATGATGTTTTGGCAAGAGACCTAATGGTATCAGTCCTTGCATTTCAGTTCTCCATGTCAATTTTCAGCTGGAGTATTGAGAGGATGCTGTGGCTTGAATTGAAAATATTGAGCAATAAGAACCTTAATTTCGAACTGATTATGAGATAGGAAAGCTGACAGTCTCAACTTGATAAGTTGGATCAGATGATTTTGAATTTGTGCCAGGGCAGAATTTTGAGAGGGGAATTTTGTGCATCTGTTTTATCAATAATTAACCCAATATAGAAAATTAGGGAATAGTTCAGAGTCAAGTCTCACTCTATTAGTGCCATACACACTAACATCCACAGATATGCAAACAGTTGCCAAGCAGTAATAGACTGAAGTCTGGAAGACCATAATGTTACTTCAGTAATCAGTCTGTTTATCTGGAGAATTTGGAAATCAGTATTACAAGCAAGCATTTACGCAGGCTAACTTGAAATTGTGCTGGCAAAATTACACATGAATGTACCATGAATGGGAGAACAACAAAAAACAAAACATTTCCTCATGTGTTAACAAGAAGTCTTGTTATTGGTTGCTGGATAGCATTTCATCTGTGTTCTCCCAGGGAGTAGGACAAACTAGAGTAAAGGTTTAAACAAAGAAAGTCTAATACAGATTTGATCAAATATTATGCTTCGTTCTAAAGAATAGTAAAACTTATGTCAAATCAGTCAGCATCAGCAATGTCACATGCAAAGCATCAAATTTTATCCATACGTGTAACTTGCTTAGACTTCTGGGAAATACCTTTTCACTGATACAGCAAGGTGTAGAGCTGGATGAACACAGCAGGCCAAGCAGCATCAGAGGAGCAGGCCTGCTGTGTTCATCCAGCTCTACACCTTGTTATCTCAGATTCTCCAGTATGGGCAGTTCCTACGATCTCTAATACCTTTTCACTGTCAGTTTCCAACTCACAAGGAGTAAAATTTGATTAAACTGTCAACTAATTATTCCAAAGTCAAACTGTAGCAACATAGATTATTCTCTGGCTGCAGGCTATTAAACTGCAGCTTGTGGAATGAGAAGAGGTGAGAAAAGAAAGATAAAAAGGGAGATGGGAGGAAGGAGTACTGTAGTAACGTAAACTCCTTGATCACCTCCTGCCTGTTTCTCCATTCTGTTATAGTTGATCTGGGCCCAACTCCACCATCTTTCATAACCTAACTGAGTAAATACTTATTGACCTTAGTCTTGAAAAATTTAATTGGTTCAAGATCTGTACCCTTTTGCAGAAGGAAACTAAATTTCACTAAATTTGAACGTAAAACCTATTTCCTACTTTCACTTCTGATGGCTTAGCTGGAATTTCACATCTTTGAAATTGCATTCAAGTCCCCAAATAGAGAAAATAGTTACTCTATAACTGCCCTACTGAAATCTCTTTATACATTACACCCCAATACGGTACCTCAATGGAATACAATGCACGTTTCTGCATCTCACCCTCAACTTAGCCCTTTAAATTCATGTACCATTCTGGCATATCTATGCATAATCCCTCCCAAGGTCTTTCACTGGTTTGTTCTCACAAACAAATGTTGCACTCTACAACAGTCTAGGCAAGTTTCTGTGCAACTGATACAAATCTCATTCCTTTCCTTTTGAGATTAAAGCCAACATTCTATTCGCCTTGTTACCTTCTGTACAGCGTATTAACATACGGTAAATTATGCACATGAACACTCAATCCTTTTGCTCCTCAATTGTTATTATACACGCACCATGGGGAAAATATTGTGGATTTATCTTGATTCAATCCAAACTGAATGGGCTCTCTCAAACAAATGCCACAGAATTGGCAAAATGATGTAACAATGTAATATCCTGCTTTCCTCTCTAAAAGTTATCATACCTCTTAACTTCATATCATTTGCAAACCAGATATAGAACTTCCTATGCCCTCATCTAAGGCACAAAAGGGAGGCCTCAGTGTAGATCATTATGAAACACCACATCACACTATGCCACAAATAAAGCATTTTAATTTCAGTGAATCATATCAACCAGTCAATTAATAACCTACACCACAAGGTGAACTCCAATCACTGTACTCTCATTGTTGGTACTAATTTTGTACTCAACCTTACCAAATTCTGTCTGTATCCCCAGGTACACAATATTCACGAAATTACCCTTTCACCATATTAGTGGTCTTACAAAGTTCAGTGAGATTAGTTGGCCATGCGTTATTTTGTGAAAGATTCATAGCCCAACTGTCTTGAAGCAGAAGTGCCCCAAGATATGTCCAGAAACCACAACATAAAGAATGCAACATTTTTGTACAACTGTCTTACGTGATTTCAAGACAGTATTTTAAGTTGAAATATTTTCCCTAACATTTTTCATTTCAGTTAAATCAATATCAATTGACATCTGACATATTTGTGGCAAACACAAATGCACATTTAAAAAAAGATTCCACAACAAACAAATAGAATCATTGACATGACTGATATCCATTTTTTCCGATGAATCCTGAGCAACTTTACCTCGAAGAGTTAGAAGGTTTGAAGATCTGTTCAAATGGTCAGATAATGTCCGGCAGCAAAGCCTTTGCATTGATGAAAAAGATCAAGGTGACATAACAGCTTACCTACAAATGCTTGTTTCTTTTTATTAAATAATGCAGAATTATTATATCCATGCACAGGATCTATTGGAATCAAGAGGTGTAACTTGGACCTAACTGGTAACAAAATGTCAGTGAAAGCTGCTCTTTATTTGAAAATCCACCAAATTTTCCCCTAACATACATTTTTTTTTCAATTAAACAAAATATATTCTGCAAAGACAGTGCAGCAAAATTTTGCAAAGTTCATGTACTGAATTGCCTTAAGCTCAAGCCATCCTTCACACCAGTGATGCAAACAGAGTTTATGTTATATACAGTGAGCACCGATCAACAGTGCTTTGTGTTACATTTTATCTTGCTTTACTTTTTAAAAAAATTCTACACAGAAACTATTCCCTCATTTCCAACTTTGTGTAAACAAGTCTTCTCAGAACCAACCAAGTGAAGACACCATGTGTGGACATTTAAACAAACATTTTAAGTGTTCTGAGATCTGCATATGATTTGGAGTCCTATGGAGGTAGAGGATCTTCGTGAACTGAAGGCAATTCTTTACATTCTAGTCAGGAAAGGCAGCATTAAACTCTGATGTAAAATAATGACATGCTGAGCATAGAAAGGCCCTCCCAATTATGCTAATGCCAAAATACAAAAGTAGTAGTTTGCAAGTCAATAACTGTTCCATTGCAAAATCCTAGGCACAGAATTAACTACATTGATTAATACATTATTCATTCTAAATTCCATACAAATGCAGGATTGAGAATCTGCCTACAAATAATTGTACAAGGGTAAGTAAACTGAGTTGTAGAATATTTAGTGCTTCATCTTTCAATTAACTGCATTTTCCATTCAAACTCATGTTTCCATCTAACCTGATGAAGCATGCACATTCATATTAATCCTCACAGAAAGCATCTGATGCAATATTGTTACTTAATCTGACAGTCATAAATAAATATAAACATAGTACACAAGGAATGTCTACTGCAAACTTGAATAAAAAGTAAAATTCCGAATTAATAATTTTAGCATGATTATTCTGTGAAAGTGAAAGAAAAACTGATACTTGGTGTACATACAAAAGTTACATAATTTACTGCTGCTTTTCAAAGAATACCCTACCAAATCCTGATAATTTACAATCCAGCAGCTCTTAGCCATAATCTTATCGTTCTTCAAGCCGTCAATTCTAAATCAATAAAAGTTTCACTCAGCATGAGAACATAACTATTTGATGTTTTGTATGGCATTATTGGTTGGAACAATTTAAAATCATGATTGGCTGATGACCGATTCAATCAAATTAAGTCTTTCCACTTGCTGCTTACGTTGATACATCAACATGTGTTTTCCAATAAACCTTTCACCTTGGCCATTCTGCAATCTTGTTATTATCCATGTTGAGAACATCCTTATGGAAGATAGTTTCACAAACAGCGAGTATTTTGCAAGAAGAATAAAATTTGCTGCTTAGCACTTATCTTCTCAGAATGGTTCCGTTTGATGCCATTACATAAACTGTATCTGGAAAAGATGACAATTGAAATAGCAGGGCAAAAATCAGACAAATAAGACTTCCATACAGTAAAACGTTAATTTCAGGTTTCCTTGAAAATCACAAACTTCTCTATAAGTACAAATTCTTTACCAAAAAATTAATTTTCAAATTGAAATCAGTTTCTATATGCAAGATAAGGATACTCAGTACACAACATATTTTAGCCAGGCAATTTGTGAAAGAAGTTGTAAAAAGCTTAAGAAACCACCCCGTACACCCACCAAATAAAAAAGTGAGAACTTTGGACTTTAAACTATCTTATTAATAATAGGTGTGAAGTGCATTATGGACCTATTATTGATTAAAAACACTATACAAAGTCCAAGTAACAAATTCTGTCTGTAACGCTTTCTATAGATGAAGCGTGAAACCACTGTATTAATAGGAAGTACTGTATGTATTTGGAAATCTTATTTTTTGTACAATTTTGAGATGCATTTGAAACTTATGATTGTGGGCAAGTGGAAAACTAAACAAACCAACACGTAAATTCACTAACAGAGTCTTACTGTCAGAATTAGTTTGTTGAGCTACAACCACCACAAAAAAACTGCATGCTAATTAAAGTACTAACAGTACATACGCAAAAGGAATGAACAGAATTACAAATTTCTATAAAGCACAAGTACACCATGACATACATACAACAGGAAGGCTCTTTGAACATACCTTGTGCGTGATAACCAAATACTGTAACAACACTGCTATTATAACTGGCTTAGTCTGATGGTTTTAAGGTGCTTGCTCTGAACATTGCTTAACATAGAAAACATAGATATACACTTATTACTCCATGAATACCTTGTCTTTTCTACAAGAAATCCTTGAGAGAGAGCTCTGCAAACGGATCCTTTCCAGGAGCTCTAGGAGGACTTTGATTAGAAGGACTTGAGGCTGTAGGCAACTATTTCAGAAAGCGAAGAAAGAAAGTGAAAGCAGAAAATGCAAAGAGTTGGACATGAGAATTCAGTGACAGCAGTGCAGAACTGTCATTTTAGCAATAAAGCCACTTTTTTGCAAGGATTAAAGTTTTGTGCAAGTATAGATAAACAGATTAACTTTTAAAATTCATACTGTAATTTAGGAACGAAGGTTTTAGCTGTTAGGATTTAAGACAAAGGCGTTAGCAAAGGAGTAGCTAGAATTTAACCAAACCAATACTGTAAGACACATGCAGCACTTCCATTTCCTAACTAAATCTGGTCAAAGTTGTACCTGTAGGCACCTCAAATTTAAACATTTGAGGGTTTGAAATATATAATTTTAGAAAGAAATCCAAACCTTAGGTTTCTGTTGTAAATTTGATTCTCCAAGAAGGGAAAGGGGAATTAAACAGCATAACTACACAACATACTTGGAAAATAATTGAATACAATGCATCTCCCCACAAGATGGAGAAATACAACTGAACAGGTAATTCAGGAAAAAAATTTCTGTTTTTCACCTTGACTTTATGTAGTGCAGGAAGAGGAAAATTAAACAGGAATGTTAGGTGGAAGTTGAATGATAAAAACAATTATCCTACATTAAGTGTTTAAAAATAAAATCAGAACTATTCAAGAATAGTTTTGAGAGGATTACAACAGATCAAAGTCATAACAACTTCCAACTTTAACACAGGAATGAGGTGTAGTGAGACAAAAAGGGCTGAACTGAAGAAAGAGACATTAAAAGCCATAAAAGACAAGGATCTTATAAGCGTAGAATGTCTAGAGTGCAGAAAAAGGCCACTTGGCCCATCGAGTCTGCACTGACCCTACGAAGGGTAATCTACCTACACTCACCCCCCCACCCTACCCCACAATCCTGCATCTACCGTTACTAATCCGGCCTGCACATGCCTGGACAGTACAAGACAATTTAGATGGCTGATCCAATTAACCAGATGTTTGGACCGGGGGAGGAATCCAGAACACCCAGCAGAAACCCATGCAGACAGACTTCGGCAGAACATCCACAAACTCCACACAAACGTCCAAGGCTAGAATCAAACCAGGTTCCTGGTGCTATAAGGCAACAATGCTAACCACCATGCCATCATGCCACCCTAAAATTCAACTGATTTTGGGAGAAAATTTCAGAATGTAGGAACAGTGTATCTGAAAATATGACTGTTGTATGATGAAGGCAAACACAAGTCAGGAAATCAAAATTTTTGGAAGGTGGGTTGCAGGACTGGTGGAGCTTCGATACTGAAGGGAGGACATGGATGAGACCATCGGAAATGTAAACATGGGGATTACAGTTTTAAGTTCAGGTGTCATGAGTCGAGTTTAAAGAAAACTGATCTTCAGAGGATGGGGGCTGCAGTGCAGCATTGGAAAAGTCATGTCATTAAGGGACTGAGCATATTCAATGCCTGGAGGGTGGAATTAGTGGCAAAGTTACTGAATTTCTTGCATAATACAAACATCATGGCTTCAATTTTGATAATGTCTAACTGAGGAAATTGCAGCTGATGTGAAACTGACAAAATAAGCAAAGTCATCAAAGAAGCAGTAGAACAGCACAGTTAAGTGCCATCAGTGTAGTGCAGAAGCTGACCATTTTTGATAATGGTGACAAGGTTCAGTTCTTTGTTGAAAAGTGAGGGAGCAAAGAATAGATCCTGGAGGGACTCCAGTCAACAACACAACGGCAAGGGAAAGGTAGGAAGAGAACAGATGGACTAGTTTTGGATTTAACAAACCATGTAGTCTCATTAAGCCAAACAACACAGGTGAGTGAAGGCATCGTATTAAGGAGTGACGGGGAAATACAACACAGTCATAGTCACAGAGGATGAGACTTTAGGGCAATAATCGGAGATCTTAAATGTACAATGCTTACGACATGAAGTTGTGGGAAAGATCTGGTTGTCTAGTGATAATTCCTTTGGTAAACATTTACAAACTATTCTAACATGGTAGCTAGGAAGAGAAGTTGTATGCTCAATGAGGTAGCAGGATTGCTTCATAGAATAGGTGGCAATTCAAAGCAATCTACTCCACACAATACATTTGCTCCTAGCTTGCTAGGCATCAAAGTTCATCATCTGTGAAAAGTAACTGGTTGCATTACAATGCTGACCTTCAAGACAAACCCATAGTTAAAATCTTTTGTGACATGTGTTCAATACACTCTCACTATCAATTGTTTCATTGACCATTTACAAATTACATCAACCGAACCCAATAACTTAAATTGTCTCATGCTACACAGAAGCCTAAAGGGCACTGTCTGAAGAAACACAAGATTAGAAACTTGCATTTAACACAATTTAGAACCTGAAATGTCCAATATGATAACCAAAATCCTCACCACAGCAACAAGTATAGAAGCACATTGAGAAAAAAAATAAGACAACCTGATTAAACAAAACCTTCATGCCAATTAAGATCCTAAAACTTGGTTTAAACTTGAAGCAAATCAACATGCAACTCAAATCATAAACCAAGAACAGCTAGTGGGTGAATATTTGGTGACTTAAATGGAGTTCACATCTAAGTATTGCTTTGTTTATTACACATAGCTTTATTTGAGAAATTGTTGGATTAATAATCAGTGTTAAGCTTCATGACTGAATGGGACAATGTGCTGAAAATCAAGGTTCACTACTGCTGTAGTTGTTACAAACATATAAACATTTAACCAAATTATCCATATTCCACAATTTACCCAACTGACAAACTCCGGTTCAAAGAAAATAGTCACCATGTTCCTGTACTTAAAATAATTGTTTATTACAAACAAAGTATTTTTAACTATTGATAATTAGGAAATACCAATTGCTAACTTACAACTTCACAACTCAATCCCTTCTTAAATTCTCCCCTTCTCATTCAGGCAGACAAAAATAGACAGGACGAAGATATTAAGTGTGGAAAAAGCAAAAAAAAGGGAAACATTGTTTGATAGCACCAATCTAAATCACAAGATTCAATAACTTCCTTTCTCTTCCCTTCAATTCCTTTTTACTTTTTTGCTGTTGACATGTTTGTGCACTGGGGCTCTCTTTCATTTAATTATTGAGAAATCATTCTTTAACTGTCATTAAAGCCAATTTATTTCTCCTTCAATTGGGGCTTTTCGAAGAAAGGCAAGTTGAAGACTGCTCCCTGTTTATGGAGACTTTTAGAGCCTCCACACAGGAAAGGGAGAGAGACAGTTTTTTTTTTTTAAAATCCTTCCCCTTTATAGACTAGGTGGTTCTCATCTTGCACTGGCTCCACACAAGCCAGGTCACCTGGTCAGGAATCAGAATGTTTATGTCAGGTAGTTATTCTCCTCAGTTCAGAACCCACTGGCTCTACGCTGTTTACTATCGACATGACTGTTCTAGGGAAATGCAATAGTTTGTACAATTCACAATGTACTCCAGTGAACATTACTCAGTGTCCTTGGTTTTTAGTAGTATCATCCTTCTTTACACCACAGTTCAAAAACAAAGAAAAGTAGGATAAGGCGCGGGGGCGGGGGGTGGTGGTGGTGGTGGTGGTGCATTTTCAGGACAGCAATCTCTAACTAGCTGAATACCACATGAATCGTTGCTGAGGTCACATTTACAATAGATAATCAATGATTTGTTCAAGGAAAGTGAATGTACGACAGCCAAGTTTGTGACACAAAAATAGTTGGGAAGGCAAGTGGTGATGACGACTCAAGAATCTGCTGAAGGATGTAGGCAGGTTAAGTGAATGGGTAAAAAAACTTGGCAGATGGACTACAATGTGGGAAAAGGTGAGGTTATGAACAAAGGGAGGATTATTTAAATGAATAAAAAGACTACAGAAGGCTACAGTCCAGAAAGATTTAAGAGTCCTTGTGCATACATCTCAAAAAGCCAACACACATGCAGCAAGTAATAGAGAAGGCAAATGGAATTGGCCTTTATTTCAATGGGAATGAAGTATAAAAATACAGAAGTCTTGCTATAAAAGGGTCTTGCGCCTGTCATGACAAGATCATAATTATGGCCTGTTACAAATCAACACTCCCTAAAATAGCAGCAGCTACCCACTGCAACTCTAGCAAGAAAACTACCTTGCTTGCTATGCACCACTTGTATGCAGTCATGAATCTGAAGGTGTTATTTTTCACTCATGTAGAATTTACATACAAATTATTAATTCTATTATTCTTACTAATTCTGGGGGTCTGCCTTTTAGTGATCACAAATGGCATGCAAAAGAACAAGTGTCAGACAGCTCTGTCACTGTCAAATGTCTGAGTGCTGAATTTCGGGATTTCATCCAGTTATCGGGTAGCTGATTTTTGGTTTTGTGTAGAATTTACTTTCACTGCCTTTGGGGGCTCGTTCCCCTAGGGGGCAGATCAAGATTTGCCCAAGAATTGTTTCTGTCTCCACCAAAGCTGCCCGACTGCTGAATATTTGCAACACTTTCCGATTATACATTTTCGCAACCAAAAGCACAAAGTGTAAAGGCTCCTCATAATACACATGAACTGAAGACATAAAAGTCTAGTTTTCATGAAGAAAAATAATAAAACAATAGAACATGATCCTCTGGTTAAAAATTCAAGAATCCTATGTATAAAAATGAAATGACATGTTTAGTTTCTAAGTAGAAAGTAGAAACCCAGATACAGATAACCAATCATCACCACAAAATCTCTACAGTGTGCAAGTCGGTCATTTGGCCCATCAAGTCTGCACCAACCCTCTGAAGAACATACCACGCAGAATCACTACCCTACCCTAAACCTGTAACCCTGCACATCCCTGGACACTACTGGCAATTTAGCATGACCAATCCACTTAAACTGCAGAGTTTTGGACTAAGGGAAGAAACCGGAACACCTGGAGGAAACCCATGCAGACAGCAGGAGAAGGTGTAAACTCCACACAGACAGTCATGCAAGGCTAGAATTGAACCTGGGTCCCTAGCATTGTGAGGCAGCAGTGCTAACCACTGAGCCATCATGCTACCCGAATTGCAAAACAAAAATGAATTTATGCACTGGTCTAAAACTGTTTTTAACACTATTAACTACTTAAAAAATGTCACTTAGTACTACAAACACTGAGGTTGTTGATTTGCTTGCCGATTTGGCTTGTTTTCATTCAGACATTTCATCACCATGCCAGGTGACGTCACTGGAGCCTCCAATGAAGCAATATTGTTCTACTCCGTTTGGAATTTACACTGTCAGGTCCATTATGGTAAGTACTGTCATTTCTGGCTTTGATCTGTATCGGTTTGTATATGGGGTCCAATTCTACATGTTTGTTGATTGGATTACGGGTGGAGAACCATGCTTCTAGGAATTCCTGTGCATGTCTATGTTTGGCTTGGGCTATTATGGTTACCTTGTCCCAGTTAAACTGATGGCCTTCATTGTCTGACTGAACTGACATTATGGAGAGTTCGTCATGCCGTTTTGTTGCTAGCTGACATTTGTATATTCCGATGGCTAGTTTCTTTCCTGTCTGTCCGATGAAGTCTTTGTGGCAGTTGTTGCATGGTATTTTGTAAACCACATTGGTTTTTGAAACGTCTGAACAAAGACAAGCCAGCTTGGCGAGCAAGTCAACAACCTCAACCACAACCCGAGATACAGATCTTTGCCAATACTTTAAACTACAAATACTTGTATTTTACTAAATTAACATGGACTTCATGACAAACAAATTGAAGCACAATAATCCTATTTGTTCATTTCCATTTGAATATGTAAAAGATAATAGTCTAATAGAAGCACCATAGTTTAAAATCAATGCAATAGTCCAAAAGTATCAAATTATTAGACATCTTAAAAAAAAAAACCACTACAATACCTGTGCTCCAGGTACAGAACTGAAAGGATTTGATGGTCTCATGGCTGGTTGGGTGTACATCATTGTTTGTTGCGTCATCATAGGCATAGTTCCCATTGCAGGTGGCTAATGAATAAAAAATCCATGAAACAATTTCAAAGACAGATTTTCCACCCTACAACTAGATGCAAAAAAACAAAAACCCTTAAATTCCACAGCATTTAAAAGTACATTAGAGTCATAGAGCTATGCAGCATGGAAACAGACCCTTTGGCCAAATTTGTCCATGCCAACCAGGTTTCCTAAACTGAACTAGCCCCATATCCCCCTAAGCCTTTCCTATCCACGTACCTGTCCAAATGTCCTATGAAAATGTTGTCATTGTACTCGCCTCTACCACTTCCTCTGCCAGCTTGTTCCATTTATGCACCACCCTTGTGAAAAGGTTTCCCCTCAGGGCCCTTTGGGTAGTTGTGGATTCCCCTATCCTGGTGAAAAAAAAAGACTTTGGCTGTTCACCTTATCAATGACCCTGATGATTCATGAATTTCTATAACCTCATCCCCTCGGCTCCAAGGAGAAAAGCCTAGCCAGCTTCTCCTTATAACTCAAACCCTCTAGTCTCTCTATCATCCTTGTGAATCTTCTTTTCCCACCCTTTCTAGTTTAATAACAGCCTTCCTATGGCAGTATGACCAGAATTATACACAGTACTCCAAATATAGCCTTACCAATGACTTGTATAACCATAACATGTCCCAACTCCTGTATCAATGCTCTGACCAATGCAGGTAAGCGTGCCAAAAGACAACTCTCCATCACCATGCCTCCCTCTGACGCCACTTTCAAGGAACTATATACCTGCACCCCTAGGTCTCCCTGTTTGACAACACTCTCCAAGGCCCTCCTAAGTCCTGCCCTGGCTTGTCCTACCAAAATGTAACCCCTCACATTTATCTAAATTAGACTCCATCTGCCATTCCTTGGTCCACAAGCCCAATTGGTCAAGATCCTGTTGTAGTATTAGATAACCTTCTTCACTGTCGACTTTACCACCAATTTTGGTGTCATCTGCAAACTTACTAACTACGCCTCCTATATTCTCATCCAAGTAGTTTACATAAATGACTAATGACAGTAGGCCCAATTGTTTGCAGCTTAAATGTGATAGCAAATACACAAAGCACACAGACCTGAATTATTTTCAAAACTGTGGAAGAATCACCTTTTAGATTACTAAGTTGACGTATACATACCCCAATCTCTCAAGTACAGTACTCCATGGTTCACAACACTTCACCACAAATAATATAAAACTTAGGAGTTAATATGCTATTTTGGCCAACGCAAACTACCTTCAACACAAGTTGTAGACAATAGTTTTTGATATGTGACTAATTTTCCTAAAGAAAGGATATTTGTATGCAAGTTTAAGAACAGCAGATCACATCAGGATGCCGTAATTTAGATGAATACTGTGCTACTTAGAACAGCATATGAACTAAATGGAAATAATTTGTAGTAAAGAATTCTACATGATGCAAACATTAATCATTTGTTACAAATAGATTGCTATGACTTTTCCCATCAAAGATGGAATTATTCAATTAAATTTTCATTTTGCTTCCCACACATACCATGCCATATCCCATCACTGCTGTCGGTGTTGTTGCTGGGTAAGCCATTATGGGGGGGGCCTAAGAGAAGATAATTTGAACACATGAAAGCAAAACAGCATTTACAATTAATCTTTACTACTATAGATAATAAGAACATGGTCTTCAAACAGCTTTGAAATTTAAAGAGTCATGCAACTATCTCATCAATATTTCCTACATACCAAATAGCAAAGAGAACTTGCATTTCTGCACCAATCAAACATAGCCAAGCATTTTACGCAGAATAAATTACTTGGAAGAGCAACCACTTATCTGGTCAGCAAAACAAAACACGGTCAAATCCAATCCGTTAATTTGGCAGAGACTGTGACTTAAATATTGAATATTTGAGTCACATGCAGATAGGATAGTGAAGGCAGCGTTTAGTATGTTGCCTTTATTGGTCAGCGCATTGAGTATATGAGTCGGGAGGTAATGTTGTGGCTGTACAGGACATTGGTTAGGCCACTTTTGGAATAGTATGCAGTTCTTGTCTCCCTGTTATTGGAAGGAGGTTGTGAAACTTGAAAGGGTTCAGAAAACATTTACAAGAATGTTGCCAGGGTGGGAGGATTTGAGCTACAGGGAGAGGCTTAATACGCTGGGGCTATTTTGCCTGGGTCATCAAAGGCTGAGGAGTGACCTTATAGAGGTTTATAAAATCATGAGGGGAATGGATAGGGTGAATAAACAAGGTATTTTCCCCAGGGTGGGGGGAGTCCAAAACTAGATGGCATAGATTTAAGGTGGGAAAAGGAAGTTTTAAAAAGGACCTAAGGGGCAACTTTTTCCACAGAGGGTGGTGCACGTATGGAATGAAGTGCCCCCAACGATGAGGTGCAGGCTAGTACAAATGTAATGTTTAAAAGGCATCCAGATGGGAGCATGAATAGGTGGGGTTTAGAAGGATACAGGCCAAAAGCTAGCAAACGGGACGAGATAAACTTAGGAATCTGGTCAGCTTGGATGAGTTGGACCAAAGGGTCTGTTTCTGTACAACTCTGACTATGACACACGACATTTAGGAAGTACAAGCAGCTCGGCAAGATGGAGGGCCAGCTGTGTTAATAAATGATATTATTAGCACAAAGAGTGCGTAACCCAAGTTCAACAAATCTGGATAAAGAAGAGTTTTGTTTGGAGATGTGAAATGATAATGACAAGAAGTCACTTATGGGAATGGCGTACATGTCCCCTATTGTCACCACATGGTTATACAGAGTATAAAGAAACAAAGAAAGGAGCACGTCAGAAATAAACATCAATGGTCATGCAGTTTTTTTTTTAAACAAAGTGACTGGAAAAAATATCAGATGGTCAAAAATAGCCAAGATGACAAATCTACTGTATGCTTTCAGGAAAGTTTCTTAAACCAGAACATTTGGGGCTAACCAAAGAGCAAGCTACACTAGCTGATGTGATGTGGCAAATTAGACATCGGGATGGGTCGAGAGAAATGCACTCGGGTATTTAAAGGAATATATGAGAACATACTGAATAGATATAGCACATACAAAACAAAAAAGGGAAAGAATTAAAAGGGAAGACCCACCATCTGCAGTTAACTAAAAGGGTTAAAGATAGTATAAAACTTGGAGCAAAAAATGGATCCTGAAATGTGCAAGGAATTATACTAACAACCAATTTAGGAGATATCAGTTGGGCACTCTGTGTAGTGCAATGCTTCTGCCTTGTCTTATGCACTGACGGGCTGGGCTCTCCATTTATTGAGGGTGGGGATATTTGTTGACTGTCCTTTTAATTTTTGATTGTCCACCACCACTTACAACAGGCTTAGATTTGATCTGTCGGTTTTGGAATGGCTTGGCCCTGACTGCCATCTGCTGTTTGTACTGTTTAGTTGTTTTGTGGCTTAATGGTATTGGAGGAATGGAGGAAATGCTAGCCATGAGGGAGGAGCTTGTGTTCGTGTTCAGTACAATTCTACTGCTGATGGCCCAGTGGTTCATGGATGCCCTGTCTGGAGTTGCTAGATCTGTTCAAAATCTATCCCCTTTCACATGGTGATACTGCCACATAACACAACGGAGTGTATTCTCAACGGGACTTTATCTCCACTAGGATTGTGCAGTGGTCACTCCTACTGATTGTATTGTGGACAGACGTATCTGCAGCAGGCAAACTGGGTAGGATGAGGGCAGGTATGTTTTGCTCGTTAGTTCCTTCACCACCTGCTGCACACAGAGGTTAGCAACAATGAACTTTAGGACTTGACCAGTTTGGTCAATAGGCCTTTCTTGAAATATAGGATGAGAAGGTGGTGCTGAGTGGTTGGACCATTGTAGGTGTGGTTCAGCAAGAACAATTAACTGTCAGCCTTGGTTTGCAGATAAGGCAACTGGACTCTGACTAGATAGGTTGCTTTAAGGGGATTGCAAAGTCTGACATACTTCTTAACCCCTTTTACTCCCCTGCACTAAACAAGAGGTATTTGCCAAGTTTGTACTCCTTCATTCATACTTCTCTATCTGAAATCAGCATTGAACAAGACAACGAAGGCCCTGAAAGCACATCTAGCAGATCTAGCACATGTATATTGTGGAATATCGGACAACCTGACAGATTTTTATCAACAACGTTCATGGATGGTAGCACTACATAATCAAGGCACATACATATATGTCTATAAACCTGACAATGGGACTGCAGTAGTCATACTCAGCAATATGACTACATCAGCTAAATGTGTCTTGTGCTCAAAGATGGCTCCATGATGATGGCTACAGGACCTACTACTACAAAGACTGCATATCCACACCTCAGGGCAAATTGCAAAGATACTTGTAGACTTGTGCAAGGATATACTTAATAGGATTTGGCTCCAAAGCTCACACATGTATGGTTTATCCAAAAGACAAAAATGACATTCCTTAACACCCTATTCTACACAATGTGCATTGACCAAAAGGTTGTGAGCTGTTGTAGCCATTTTTAATTTGTCCTTCCACCAAAGAGAAGGATTTTGTAAAGACCACACAAGACATCATAGCAACAACAATTTTCTGAGGAAGGGTCTAGGCCCGAGGTGTCGGCTTTCCTGCTCCTCCGGTGCTGCTCGGCCTGCTGCATTCGCCCAGCTCTGCAACTTGGTGTCTCATAGCAACAACATATCCATGTGTTCTTTCAGTATTGCTAAATAAGCTGGCAATGTACAACTTAAAGAAGCCATTGACATTTGCATTACTTCACTATATTGTAGCAACATAAATATGCCACTAGTGTCTAAACGCGCTCATCAATTCATTAATTTAGCAACTCATGCAATTCAGTTCAGTTTCAATGATACCATACACACATACAAGTAGATGGTATTGCCATGGGATCCAGTCTCGACTTAGGTCTTGCCAACATCTTCATATCTTATCACGATAAGTATGTCTATGACAGATTGACCACTAATGTCTCACCTCTTGGATATGTCCGACATGTAGATACACACACTATATATTTGAATCCGTAGCAACAACAAATTTCATTACGTAACTTAAACTCCATCCTCTGTTCACGTTGACCACTGAAGTGAAGACCTTACCTCAACATCTCAGTTGAGAAATCTGGCAACAGGGTCTCTAGGTATCTGCTAAAAGTCTACGTTAACTGGTTAATACATACATCAAAAATCCTACAGTTCCAAGTGCTACAAAACCAATCTTATTAGCAAGCTCTACTGAATTGACACACTGCTCTACAAAGTCAACTCAAATCAAACTGAGCATGGAAATTGGAAATAACGTATGGGCCCCCCCCCCCCCCCCAGGCCCAGTTATTTAAGCAGTGAATGGCAATCTGCAGATTGTTAACGGGACAATGTTGGTTCAAGCAACAATTTATTTGGAAAAAAAAAATCACTTTGGCAATAGCCCAACAGAATAAATTTGAGATAAGGTAACAAGGCTGCTTCAGAAACCAAACAGAAATTGGAACGAAGAAATTGAAACCTACAAAAGAGCTGCTCAAAGTAAAATGTTAAAATAGCTGTGGTATTGACAGGAGACTTGGTAGGGCAGACAGAGGGAGTGTCCCCCTTGTGGCAGAGTCGAGGGCCAGAGGGCATACCCCAAGTTTGGGCAGAGAGAGAAAGTGAAATATGTTCTCCCAGGCAGTGGTGAATCTCTGGAGTTCTTTACCACAGAGGGTTGTGTTGGCTGGGTCATTAAAAATGTTCAAGGCTAAGAAAGACAGATTTCAGTAAAGAGCATCAAGTATAATGCTGTAATCAGGAAAGTGGAGTTGAGGCTCATCAGATCAGTAATAATCTCATTGAATGACAGAGCAGGGTCGATGGGCTGAATGATCTACTTCTGCTTCTACATTTTATGCTCTGATGGTATTGTGCCAAAGCTTCTCTGATGACAGCTGTTCTGCAAGAAAGGTTAAGCAGATGCACCAAAGGGAAGAAAGGAGAAGGAGCTTTGAAAATGGAAATTTGCATTAAAAAATATACTGAAGAGGTAGGTTCCACTCCCATTCAAATCAACATGCAAATGTCCTGTGGCATGTGAAAATAAGTGACAACATTTTATGATATTGAAAGCAAGTTCCCCTTACTTACAAATGTGTTTGACTATTCACCCACAAGGGCATCACGGAGATCCAAATTTTGTCTGGATTCAATATCCACACATGCAAAGGTATGATACAGTATTAACACTTCAAAATGCAGCAATCTAGCATGTATTTTCTTGTTCAATAACAGCCATTTATACTATCAGGTTAAGTAAAACTGATTTTGAATTATCACAATTAAATAGAGATTAAACATTACTTCGATGGAAACAATGAAGCTCAACCAATTTGACGACTTCAGAAGAGAAGTTCTGAAAAAGTCACCTCAGTTAATTCAGTTTCTCCCTCCAAAGACTGCTACACCTGCTGACTATATGAGCACTACATTTTCATTTCAGATCCGCAGCATCTGGAGTATTTTGCTTTTAACGAAGTTCAAACTGATTAAATCAACATCAATTCTAAATTTTCCTTTACCTGCTATCAAACAGATCTATATGTTAGAAATACGGTTCATGACATTAACTCCTTTTGCTGCAGAATCTACATCCATTGAATAAAGTTTTATATTTTATTTACCAAAGTATTTAGTAATCCAGAAATACAGCGAGGAAAAAGAGAACTGAGTCTATTAGCTGTGTATATTCTTGAATTAATGCTAAAATCATGCAATTTTTTTTCATATACTACATTTTGAAAATAAGATGCTTTGCAGCTTATACTGGCGGGGTTTCTTTTGGCTAAAGGAATTAAATTAAAATCTACTGACCATTTTGGTCATTTTCACAATATTCATTTCTTTTACAATCAGTACCAAATGAAAACAAGTATATAGTACTTTTACTGCGTTAACTTTAAGAGTAGATCTGTGGGTGAGCTTTCTTTACTTAAAGCTTCTTTTCCAGGATGTGGGCATCACTAGCAAAGCCAATATTTCTTCTCAACCCTGTCGTCCAGTTGTGTGGCTAGCTAAGCTATTTCAGGAGTAGTTAAGAATTAACTTCAGAGCTGAGGGTCTGAAGGGACATATACTCTAGACCAAATAAGGATGACAGATTTCCTTCCTTAAAAAGGGACAACAGTGAACCAGGTGGGTGAAATCAACCACAGTTTCACAAAGCTAGGTTTATATTCTGGATTTAAATTAGTTTAAATTAAATTCCATCAACTGCCAGGATAGAAACTCAGCCAGTCCATCAGTCTGGTGCTCTGGATTACAGGGACACTATCATAGCACAATCGTAGCGCAGGACTGCATTTTACCTACAAAACCAGCTAATCCTTCTGGCAGGAAACTTGCCTGCTGAAACTGAACTGCCACCCATGATGTGAATTCAAACTAAAAAATCAGATCAGAATAATTGTAGCTACAAGTTGTTCACTATACGCTGATAGTCATTCATTCTGGACAAGTCAGACACTAAGTCAGCAAACAAACAAACAAACAAACAAACAAAAAAAAAGCACAATTCCTAAAGAAAATAGCTTATGAAGGAATGCAAATTCATTGAACCTCAAAAACAAAAAGAATTGAAACCTAGCACATTATTCTTTGAAAAGGCCTAAAGCTGATATTTAGTTATATCAGTCACATTTGGCTTACACTTTACCAACCTTCACAACAATAAATGTTCATTCAGAGATAGTGGGAACTGCTGATGCTAGAGTCTGAGATAACAAGGTGTGGAGCTGGATGAACACAGCAGGCCAGGCACCATCAGAAGAGCAGGAATGCTGATGTTTCGGGTCTGGACCCTTCTTCAGAAAACGGGGGAGGGGAGGGGGGGGCTCTGAAATAAAGAGAGAGAGGGGGAGGTGATGATAGAAGGTGGATACTGGAGCAGATAGGTGGAGAGAAGACAGACAGGTCAAGGAGCTGGGGATGAAGCTAGCAGAGGTGAGTGTAGAACATCGAACAGTACAGCACAGTACAGGCCCTTCAGCCCACAATGTTGTGTCGAACTTTTACCCTAAACCCAAGGTCTATCTAACCTCCACCCCTACCTTATACTATCATATATAATGCCTCTCTAATTGCCACTTAAATCCCCCTAATGAGGCCGACTCTACTACCCTCTCTGGCAACGCACCCTGAATCTACCTCTACTCACTTTAAAACTATGCCCCTTTGTAATAGCTACCTCCACCCTAGGAAAAAGTCTCTGGCTGTCCACTCTACCTATACCTCTGATCATTTTGTACACCTTTACCAAGTCACCTCTCATCCTTCGTCGTTCTAAAGAGAAAAGCCCTAGAGCTCTCATAAGACTTCCTCATAAGACCTTCCCTCCATTCTAGGCAACGTCCTGGTAAATCTCCTCTGCACCTTTTCCAATGCTTCCACATCTTTCCTGCAATGAGGTGACCAGAATTGGACACAATACTCCAGATGTGGCCAAACCAGGCTTTTGTACAGCTGGAGCATAACTTCACAGCTCTTGAACTCAGTCCCTCTATTAATGAGAGCGAACACACCATATGCCTTCTTAACAACTCTATCCACCTGGCTGGCAGCTTTCAGGGAACTGTGGACATGAACCCCAAGATCTCTCTGTTCCTCCACACTGCCAAGAATCTTTCCGTTAACCCTGTATTCTGCTTTCGAGTTTGTTCTTCCAAAATGAATCACCTCACACTTTTCAGGGTTAAACTCCATTTTCTCAGCCCAGCTCTGCATCCTATCAATGTCCCTTTGTAACCTAGAACAGCCCTCCTTAGGTAGGCAGGGAGTTGGGATGGGGATTGGTCAGTGAGGAGGGAGGGAGGGGTGGATTGGTGGGAGGGAAGACAGACAAGTCAAGAAGGTGGGGATGAAGCTAGTAGAGATGAGAGTGTAGGTAGGAAGTGGGGGTGGGGGTAGGGCATGAACGGAAGTGGGTGCCAGAGGCTGGTGCAACTGCAATATTTAATTAACATTGTACCTGTATGGGTACATGAATAGGAAGTGTTTAGGGATATGGTTCAAATGCTGGCAAATGGGACTCGACCAGTTTAGGATATCTGGCCAGCACGCGCGGGTTGGACCAAAAGGGTCTGTTTCCATGCTGTATAACTGTATGACTTTAGACTGATTCAGACAGTTCAGAACACTAAGATGATAGCAGATCAAAGACATAACCTTTGCAACAAGCTTTCAACTTAATAGTGATTAACAAAAGCTTTATGGTAAAATAGTTTATTTCACTTATGCATTGAGGAAAATGCATGCCATTCCACTTTCCAAAAAGAAAACAATTGCAACATGCAAATATTTAGTTAGACTGAGTTCTTATAAAATGACCAATTCAGCGATTGTTCAAGAAGGGTAAATCAACAACCGGCTTTACAAGAATTAAAAAAGAAACTTTTCCTTTCTAAAAGCAAAAAAAGAAAAATTTACTTTAATAAACACCTTTAGCTTGATTAAGATTCTTTACAATATGCTACTTTGTGACCAGAGAAAATTAAAATTTTCCGTGGATATGTTCTTTTTCAATCATCATTGTATTTCTATCTCAGTATGTGTGATTGGGCTGTCATGTGACAGGTACAGCAACACATCATTCTCATATTTTAAAGATGATACGAATTAAGATAGCAAGATATCTCCATCATTAGTATTTTTTCTATGGTATCCATTAGCTTTCTTCAAGAGGACCCAACACAACTTTCCAATTCCAGACAGTTTATGGGCAGGCTGACATACCTACTATTAAGGGATTCTAATACGCAAAAGACAAATACTGGAGCTTATTCAGCCAAATCAGCTCATCACCCCATTTATTAAGGCACTGGTTTGAAGAGTTGCATGTAGCCAAATGGGAAGAATCCAAGCACTCAATAAAACATTTACCAAACTGGTTGATTAATGGTGTATCCTGGATTATGACAAATATACCGTCAGGTAACTATTTACCACACAGGACTGATACAAATTCAAATTTTCATCAGTAAGAACTTTCATCATGGAGTCACCTGGACTCAAAGAAATACAAGCTCATCTATCTACCTTGCATCCCCCAAGGAACACGATCCTTAAATGGTTGAGACATTTGATTGCAGAGTTAAAGCCAACATGCTTTTGACTTGGTGTTAAAATTCTTTGCTGTCATTATTTCCGACTAAGAGGCACTATCTAACTACAATGAGCACCAAGAGTCTTTGGAAATCACTACCTGAAAAAAGCTGGCAGGATCTCAATGTCAATTTTGGAAAAGTTGTGAAAACTGGCCAGGGATGACTATGCTTTTAAAAAACACTAATTTCACCACATGTACCATAAAATTACCGTATTAAGTAGATTTCTGCATTTCCAAGAAGGATTTACAAGAGACAATAGAATTTAATCTGTAAACTTATTACATAGAATACTTTCTAATGACAAGAATTACTAGTAATTACTATCCTCAAGTTTTAGAGAAACACAAATCTACACAACTTCATTCTATGTCAAATGTCAGACATTTCTACAGAATGTGTACATAATTTGGTTGAAGTCACATTTGCATGCAAAAATAGCAAAGAGAAGTCTTGATCTCTAAGTAATTCCATTTCTTGGGAAATGAGAGGCTGTTTTATCCTGGCAATAAAGGATGCATTTCGCTTTCAGATAAAATGGGCATTCCACAAGCTTTTAAATTTAATTTCACTGAGACCAATAGACTTCCCAAGCCTTTTGTTAGGACCAACACTAATAAAGTCGGGGTTCATTGCCAATCTTGCACAGCCGCCAAAAAGCTATGGCTGAGCTGGCTTTTCCTATTGCTATTATCCATGTGGCATTAGGTACACCCTACGGTGCTGTTTGGAAGAGAATTTGAGGATTTTGACTTGGTGACAAAGTTCCAAGTCACAATAGTCTTTCACTCAGTGTAAAGCCTACAGGTAGCAGCATTCCAACACATATGCTACCCTTGTCCCTTTAGGCAGTAAAGATGCCAGGCTTCAAACTTTATGTCACAGGAACCTAAGTTGCTGCAGTCTACCTTAGAGATGGTAACACACTACCACCATTGTATATTAGTGGTGGAGAAAATCAGTGTTTGAGGTGGAGCATGATGCTGATGGTTTGGGTGGCGGAGGGTGGTTTAATTTAGCAGTGGTAGTAATGAGGATGTCCAAAATGTTCAAGATGGTCTTTGCCTGGCACTTGTGTTACACAAATGTTATTTGCCACTTAGAAGCCCAAACCTAAGTGTTATCTGGCTTCGAGTGGACAACTACGCTATTCGTCTCATCTTTTTCCATTAGAAAGGACATGTTAACTTATATTTACCTAATGCCTTTATAATCAGACCCACAAAAACTGTCAGCCAGTCAAACATTAGGCAGCATGGTGGTTCAGTGGTTAGCACTACTACCTCACAATGCCAGGGACCCAGGTTCAACTCCAGCCTTGCATGACTCAATGTGTAGAGCTTGTACATTCTCCCCATGGTTTCCTCCAGGTGCTCTGGTTTCCTCCCACAGTCCAAAGATGTGCAGGTTTGGTGGATTGTCCATGCTAAATAGCCCATATAGCGTCCAGGGATGTGTAGGTTAGGTGGATTAGCCATGGGAAATGCAGGGTTACAGGGATAGGGTAGGGGGTTGGGTCTGGGTGGGATGCTCTTTGGGAGAGTCAGTGTGGACTTGTTAGGTGGAATGGCCTATTCCCACACTGTAGGGATTCTGTGGAGTTAGTGATAATGATGTATTACTTTAGAAGCTTTACTTGTTTGCTTTATCTTGCCAGCTAACTTAAAAAACTGGCACCCCAACAATTACTATGAACATACTGCAAAATTGGATCAATTTTTTTCTTTTTACAGACATCCCATAGTTAATTTAGAGTTTTTCGAAAAAAAAAACGAATAATTGACAGTTTTTGCGTCCAGTTTTTCTATTATTGTGGTGCCCAAATGTTGCGCTGATTTATGCAAAATTTAAACTGTGACATTGTGTGAAGTGTCTATAAAGCGTAACATCCGACATGTAAATGACAGAACCATTCTGTTTTTAAGCTTTAGAAGGTACAATTATGTTACAACAATCTGTATATTTTCAAGTCAGTGAGATCAAAGTTCTGTCAGCACATAGCAAGGAATTTGATACAATGCCACACAACTGACTTGTGGGAAATGTTTAGCTCTTGGAATAAAGGGAACAGAGATTCGGAATTGGCTGAATGACGGGAAATAGAACAGTGATTCATGGATTTACAATGGAGGAAGATGCATAAGGAAGCTCCCAAGGAATCGTATCAGAGATAAAAGGTACTGCAGATGCTGGAGAATCCGAGATAACAAGCATGGGGCTGGATGAACACAGCAGGTCAAGCAGCATCATAGGAGCAGGAAAACTTGACGTTTCGGGCCTAAACCCTTCATCAGAAATGGGGGAGGGGAAGAGGGTTCTGAAATAAATAGGGAGAGAGGGGGAGGTGGATAGAAGATGGATAGAGGAGAGGATAGGTGGAGAGGAGGCAGACAAGTCGAAGAGGCGGGGATAGAGCCAGTAACGGTGAGTGTAGGTAGGGGGGTAGGGAGGACGGACAAGTCAAGGGGGCGGGATAGAACAAAGAACAAAGAAGAAAACTTACAGCCCAGGAACAGGCCCTTCAGCCCTCCAAGCCTGTGCCAATCCAAATCCACTGTCTAAACCTATCGCCCAATTCCTAAGGATCTGTATTCCTCTGCTCCCCACCTACTCATGCATCTGTCCAGACACACCTTAAATGAATCTACCGTGCCTGCCTCTACTACCTCTGCTGGCAACACGTTCCAGGGATGATGTTAGTAGATGGGAGATGGGGGTGTGGCTTGAGGTGAGAGGAAAAACAGGTTAGGGAGGTGGAGATGAGCTAGGCTGGTTTTGGGATGCATCATCCTCCGACAGTTCCGCCATCTGCAATCAGACCCCACCACCAAAGACATTTTCCCTCCCCACCCTTATCTGCCTTCCGGAGGGACCACTCCCTCCGCGACTCCCTTGTCCACTCCACACTCCCCTCCAGCCCCACCGCACCCGGCACTTTTCCCTGCAACCACAGGAAGTGCTACACCTGGCCCCACACCTCCTCCCTCACCCCAATCCCAGGCCCCAAGAAGACATTCCACATCAGGCAGAGGTTTACCTGCACATCTGCCAATGTGGTATACCGCATCCGCTGTACCCGTTGTGGCTTCCTCTACATCGGGGAAACCAAGCGTCGGCGTGGGGACCGCTTTGCAGAACACCTGCGCTCAGTTCGCAACAAACAACTGCACCTCCCAGTCGCAAACCATTTCAACTCCCCCTCCCATTCCTCAGATGACATGTCCATCCTGGGCCTCCTGCAATGCCACAGTGATGCCACCTGAAGGCTGCAGGAACAGCAAATCACATTCAGCCTGGGAACCCTGCAGCCCAATGGCATCAATGTGGATTTCACAAGCTTCAAAATCTCCCCTCCCCCAACCGCATCCCAAAACCAGCCCAGCTCATCTCCACCTCCCTAACCTGTTTTTCCTCTCACCCCAAGCCACACCCCCATCTCCCATCTACTAACATCATCTGCCCCCTTGACCTGTCCGTCCTCCCTGGACTGACCTATCTCCTCCCTAACCCCCTACCTACACTCACCTTTACTGGCTCTATCCCCGCCTCTTCGACTTGTCTGCCTCCTCTCCACCTATCCTCTCCTCTATCCATCCTCTATCCGCCTCCCCCTCTCTCCCTATTTATTTCAGAACCCTCTTCCCCTCCCCCATTTCTGATGAAGGGTCTAGGCCCGAAACGTCAAGTTTTCCTGCTCCTATGATGCTGCTTGACCTGCTGTGTTCATCTAGCCCCATGCTTGTTATCCCCAGGAATCGTGTTGGGATTTCAAAGCTTATGAATAATATGAAACTTAGCAGCATTGTGAACCGTGAGCAGGATAGCTTAAAAGGAACAAGTTGATGGAATAGGTGTGCAGATGGCAATAAAGTCAATGCACAGATTTGAAGTGAGTCATTTGGTGGGAGTAACATGGAGAAACAATTGAAAATAAACAACACAATTCTAAAGGAGGTGTAAGTGTCAGAGCTGAGGGACCCGCGTTACCTATGTACAGAAGTCATTGAAGGTGGCAAGATAAGATGAGAGTGTGGTTTAGAAAACACACAGTATTTATGACATTATTAATAGAAACACTGCATGGAGGAACAACAAGGTTATGTATAACTTGGTTAACCCCTGATTCACACTCAACTCTCCATGAGTGTGTCCAGCTCTGAGTAGTGCACTTGGCAGAGCGCTAGAGAGTGCAGAAAATATTCAAAGAATGATTCCAGGGCTGAGGGCATCAGTTATGAGAAAAATTGAAAATTTTGGGGAGACAAAACAGTGAATACTTCTATCAAGTATTCTAAGTCATGAGGGGTTTGGACAGAATAGATAGGAAGAAACTGCTCCCACTCATGGGAGTATCAAAGACAAGAGGGCACAGACTTTAAGTAATTAGAAAAAGAAACCAAAGTAATGAGAAATACTTCTGTGGAAAGCAAGATCTGGAATGCACTGTTCAATTGAAGTTCAAAAGGAGAAGATTTATTTGAAAAGAAGAAATGCACAGGGTTAAGAGGAGAATTTGGGAGATGGCTACACACAAATTTCTCAGTCAGAGGGCCACTACAGATATGAATAATCTCCCTCTGTGTTGAAAGAAATTCTATGATTTGGCGATCAACTGACATGCTTCCACTTAATTGCTATGTACAGTACAAAGAACTGTCATGTCCTAGCAGTTAAGATATTCCCAAAAATCCAAATAATAAAAGCTGAAGTCAGCAGCTTAGAAAAAAGGCAACAAAATCAGAAACAAAATTTCATAAGTTTCAGTTATAAAAAGCAAAACATACACAATAAACCAAATATACTTGACTTAAATAAAACTTACATTGTAAAACAGTAAATTTGTCACATTTCTAGAATTATGAATACTAAAAACTTTCAGTAAACTGATTTTTGCTTTGGTACAAGCTGTAGTGAATTATTCTCGATTGTGACATTTCACAAATTTTGTATTTATTATGTTTACAATAACCACTTCAATTACTCTGCCCAAGCTGAGAATTTGTAATGATTGACAAAAGTCGTGCTAGTAACAAAAAAAAAACTCCCGCTTCTCTTCACCTTCTCTATGAAAAAATTCCATCAAAAGCCTTTCGTAAACTTTATAACTTACCATTGTAGCAGGATTCCAGGTAGTAGTAGGAGCAAGCTTTGGCTGCCAGTTGGTTCCTCCAGTCAACTTCTTTTCCCCAGGCTGGTTCCAATGAAGATCACTTCTTAGGCAAAGGATAATCATTTAATCAATGGTTCTCCACTTGGGTGTGTTAATCAGGCATCACAATACCTTCATGCACATTTGGTCTGTTATTTGATTGAACCAACTAAACAGCAGGCAGGTAAAATTGTATAGGCCCCTTGAGGCAAAGGAATTGTAGCCATAAAACTAAACTGAAGCCAAACATTTCACAGAACAGCATCTCTTCACCTCAGTGATAATTATGTTCAAGCAAAGACTGCTCTGCCTCAGCTTTAAAGATCATTGATGCAGGCTAGCATCAAAATTGGTTTCAACCTATTCTTAGTGTCCAGTGGGTACATAGATTTTATAAGCTCTTGCCATGGACAGTGTTGCTAAATAGCATAAAGGCTGTTCCTTGAGTAATATACTTTTATAACCAGTCCCATGGACTGGTGTGTTCAGCAAATCCTGTAATACAATGACGATCACAAACTCATCTCAACAAATAATGAGACTTGGAATGTGTCACTGGATTTAGACTGCTGAACAACTGGATAAAATCAAGTTTAAAAAAATCCTGGGTAAAGCTCCCAGGCATAGTCATCCATGAAGAAAGGTAGAATACACAAAGCCTAATTTTAATATATTGACAGTGAGACTAGGTTTTTTGCATTTTATTTATCAATTTTAAGGTGTCTTTTTAAAAGGTTGTTTCTTTGTAATTACGATTCAAGCAAGTGAAAATTTAAAAGGAGAAAGAAAACACACAAACCAAGATCAAAAAATGCAACCCACTGACTGAAATTGAATTTAAAACCATGTAATTTAGAATCCACAAACTGAGATTCTGCTGGCAAGTCACTAAAACATAAAATGGACTACACTTGGATATTATATGGTACATTCCCCTCATTCAACTGAAGTGCCACTCTAGCGTATTTTTTACAACAAGTCAGTATTCATTTTTTGTGTTTAGCAAGCTGTATCAAGTATCTTGAGACAATTTTAAATGTATTTGTGATCACTTACCAAGAGATGTAAGATACAATAATGATCCAAGTACTGAAGGATTTAGGCTAGTTAAAAAATATTGAACTAAAAACATGCTTTCAGGGTTCCATCATTAATGCTCCAATTTGTGTACACACAGTAAGTCGCGCAGGTTCATTAGATTGCTGCATTGAAAAGCCGCCAAAAAGAACCAGTTTCAGTTGTTTTGATAAACATGCATTTAGATTGTTCTTACTTTTTTGTGGATCCATTTCCAATTCCCAAGTCTGCAATATATGAAAATAATATGCATTACTTAATTTGCACTTAGCAAACACTGGTAAAAGCATAATTGCATGCAGTGATAATACTTACTGCCTACAAGGTTGGCCAACGACGAATCCAAATCTTCTCCTACAAGCTTGCCTGGTTGCTGCTTTGCAAGTGGCTGAGACTGATTCTGCAAAGCGATTGTTGGTTTCAAGAGTCCACCTAATCCATCAAAGTCTTTGGAGGTCAGTAATGCAATATAATTAGAAAAAAAAATTGCTGGCACAACACTTAGTACTCAACCTTTCAAACTTTATTGGTAAAATGTGAAGTCCCAACTCACCCATTTAAGCATGCCAAGCAAAGCCAAGGACCCATATGTATGGATGGTAGGGGAAAAAAAAAAGATTAGAATAGCATAATATGTTTGTAAAACAAGCCATAAAATACAACTAAAGCATTACATTTGTACTGATTATATATTGACAAAAGGATTTAAAAAAAAAAATAACAGTTTGATGCTGCTTTCAGCCATACTTGAAAAATATCCAGTGTAGCAACATGCAGGGAATAGACTAATAGTACTGCATGCAAGCAAAAAGGACTGGACAAGATAAAATGAAAGATATGCAAATATGCTTGATGATTATTAAATAATTTTCTGGCAGTGTTTCAAATACTTGTTTGAACACCATTACAACATATACCATTAAAAATCTCAAAATTATTGTTGTACAAAGTTTAAAAGTAAAACTAAGACATAGGTAGCCCTGACTGAGAAACACTCGCTCCTCCACATGCCCTAAAACTTTCACTGTATTCTCTATACAATAACTGAAGTGTCATTATTAACTGACTTGGAAAATAGATATCTCAACACCATTGTCACTTGAGCTAATTAAATTGAAACTCTAGATGTATTTAGCTTCTAATTTTTAGAAACAATGTCTACAATAACACATTTAAAAATTATAATTTTAAGATGAATTAATATGGACAGTAGTTATCAGAATGGGACATGATATCATTGTTAATAATTCCTTTGGAAAAGTATTGCAACGTAAATTGTTTTGGCTTAAAATAATAAATTAAATGAGCCAAAGTCAACTTTATGACGTCCAATGTACCATTGTGCCTTTATTTCGGCTTGGTTATGTATTGCAATTTTTGAAGGTCATGTTCTCTGGATGCAAATAACAGCGGTATATGCACAATTCTTTAAAGCAAACAGGTCAATAATTTATATTGTACATTTATTATGCACCTTCATGAAGAACAGATTGTACATGCACAAAATCTCATCACCCACAGTGGCAGAGCAGGGCAATCAACTAGGAATTCCAATTTATAGAATGACACTGCCATATTTGGTCAGATTATTCTTCCCCAATCAATGGGGTATACAAAAAGTGATGTTTCAAACTGTAGTGTTCAACTGGAAGCAGCCAAGAAACAATTCAAAGTAATTAAGCATTATAGATCCAATTAACACAATTAAAAGATTGAACAAAGGCTAACCCATCAAAATAACAGAATCGGGGCCATAGCTAATTGAAGTTCTATCCTTATTTAGAAAGCTACCTGTTTCAATCTGCTGAAACTGCAGAGATCAGGAAGCCAATGCAGTAAGAGAAACTGTAGCTAAGCGAAGAATAGATCAGAGTGATGCACATCAAGGAGTCCCTTGGGGAAGTTGTCAGCACAACACGTTAAGGAAGAGACTGGGAAGTAGCAGTGAGACAGAAACACTAAACACTTTAACTGGTGGAAAATTTACCTGTTAAATAATTCCCAAATGCTTGTAAAATGTGAGTGAACAAAATTTACCAGCTGGCTATCAATTGTACATGGCTACTTTCTCTAGCCACTCCAAAAAAAATTAACCAAAATTTTGTTTCCCCAGTTAATTAATTTTTAAAAACTAAGATCAGCCTTATATTTCCCATTATTCTCAATTTTACGCACTGACGGTCAAAACTGTGAGCAATTGAGAATTCACAAACTACTTTTAAATGGTGGTGAGAGTAGTGCTAATAATCAACATTCAATCACGAACTGGCGCCAGGAAGGCTCGGAAGCAGATCAAAATCTTAGTGTTGAAACTAAGCAACAGTAGTACAAACAGAAAATAGACACTCAATTTAGAAGTTTATAACACTCAGTTTGGTTTCAAGTGAACCAAACAGGCAATGAGTAAACTAGAGCCTCCTCACAAGTATCTCATGAGTAATTCAATCAGGATCCTTAGAAAACAAGATCGTGTAGACTAGTTCCAAACCATCGTAATTATAGTTAAAATAATCTTCAGCTTAAGTCAGGATCTCTGAAAAGCTCATTACCTCCTGGACGCAAACCTATTGCCAGATTATGAAATCAGCTAGTTATCCTATTAACTCAGAGGCAAGTGGTTCAGTTCTTAAATGTTTCAAAGTAGACTAATCTCACATAGGTCTGCTCCAATCATGAACATAAAGTAATATCTGACTGTACCAGGCTAAACGCTACGCAGGCTTTGGTTGCAACTTCACAAATTTTGATGGTTTGATTATGTTGAGCTCCTATGCAGCATTCACAACAGAATCAATCCATCCTCAACACTACTCCATCAAATGAGACAAGTGTGCAGTTCCAAATGAAGCCTTGTATTCCAAAATGAGTGAGGGGAAATAAAATCAGCTGTGCCAAAGCACTTATTTCCTTTCCCAAAGGGAGAGGGATCCAGGTGATCCTCTCTCTTAATCAAAGTTAATGCTATTTGTTATACAAACTGGCAAAGAAAGAAAGAGGGTGATGGATGATATCATGGTGTAAAATGTTTTCCAGTTAAATATTAGACGCCAATTTCAGTAAAAGGAATTGCATTAGCATAAACATAGAAAAATTATTTGATAAATTTGTGGCACTCCATATAACGAAGACAATATCCTTACCACCAGAATCAACGATGCTGTTGGTTGTGGAAGTTGATTTGGTCCCAAATACGGACTCAAAGTCAACATTAAGGCTTGTTGATGGTGCCTGAGTAGCTGGCGAGGGATTGAACCCTAAAAATACAACCAAGCATTGTTATTATAGATTGGATAATTCAATAACATACAAAAAATGGCCTTAAGAATAAGAAGGCTTAACTGAATTATGAAGTTTTATCTCAATGCATGAACAAAATTGTGCATTTAGTTAAACATCTGCTCTTGACGACATTGATAAATGTGACTGAGCGGTTTCTAAATCTTGAAACAATATTTTTACACATGTTCTAGAAACAAAGAAGCATTCCACAAAAAAAAAAAAAAAATCTTCAACACTAGGCAGCACAGTGGCTCAGTGGTTAGCACTGCTGCCTCACAGCACCAGGGACGCAGGTTCAATTCCACCCTCGGGCACATTCTCCCCGTCTGTGTGGGTTTCCTCTGGGTACTCCGGTTTCCTCCCACAGTCTAAAGATGTGCAGGTTAGGTGAATTGGCCATGCTAAATTGCCTGTAGTGTTCAAGGAAGTGTAGCTTAGTGGGTTCTAGGGGGATGGTCTGGGTAGGAGGCTCCAAGGGTCAGTGTGGACTTGTTGGGCCGAATGGCCTTTTTCCACACTGTAGGGATTCTATGATCTATGCCTATGCTAGCTAACATCAGTGAGGCCTCTGACGAAGCGATGTTGTTCTACTCCACTTGGAATTTATATTGTCCGGTCTGTCATGATGAGCAGTATCAGTTCTGGCTTTGTTCTATGTGGGTTTGTATATGGGATCCAATTCTACATGCTGTTGATTGCATTATGGTTTGAGAACCATGCCTCTAGGAATTCCTGTGCATGTCTATTCCAGACTACACGAACATCAGCTAGCAGCAAAACGACACAACAAACTTTCCTTAACATTGTCCAAGTGTACCAACGTCACCACAGTAGCCCCAGCCAAAAATAGACATGCACGGGAATTCCTAGCAGTAGGGTTCTCAACCCATTATGCAAAATCAACAAACATATAGAATTGGACCCCATTTACAAACCCATACAGAACATAACTGGAAATGACACTGCTCATCATAACGGACCACACAGTATAAATTCCAAGCAGAGTAGAACATCGCTTCAGAGGCCTCACTGATGATGTTACCTAGCATGGTGACAAAACGTCTGAACAAAAACAAATCAGCTTGGCGAGCAAGTCAGCAACCACATTGGCAAGGGAGTTTCTGTTCTTAACAGAATTCCTGCCTACAGAATGCAGAAATGAGAATTACTTCAACCAACAAGAAAAATGGCACGGTGAATGTAGATATACACTCTGAACTTGTGTGGTTGGTATGAATGCAACATGATTAAGCATTGCAACAGCAGTAAAACAAAAAACTGCCTGAAGAAAGAATGTGGAGCAGTAATTCAATGATTAAAATAACTGTTAATATCAGAGTCTTTATAATACAAACAGTGTAGGCTTGTACCCACTGAAGTTTAGCAGGGTAGAAGATGACTTGTTTGAAACAAGACATTTCCTCTTGTGCAAGAATCTAGAGCAAGGGTCAGAAGTTAAAATAAGGGTCTGCCCATTAAAGACAAAGACAAGGAATTTTTTTCTCCTCACAATGGGTTTATGAGTCTTTCTTCCTTAAAAGGCAATGGAAGCAGAGTCTTTGGACATCAAGGTAGAGATAGATAGGTTCTAGTAAAGCAAGTCAGTGAAAGGTTGTTGCAGGAGGAAATGGAGTAATCAAATCAGCCACAATCTTATTGACTGGCACAGCAGGCTTGAGGGCCAAGTGGCTGAATCCCACTCAACTCAATATCAGAAGTAACATGACTAAGACACAGAATGAAGCAGCTGATCTAGTTGGAATGTGGAACTTGCTATCACATAGGGTAACTGAAGTAACTAGCTTATTTGCCTTAAGAGACAGTTAATTAACCAGCTGAAAGAGAAACAAAGAGAAGCACATACAGATAAAGTTAGATTGAATATGGTGGGAATAGGTTTTTGTAAAACATCAACATGAACAGGCCAAATGGTCTATGTGGCCTTTTTTCTAGGTTGTAGATTCTAAGTAATGTAACGTAACACAAGAATATGGCAACAGTGGCTCAATGGTCTGTAGCACTGCTGCCTCACAGTGCTAAGAACCCAGGTTCAATTCCAGCCTTAGATGACTGTCTGCATGGAGTCTGTGCATTCTACTAGTGTCTACGTGGATTTCCTCCAGGTGCTCCAGTTTCCTCCCAGAGTCCAAAGATGCACAGGTTAGGTGGATTCACCATGCTCAATTGCCCATAGTGTCCAGGGATGTGCAGGCTCCGTGGGCTCTACACAGCCCTTCAATCCACCACTAATTAAAAGTTTGTCTGTCTATCTACCTCAAATTTATTCACTGCACTCTGGGGTAATGAATTCCACAGATTTATGACCCTTGGAGAGAAAGAATTCCTCTTCATCTCAGTTTTAAACCTGCCACTGTGTAGTTGAAAACTAAGGCCTCTTGTTCTAGTTTTGTTTTGAATAAGATCAACTCTCACCACAACATAAAATCACTTGGAGAACTGTACAACAGGAAGTCAGAGAAATCATTTTGTTCGATTCCAAGACAAAATATGCCAAACAAACAAGAAACCAGAGTCCCTGGCACTATCTTTAAAAGGTTGTTAAGCAAACTGGTCAAGCACTCGTAACTGCTCAGGGATAAATGGTTTCTATATCAGATTATACAAACAGGCAAGACAAGAGATTGCTAGGGACTTGACCAAAATCTTTGTACCCTCATTAGCCACCGGAGAGGTCCCACAGGACTGGCAGGAAACTAACATTGTTCCTCGGTTCCAGAAGGGAAATAGCAAATCCAGGAAACTAGCATGGGGCTGGATGAACACAGCAGGTCAAGCAGCATCATAGGAGCAGGAAAACTTGACGTTTCGGGCCTAAACCCTTCATCAGAAATGATGAACCCTTCTGATGAAGGGTTTAGGCCCGAAACGTCAAGTTTTCCTGCTCCTA
>JAHRHZ010000264.1:6783247-6953599 GCA_024137785.1 Ginglymostoma cirratum | reverse complement strand
GGGGGGCAGGTCATGTCTTAGTAACTAGATTGAAATTTTCATGGTGATGATAAAAGGTGATCGATGACAGTAGAGCAGTGGATGTTGTCCCTCATGGTCGGCTCATCCAGAAGATTAAGATGCATGAAATTCAGTGTGACTTGGCTCCGTGGATGCAGAATTGGCTTGCCCATAGAAGGCAGAAGATAGTGGTGGAAGGGAGTTTTTCTGGCCCGAGGTCCGTGACTAGTGCTGTTCCACAGAGATCCATACTGGGACCTCTACTGTTTGTGACTTGGATGAAAATGTAGATGGGTGGAGTTAATAAGATGATACAAAGATCGGTGGAGTTGTGAATACTGTAGAAGGTTGTCAACAGATACAACGGGATTATAGATCAGTTGCAGATAGAGTTTAATCTGGGCAAGTGTGAGATGTTGCACTTTGGGAGGTCAAGTGTTTAGGAAAAGTATGCAATTAGTGGCAGGGACCCTGAACAGCGTTGATATACACAAGGGTCTTGGGGTTCAAGTCCGTTGCTCCCTGAAAGTGGTCACACAAGTAAATATTGTGGTAAACAAGGCATATGGCATAATTGCCTTTATTGGTCAAGGAATTGAGGACGACAGTCAGGATATCATGTTGCAGCTTTAAAAGACTTTGGTTAGGCCACACTTAGGAGTGCTGCATTCACTTCTCGTCACATTACAGAAAGGATGTAGGGGTTTTGGAGAGGATGCAGAAGAGGTTCACCATGATGCTGCGTGGGTTAGAAGATATGCGCTGTAAGGAGACTTTGGTTGTTTTCTCTGGAGTGGCGGAGGCTGAGGGGAGACTTGACAGAAGTCCACAAAATTATGAGATGCATAGTGTTAATGGTTGGAATCTTTTTCATGGAGTTGAAATATCTAATACTTGGGGCAGTGCATTTGAGGTGAGGGAGGAAAAGTTCAAAAGGAGACGTGAGGAGCAAGTATTTCTTAAATACTCTGGAGTGGTCGGAGTCTGGAACTGGCTCCAGCTCCTAGAGGTGGTGGTGGAGGCACATACAATAAGGGTATTCAAGAAACATTTAGATAAGCACATGAATATACAAGGAATGGAGGAATATTGACCGAGGGCAGGCAGAAGGGATTAACTTAGTTTGGAATCATGTTTGGCACAACATCGTGGGTCGAAGGTCCCATTCTGTGCTGTACAGTTCTAAATTTCATATTCACATGTTGCTAGGTGAGAGATCAATATAAAATGGTGTCATAGATCAACATGCCCACTCCCTTGACTGGTTACTGTGGAAAACCAAAACAAGCTTCCTAGTTGTGTGTCTTGACTTTCCTTTCAGTGCAGACACATGTACTGTGGGTCTGTGGGAGACATTTTCTTCCCTGGATTGCTACAGTGTTCTGCCAAAGCTCAACATAAGCTGGAAGAACAGTACTTAGGTATTTCACAGCCAACATTTCCTCTAAGCTGTGTGGCTACGCGTGTGTACAGCCGCTCCAAGTGTCCATGCACAGTCATCAGCAAGCCAACATCTGCAGCACTAACTTGCAGTTCTGGAAGTTGATAGCCTGCACAGACCTCAGAGGTTTAAACAGATGAAGAAAAATAGCTGGAACACTGTTTACAGCCGTTAAAATGCAATTTTGACTTCTACAACTTCAAAAGGATGACCCGTTCTCCATTTCTCATCCAACTCCACTGTTCCCAGCCAGGATTATTTGTGTCTTGTTGGCTTGCTCTCAGCAAAGATGTTTCCCTTTCTCCGTACATTTACATCTATTTTACATATTTATCACTGTATTATCATATCATTGGCTCTGTGTTTTGCTCTGGTCACACTTACCATTTATTTCATTTGTTCCTCCTCCCCCTGTCACTGGCATAAGAACCAGCACTTGAGCTCATTTCAGTTCCAGAGTCATAATGGCCTCAATATTAACTCAGTTCTCTCTCTATTGATGTTACCAGGCCTCTTGATTTTCTCCAGCACTTTGTCATTATTTCACATTTCCAGCATCTGCAGTATTTTGCCTTTATTCAAGTATTATAAGCCTGTTAGCTCTGGCTGAGGGAGCAAAGTGTTAAGAGGGAAGGCAGGGATACTGTATGCATTCATGTAGGGAAGTGTGTGTGTATACAGTCACTGACCATGGAACATGCCTTGAAATGTTAGCACTGGGTGTTCGAGATGGAAGTCAGAGTCGCTGTGTACCTGCTTCAAATTACATAACAGCACCCTTTTTCCATTCAATGGGAGGTAGAATAGGAGCCTGGATATTAATGAGGTGAGATTAGGTAGGAATTAGAGTGATAATGATTGATAATCCCCATGAATAGCTCTCTCATCACTCTCTATCTTGACTTTAAATTGGAAAATACAACCTGTTGCTCTAGACGTCATGAAAAGATCTTGCTCAATTTCTCACGTGGTTCCCACCATAGCCCAAGTCATTCAGGGCCTGGGAAGATTCCATCTATTGTCTCACATTCATCTAAGTTATCTACTTCAATTTCTACTCATCATCGTATGACAATCATCATTGAGGTATCAACACAACCTAGTATGTTTAAAGTGTAAACCCAAATGAAGAAATACTGTTGCATTTTGGACAAGGATCTGAGCTTCCCAAGAAATCAGAGTAAAAATGCCCCCTTTTGCAAATATGCAGTTTGTCACTCAGTTAAAGCAATGAAAGTCAATGTGGATTTTTAAAAATGGGACTTGAGTGTCAATGGCTGGATCAGGAATTATTGCCAATACCCAATTACCCTGGATGGAGAATTTTTGGAAGGTGTTCACATGCATCTGCTGTTGTTGTGCTTCTACGTGGGGGAGGTCACAGTGCACCTTGTAAATGGTAAATACTGCTGTCACTATACATTAGTGGTGACGGGAGAGCGTGGTGAAGATTGCAGACTGGGTGCCAATCAAACAGCGTTTTGTCTGGGATGGTAACAAGCTTGGAGAGTTGGAGCTACAATCATTTAGGCAAGTAGAGAATAATGCATCATGCTCCTGACTCGGGCCTTGTAGGTGGTGGACTGGCTTTAGGGAATGTGTATTGTGCTACTTACCACACACAATTCCTAGCCTCTGATGTGCTCTTGGAGCCACACTATTTGCTGCATTAGATCAAGTCAAATTAGAGAGGTTTGTATACAGCATTAGGTGCAAGAGGAAAATCTTCCAACTATAATCAGCAACATAATTGGGTGTGTGAATTTATATTTTTTCCCTCAGGAATTCAAGAGGTTTTTCTTGCCTCACGCTTATTTGGTCTAACAAATCAGCTTTAACTCACTGATGAAAGCCTTTTACAGACTACGTTTAGATTAGAACCGTAGAAGAATCGGTTCATAATTTGTTCCCTGAATAGCTGTGTGGAGTGCAAGTACTGTAAACTAAGCACAACACATAAAACTAATGTCTCAAGTTTGGTTTTCCCATGTTGTATACCACTACTGATATTTATTTAGGGGATGAGGTACAATCCATTTGGGTATATGAAAGAGAAGGGTTTAAAAGGGATATGGCCAAATGCTGGCAAATGGGACAAGGTCAGATTGGGATGTCTGGATGGAGTTGATAAGTTGGACCAACAGGATCTGGTTTCATGCTGTGTGAATTTGTACCAAAACAATACTTAAATAAATGTACAAAAATGTATTTTAAGTATCACATTGTCCAAAACAGGTGAAGAACTTTGGAGACACTGGCCTACTTCACATGTAAATGAAAACATAGCAATTTAGCACACAATAAACTAACAAAAGATTACACCTAACAGGTTACTGCACTGGAAACAAGCAGCTGTGAAAAACCTACCTGTGAATAGACCAGCTACAGCAGAGGGCTCAGTTCTAAACTGGGAAGCATTAGAATAGGCTGGAGGACCACAGAAGGAATCTGACAGATACATGTGCAAAGAAATAGGACAGAAAAATAAGTAGATATTACTTAGCAGAGGATTGAAGATCAGGCACAAGTAGAAATAAGACAGAGAAAAGTCCAATTTATTAGTTAATTGCATGTCATAAACAAACTAAACCACACACTGTTCAATTTTTAACAATAGCTCACTAACCTATAACTATAATTCCACTTTCATTTTAGACATCAACACATTGATAGATAACTCCTAAACAATAATGAGTATTTGCATTGAATACACCAGACTACAGACTAAACAGTTCAGAAGCTTATTTCAGCTGACTGTGTTCTAGCATATTTTCACATCTATAAAGTAAAAAAGTCTCAAACTCAAAATGTGATACTCCTCCCCTCTGCCATTTTATAACTATCAAAGCTCAACAGTAAACACCAAACATGTGACAATACAGCACAGAACATACTTGTCCTTGTCCAAATTGGAAACAAAAGGAAATCTGGCATTTTGTTTAAGATGCAGTCTTTGAAGTTTTATCATTGAAATAATTAATCAAAAATCAGGTAGCAGCCAATTGAGAAAATATTTGATTGAGACATCTATAGTAGTGAAAGCAAGAGCAAAATATTCATTTGTCCACCAAATCAAAAATAAGAATGAACTAGAGAAAGACAGAATGAGATGAATGAAAAAGCAAGTCAAAATGAAAACCCTGCATCTTAATGCATGTAACACTTCGCCTCCAAATATCAATTTCTAAAGTTTAGACACATGCTGACAAAACAGCAGACAATTTTCAGATAACAAAGTTCAACAAGTAAAGTTTGATTCATGTTTTTGCTTGTCTTTGTTAAGAAAAGAATGTTCAGAACATATTTAAACACAATAAGTGGTCAAAGGAGCCTCAAACGAACGTAATGAAAAACGAAACCAACCTGAGGGAAAAATGCGATCAAATGTAGGGTTTAGTTTTTCTATTAGAAAGGTATTCTGAATAGTGTGTTTCATTTGCGCTAACAACATAAGACTTTCAAACAAAGGTGCAAAGAATTGACAAGACTACATAATAGACTGGATCAAGCACAATGGAGCATTCAGGAGGTGATATACTTTACAATATTTTTCCAGCAATCTAAGTATGGAGCAAAGTCGTGGAGAATTTAGAAACAGGCATATTGGTTTCAACTGAACATGGTGTTCAGCTTCCAAAAGTCTGGACTTATCCAGGACTAGATGATGCACAAGTACAGCACTCTAAACATCACAAATACAGTTAGAAGGTCAAAGGAGGATTACAGTTCAGTGCACATGTGAAAAACCAACCACCTATCTGCAGATGATATCACTGAAGGCATTGAGATAACAGTGATGGTCTGTAACAACAGATGTTGATGGGAGGTAACAATGCAGGAGACAGTTATTGCTGCAGATAAATTATTGTCACCATACTGGTTGCAACCCCAGAGGGAAAGCAGTTTAAAAAAAGTGCAGAGACTTGTATTTATGCAATGCTTTTCAAAATAAGTGAATGCCCTATTTATCTTTGAAATGGGCAAGTTAGACATTTTACATTCACTTGAGCAGCAAACAAATCCTCAGTTTAGCATCTCATTGCAAAGTCAGTGCAGCACACCTACTATAGTGCACTGGAATGTCAGCCTTGACTTTTGCACTGAAGACCTAGAATGGGACTTGAATCCAGAGCCTGACAACCTAAAAGCACGAGTGCAATCAACTGAGCCCAAGATAGGCGGCACGGTGGCTCAGTGCTTAGCACTGCTGCCTCACAGTGCCTGGGACCCAGGTTTGATTCTGGCCTCTGTGCAAAGTCTATACAGACAGTTGACATTCTCCCAAGGTCTGGGTGGGTTTCCACGAGGTGCTCCAGTTTCCCCTGTCAGTCCAAAGATATGCAAGTTAGGTGGATTGACCATGCTAAATTACCCAGTGTTCAGGGATATGTAGATTAGATGCACTGGCTATGGGAAATGCAGGTTTAACGGGATGGGTCTGGGTGGGGCGCTCGAGGGTCAGAATGGGCTTGTTGGGTTTCACGCTGTGGAGTTCTATGATTTTTGTGATACATTCATTTCTTGGTAAAATAAAATTGAAGTATTAGTCATAGTGGAGTTCCATTTTTGGGTATAGGAGTCAGACCAGTATGTGTAACTTCGAAGTTTTACTGTTTTTTCCCTTCTGGGAATCTTATGAAATAGATGGCTTAAGAGCATTTGACAAAACAAAAACGTGTACGTTAAAAGGTCCCAAACAGACAGGCAGACAAGAAGCACTTGCAACTTGATGTAGAAACGAATGACAGTTCACTGATGGAGGAAAAATAGTTGCAAATATGGAATTCCTTGAGAAGAAGAGGGAGTGAATGTAGATATTGCTATGTAAAAAGCCAGTCCAAAGCTTGGCTAACTCAGTCTTTAATATATCAAATGACTGAACCTCCAAACATCAACAATACTCAAAAGAAATTTTTCTCAACTGTTAAATGGGAGACCATTTATTTTGAAGCGTGCTCTCTAGTTCTGATTCATCCCCTGCCCAACCTTTTCAAATCCTGTTAGAACCTTATGTTTCTATAAAGATCACCTCTCATTCTTCTGAATCCCACTGAGTATGGAACAATCTACTCGAGCTTTTATTTTAAATAAAAAAAGGGTGATATGTGAAGTGCCCACTTGGAGAGCCAGCAAAGACAAGACAGGCTGACTGGTCAAAGGTTCAACAACACAAAGAGACTTTTCGGCCTATCGTGTCCACACTGGTCAGCAAAAATCAGGTATTTTAATCTCTTTTTTCAGCACTGGGCCCATAACCTGTAGGCTAAGGAATTTCTAGTGCTCATCTAGGGATTTCCCAAGTGCCTTGAGGGTTCCCATCTCTACCACCCTTTCAGGCAGTGAGAGATATCCACAAGCCTGAGTGAATTTCTTTTTCCTCAAATCCCCACTTCACTTAAGCCTCACCTTAAATCTGAGGCAGAGTTTTATTTCTCTCTCTAAGGAAAGAAAACATTTCTCCCTATCTACTTGGTCTATGGCTCTCAGAACTTGGTACACTTCAATCAGATTCCTCCCCAGCCTTCTCTGCTTTAAGGAAAACAATCCCAGCCTATTTAGATTCTCTCGACTGCTTAATCACTCCAGTCCAAGCAAAATGCTGGTGCATCGCTTCTTCACCCTCTTCAGTGCAATCACAACCTTCTGAGAATGTGGTAATCAGAACTACACACAGTACCCCGGCTTTGGCCAAACTTTACAAACAGCTTCATTATAATCTTTTTGCTCTTATATTTAATGTCTTCACTAATAAAGGCAAGTATCCCATATGTCTTCTTAACCACCTTTCGACTGCTTTCAAAGATCTGTGGACATGTACACCAAGGTCTCTCTGATCTTCTGTACTTTCTAGGGTCCTACTATCCTACATGTAATCCCTTGGTAGCACTCCCAAAATGCATGGCCCCTCACACTTTTCAGAATTAAATTCCATTTGCCACTGTTCAGCTCATCTACACTGTCCTATAGTCTAAGGCTTTCCCTCCTCCCCATTTACAACACCAATTTTCGTGTTATGAGAACTTAGTGATCGCACCTCCTACATTCATATTGTTGATTATTAGCGAACATAACAAACAGCAAGGGACCGAGTACCGAACCCTGTGGTATGCCATTAGACACAGGATTGCAGTTACAAAAACACTCTTTGACCATCACCCTCTGCTGCCTGCCACTAAGCCAATTTTGGATTCATTTCACTAAACTGCCCTGGATCCAATGGGCCCTTACTGTCTTAAGCAGCCTGCCATGTGAGACCTTGTCAAAAGCCTTACTGAAGTCCACTTGCACTACATCAACTGCACTGCCCCCATTTATATACCTAACCATCTCGTTAAATTCAAATCAATTGTTAAACACGATCCCTACCTGACAAAGTTATGCTGACCAACCTTGATTAATCCTTGTCGCTCTTGTGGCAATTAATTCTGCTCTTCAGGCAATTAATTCTGCGCTTCAGAATTTTTCTCTATACTTTTTCCTACCATAGATGTCAGGTTCACTGGTCTGTAGTTTCCTGGTTTATCCCCACCACCCCTAGAATCAAAGTCATACAACACAGAAACAGACCCTTCAATTCCAACAAGTCCATGCCAAACTTCATCTCAAACTAAATTAGTCTTACCTGCTGGTTCCTGGCCCATATCCCTACAGTTTTCCTATTCATGAACTTATCCAAATGTCTCTTAAACGTTTTAATTGTACCCACATTCACCACTGCCTCACGAAGTTCATTCCACACGTAAACCACCCTCTAAAAAATTTGCCCCTTGTCTTTTTTAATTCTTTCTTCTCACCATAAAAATGTGCTCCCTCATCTTGAAATCCCCAATCCTAGGGAAAATACAACTACCATTACCTCTGCCTATACCTTTTGATATTTCATAAACTTCTATCTAGTCGATTCTCAACCTCCTATGCACCAATGAAAAGAGTCCCAGCCTATCCAGTCTTTCTTTATAATGCAAACCTTCCATACCCAGCAACGTTCTGGTAAACTTCTTTTGAACCCTCTCCAGCTTGATAATATCCTTCCTATAACTATGTGAACAGAACTTGACACAGTATTCCAGAACAGGCCTCACCACTGTCTTGTACAACCTCAACATGTCTGCCCAACTCCTATACTCAAAAGGACTGAGCAATGACAGCAAGCATGCCAAATGCCTTTAAACCTTCTTGAATAATGGTACAACATTAGCTGTCTTCCAGTCTCCTGGCACCCTTCATAGAAGATTTGAAAATTAAAGTCAAAGCTCCTACAATCTCCTCTTTCTTGCCTCCCACAGAAATCTGGAACTCATCTCACCTGGGCCCAAGATTTAACCACACTCAAGCCTGTTAAAACCACTATTACCTTCTCCATGCTAATTTGCTCAAATTTATCAGACTACTACTTCCCAGATTTCTAAACATCCTTTGTCCTTTTTTTAAAATTTTGAATACAGATGCACATAGTCATTTGGAACCTCAGGTGCATCTTCAGGCTCAAAAACAGATTGTTACTTCAATCCTTTAGGCTGTTCTTGCTGTTGTCCTGCCCCTAATATACTTACAAAACACCTTTGGAATAATTCTGGACATTATCCACTAGTGTTTTTTCATGTTCCCTCTTTATATCCCCAATTTCTTTTTTAAGCAAGCTCCGACATTTTCTACACTTCTCTACGACATCAGGTGTTTTGAGCCATAAGTATCCACCATAAGCTTCCTTACTTTTCTTCTTACTCCAATCTTGTGCATCTCTTCACATTCAGGGTTCTCTGCACTTGTTGGTTTCATTCTTCACATTTTCAGTAAGGTGTAGGGCCTGCAGTCTCACTTTTACCTAGCTAAATGTCTCCTATTGCCCTGATATAATCCACCTCAGAAGTCTCCTTTTGTGTTGTAAAATTCTGTGAACTCAAAAGATCATCTCAGTGCAGGACATTTTGGCAACTGGAGAAGACTGACTTTGGTTGATCAACACCTTGAAGCAGGCATGGAGTCTAATGGGCAATGTCAGGATGGGCAGGAGTTGACATGGAGGGTATGAGGAACTGTGGGACATGAGCAGGGGTTATGAGTTAGCTTGGAGATAGCATGGACAGAGAGTGAAAAAGGTCAAATGCTAAGGCCTTTATAACTTATGTTTCAAAAGGCTCCTGAATCCAGGCTCCAGCTCAAAACCACACACAAGGGACCAAGAACCATGAGACCTTGTGATGCCCGTTTGCCTCTGAAAATTGGAAGTTGGGGCTCTAATGTAGAGTGGTGGCACTAAGAAATGTGTACCCTTGCAAAGGAGGTGGCCATGTGAGAACTGTAGGGTGTAGGTTTGCTATCTACACACCTACCTGGAATGGAGTTTGAAGAAAGGGATGAGGTGAGCTTTGTTGTGGATGAAAAGGGAAGAAACCCAACTGCAGAGATTTAGCGAAGGAAGATTGGGATAGGGAGGCGTACAGACAGTTTGATGGAAGATTTTCGCAAGAAAAGAGAGATTGCAGATAGGAAGGAGCATGGGAAAAAGGATCTTTTCTGGTGGTTGTTGATGATAGTTTTGAAGGGGAATGTAACATTTGACAGTGCACACCTTCAGCGTGCATCATGAAATTTATTCCAATTCCCTATGTTAAAAATCTTAAACCATACATCAATAGCTTTGTTTAACAAATTCAAATTGCAAAGGGAAGCAGGAAGAATGACAATTCTGACAAATGACAATGACTTCCGGGGGTGCTTTTTTAACAAATGTAAAGTCATATTCAGTATGAAAATTTCAGCTAAATTTCAAGAGCAAAACGAAAAGAAACAGCTTCCAGGTTACTCGATGAACTTGGGTTCTGAGTATTTCTTTTGTCTGGGATAAACAAACATCTATAAAAAACGAAGAATTCAAGAGTGTCAGTGACACTTTAAAAAATATTGTGTTATATATTTTAACTAGCCACTGTCCACTTACCACTCAGGAGCAAATTATTTCTATATTAAAATATTCCTCACAGGGTGGTACAATTTCGAGAGAATGAGGAACTATGTTCTTACTATTTGGAATTCAAAAATATTGGAAGACAAGACAATTATGCTAATTAGCAATGTTTTAATTAGAATGATATGTGCCCATTATGGTCAAACTGGCCTTCTGTCACCTGAAAACAGGGTTGTGCCCAGTTATCTATCAAATTGGTATTTCTCCAATTCTAGTCAAAGACCTAAACAGAACGTGCTCCAAATGACTTAAGAGCACAGTGGGAAGACCAGTATAGTTGCAAGAGGTATATTAAAAACTGCAAGCTGGAGGAGTTCCTTGCTCTCCAGTAACTAAAAGTGTGGGGTAAGAGTCTTCCAAAATTCAATCATTTTTCCTGCAATTTCCCCTGGTGCTAAACAGAATGGTTCAAGCCAGGAATTATATTGCTTCTGTGACAGCAATTCTTCCAGTAATCATCCAATATCAAGAAGTCAAATTTGTATAGAAAGTGGTATGTATGGCATATTTCCATTGTCAAAGGGCATATCATTTGTTGATAAAGATAATGCTGGGATGCTATTACTGCAGCTTGTTCTTGGAAATGATTACAAATGTGTCTGTAAATTACAAGGTTTTCCCAAGAAGAAATAAAATGAATCTAAAATAATGAAGTTTTAACAGATCAAATTTTACTGATTTAAGGAAAAATTGTATATCACCTCCTGTTTAGACACACAAATAATATACTCATGAATAAATGGAATGAAAAATCTACAATTAATGAATCAATGATCCAAATAATATCTATAAATTGAACAAATTCTGACCTGACCTACCTGAATAAAATTTTAACGTCTTGGATAAAATTCATTAAATGTACAGAACATTACCGAATCATGGCTATGTAAGTTAGATTACTTACTTCCTTAGGAGAGGGGCTAGCTCAATTACTTCAACTTTTAAAAAAAAAAACATTCTTATTATTACTTTTAAAAGTATTGTACTATGTTTTCTCAAATCAGAAAACATAGCTATTGTACTGGAAAAACTTTCCATCTGAATACCTGCGACAACACGGTCAATCCGAGGAGTGTATTCATAATTTGTGGCAACAGTAGAACTTGGCTCAGTAAAAGGATTGAATTGATCTGGAGAATCAAGAAATTGCATGTCTTCATAGATTCAAATTCTTGAAGTGCTATATAAGTTCTAATATAGAATTTTAATTGGTCCTGGTAGAGAACATAACTAAATATGTAGGTCTTTACCAAACATTTCATGGCTATGCGTCCTAGAAGTAAAGGTCACACCATCTGAGAAGGCGACAGTGGTATTTAGAACTTCATCAGGTTTCGTAAGAAAAGGATTTAAACTTGGAATGGCTTCATCACCAGCTCCAGAAGAGGAGAAAGGATCTATAAACAGCAGTGAAGAAAGCAACAAAACAAGGAAAAGCAAAGAAACAATCAGGTCACAAGACAGAAAAACATTCTAATCAAGGGACATATATTCAACATTTGAAGGTTTCAACGAGTTTATTGCTAATGTGAAGCCTTATTCTTGCTAAATTTGTGCAATTGTCTGCCAGTACTAGAAAATTTCAAACTGAACTCAAAATTACATTCCCATTGACATAGCCTAATAAGCTCTGGGCTGTGGTTATATGTATACTATATACCATTATTCCTGGAAATTTCAAATTGTTCTTGTAAACAAATCATATCTTTTAAGACAGTTCATTCAGACAGAAACCAGAATATCAATACTAAAAATTGTTATGTTCACAGCTCTTCGTGCTTGTTTCACCATCATGCATGACCAGCAATAGAACTTCTTAAACTCAAGCATTAGGTTCAACACATTTGCATTAAATGTAGGCCTTCAAGAATTATGCTGCAACTTATTATGTTTCTACGCTAAACTTAAGAGGAGAAATTCATCTGTTCAAAACAAAAAGGAGAAGGTTAGGGAGGCAACAGTTACTCTCCTTTTTCCTTCCTCTCATGTGATAGAGAGAGGACAGAGTGGAGGGAAGCACAGGTATCATTTGTAAAAGAAAAAAGTGACAAAACTTTGATTGAAACGAGAACAAACATGTAGTGGCTTCAACTTATCACATGCATAATTTGATGTCCTAGCCAAATCCAACCACCTTGGAGAGGGGTTGATGACGTGCACAAATTTCAGTACAACTGTCACAGTTGCAGCTTTAAATTAAAAATATGCAGAACACAATTATTGCTACCCAACTATGTTATAACAGGACTTCAACTTCAAGTCTACACAGTCATGATTGCAAATCTTCATAACCTGTGTATGTTAAACTATCTGTAAACATTGCATGATATAAAGATCATATCATTTATAGATTGGTCATTTGGCTATAACAAATTAAAAAATCTCAGCACTCAATCAACATCGCCTACAATCTTATGTTAAAAAAACTTTTTCTTTTTGATCACAAGTAGAATCCCAAAGTGCCCTCATTACAATATAACTAAAACTAAGTTAAAATTAAACCAAAACAAATTTTGCTAGTTAGATGCTCTGTGCATTCCAACCTCCCACTGAATCTCTCACTTTATTAGGAACAAAAACAAAATTGCTGGAAAAACTCAGCAGGTCTGGCAGCATCTGTGAAAGAAAAGACAGAGTTAACGTTTCGGGTCTGGTGACCCTTCCTCAGAACTGATGGTGGCTGGGAAAATGTCAGTTTACCTGCATATTGGCATTGTAGCATTGTGAAAACAATCACACAATGCCGACAGTGCAAAAAGAGGCCAATCGGCCTGTCGAATCTGCACTGATCCTCCAAAAAGTACCCCACCCAATTGCTGTATGTACCATGGCTATGTTTTATCATGGATTTATGTCCCTGGACACAATAGACAATGTAGCATGACCAATCATCTAACCTGCATATCTTTTGGACAGTGGGAGCAAACCATAGCACCTGGAAAAAACCCAAGCAGACATGGGAGAACGTGGAAACTCCACAAAGACAGTCATCCAAGGCCGGAATCAAACCCAAGTCCGTGGCACTGTGAAGCAGCAGTGCTAATCACTGAGCCACCATGCCACCCATCAAAACACCAATCTAATGTATGAAATACATCTAAAGCATTAGCGGCCTACGAAAACAGATTAAGAGGCAACCTTAATACTGTTAAAACCAAACTGAAGAGATATGGCCTAGTACTAATACCATTGGACTATTAATCCAGAGGCCCAGGCTCATGCTCTGGAACACGGGTTCAAATATGATTACAATAGCTACTCAATTAATAAAATTTGGAATAGAAAGATTGTCTTGGTGACTAGGACAACTAATTGACAAAAACCCATCTGGTTCACTAACTTTTTGTTTAAAAAGGAAATCTGCCATCCTCACCTGGTCTCCCGCCTGTACATGTGACTCCAGATATGTAGATACTCCAGTGGGACAAACGCCACTGGCTGTTGAAGAGTACTTTTATATTTTGTACAAGTGTGAAACTGCAGCTGACAAGTCCAAGTAATCCTCAAGTTTCTTACCTTCTGTTGGCTTGGAAAAATAGATTTTCATAACTAACTTCTCTAAGGAACTGGTTAACTGGAAATAATTAAACTCAGGACTTAAAAAAATTGACAAAATATGGCTTATGAAAAAATGTAAAAATTGAATCCGTTATACATTTTTTGAATCCATCAAACTGCTTTTAAAGCAATTTAGGGAGGATTTTACCAAAGTGTTGTAAGTCATCACCCTCAAGTAGTCAGGTATATCGCAGTGCCATGATCCTCAAAAGGATAGATAGTTGACTTGAATATTTACTATGGAAACACATTTTTATTAGAATACATCTCCTTATATCTGAAAGTCCTTACAGATTCCCACAAGAATTATCTGCACAAAATATCGAAGTCTAAACTACTTCAGATTCTGAAAATCAAAAGGACTAGTTTGCCCCATTTCATCAACCAGTACTGTGGCAGAAAAAAAACGAAGTAAAATACTTATATTATTTCAGGTATTTCAATAGATAATAGTAGACTTGTTTCAAAAGATGTTTTTTATAAAGATAACCTTATTCCTTGTAAATGTAATCACCTGATCAATTGTACTGACACTGGACTACAATTTCCAAGCCAAACTCAAGACTAAAATCAAAAGCATTTGGACGTGCTCACAGTGAATTATCCATTATTTTACAATGTTCTTCTTGCAATTATTATTTCAAAAACATTCTTCAATGTTGCTGATTATCACCTTGGTCTCAGGACAAACAGATAGTTAACAACAGTTAATTAGCAATTTGAACAGTACAAAAACAACAGTGTTATAAAGAGAGAAAAAAAACACTTCATACTATTCAATTCATAAGCATATCCCACAGAGGTAAACAGCAACTGAACTGTGCACATTATATATTCCACAAACACATGAAACAACTACACATTAACCATGTCCTCGGAGAATTCCCTGCTTTTCTCAGCGTCCCCAAATTGACAGAATTTTGCACATTCTTCTGACTGATCAAAGGAGAGCAGTTCCAACAATGCAGTCTTTTCCTTGACCTAGACTGAAGGATCTGTCTAGTTCATGTCCTGAGGCCCTGGACTGAGGTTTGAATCAAAAATTATATGCACGTTCAGTGACTTCTGTAATGCACAACTCTCAAAGGCTTTCCATTTGTGTACATCAATCATGTATGGTTGATGAAAACAGCTGCAACCTTTCTGTTTTTGCCATGTTACTCCTTTACAGAACTCCAAATAACTTGGTTAAGCAGGATTTATCTTTCATGAAACCATGCTGACTCTTCCCAATTCCCTTCAGTCTAATCTCCCAGATACAGCCTTTTTAAAATGATCAGTTCCACTTTCCCCATGAAAAATGTCAAGACTTGAACACAGGGATAATATTTGCTACTTTACAGTCCGACTGAACCATTGCAGAACCCAGTGAGTTTTAGAAAATTAACACCAACACATCTTTCACCTGATTAACTGAACTTTTAAGACCCTCAGATGACGACTATCCAGACCAATTGACATGTTTATCCATTCTTACTCTCTCGAGGGTCACTCACTTTGCTTAATTTTTTCATTTTAAAAGCCTATTGAAACTCTTGCTTTGTTTTTATATTTCTAACTAGCTTTCTTTCCTTTTCTAATGTCTCTTTCCTAGTTTACCCCTTAGTCATTCTCTGCCATTGTTTATATTCTAACAGTCATTAGACCTGCAACTTACTTTTGTGAATTTGATCCTTTTGCCTTACGTTTGTTGCATTTCCAAACTATTTCAGCAAACCATGGGTGGTAGGCCCTTTAAAATTATTCTAGAATAGTAGGCAACGTACAGATTCTGAGCATTCTGAAATATTGTCTTAAATATCTGCCATTGCATGTATATTGATCTATCCTTTAGCCTAATATACCAGCTCACTTCAATCAGCTCAGCTTTCATAGCAACATAGTTGCTCTTCTTCAAAATTTAAAATGCTAGTCTTTGACCTAATCAACTTGTTTTCAAGCAGCATGTAAAATTCAATCATATTGTGCTTGCTGCTATCTAAAAGGTGCCACTACTGAGATCATTCATTAATCCTATCAAATTATCTGAAACCAAGAGTAATAGAACGTGCTGTTTGATCAGTTCCAGATTGCTGCTCTGAGAAACTCTCTCAAAAATATGCTATGAAGTCCTCCCCCAGGCTACTGCTGCCAGTTTGATTTTTCTATTCTATAATCAGATTTAAATCATATATGACTATTACCGCCCTTCATCACAAACATGAAATATTGCTTCTTGTATTCTTTCTCCTTTTTTTTGCTGTTTGGGACTCTGAAGATTATTTTCACCAATGGTTCCCATGCTATTCCTCACTGCACCCAAACAAATTCTACATCCCAATTTAATAAACCAAGGGGCCTCTTAAAGATCAAGGAGGTTGTCTTTGTGTTGAACCCCAGGAGATGAGCCAAATACAAGTGAATATTTCGCGTCACTTTTAACTATGGAGAAAGAAATGGAGTCAAGAGAATGCACAGAAATAAACTGTGTCTTAAAACAGTTCACCTCATAGAAGAGGAAGTTCGGGAGGTCTCCAGGAGATTAGATGCCTCTGATCAAACGTATCCCAGAACGTTGTGGGAAGTAAGGGAGGAAATTACAAGGCATCTTGCAGTAATATTTGTATCATCTGCAACTAGTGAGGTGCCTGATGTCTGGAGGGTGGCTAATGTTGTACCTTTGGTTAAGGAAGATTATAAAAGGAGAAACTGGGGTACTATGGACCGGAGAGTCTGATTTTGGTTGTGGGTAAATTGTTGCAGGTGATTATAAAAGATAGGACTGATGGACATGTAGAGGGGCAAAAATTGATTGGGCACAGTCAGCGTGATTTTGAGAGAGAAAATCATGTCTCACAACTTGATTAAGCTTTTTGAGCAAGTTACCAGAAAGATTGATGATGGCAGAGCAGATGTTGTTTATTTGGATTTTAGTAAAGCCGTTGACAACACAAAAGGATCATCTCAGTGCATCCTGGGGACTGGGACAATTGAAGTCATTTGCCAGTCTTTTCCTCGGCCCACATTGCCCATTACTTTTGCAGTCAGAGATGATGGACCTCATAAAACTGCCCACCAAGACAGAACAATCTCTGAACTGTATCTGTACAGCAGTTTAAATTTGGCTCTTATTCAAGGGGATCTCAAGGCTTTGAACAGAATTAATATCAACCAACAGTAAGCAGTAACATTCAAGCATTTCCACAGACAACACACCAGGAAGTTAAAAGCACCGATTGTCTTTACCTCTAAATTTTCTCAAGTATAATAAATGACTGATTGGATCAAGATGGAAATGAAATAACACAAATATATAATACCAGCTTTTAAACCATATATATTTTGAACTCTTTTCATCAATGCCAAATGAAGTGGTAGATGCAGGTACAGCTACAACATTTAAAAGACACTTACATAGGTACATGAGTAGGAAAGCTTTAGAGAGATATGGACCAAGCATGGGCAAGTGAGACCAGTTTAGTTTGGGAAACATAGTCGGCATGGACAAGCTGGGCCAAAGGGTCTGTTTCCACGCTGTATGATTCTATGACTGCATGTCTGGCTCACCACTCAAGACTGCATTCAACCACTGAAAAACTTTCAATTACATTCAACAACTACAAAGCAAAATCACATTCTAAAACACTCCAAAAAATTGACAATTTGAAATTTAACCAAGAATGGAGACAACATGTTAGAGAATATTTACATATTCAATAATTTGGAGCCAATGACTTAGGATGGAGTAGAATCAAAGAAAGCAAAAATTGAAAGAGCAAGTGTATGTCAGGTAACAGCATACAATGTCTTGGTGCTGAGGGAGAATATCAACTAAACTCAGGATTGAATAACTTAGCAAGATTACAAACAAACAATCTACTTTAGCCAAACAAAGTTACCAGGGCTTTGAACAGAATTAGTCACAAAAGCAGGAAAACCGTGGCCAAAGGCATCAATAATGGCTTCAGTATTCGATTGGCCATGAATTCACTCTCAGATGGTGGGTCAGTTGTAGATTTTAAAGACAATGGTTATGATTCCATTTAAAACAAGCTTTGTATTTGCAATTAATGCTGGCTTGGTTTCCACAAGGCAAGTGCCATTGCCTGTGGGCCAGATGTTTCACTCTCCTTGCCCAACAAGTTACTCTGAAATTCCCCAAAATCCAAATCAGCTGACCCTACCATCACCACCATCCTTGACCTATTTCTCCCCAATTTCACAATCATCTCATTACAGCTGAAACTTCTGTCTTTCCTGCCTCCATCCCAAGAGTTTCTCTCTGCTCCTCAGCCTGCCTGTTTTCTAACCTAAGCAGGCAGTCAACCAGACCGACCGATTGTTGAGCAGGAAACATTGACGGAAATTTTAAAAAGTCCTGCTTTTAATTGCAGCATGTTCAGAAAAACAACTTTCTGGGATTCCTGTTCACAACATGCCTCTCTACCGTAGCCACTCGGAGCATGCAGTCCTGTAAATATCATTTCTAAATTAGAACATAAAAGTAGGTTGACAATTAGGCAAACCACAAAACCTTCTGTGATTGGAAACCCAAGCGTCCTAATATCGTTCTCTGTTCAGTCCCGTTTTAGATGCTTGCCCTGCAAAAATGTTCTTTGAAGTAGCAATCTACTGTATTCATCATAGATTTCTTTATTAAAGGATCTAGGCTCAGATTTTTATCGATTATTTTGACTAATGTTTAGAAGATAACTTTTAGATTATTCATGCATTTTGATCAAATATTCTAAATAACTAATAATACATTGAAAAATTACCAAAACATGAATTTTTTTGCTGTCTGAAAGGTCTCTCAAGACATCTTACCTCCCCATGTATTAGATGCTGGAGCCATCGTTGAGATAGATTGCATGGATGGCTGAAATGCTGGCTGAAGATCAAGCAAGTCATTTGGAACTTTGGAAGTGCTGTAGGGTAAAAACAAAAATAGCTACTTACATTAAATATACTTAATGTAAATATTAAGAAGTTAAAAGTCAAACTTTTCCTGATCTATATGACTTGACTGTACTTTGGGAAAAGTAGTATGCGATTTAAAAAGAAAATTGTTTTAGGAGGTCAAGTGGAAGTGACTTCAGACTGAAAGCACCTCTTTTGCTCCCCATGATACATGTTCCTCGACAAATTAAACTTGTCACCAAGCTTATTCAGCATATTATCCAATTGCTTAGAAACAAAGACTTGCATTTTTAAAAAAAAAAAGTGTCTTTCATGGCCAGAAATATCAAATGTGCTTTTCAACCAATGAGGTACTTTTTGAAGTGTAGTCAGTCATAACGAAGAAAAAGCAAGGGACAACTTAGCAAGCTCCCACAAAAACTGCAATGCAATAATGATCAAATAGCATGTTTACATAATCCTGATTGAGGGATAAACAGAGTCACTTCATATGTTTTGTTTTTCTACCATGTTCACACATGGCAAGTGTAATTCCTTTCACTTGTACCTTCTCAAAAAGATTTCTATAATAAGTGAAGTACACAAGTAAGGAGACTGCAACATTAGAGACAATTTGAAAAATAATTTTTGTTATGGTATTGTCAACTTTCAGATGCTACACACACAGGCAGACACGCGCACACACACACAATGTTAATGACTAACCGAAGTGCAACTATTCAAATTACATTCAGACATTAATCATCATATCGCCAGACTCCAGTCCAAGATTAATAAGTCAATACCTAGGGGATTATAGTACTTAAACATTTCAAAAATTGACTTTTATCAGATTTCATTTAAAAATCTCCATGAAAAATTGTTTCCTAAGCTCCTATATGCATCATTCCTTGTAATGCTTACTGGAACTGAATCTACAAAAAGGACAGTACCAAGTCCAGTAGTGAAACCTACACTCCATGGTCAAATTCAGAGGGCAGCAAATATGCTAATAATGGTGCTGGTATTGCAAATACTGAGCTAATTCAGGCTGATCTGTAAAGGAGAATACGGTTCTTTATGTATACTGGAATGAAAAGCATAAATAAACATATACAGGAGTCAGATTGGCTCCTGCTTCCTCTTTTGCTAAACGAATATCTGTCACATGTACAGCACAGTCAAACAGCAGCTAAAAAAATCTTATACCTGTTGGAAGAACTAGGTGTTGAGAAGAGGTCTACAGCTGCAGTTGTGCTGATACTTCCACCCGAGGTTGAACTGGGTGATGCGGCAGTTGTTGCAGAAGATGGATAAGGTTTTTTTGCAAGTTCCCTCAAGCGCTGTTCCTGTTATTGGGAAACAATTCTAACCATTTAACAGATATGTGAAAAAAGTTTAACTAGTCACAAATGAAACCGAAAATATTCAAATTAGCGTTTAAGAAATATTGGAGATTTAACTAGAGGAATCATTTTCATTCAGCTCGTAAGATTTAATGAACGTATAGGGATGGGGGAATTATAGGTTTGTTTAAACTGTATCGTAATATTCATAGAATTAAACTGTCTTAAAAATTCTGTTTCTTTGCAAAGTACAAAAGTAAAAAAAAAATGCAGGACTTGAGTTATTCAACAGGATGTTGGATGATTAGTTGGATAGGAAGTGTGAGAGGGCAAGGGGATAAAGCAGGAGATTGGCACTACATAACGATGCTCGTAAGAGCCAGTTCTGGCATGATGGGTGGAATGGCCTCCTTCTGCACCATAACAATTTTGTGCTTTTGTGATAGTGAATTTGAAAGGAAGAGTGACTAGCTCTGAAGACTGAATCACTTACAATGGGATACTTTTATGAGAAAGGAAAGGAAGAAATACACAGTCTAATAGGAAAGGGATCAAGGGAATATAAATGGATTTCATGGGGAAGATACACTTGCAGAAAACAGTAGAAAAGATGGAGTAAAGCAGGCAAAAAACGTGGGTTTTAGGAGTGTGAGGGGAAAAAAAAAAAAAAAAAAAAAAAAAAAAATCACTCTCTCAATGATGATGCAAGATAGTTTATCAAAATGTCTCAACATTCTTACAAATACACAAGCCATAGGTAATGGCTTGAATTTTGCTTGTTTTGGGAAGCAGAATAGGGAAGGTGCAGGAAGAATAAAAAAAAACAAACACTATAGATTACCTTGAGCGCTTTCAACCGGGCCTGTTCTTCCTCCAAAGCTGCTTGTTTTTCTCTTTCATCGACTCGGCTGAGTGACATGCCTGTGTTAGAAAGTGATGAGACTGCATTTGAAAGGGTGGTAGCTCTGAGGGGACAAAACAGAAAGAAACAAGATAGTTCACTGAAGCTCAGGTTTAATATGTATATTATCTTGCAGATCAGTGACAGGTCCCAGGAATTAATTCCCATTGTACTTTCCTAACTCATACGATAAACTGCATGCCTTCTGAAATTGAATCTTGGAAATTCTGTTCCAAGGTAACTTTCAAAAAGTAGTTACCTAGAGATCAGTTTTAGCTTCACAAAACTGTGCAAATAAAAGCAAACACTGACGAATCATTTAAAAAGGTGTACAAGAGATCATTTGTCGATCTTACCACTCTCTTCCTGCCACTCCAAAAAGAGCTTAATAAAGTAGGCATGTTACTTTCAAAACCCCCAAGGAAATTCATACTGGGTGCACACTGGATCGAACATGCAGCTGGCAGCCCATTTATCATTCACCCTTTGCACAATTATGATTCACTCCTCACTTTTCAACATTCCTGCGGACCTCTCTTTAAAGACAATATGGTTGTTGCTGCTATGACAGATTACAGATGCAGAGCACAGAAGATGCCCTTGGAGTCTGTACCCTCCAGTGCAATCACATCATTCCAGATGACAACCAGAACTGCACACTGTACTCTCCAGCCATGGCCTAACCAAAATTTCATGCAGTTCCAACATGATCTCCCTGTTCTTACAATCTCCTTTGTCTGGTTACTTCTTACCAAGTATATGATGTCATACTTTTCAGGATTAAATTCCATCTGCCACTGATCTGTTCATCTTAACAACCATCTGTATCTTCCTGTCACTTAAGAGCTTCTTTCTCACTGTTAGCCACCCAGCCAATCTCCATAATCACCCATTTTCGTGCCAACTTGGGTCAACATCAGTCAATAGACCACAACAGCCAGGAAAAGACAGGCCCTTCAGGAAAAACTAGCCAAACTAAGCCACCAAAACAACAACAGAGCAAACACTTGGATAAGAAGGCAGGATCCTGGGACAGGCAAAGCAGAGACAAGCATGGTAATTCCTAGAAGCCTGGTAACTCCACTAAGAAAGCCATCAATAAGTACAGAGCTAGACCCCATATACATTCCATTGCGAAGGAAAACCGGAAGTGTGGTAATCCAGCTCAACGGACTCCAGAGTTTAAATAACAGGCAGGAAAACATAACAGTACTTCATTGGAGGCTGCACTGATGTTACCCAGCAGGGTAACGAAATGACTGCAGAACAACGAACCAGCTCAGCAAGCCAACCACAAGAAAAAGTATATTTACTCAAGAGCAAGGTTAAAATAACACATCAAATGGTGAGGCAAATAACGGAGATAGTTTCAAAAGGAAACTAGATAAGTTCATGAGACGTGGAACTGGAAGGATATGCTGTAGGCTAAGGTAAAGTAGATGGAATGGGAAAATACTTGTGCCATGTAAACATCAACACTGACAAATTGATCAGAATGACCCATTTGTGTGCTGTATACTCAATATAATTAATTACATGCAACTGGACTCTGAAAATATGATATTTTCACAAGATTTACTGTATGATTTCAATCAAATGCACAACTTCGTAGGAAAGAAATTACGTAACATCCCCACACTGTCATACCATATAATTTACACAGTGAAAACAAACAAATAAATTTCAGTAATAACACAAATCATAAGCAGTTCAAAACCTTCAGAAATACAACTTGAAAGAAAACAGCAAAGTTCAAGCTGTTGATTTTATTTAAGCAAGCAATGAGTTAAGACTCCTAAATCTAATTTTAAAATCAGGATTCCCTGCAAGTTATGGAGACAATGCATTACTACTCTCAACACAAGAAAGGCAGTGATCAAAAATATCAACTTCCAAACAAAACAATTGTTTGCTGACCGAGGTAGCAAGTTGTTCAGACCTAATTAAATGTTACAGAAACGAAGATAAGATGTTCCCAAAGTCCCTATTTGTAAACCATCACTTCTCTCATGATCACATTGCAATATGCATTTCTTTAGTTTAATATTGACAATTCTACACAGATTTACATGCGTGTTTGCTCTTGATGATTGTTTGAAAAATTACTCTTGGTTAAGCCTCAGTGAGCATTTCTTTTTAAAATTAAAAATCATATTGCAGAGAGAGTAGCAGAGTTATGTACCTCATGAATTTTCAGGTAGAAGGTCCAGAAGTTTGTTTTCATGGTTTTCTAAAAGTCACAAATCAACTTGACTTGAACTTACTTGACACACTGTAGAGGGCAGGGGATTTGTAGGGTTAGGGATAGGGGTGGGGTGTTGAAGGATTTCCAGTCAAGATATCAGATGGTCCTGCTGAAATTAATATAACATCCTAAAGTTTTCTTTTGCAGGATTCCCAATACCCAGCCTTCAAGAGTTGGATTTGAGCTATTCACCCTTTTTTCCTCGCACAACTGCCTCCAACACACCTATCCTCAAGGGTTAAAACTCTACACTCCATCTCCATTCTGAGTCAGACTCCTGTTTGGACAGGAAAGAAGAATTTATCATCCCCTTTAACTTTACATAGGAACACTAAAGAAATTTGGACATTTAAATTGCAACCATGTAATAGACAACTATGGCCAATCTCTCCAATACCTCCCTAGGACTTCAAAATTCAATTGTGCGCAAAAAAGATGCTAAAGTCTACAGCTGTTTGAGAGTTCACGACCAAGTGGAAATAAAGATTTTGTATTCGTCCAAAATTAGTTTGCTGCACCACAGGGATTCTTTAGGCAAGCACTCACCAACTGACATTTGTCAAATTACGCTACATGAAACAGTGAAATAATTTGAAGGGGCAAATTCAGCTTTTTTTTTTTATTCATTCAAATGCACTGATGCAATCGGTTAGAAAATTGTGAAATTCGTGTGTGGAAGAGATTTTAATTTTGCCAAATATTAAGGATATGTCAGTGATTGGATACAGATATATCAGCATTAACCTTGACAACTCTGCAGTCTGCCAGGCCATGGAATGCAACCAGATTGACATGACTCGGGCATTGCAGTCTTGCCATGCCAAATACCAACCCCAACACTGTTTTCACAGAATCATTACAGAGCAGGAGGTCATTTAGCCCACCTCTCCAATAATCACCTTTTTTGGTACCTTTCTCCCTAATCCTGCACATTGTTTCTTTTTAAATTTAGGTTTCTTTGCATCTCTAGTTAATTCTTGTAATATGCAAGAACAATTTCTTTAGATTAATATTAATTTTAGGATGCTAGTTCACAACAGGAGTAAAGTTACCCTCCTCCCTCCGGACAAACCTCAGGGAATCTCTCTCCCACTGCGACTACTGGCTCCATCCCCGCCTCTTCGACTTGTCTGCCTCCTCTCCACCTATCCTCTCCTCTATCCATCCTCTATCCGCCTCCCCCTCTCTCCCTATTTATTTCAGAACCCTCTTCCCCTCCCCCATTTCTGATGAAGGGTTTAGGCCCGAAACGTCAAGTTTTCCTGCTCCTATGATGCTGCTTGACCTGCTGTGTTCATCCAGCCCCATGCTTGTTATCTAGGAGTAAAATGAAGGTTGATCTGAAAATGCATTTTGTCTAGGTGCTCTAAACGTTGCCAACTATTTTTGTTTCAAGAAAAAAACAGACCCAGATTACTTTTGCCCCTAAGTCTTTAAATTTAGGCCTTACTTAATGATAGGATTTTCTGTTGAAAATCAAGTAAAAGCTGTTATGAAAATGAATTTTGAGGGCTTCAATACAAGAGGAGCATGCTGATAATACAAAATGGAGTATAGGAACTGTACTAATTACTCGTTCAAGCTACATTTACATAGATAACGTTAGGATATAGGGAAAAGAAAAGTGAACAAATTAATTTCAAGGCAGAACGTTGCAAAAACTAATGCCATCTGATAATTCTGTAGAAGTTGGACTTGTAACGACATTACTGTAGTTAATTGATGGATACATTCCAAAAACCCCATTCTGACAGAAACTCCATGCAATTCTATTGAACTTGGGATGGCACTATAGATGGCTCCATAAGACATAGCAGAAGCAGGACATTCAACTCAAATCTACTCCACCACTCGATGAGATTGTGATTGATCTGATCATCCTCAACTCCACTTTCCTGCCTTATCCCCCTTACGGAGTAAAAAAAAAAATCAGCTTGTTTCAGACTTGAATATACTTAACAACCCAGTCACTAAAGGCCGCTGCAGAAAAGAATTCCACAGACTCACTACCCTCCAAGAGGAGAAGTTGCGGCTCATCTCCATCTTAACTGAGCAAGATGTTACTGATATCTTTGGCCTCTGCTTCTAGATTGTCCCACAAAGGGAAACAACATCTCAGCACCTACCCTACCATGCTACTGAAAGATCTTATATGATTCAATAAGATCTCCTCTTATTCTTCTAAACTCCAATAAATACAAACCAACCTACTCATCCTCTCCTCACAAGAGAACACCTTGGAACCCAGGATCAACTGAGTGAACCTTCCATATGACCTCCAGTGCCAGAATATCTTTCCTTAGATAAGGAGGCCAAATTTATTCAAAATATTCCAAGTGTAGTGAAACAGTGCCTTGTACAGTTTTAACAAAAAATTCCCCATTTTTATACTCCATTCCCTTTGAAATAACGGCCAACCGACCATTGGCATTCCCTATTATCTGCTGAAATTGGATGCCAGCTTTTTGTCATTTATGCACCCCCAATCCCTCTATGCTACAGCTTTCTGAAGATTTTCTCCATTTAGCTAACATTCAGCTCCTCTGTTTTTTCTGCTAAAGTGAATAAGCTCACGTTCCCAGATTACATTCTATCTGCCGATCGTTTCTCCCCCCCACTCACTTAACGTGTCCACATGCCTCTGCAGACTACTTGCATCATCTTCATCACTTGCCATCCCGTCTATTTTTGTCTCATTGGTCAACTGTGAGATAGTATATTCACTTCCCGCATTCAAGTCATTAATATATATTGTCAATAACCGTGGACACAGCACTGCTCTTTATGACACTCTCCTAGATTCCCAGCCTTGACAATGTCTACTAAGACAAAGACAATAGACACATCTGCTTCCATTGATAAAAGCCTGTGTAATTGTTCCACCATCAGTTCTGGAGCAAGGTAATTGAGTCAGAATAATAAAGTTTGCATGGATCTTTAGTTGCATTCAATGAGAAGTTTGCCCAAAGTGGAGTTTGCTGACACTGCAATTGTGGATGGCTGACTCTCAGACACAGTTGCAGCGCCAAAATTTCAGGCCCTGACCGCATCAAAAATGGCAGAAATGAAACTCAGCTGGAAAGACCTTTAACTAAAAGCTGTAAACAATGCTACATCTTCTCAAGTAAAGAAATGCTTTTCAAAAAAAAAAAAAAACACTAATGGCAAAACGTGCTGCTTCACTCCCTAACTTCTGGGGATGTGTGATTACTACTGTACAAGACGGCTTTCACTGAATAAAACCAGTGTTTGTGACTGGGCAACAAGCAAGAGGTGGTGATGATGATGCAACTACACATTGGATGGCACCAGCACAATCCCGTACTGACACCAACTGACCATCAGTAGTAGGGGAAAATGGGCCCACAAAGAACACAGCAGGCAGAACAGGAGTAGAGAACAGCAACTAGCATCTGAACGGTTGATGTCAGGAGTTACAGTGCTTATCTGAAGATTTCAAACAACAACTTTCATTTATACAGGTGAAATGGTGAGTGAAGAATGAATCGGAAATAATGGAATTTGACAATAGGAAGAAAACAAAAAGTGCATGACAGACCTAGCACAGAACTGAGATGTCTGAAACCTCTGCCATTAATGGGGAAGCAAGGTACAGGGCCAGGCCAGGTAATGTGAAGAGATATTGAAAAACTGATTCACAATGTTTCTGGACTGAATAGTCCATTCTCGTTGTTATTGTGGGGGTTCAGCTGAATTTGAGGTTTAAAGGCACTCTTAACTTGAAGATCAATTGTGAACTTCCATTTTACACAATTAGGACATCCCTCACATGCAATCTCTGTAGTCTTATGTAGCCATTTAAAGAGAAGGGCCCCTTCTGCTATTTAACTATGCTTCCTAGATTAGCATCCTTTGGTTAGAAAATGATTGATCCTGCTATCCTGATATACATCAGTATTGCCTGCCTTATCCAGTCTAACACAATTCACAAAAAAAAAACATGCAAGTTTAAACCAATGCAACATTACCTGCTAGCAGCTGTCGAAGAGTCTTTAACTTTCTTGCCTTCCAATGAAGCCAGATGCTGTTCTAATGCATCAAGGAGGCTACTTGGTGCCTATAATATTAGGAGCAAATGTCAGCTACATAGATTGAGCAGTGAACTTTGTTCTTAAATAGATGCAGATCTTCAAGTCTTTGGCACAATCAATTAATTGGTGCAGCCTGATACAATTTTTCCTCGATGTCAAGGTATCCAAAAGAATTACTACTTCAAATTACTACATTTCAAAGTTCTGTGAAACAAAAATAAAACAAACCTATTCTAAAACAAAATATCATTAACATCAACATTGTTATCAGGACATTCTGATTTTTCAGGTGGAAACAGTTTCAAGATTTTAGTAGTACTGATAATTCTATCCGAACAAACTACTGCAGTTCTGTTGCTGACTTTATCAAATATTTTTAATTCACTTTAACAATATCTCACGTAATTTTCTTTTACCATTGAAAAAGATAGCCAAAACAAGTGTAAATGCCTCAAACCAACCATTTTTATTCAAACTGCCTCAGCACCAGAGGCAATTTGTAATTTTCATACAAAACCGACACAAGCAGTGCAATATTTCAGGGGGTCTGGGTGAGGGGTGGGGGCGCCTGCTACTGTCAGGATTTTTTGCTGCTTTTGTAGCTGCACTAATTTTATGCTTGGCCACTGGGAGGTTTAACACAGAAACACTGAAGATAGGAGCAGCAGTGGGCCATTCGACTCTTTGAGCCTGCTCTGCCATTCAATATGATCATGGCTCATCATTTGAGCTCAGTACCCTGATCCTTTGATCCCTTTAGCCACAAGAGCTATATCTACCCTCTTCCTGAAAACAAAATATTTTGGTCTCAACCACTTTGAGACAGCGAATTCCACAAGCTCACCACTCAGTGAAGAGATTTCTCATCTCACTTCTAAAAGGTTTACCACTTTGCCTTAAACTATGACCTCAGGATCTGGACTCCCCACCATTGGAACATCCTTTCTGCATGTAAGCTATCCAATCCTGTTGGAATTTTATAGGTTTCTATGCGATACCCTTTCCTCATTCTTCTCGCCTCCAGTGAGTACAATCCTAACAGACTCGATCTCTCCTTACACACAGTCCTGCTAACCCAGCAATCAATTTGGTAAACATTTGCACACTCCCTCTATAACAAGAGCATCCCCTCTCAGACAAGGAGGCCAAAATGGCACACAATATTCCAAATGTGGCCTCAGCAATTCCTGCAAGAATGCAAGAAATCCTTGCTTCTGTACATGAATCCTCCTGCTATGAAGGCCAATATATAGTTTGCCTTCTTTACTATCTAAGCATTTACTTTCAGCAACTGGTGCACAAAGACACCCAGGTCTCATTGTGCATTTCCGTCTCACAATTTACAGCCATTCAAATAACAAGCTGCCTTCCTATTTTTGCTACCAAAGTGGGTAACCTCACATTTATTCACATAGTGGATATGCCATGCATTTGCCCACTGTCAACCATTTTTCAATAATTTACTCATTAGTCTCCTGCCATAAATTTTGTGGCGAGAAACTAGTGCGGGAGAATTTAAACAGGAAATTAGCAAACTATCAGGATACAGAAAAGCAGACAAAGCTTTGACAAGCATATAAAAAAGGAAGAAAGTGTATCAGAAATAATTATTGGTCCCTCAGAAAATAAGATTAGAAACTTAATAGTGAGGAGCAAGGAAATGGCAGAGCTTTGAACAAATATATTGCCTCTGTCTTCAGAGCAGAAGACCGAAAAAAAAATGAAGAAAATCAACAGGCTAAAAAAAAAAAAAAAACAAACAAACAGTGGACCTCAAAAGTTGAGCAGGGCAATAACCACAGTGGGGCAAGAACCAGCATGACAGGAAGGGGTAAAGCGGGGACAGAAGACGGAACAGTATGTCAGCAGACCAGAGTGTGATTAATTTTCAAAAGATTTCAAGTCCTGTATTTGAATGAACTTGGCATTCATAAAAAAAGGAAAATTAGCACAGATATAAATATTGATAACTTGATAGGCATTACAAAAATAGATGGAAGGTGACCAATACTGGCATTGACAGACTGGAATGAAAGGTAGCTACGAAAAAGTGGTGAAGTAGCTCTGCTCATGAGCTGAATAATCAAGATAGACAAATCATTTTATGTACAGATATAAATAGTAAAGGCAAGAGAGATCACTTGTGGGATGAGTTTAAAGGCTGACCCAAGAGTAGGACAAAGCTTACGTGAAGAAATAAATACAGCACAAGAGAAATGTACCGCAATAACTTTAAACTACATGGAAATTGGGAGAATCAGTGTCAACAAGGTAGCCTGAAAAATGTGGCCAATGTTCTCAAAACAGTTGCGTACAGCACTATCTTCTCAAGCCAGCCAGTGAAAAAGTCATCCAAGATATCCAAATGCACATTTAGACAGTCAAACATGTCTACACTGAACATATTTCAAACTAAACTAGTCCCACCTACCTGCTCCTGGCCCATATCTCTCCAAACCTTTCCTATTCACGTAATTATCCACATGGTGCATTTGTACTCACATTCACAGCTTCCTCAGGAAGTTCATTCCATGCACTAACCACCCTCCAAGTAAAAAATTTACTTGAGTCTTTAAATTCCCTCCTCTCACCTTAAAATTGTGCCCACTAATCTTGAAATCTCCCATCCTGAGAGAAAGACAATTATCACTAACTCTATCAAAACCACTTATTTTAGGAGGTCACCTCTCAATTTCCTACACTCCAGTGAAAAACATCCAAACCTATCCAGCCTTTACTACTCAAACTTTCCATAGCCGCCAACATTCTGGTAAACCTCTTCCGAACCCTCTCTCCAGCTTAATGATATCTTTCCTGTAGCTAGGTGACCATAACTGGACACAGTATTCCAGAACAGACCTCACCAATGTCCTGTACAAACTCAACTCCTGTACTGAAAAGGACTGAGCAATGAAGGCTAGCCTCATAAACGTCATTTTAACTACCCTCTCTATACGTGACATAAACGTTAAAGAATTCTGTCCCTACACCCCTACGTCCCTCTGTTCTCCAACACGAACCAAAGCCCTACCATTAACTGTATAAGCCCTACTGCTGTTTGATGTACCAAAACGCAATACCTCATATTTATCCAGATTGAACTCCATCTACCATTTTTCAGCCCACTGACCCATTTGATCAAGATCTTTCAGTAATCTTAGAAAACCTTCACTGCCTATGATGCCATCAATTTTGGCATTGTCTCCAAACTTAATAACCACACCTTTTATATAAATGATTTGGATGAGAATATAGATGACAAAACAGGATCCAGACCAATTCTTGTGGAACACTGCTCATGTTTTGAGAAATACCCTTCCACCATCACGCTGTTCCCTACTGTTAAGTCAATTTATGTATCTAATTGGCAAACTCACCCCTAATCCCATGTGATCCAACTTTACTAATTAGTCTCCTATATGGAACGTGTCAAGACTTTAGTAAAGTCCAAGCAAACAATGTCTGCTGCTCTACCCTCAATCTTTTTGGCGAGTTCCTCAAAAAAAAAAACTTAGTCAGGTTTGAGAGACAATTTTCCCTCACGTAAAACCATGCTGAAAATCCCTAATCAAATTTTTGCCTCTCTAAATGTCACTAAATCCTATCTTACAAAATTACCTCCAATTTACCCCAAACTGAACTCAGGTTCATAGCTCTACAGTTCCCCAGTTTGTCCTTATAACCTTTCTTAAGCAAAGGTACAACATTAGCCACCCTCTAGTCATTAGTCACCTCACCCATTGTTACACATGATGCAGTCATCAAAACACAACAGAACTTCAGGTTCAATTAGAAAAAGAGAAAAGTGTGGCTCCATGACTAATGTTTCAAACCGAGGACATGAAGTCAGAGCTGGCTAACATGAACTGGGAAGGTAGGGCCAAGAGTTGTAGGGACAGGCTTTAGGGAGGTATTTAGTAAGGCCCCAAGAGTTATCCCAGCAAGACAGTGAGGCTCTTAAGAAGAAAACACCACTCTTGGCTACATAAGCAAGTTAAGCATGGTATTGCATTGAAAGAAACACTGTACAAATCTGCAAGGATTAGTGGTAGGTCAGACAATTTCACAGATTTTAAGAACCAAAAAACATACAGTAATGTACATGAAGCACAGAAACAGTATGAGACAAAGCTAGGTTGTAATAAAACAAACAGATAGTAAGTGTTTCTATAAAAACTTGATTAAGAACAAAAACCAACTAAAGCTAGTCTTGGTGCTCTGGGGAATTGATAACAAGGAAACAAAAATGGCAGAAACTTTGAATAGGTACTTTTCATCTGTCTTCAAAAGGTGACTGGGAGGAACGAACTTAAAACAATCACTATCGCGAGGGGAAAAATGAAGTGTTAGAAAGCTATTGTACCTAAAGGCAGGCATGACCCCAAGGCTTGATGGCCTGCATCCAAGAGTCTTAAAAGGAAGTGACAGCACAGATAATGGATGCATTGGTTATAATCTTCTAAAGCTCCTTGGATTTTAAAAGGGTCCCAGCATATTGATAAACAGAAAATTGACATCTTTATTCAGTAAAGGATGAAGGCAAAAGGTAATAAACTAGGCCAATGAACCTAACATCCATCACAGAGAAGGAACAGACCCTTCAGTCATCCTACACTCCAAAGAAAAAAAGTCCCAACCAATCATTAAAGTACATATATTAACAATACAAAGTCAAGATAGAACTTGCATACAATGCAACATATAAGCAAGCAGTTTCCTATATTGACCAAGATTAAAAAATAACTACCACTCAGCTTGGTTTATAGCAGGATACTAGAAATAAAATCACAATTTGATCAGGTTTGAGAAAGGAAATTCACGTTTAGCCCATCTATTAGAGTTTTTGATGAAGTAACATTCACAGTAAACACAAAGAACCCGTAATATGCGGTGTGCACTTGGACTTCCAAAATGCATTTGATAAGGTGCCACATTAAAGGTTGCCGCACAAGATAAAGTGCCAGGGTAACACATTAACATGGATAAAGGATCGGAATTCTATTTCCCAGAAGTTAGCGGAGGCCGAATCTATTCCGAACGGAGTCAGATAGATTTTCGATACTCAAGGATAAGACAAGAAAGCAAAGATGGAGTCAACAACAGACCAGTCTTGCCCTTGTTTAACAGGTGAGCTGACTCAAAAGGGCCAAATGGTCTACTCCTGCTTGCAAGGCCATTTTCTCATGTTATCATCATTATCTCACAGGAAAAAATACTAGAGAATTGAAAACTGAGTCCTTTGGACAGTGACCTGCCTATGTAATTTTTTTAAACAAAGTGTGTAATGAAATTCTTTTATTTTTCATTCTGAATAATAAATACCTGCTTTAACATTGTACTCCTTTATGTACACGAGAGCAGTAACTTATCAAATTTTGATTAATACAGTTAAAAATGGGTTTATCAGGAAATATGCATTCTAAAATCACAATGTGAATCCAGCACCCACATCTAACCGGGTTTTAAATGAATGAAAGCAACCCCTAAAGATATACAAAGTCATTTTTCAGTTACATTGGGGGTCAATTCTCTGGTAAACAAACTAACTTTTGAACAATTTTGTTTAACAGTGTTCTGCATCCAAAATAACCAGCTTAATTTTTTTGAAGCAAAAACAGAAGTTGCTACAAAAGCTCAGCATGTCTGGCAGCATCTGTGAAGTTCTTTCAGTTTTTATTTTTTTGAGGTTCAAAGGTCTGCAAATTAATGCAATTAGCAGAAACACTTGAGATTAATTCAGCCTGGGCAGAGCACTTTTATGACCACAGCTTGCTTCTCAGCATAATGTTTTTAAAACTAGTATAAAAAAATCATGGCAATTTCAGGTGCACAGAGAACAATTCGTATTTAGAATGTTGCCAACATTTGCTCCAGTTACGCCAATTTTGGCAAAATTATGCTACAGGTTTATTTTCAGAATCTGAATTGCATGACATATTTCAAATTCTATGACATCTATTATGAATCACAAGTCTGCATATTATGGTCAGTTGGCAAAACACAAGATTCTTAACTTCAAGATCTTGGTTGAATCTCACTGTTATGAAGTCATCCTTGACAAAGGGACTGCCTAAAAACAAATGGATCACAACCTACTAATCTGCTCAAACTAACTGAAAAACTGAAGAATAATGTACTGATAAAAGAGGTGCCTACCTGAGAAAGGTCCGGTATGTCTCCCCTGTCGATTCCAACTTGCTGTGTTCAACAAAGAATACCATAGTTATAACAAGAATATTTGCCAAATTTTGCAGTTTTAAAAAAAGGCTTGCAGTTCAAAAGAAGCTTACTTCTGCAACTTTGAGGAATTCAGAGATCCTTGTCATTCTAGTAAGGAACTTTTTGTATATATCAAGAGCCTCCTTGCACTGGTTTTTCTTCATGTCAAAGTATTTCTCTAGCAGAGAAAGATTAAACATGTAAACAAATTAAATGCATGTTAAACAAAATGTTAACCTTCTCAGGCAGACTATGCAAGTGCTTACCAGCCACACTTTCAGGTTCAAGTTTCAGTATTAGTCAGAACTTGAGCCCATCACCTAATGTTTAGTCCAATTTTATCAGGTTCCCAGACAGAACAACCTGCCACTGAGTCGGGCACTACCTCAAAATGAGCATCAATTGATGGTTCAGAGATAGTGGAAACTGCCAATGCTGGAGAATCGGAGATAACAAAGTGTAGAGCTGCATGAACACAGTAGGCCAAGCAGCATCAGAGCAGCAGGAAGGCTGACGTTTCGGGTCTAGACCCCTCTTCAGAAATTTCTGAAGGGTCTACACCCGAAACGTCAGCTTTCCTGCTCCTCTGATGCTGCTTGGCCTGCTGTTTCCATCCAGCTCTATACCTTGTTATCACCATCAATTCACGGTTCTTTCCTTTTGGACAATACAACACTACTTCTGGTCAGCCAAACTTTCAGCAATACCGATTTATGAATACAAAGTAATTGATAGAATAAAGACAGATAAAAATATTTTTAGAATACTTCAGCATGTGTGGATGGGTTGGATTTGTCCTGCCTTTTATGTACAGGACATACTTGGGCAATTTTCCACACTGTCAGGTAGATGCCACTGTAACTGTACTGGAAGAGCCTGGCTAGGAGAGCAGCACATTCTGGAGCACTATTGCTAGAATGTTGTCAGGACCTATAGCCTTTTCAATATCCAGTGCCTTCAACCTTATATGCAGCCACTCCAGAAACTCAGGAGCCATGGAGGTAACAAAGATGAACTTTGTCTCAATTATTTCTTTTTATAATTTCTAATTAAAATGGCACTGAATTGAGGCAACTTATACACCTGTTACCACACTTTCATAAATACAAGTGGCGATAAACCACCATTGTGTTGTATGTTAAATAGAGTGAATGAAATTAGTTGACAACTGGTATCAGAAATGCTGGAGATGCCAAGATGGATCATCCACTCGGCACTTCCGGCTGAAGATTGCTGCGAATGCTTCAGCCTTATCGTTTACACTGAAGTGTTGGGCTTCTTCCAGCATTAGGAATAGGGATATTTGTGGTGCCTCCTCTTCCAGTGAGTTATTTAATTATCCACCACCATTCCTGGCTGGATGTGGCAGATCTGCAGAATTTACATCTGATCTGTTGGTTGTGGTTCGCATGGCTCTGTTTATCACTTGCTGCTAATGCTGTTTAGCATGCAAGTAGTCCTAATCAGTAGCTTCACCAGGTTGACACCTCATCTTCAGGTATGCCTAGTGCTCCTCCTGGCAATGCCCTCCTGCACTGTCCATTAAACCAGGGTTGATCCCATGGCGTGATGCCCATAGTCAAGTAGGGGATGTGCCAGACCACAGGGTTGCAGATCGTGGAGTATAATTCTGCTGCTGTTGATGGCCCACAGCACCTCATAGATGACCAGTCTTGAGTTGCTAGATCCGATCAAAGCCTGTCTGATTTAGTATGGTGATAGTGCCACACAACAGGATGGAGGCAATTCTTAATATAAAGGTGGGACTTTGTATCCACAAGGACTGTGTGGTGGTCACTCTTACTACATAATGTCATGGACAGATGCATCTGCAGCTTGACCTCATCCTTACCAAGTATGTTTTTCCCTCATTGGTTTCCTCACCACCTGCCGCTAACCCACTCTTGGTGGTGGACTTTGTAATTCCCCACCCAGAGTACATTTGGCACCCTTACCACCCTCAGTGCTTCCTCCACATACTGTTCAACATGGAGGAGTATTGATTCATCACCCGAGGGAGGACAGTACATGGTAATCAACAGGTTTCCTTGCCCATGTTTAACCTGATGCCATGAGACTTCCCTGTGTGAGTCAATGTTGAGGACTCCCAGGCAATTCCCTCCCAAATTTATACCACTGTGCCACCACCTCTGCTAAGTCTGCCCTGCCAGTGGGACAGGACATATCCAGGATTGTGATGGTGATGTCTGGGACGTTGTCTGTAAGGTATGATTCTGACTGTATGACTATGCCAGGCAGTTGCTTGACTAGTCTGTGAAACGTTCTCCCAATTTTGCCACTAGCCCCCAAATGTCAGTGAAGAGGACTTTGTAGGGTGACAGGTAACTGTTTGTTGTTGCCTTTTCCAGTGCCTAGGTTGATGCCAGGTGGTCCACCCACTTTCATTTTTTTGTTGAGACTTCATAGCAATTGATACAACTGAATGGCTATTTTAGAGCGCAACTGAGTGTCAATGACATTACTGTGGGTCTGGAGTCACATGTAGGCCAGATCAGGTGAGGGTAGCAGATATCCTTCCCTGAAGGGCATTGGTGAATCAGATGGGTTTTTCCAATAACTGGCAATGATTTCATGGTCATCAGTAAAGTCTTAAAACCAGAGTTTTTTTAAAAAAAAATTCAAATCCTGTGACAGGATTCAAACCACATCCCCAGAACATTTGATGAGTTTCTGGATTAACAGTATAGTGATAATACCACGAGGCCATTGCCTCCCCCTTGTGACTCAAACCCACTCTGACACTTGATTTACAAATATATTTCAGAGGTTTGGTCACACACACACACACAGTAAGCTCAAGGTATTCAAAAATATTCATGCAAAATTTAAACTGCCAAGTAATACAGTTCTACTTAAGCTGTATGAATGAAAAGGGTGGCCAAATTACAAAAGCAGTAGTGAGAACTGTGAGAAACCTATAAACTTTAAATCATTCAAATTACTGTGCATCTGAATTCTTTATATGGATAAATAATTTAACTCAATTTAAATTCAATGAAAATTCCTTCATAACGTAACAGTCTTTTACAGCTTTAAAGAACACATAACTTTTTTTTTAAATTGAAAAAAAAGAGGTTGCGATGAACAAATTCATGCTGTGATGTAGAGTTCCCACAGAGGTCATGTCTCTGCTTCTGAGCCAGAAGCTCAAAGTTCCCACTCTGGGAGTCAATGGCCACAGAAGTTGCATTCATAATGCAGCCAAACAAGTTGATTATCAATACACAAATTCTTCCACTACACCTACGACAGGTTGCAAAAAGCAGGACAGTCTCCTGGTCAGCCATGCTTGATATGCAGCAGCATCCCACGGTTTAAAAGACTCTGGATGCAGATTTGCAACCTGTCTGTGGAAAAACTAGCTATGGAAATGGACATTAGTGTGTGCTCTACCTCATGCGCCATAAGGTACAGGACAGGACAAAAGGAAGTTTGGGCGTAGACTTTCTAAATAGCTACTCAGAACAATGCTAGCTGCCCCTGAACAATGTATTTACTGTGCTACTCAAGATAAAGAATTACATTTAAAAACAGCCACTCTGTCATTGCTTTCATTGGCAACACTTGACTCCTGATGATTTGACTGGAATGTCTGATGGAACCTGCATTCTCTCCCATTTCCCTTCCAAATTGATCAACCTTGCAAGAAAAGCTTAGCACCCAGTTTTGTGAATCTCGTAAATGCTGTGTGCAATAAAGTGATTTAACAAATTTCATGAGGTATTCAATATTTGTAATAAAATACCAATAACATAAAAAACAAGATAATCATTTTGAAATCAGCACCAGCGCTGCAGTGTGACCGGCTCGAACCTAAATCTGATTGTGTCATATGCCCTGCTCATTATAAAATGTTATGCTTATTAGCTTAGGAATGAAGGAGATAAAACAAAGCTTCAAACAAAGTTTTGTAAATTATATCACTTGTATGATTTTCATACACATGGAACTACACATTCACAACTACAATAGCATGTTGTTTAATGCCAAACATTATGGCAACAAAATACTCAAAATACTAGTCTCCAAACTTCCAAAACAGCCTCTAAAAACAATTAGGCATAGAATTTGCACGTAGGAGAGAATTAGGCCCACAGGACATGGAACTCCCTGCTCATGTGAACTTTGAGAGGAAAAGAATGTGCTGAATCATAGAAATACCAAAGTGGTCGAAAGAACAAACACAAATGCTGTGGACATTAGAAAACAAAGCCATTCAGAATTGCTGCCTATTTCTCTTCCTTGCCAAAAATGGTTTCATTGCACTCTTGAAGCCACAAGGTTCACAGGGAAACAATTTTTCCACACACAGCAGCTCAATATTTGACTAAAAACAATCCGACTTGCCTGGACCATGATTGCCAGATGATTTATTAATCTGGAAGGGCAGTGCTGAAATCAGTCTATTTCAAACCTATCTCCCTTTACAAACACTGGATTGTACTTAAGAGGCAATAAGGATCTTGGCTCTTGGCTGAAGAGTAATGACGTTTTTTTTGGGAAGGCCCACCACTCAAACATTTAACTGGATATGCACGTATCATTGCTGAAGCCCTGGCCATGGCAGAATACTAGTAGGAGGGGAGTTGTAGGGTGCAGAGGGTTGACAGTGGAGCTGGAGGAGTAAGCCTCTGCATATACCCAGAATCCCTGATGCCTAATCCCTCAATCAGGCACAAAGCATCTTTGAGCAACGAGATTCTTTCACAGACAGAAAAACTTTGATATTATGAAGTCTTGATGTGTCATTATTTCAGCTCATAACTAGGAGTTTAAAACTCTTTCAAAAGTGATTCGGTTATTAATAAGGGTAAAATCATTGATGATGCACTTGTTCAATTCCATCACATACCTAAGCGACTATGTGAGATAACAAACAGGCTTTGGTGGGTCAAGAGAAAATTTATTTTGTCACAAAATTCCCAGGGTCTGACGTATTCTTGTGGCTACTGGACAGATATGGCATCACCAGTTAGGTTTCCGGTCAATGGTAAGCCCCAGGATGTTGATGGTGGGGAATTCAATTATGGTAATGTCGCTGAATATCATTGGTAGACTGCTAGATTCTCTTGTTGGAGATGACTATTCCCTGCCCTTTGTTACACAAACGTTACTTATCCTTCATCAGCCAAAGCCTGAATGGTCCAAATTTGTGCTACGTGCAGGCACAAACTGCTTCAGGCTCTGGGAGGATTTGTGTTCAGTACTGAACACTAATCGGTAAACATCCTCACCTCTGAGCTGGTGATGGATGGGAGGTCATATTGATGAAACAGGTGAAGATGGTTTGACCAATAATACTATCCTGAGGAATTCCTGAAGAAATGTTCTGGGCTGAGATGATTAGCCTCCAACAAGCACAAATGTTCTTTGTGCCAAGTATTATTCCAACTACTGGAGAGATTTTTACCCAGATTTCCTTGTGTCACACAGTCAAATATTACTTTGATGTCAAAGGGCAGCCAGTCCTATACCCATGTTTGAACTAATAAAATAATGGAGTTCCGAAACATAATAGCCCTGGAGAAGCCCAAATTAAGTTTTGGCAAGCAGATCGATAGGACCATGAATAACACTTTCCATTTTGATCATTCAAAGTAGAAGTTATTACACAGCTAATTGAAACAAAGGATCCTGAGGGGACTTGTCCAGGTGGATGTTGAATGGATGTTCCCTTTTATGGGAAAATCTAGAATTCGGGGCCATGGTTTATTTTCCTCTCAGAGGGCTGAATGTCTTTGGAATTCCATTCCTCAAAAGACAGTGGATGTAGAAACTTAATTTGGGCTTCTCTCAGCTACTGTGTTTCAGACGTCATTATTTTCTTAGTTTAAATATGGGCATGAGATTGGCTGCCCTTTGACATCAAGGCAATATTTGATAATGTGGCAAAATCTGGGTGAAAATCTCTCCAGTACTTGGACTAATACTTGGCACAAAAGAACACTTGTGCTTAAATCCCCAGGACCTGATCAGGTGTACCCTCGAACTCTGTGGGAAGCTAGGGAAGTGATTGCTGGGCCCCTGGTTGAGATATTTTTAATATCAATAAACACAGGTGAAGTGCCAGAAAGCTGGAGGTTGTCTAATATGGTGCCACTATAGCAGGGTGGTAAGGGAAAGCCAGGGAACTATAGACAAGTGAACCTGACATTGATGGCGGACAAGTTGTTGGAGGGGTTCCTGAGGCACCAGATTTACATGCATTTGGAAAGGCAAGGACTGATTAGGGGTAGTCAACATGGCTTTGTGCGTGGAAAACCATGTCTCACTAACTTGATTGAATTTTTTGAGGAAGTATCTAAGAGGATCAATGAAGGCAGAGCCGGAGATGTGACCTATTTGAGCTTCAGCAAGGAGTTTGTCAAGATTCCACATGGCGGACTGGTTGGCAAGGTTAGATCACATGGAATACAGGCAGAACTAGACATTTAGATACAGAAGGTAAGAGACAACGGGTGGTGGTGGAGGGCTGCTTTTCAGATTGGAGGCCTGTGACCAGCGGTGCGCCACAAGGATCGGTGCTTGGTCCACTGTTTTTCATCATTTATGTAAGTGATCTGGATGTGAACATAGGATGTATAGTGACTAAGTTTGCAGATGACACCAAAATTAGAGGTCCAGTGGATAGCAAAGATGACCCAAGAGTTCAACTGGATCTTGATCAGATGGGACAACGGACCAAGGAGTGGCAGATGGAGTTGCATTTAGATAAATGAGGTACTGCATTTTGGAAAGGCAAATTAGGGCAGGACTTATACACTTAACGGTAAGGTGCTGAGGAGTGTTACTGAATAAAGAGACCTTGGAGCACAGATCCATAATTTCTTGAAAGAACTCTTGCCTTTATTGCGCAGTGCATTGAGTATAGAGTTGGGAGGTCACGTTGCAGATGTATAGGACATTGATTAGGCCACTGGTTAGGCCACTTTTGGAATATTGCATGCATTTCTTGTCTCCCTGCTAGAGGAAGGATGTTGTGAAAGTTGAAAGGGTTCAGTAAAGGTTTAGAAGGATGTTGCCAGGGTTGGACGGTTTGAGCTATAGGGAGAGGCTGAATAGGCTGGAGCTATTTTTCCTGGAGCAGACGCCGAGGGGTTACATTATAGAAGTTTATAAAATCATGAGAGGTATGGATAAGATGGATAGACTTTTCTCAATGAGGTGGGTGAGTCCACAACTAGAGGACACAGGTTTAAAGGGGAGAGGGAAAAGATTTAAAAAGGGGATCTAAAGGGCAACTTTTTCACACAGAGGGTGTTGCGTGTCTGGAGTGAGCTGCCAGAGGAAGCGGTGCAGGTTGATACAATTACAACATTTAAAAGGTTTCCGGACAGGTAAATCAATAAGTTTAGAGGAATATGGGCCAAAGGCTGGCAAATAGGTCGAGGTAGCTGTGGGAATCCACCCATCAACTCCATAGCCAGCAGCTCCAGAGGAGACAGCAGCACCCAGCCCTGCCGGTTCTTCACCACCAACCCACGAACCCCACCCCATCTCAGACCTCCCCTTCACTGAGGGCAAAGGGTCAGTCCTCAGTAAAGGGCTCACCTTTATCCCCCTCCACCCAAACGTCAACGAATAAAGCTCACGCTTGGACGTTGAACAGTTTTCCCGTCGCCTCCGCATTTACTTCTTTCATCGTGAGCCTAACCCTCCCTCTACTGACCCCTTCTCCCACCTCCAACACACCCCCCTCCTCCTGGACAGCACCCCAAGGCCTCCTACCCTCCCTCGACTTCTTCATCTCCAACTGCCGTCCGGACATCGATCGCCTCAACCCCTTCACCCCTCTCACCCACTCCAACTTCTCCCCTACAGAACATACAGTCCTCTGCTCCAATCCCCACCTCACTATAAAACCCGCAGACAAGGCAGGCGCAGTTGTAGTATGGTGCACTGACCTCTACATCGCTGAGGCCAGATGCCAGCTCTCTGACACCTCCTCCTACCGCCCCCTTGATCATGACCCCACCCCCAACCATCAAACCATCATCTCCCAAACAGTCCACAACCTCATCACTTTAGGTGACCTCCCACCCACAGCCTCCAGCCTCATTGTTCCCCAACCCCGCCATGCCCGTTTCTATCTCCTTCCCAAAATTCACAAACCTGACTGCCCTGGTCGACCCATTGTCTCTGCCTGCGCCTGCCCCACCGAACTCATCTCCACTTACCTCGACTCCATTTTCTCCCCCTTGGTCCAGGAACTCACTATCTACGTCCGTGACACCACTCACGCCCTCCACCTCCTCCAAAACTTCTCATTCCCTGGTCTCTAACACCTCATCTTTACCATGGACGTCCAGTCCCTATACACTGCATTCCCCATGCAGATGGTTTAAGGGCCTCCACTTCTTCCTGTCCCACAGGCCCAACCAGTCCCCCTCCACTGGCACCCTCATCCGCTTGGCTGAACTCATGCCCACCCTTAACAACTTCTCCTTGAATCCCTCCCACTTCCTACAAAGGGGGTGGCTATGGGTACCCGCATGGGCCCAAGCTATGCCTGCCTCTTTGTAGGATACGTGGAACAATCCCTCTTCCGAAGCTACACTGGCCCTATCCCCCACCACTTCCTCCGTTACATCAATAACTGTATCGGTGCCACCTCGTGCTCCCATGAGGAGCTCAAACAGTTCATCCACTTCACCAACGCCTTCCACCCCAACCTGAAGTTCACCTGGACCATCTCCAACACCACTCTCCCCTTCCTGGACCCCTCTGTTTCCATCTCTGGCAACCAACTGGAAACTGATATCTATTTCAAGCCTGCCAACTCCCACAGCTACCTAGAATACACCTCCTCTCACCCACCTTCCTGTAAAAAGGCCATCCCCTATTCCCAACTCCTGCGCCTCTGCCACATCTGCTCCCAAGATGAGACATTCCACTCCCAGACGTCCTCGTTTTTCAAGGACCGCAACTTCCCGTCCACAGTGGTCGAAAATGCCCTCGACCGTGTCTTTTGCATTTCCCGCGACTCATCCCTCACATCCCCTCCCCGCAATAACAACCAAAAACAGAATTCTCCTCGTCCTCAAATACCACCAACCTCCGGATCCAACGCATCATCCTCCCACACTTCCGCCACCTGCAATCTGACCCCACTACCAAAGACATTTTTCCGCCCCCACCCTTATCTGCTTTCCAGAGGGACCACTCTCTCCATGACTCCCTTGTCTGCTCCACACTCCCCACCACTTTTCCCTGCAACCACAGGAAGTGCTACACCTCCCCCCTCACCCCTCACCCCCTCCCAGGCCCTAAGGCGGCCTTCCACATCAAGCAGATGTTCACCTGTACATCTACCAATGTGGTATACTGCATCCACCGTTCCCATTGTGACCTCCTCTACATCGGGGAAACCAAGCAGAGGCTTGAGAACCGCTTTGTGGAACACCTAAGCTCGGTTCAGAACAAACAACTGCACCTCCCAGTCACGATCCATTTCAACTCTGCCTCCCACTCCTTGGGCAACATCCTCCTGCAGTACCACAACGATGCCACCCAAAGGTTGCAGGAACAGCATCTCATTTTGCTTGGGAACTCTGCAGTGCAATGGTGTCAATGTGGACTCCACAAGCTTCAAAATCTCCCCTCCCCCGACCGCATCCTAAAACCAGTCCAGCTCATCCCCGCCTCCCTAACCATTCCTCACACCTCAAGCGCCACCCCCATCTCTCACCTACTCGCCTCATGCCACCTCCTTGACCTATCCGTTTTCCCTGGACCGACCTATCCCCTCCGCAACTCCAAACCCGCCTCTTTGACCTGTCTGCCTCCTCTCCACCTATCTTCTCCTTTATCCATCTTCTATCCGCCACTCCCTCTCTCCCTATTTATTTCAGAATCCCCTTCCCCTCCCCCATTCCTGAAGAAGGGTCTAGACCCGAAACGTCAGCTTTCCTGCTCCTCTAATGCTGTTTGGCTTGCTGTATTCATCCAGCTCTACACCTGGTTATCTTATATAGATGTGTGTTGTATCTTCATCAAATTAGTGTCTCATTTTTTTAGGTAAACCTTGTGCTGTTCCCAATGGCTCATCTCCATGCCCCATTGAACTCAGCTCAACCCCTTACTTGATGGTAATGATAACAGTTATGCCAGGCCATGAGGTTATACATTCGTTGCATACACTTCTGCTGCTACTCAATGCCCCACTGATACATAATTTTGAAGGCTAAATCAGTTCTGAGCCTATCCTGGTGGTTCACTCACCACCTGCTACAGACCTAACCTGCAGATTTTTCCCTTCAAAGTACAGTTAAGTCATCATTAATTAGTTGGAAACCTAGAGTACAGCCTGCGCATTTTGCTACCTTTCTTCCAATTTGTGTTTTCAACATGGAAATAGAAGGGTTCATCAACTGATGAAAGACTACAGATGGTATTCAGGAGGTTTCTTTGCCCATGAGGTTTCATGGTATCCAGGGTCAATGTTGAAGCCTCCCAGCATACTTGCTAGTGACTCTGTACCAATCACCATAACAGGACATATCCAGAAATATTGATGCAATAATCTAGGATATTGGTAGTAATGTATGATTCAATAAGTATGACTGCATCAGGCTTTAGATGAATTGGTCAGTGAGACATCTCTCCCAATTTTTAGCACTTATCACAAATCTTAGGGAGGAGGATTGTGCAGAGCCAACTGAGCACGACATGCCTTTGTTGCTTTCGTGCCTAGGTCAATACAGAATGATCCATCTGGTGTCACTACTATTAGAGTTTCCTGTGGTGGTTTGAACTAAGTGGCTTGCTTGGTCAATTCAAACAATAGTTATAGAATGAACCATAATGGTGGGGGCTTGGAGTCACATGGGGACCAGACTAGGTAAAGACTGATTTTGCCCTGTGATGATCACTAACAAATCAGCTTGGTTTTTAACAACAACCCAGCAGTTTCATGATCACTAATGAAACAAAAACCTTACTCCAGAGTTATTAATTAAATTTCTCATGGAGTATGAGCTCAGAGCCCTGCAATCTTCCTATTGGAGCCTGGACAACTTGTCAACTGTCACGTTCGGTTAATGGATCATAGCCTGATTAAGCACCACATAATGATAATGTTTTAATACTCCTAAACTGAAGGGACAACCAAAAGTAGCCTTTTTTGGAGGCTTATCTACTTCGAATTCATATTTGATTTGTAAATAGAAACTTATGACCTGATCCATATTTTACAGATATTAAATCCGACTCCGACATACACCCGATCAATCCTTCAACCTCAAATATTATGCTTGTAGGACAGGAAGAGTGCACATGTACAATAATTGAAAACAAAGTGATGTATCAACCACAAAACAGTGTAATGCAGCCAGATGTGGAAACTACTAAATACAATGGTAAAGGGGTTTAATGCATAGGCCTTGTACAAGGCAAACACAAAGGATTTCATATTTATCCAAGGGAATACTGTAATGACAGTAAGTTTTGAAAGATTATTTCCATAAGGTTGAAAATTCAAAACAGTAATATTTATTATTAATACTACACCCACATTACAAACATTAAATGAAACTTGGCTGTATGGAATAGTTGGGTAGAAAGTAGCATTAGATTGTTAAGCAAAGCTCCGGACTCCCCCTCATTACAAAAAAACACTTTGCCCTTGCAAAAAAATTTTTAAAAATGCTCAGGATGGCCCATGACCTTGAGACAGAATAAAGAAATTTATCTACAAAATAGGTTGTCCAAGAATAAATCATTTCAGCCTTCAAAATCTATGAAATACATGTCAGCAGATCAAATTATTTTCAAAGTGATGTCCTTAACAGCTAGTTTTGCATTTCTTGTCCCAAAGCAGAATAAAAACTTACCCAATAAATTAATGATCCCTTCATTATAAGCTGCAAAAAGTCTAATGGCATCTTTGAACAGAAGCATAAAAGCTGCATTGATCACTCCATTTGTGAGTTCATTGGCACTGACCTAAGACACAGAAAAAGATGTCAGGTTCATCACAATGTTATCATTTTCTACTTGAGATGTTTTCCTGGCTGTTTCTTCAATCCGAAAATAAATGCGAACATGATCCACGATATAAATTTTTTTAGGCGTTACGGGGGTAGGAATCCATTGTATATGAATGCAATGATCAGAGGTTACAAACTTAGCATGTTGTTTTTAAGTTCTAAAAAAAATTTTTTGCAACTACATAAGACCACAGTTACAAGACTTCATACATACATACACGCACATTTGCGTGTTAGGATAAAAGGTTCCAGAGTAGGATTCCAAAACTGCAACTGCCAATTCTATTTGTTTCTATTCTTGCTGTAGTCACAGAAGTAGTTTTACATTAACTGAACAATTAAAAGCTTTCATATGATTCATGTTTTATTGAAACATCAAATACACAGTACATGATATTGCTGTGGGAGGGATATTTCAAATGATGAGTGTTAAATGGAATTACACTGCATTACATTGAGCTAAAAGCAAAGTAACAAAATCTGCAGTCGGGGCATTGGGCCCCACAAATTCCTAAAAATTTTAAAAAATATTTCTGCCATGTGTTCTTCCACCACACAAAACAAAAAATCCTTAATACATTTTTGATGAAGGTTATTCACTGATTATTGTCTTGGTACGAATGTAAGACAAGGACAAACATAAGTCAAGATACAAATATGCTATAATTAAGGAGAATGTCTTAAGTAAATTGATGGGATTAAAGGCAGATAAGTCCCTGGGGCCTGATGGCCTGCACCCTAGGGTATTAAAGGAGGTGGCAGCAAATATAGTAGATGCGTTAGTTATGACATTTCAAAAGTTCCCTGGATTCTGATGAAATACCAATGGATTGGAAACATGGTAATGTGACACCCTTATTCAAGAGGGGAGACAGGCAAAAACTGGCAAACTGTGGACCAGTTTGTTTGACCTCTGTAGTGCAGAAGTTGCTCAAGTTAAACATAACAAGGAAGAGGAAGAGATAGCTGAACACTTGGAAAACTAAAATGCTATTCACCAGTGTGACTGCAGTTTCATGAAAGTCATGCTTGACAAACCTGGAGTTTTTTTTTTTTTTTTTAAAAAAGAGAATGTAACCAGCAAGGTAGATAATTGGAATCCAGCGGATGTGGTATATCTAGACTTCCAGAAGACAAGAATTAAAGAATTAAAAAACTGGATCTAGAAAATTAGGTCCCGGGGGAGATTATTGGTTTGGATAAAGGATTGGTTGACTAACAGAAAGCAGAGGGTTGAGATCAATGGGTCCTTCGCTGGATGGCAAACTGGAACTACTGAGTGCTGCAGGGTTCAGTTCTCGAACCTCAACTATTTACAATCTACCAAAAAAAAAAGATCTGCAAGCAGGGATAGACTGTAACATGGCAAAATTCACTGATGATATTAAGATAATTGGGAATGTAGGCTGTAACAAAGAAATAGAGAGTTTGCAGATGGACATCGATAGGCTAAGAGAATGGGCCAGAATCTGGCAGATGGAGTTTAACGTGGATAAATGTGAGTCTGTGCATGTCGGCTGGAAAAATAAAAAAAGGGGCAAAATTATTAAAATAGGAAGCAGATTCAAAATGCTTCAGTGCAGGGGGATCTCAGCATCTATGCAAGAATTGCAGAAAGTGGGTATGCAGGTGCAGCATACAATGAGAAAGGCAAATGGGATTCTGGCATTTATTGCAAAAGGACTGGATTACAAAAGTAAAGAAGTGTTATTATAATAATAAGGGTGCTGGTAAGACCATACCTGAAGCAGTGTGTCCAGTTTTGGTCTCCTTGAGGAAGGATGCAGTGGTACTGGAGAAAGTTCAGAGGAGGTTCACCACATTGATTTCAGGGATGAAGGGGCCATCATATGAGGAGCAGTTGAATAGCTTAAGCTTGTGCTCACTGGAGTTCAGAAGTTTGTTGAGGGAGGACGGTGGGCGGGGGGGGAAGGGTGCAGATGTGACTGGTTTACAAAATGTGAAAGGGGATTGATAAAAGGTAGATGTTGAACAGACGTTCCCCCTTGTGGGGCAGCCTCTAATAAGATGGAGCAAGGGAGGGAGCAAGGGATCAAAACCGAGATGAGCAGGAACTACCTCTGAGGGTTGTGAATCTGTGGAACTCATTGCCACAGAGTGCAGTGGAGGCAGAATCGATCAACAGATTCAAGAAACAGATATGTTTCTAATGAAAAATGGGGTAAAGGGCTATGGGGAGTAGGCAGGAAAGTGGGATGGAGACCACGATAAAAAAATCAGCCATCATGTTAAATGGCATATTGGGCTCAAAGGGCTGAATTGCCTACTTGCTTTCCTACGTTCCTAAACAAATATGTAAACACACAAAGATGACAGAAAGAGGAAAACTAGTGAACAAACGTGAAAAAAGTAGGATAGAGAGACATTATACACAATGCAAAAAATGTCTTTCTTAAAAAGATATATTTGAAGTATGTTGGCATTGCAAGCCAACATTTATTGCCATCAGGAAGCCGATAGTGAGCCACTTCCATGTTTATACCAAGTGGCTCGTTAGGTCACTTCTATGGACAGTTAAGAGTGAACCATATTGCTCACAGCATGTAGTCATAAACAATCCTTGTGGAGTCACACTTGTGTCATCCTGCCTGGTCTGACCAAGTCCTTCAGGGAAGGGCATTCATGAACCAGAAGGGTTTTCACAACAATCCAGCAGCTTCATGGCCACCATTATTGACTTCAGTAGCTTTTTACTCCAGTTTCAACTGAATTTAGACCAACCAGCTGACATGACAGAATTTAAACCCATGCCCCCATTAATTAGATCCAGACCTTGAAGTTACCAGTCCATTATTGTGCCCAATGTGAAAAAGGAGTGACATAAAAACCGAGTGAAGTACTTTATTGCATCAATGGCAATTTTAAGAAGTATAATTGAGCGGAAAAATGTTTCCTGATCATCATTTGAACTTCAAGAGAAAAAAGGTTTTGAACAGATATTCAAATACAATTACAATTCAACCAAGTGGTCTGTGGGAAACAAAATTAATATGGGCAACTACAGGTAATAAAGCATGTACGTCTAGTCTCCATCTTCTATCATTGAAAATTCCAGTACTCCCAGCTCAGTTATCAGATGTATTGATTCAGACTACAAGCTTGTGATAGACAAATTAGATCACAGGTCCCACCTGCAGGCAGTGAGATACATTAGTATGAAGAAAATGTAGGGATATAGGGAGAGGCTAAATAGGCTGGAGCATCAGAGGCCAAGGGGTGACATGACTGGTTTTTAAAATCATGAAGGACATGGATAGAGTGAATAGTCAGGGTCTTTTCCCCACGGTGGGTGAGTTCAGAACTGGATGGCATAGGTTTAAGCTAAGAGGGGAAAGATTTTAAAAGATGGTGCATGTATGAAATGAGCTGCCAGAGGAAGTGGTGGAGGCGGGTACAACAACAACAATATTTGAAAAGGCATCTGGATAGGTAAATTAATAAGGGTTTAGAGGAATATGGGCCAAATGCTGGCAAATGGGACCACATTAATTTAGGATATCTGGTCAGCATGGACAAGTTGGACTGGAGGGTCTTTTTCCATGTTGTACAGCCCTGTGATTCTGATGACAACAGCTTCATTTCTCCTAAGCTTTCCCTGGTTGTAGATTCCCAATAAATTTCCTTTACAGACAAGGCCACAAGATATATGATAGAAAGATTTTATTTAAACTCATCATCACAGCTCTACTTTTATTTTATATTATGGCAACAAAGAGAAATATTCCATTAGCTTATAAGAACCCTATTTATTGCAACTATTGTTTTGCTGAATCTCCACCCCGAATTCTCTCTACTCTTCTAGATGATCCACCTTTCCACTAAATTGTAACAGTTGGACTTTTACCAAAATAACAATTCACATTCAAATAAATTGAATTCTGCCACTTGGTTCCGCAAAACATCAATTCCATCAATACAAATCAGCTTTATATTGGTATGAAATTTCTCCACCACTCCCCAAACTATATTTGCAATACTGAGACACAATTCAAATGTGAAGCACTGCTGAGTCAAAAGCAAAGTATTAAAAAAGGGGGAAAGAAACTTAAAAATTAAGACTCAAGTGAACACAAAAAAGACAATGAAAAATATCACATCCTCTTATACCAGGTATATTGGTAAAGTAAAGTTACTTGACACCAGAGATCTGGGATATCGTGATCATCCACAAAAAAGTAAAGTGAGAAAGTCCATCCAGGGGCCGATGACATCTTCAAATGAGAGCCAAAAAGGCAATGAAGATGATTGGACACATTATGGTTTGACTTGACAATAAATTCAACCATTCTAACAGATTTACTTACAATTGAATGCCTATTCCTCCACATTGCCTGCCACACAACTCAGAGGTCTCAGTGAGGGGGCAGCAGAGGCAAGCTGGCATATATTATCTAACAACGTAATGACCAGCCTGGAGAAGGACCGTGGGAAAGCCTCCCATTCTGCACAACTAGATAATGCTGAGTTATTGCTTGTAAAAAGGAAATTATGTTTCAATTCCCAATTTTCATTACATATTTCAAACCCAAACATTATTGCACTGACATTTTTCTAAATTGTTAAGATACACTTTTCAAAATACTTCCTTTATTTTAAAACCACTTTGCACATTTTATTTTTGTTTTTCTAATTTCTTACTTCCAATACATTTAATAGTAAATGACCTATTAGTCATTTGCTTAAGGAAAAATATAGGACAGCATATTTTAATCAAATTTAAATAAATCAATTATGAAATTTTAACGGGTATCAAAATTAAAGCAGTCTCCAGAGAATTACATAGAAAACTGGTCTGCTGGCTCCATATTGTGCAAATCTTGGGTTTATCTGCCATGTCAAGGAAAACATTTTCGCAATTACTCACCCAATTGACACAGCATACAATTAGATCCATTGAAGTACCCTTTACATTTAAATAAATCTGGGGCTATATCTGAAAAACACTCAGAACTACTATATCCAAAAGGAAGTTTGTATGCCAGAAACAAAACTCACATTGAAGTCCAGCAGTGCATCCATTTGATTCTGTATAATGGGCATAGTCTTTAGCAATTTCTCTGTACTCATTGTTCTCATAACTCCATCAGCCCTGATGAAATAAGTATATGTTAAATGTAAAATGCTTACATAAACAAGTGCTTATGGTTAGGAGAGCTAGTATAACTAAATACACCGTGTCAGTAGCTTAGCTAAAACTGTAGAATAATGACTAAAATACAGTTGCATTACCTTGATTGGCGATATAGTGTGTGGTAAAACTATACGGTGCACATAGCTAAGATGTATTCAAGGAACCGATTACAATTCCAATATTCCTCAACAGTGAACAGATGCATTCTCCTCAGTCTAGCAAAAGAATGTTAAAAAGTGTGCCAACAAGTGGAAAATTAACAATGAGGCTGCACAAATCCATCTCATGGTAGTCTGAATTTCATGTATAGTAACAATTAATGGACAGTAGTAAGTATGAAACAAGGAGGGCATGCTGAACTTTACAGGACATCAGTTCATTCAAAGCTGAAATATAGCTTACAGTTTTAGCCAGTGTATTATTGAAACTATGTTCAAGTCATACAACCAGTTGCAATATGGAACTACTAGCACAGGGGTATTGTTACGTTCAAAGTCTCAACCTGGACTGTTACTGTATGAGATAACAAGGTGTAGAGCTGGATGAACACAGCGGGCCAGGCAGCATCAGAGGAGCAGGAAAGCTGACGTTTCAGGTCAGACCCGAAACAACAACAGCTTTCCTGCTCCTCTGATGCTGTCTGGCCTTCTGTGTTCATGAAGCTCTACACCTTGTTATCTCAGATTCTCCAGCATCAGCAGTTCCTACCATCTCGTTATTGATGGAAGGTGGTTAAGAAGGACCACTTAGCGGCATTTAAGTGTTTCTGGAAAAGTTTCATAAGCCAAACTGTGGAAGATTATTAGATTGGACTGTGAACAAACAATAGCGTAATTCTTCCACAGAATTCTGGCTGCATTTCAAAGCAACTGAAGTAAAGCACGTGAAAGCATGAGAAAAATTATAAAACCACAAATGTAAAGACTGGCCTGTGTAACTTTTACCCTTTCCCCTCTGCTGTTTTCATAAATTAAATTTAATTTAACTGGCTTCAGTCATTTGTAATGATTCTTTCCATATTACAGTACATATTATATTGGAGGAGGATATACTCTTAAACTTAACATTATTGCTTTTCTACATAACTAAAACATTGCAGAGTGCTTAAGAATGCCATAGATTGTACTGTAACTGCGTATCAAAGCAAAGGGCAGAAACATGAAGGTGACTCATGTTCTTTTCTAGAGGTAAAGCTACATGGCCGATAGTATTTTTATTAAACCAAAGAAAAAAATTCAAGTTGACATGCATACTTGTAATGTTATTCTCCCCCTCTTCCTCATTTTTTAAATCCATAACTGTCATTGTTTCTCTCCTCGTCTGCCAGCCCCCCAAAGCCTGAGACCAATAGTTGCAAATCAAGACAGTCACGAACTAAGAGATACTAAGAACTGTCGATGCTGGAGTCAAAGATAACAAAGTGTGGAGCTGGAGGAACACAGTAGGCCAGGCAGCAGACGAGCAGGAAAGTTGGTGTTTCGGGTCAGGACCCTTCTTCAGAAGTTTTTTTTCTGAAGAAGGGTCCTGACCCGAAACGTCAACTTTCCTGCTCCTCTGATGCTGCCTAGTCATGAACTAAGGAGTTGATTTAATTTTGATTTCTATTTTTAAACAACATTCTACAAATGGCTTCATGGGTACATGCATGGAAACCATTTCCAACTGAGTCACACATAGGCTTGCTCCTTGGTATTCGTTAAAATTAGCTAAGTGAAGTGACTTTAGACATTACTGGTGTTTCCCCAAATCCCATTCTGGGGCAAGTTTAAAAAGGCAGAGGTTCAAATCCTGACCACAAACAAGTAACGCCTGCAAGAACATAGGAAAAAGAGCCTGATGGCCTGCCATTCCATGAACTCCTCTTTGCCAGAGTCAGATTCTTGATTCTGGACTGCTATCAATTGTTGCCAGTAATCTTCTGACCGCAGCTGAATTTGCACTGAGACATTGGTGCCATTGAAGAAATACAAAAGTACACTTCATCTATTCTTTGCTCAGACCAAGGGATAGGAGTGTTTTATGATGGAAGGCAGTATCCACCAGGATCCTCAAACAAAATAATTTTAACGTATACCTCTTGAATCTGCCAATCATTACTACTGAGATTCTACAAACATTCAAAATCATAAGACAGTACTGCGCTTTGTATTTGGGGAAAGTGAGTCAGATGCTTTGCCACTATGCTTCCTACAATGTCAAATCATTTACTGATAATCACCATGAAAAATGGCCACTTGGGTAAAGGGCCAAAGGGAGGCATGAGGCATCTGTCACTGCCTTCATAAAAGGAAGGCATTTCTTTCTTGTTCATCAAGATACAAATCTAATACTGAATTAGGATTATCAAATTATAGGTCATACATGTGCCAAAGACTTGTTGATAAGACAACTCAAAGCTCACTAGATGATCAGGAGGTACAACATAACTATTGGCTCCCACTGAGCTGCAGCTACCTAAGTAAACAATACAAAGGAAAAATCAGTTTTGGCAGAATCATGTTATTGTTGAATGTTATTTGTCCTTACCCTCTTTTCACCTTTGTGAAGTCAAAAGCAACCTGTCTGTAGGAGACTGCTTTTTCATTTAAGTACCTACTATAGCGCCGGATGAAAGTAGACATGTCGTATCCTTAAAACACACAAAAGATCTATGTTAAAAACCGAAGCACCTCATGAAGAATAAACATTTATTACAGTTTTTCAGTAGAAAATATAATTTTGTTAAATACTTGTTAATTGTTTATGAAGTAGATATGGGCAAATTAATGCCTGGACAGAGAAGAGTTCAGGAAACCAATCATTGTGTTCTGTTTCCAATCTACACATTAGTTTGAATGGAGAAACATTCTCACATCTTTCGAACAAGATTTCCAGTGTTAAGAACAGTTTGTATTTTTTTTTGTAATATAAACGTCATATTTAAAGCAATAGGTGATTATACCAGACCATCACACAAAAGAAGCTAACAAATACCCATCTCAAAACATATTGAAGAGGGACACAGAAATCGAAGTAGGTCATTTAGTCACTCAGGCTTGTGCTACTACTCAAATGAGTTAACAGCAGATCTGCAACCTAACTCCATATACCCTTTAACAGCAGTTATCTTTAACTCAGATGAGTCATTAATTCATTTTGAGGGAAATTAACTGAAATACCATTACATTCAACGCTATGCTTCAAGAAGTTAAATGGTCTTATTTGTACGAACAAACATTCAGGACCCTTAGTTTTGTCATTTCATTTGATCTACATTGGGTATACTTCTTGGAAGATGACCGGAAAGGTAAAATTGTAGAATCCTCAGTAAAGTTTCTTCTTCATTTCTAGATTTGTGTCAGCCAACTGGTGCAAGTACTGCAACCCATCAGGAATGGTCGCAGAGCAAACCTGCTTCTTGTTCCTCACTCAATGTGATTTGATGCCAGAGGTAACAAAACTCTCTGGAAACTATGTGGCCAGTTCCTCTGTCGTTCCTCCAATTAAGAGAATTGCTCAGACGTGCATTAAATTTGTGTGTGTGTATCCAAAAATAAATAAATAAATAAATAACAAACATTCTGTAGGACCACAGCCACGACGCATCATTATCATTCTCCTGCCAATCTTTCATATGGTCAACTGAAGCACACTGCTTCAATACCAACTTGTCAATCAGCAAGTTCCGCTGCTTGGTCTACCCAGATCTATTTGGCTGCTAGGAATGTTTTTGATTGCAATGGATTATCTTTCAACTCTGAAACATTATATCTAGAATCCTCAAGAATCAATCCTTCGTTCCTTCCTTGCTCATGTACGGATTGCCCGTTAACGTCTTCTGAAACAATGGCATCAGCTCAAACACTGTCACCATTTCTGCGTTAGACTAGCTGTCTAACATTCAGTCTTTGATGAATCTAATCTACATCTCCCTGAACACTACGGGCAATTTAGCATGGCCAAACGACCTAACCTGCACATCTTTGGACTGTGGGAGGAAACCACAGTAAGAGTAAGCTTAATGCCGAGATAAGATGCATCAAAGCCATCCTGCCTGACAATGGCTACATAATAATGGCTATTCTGATCAAATCATTACTCACTGCTTGTACACAAACTCATTCTACTTTTGGCCCTGAATGGTGCACAGTGTACTTCAAATTTATGAAAATGATTATTCGGGAAAGGAAAAGATGAACAGGTTAAGGCCAGCTCACTCATTCTACTATTTTGCAATAAACCACTTTAACCAAAAACGGCATCGAAGAGATCTAGCAAAATCAGAGGTCAATGATACTCAGACAGAAAACTCTGGTGGTTAGAGTCATCTCAGGCAAAAAAGGAAGATTTTTGCAGTTGTTAGAGGTCAGACATCTCAGCTCTAGAACATCTCTGCAGCAGTTTCTCAGTAGAGTCTTCAGCTGTTTCATTCATCCACAAGGTTAGAAGTGGGGGTGTTCATCAATGATTGTGCCATTCACAACTCCTCAGAGACTGAAAGCCAATGTCCCACTGCAACAAAACCTGAACACCATTCAGACTTAGGCTGAAAAGTGGCAATAAGATTTGCGCCACACAAATGCTCATTTCCACAGAGAGAGACAGACAAACTAAACATCACCTTTCGACATTAAATGTCATTACCATCACTGAATCCCCACTATCATCACTCCAGGAGTTACCAGAAACTGAACTAGACTAAACTTGCCTACAAGAACACGTCAGAGGCTGGGAACACTGAAGCAAGTAACTCACCTCCCGACTCCCTATTGCCTGTCTGAAAGGCACAAAATCAGGAGTGCATCGGAACATTCCCCACTTGCCTGGCTGAATGCAGCTTCAACAGCACTCAAGGGGCAGGATACAAAAAAAAAAAGTCTGCTTGACTGACACCACATCCACCACCGACATTCAGTAGCAACTGTGTGTACCATTTACAAGATGCACTGCAGAAGTTCACCAAAGCTACTTAATACCTTTGAAACCCACAACCACTACCACCTAGAAAGACAAGACAGCATACAGAGGGAAAAGCACCATCTACAAATTCACCTTGAAGCCATCCACTATGCGGACTTGGAAATAAATCATCGCTCTTTTACTGTTGTTGGGTCAAAATCCTGGAATTCCCTCACTCATGGCCTTGCAGCTCTACGTAAGTAGATGGACTGCAGTGGCTCAAGGCATCAGCTAACCAGGCCTTTCTCAAGGGTAACTAAAGACGTGCAATAAATTTTGGCCCACCCAGCAACACTCATGTCCCACAGGTGAAGAAGCAAAACACCCATGAGTGGTAATCACCAGTAACAGGATGTTGCCATCATGTCAAAGATGACATTCTGCCTACCACACAAGTCATGTGAGGAGCGTCAGATTAATGTGACGCCAGGTATGTGAACCAGCAACTGGCAGACTGCATCTACATGTTGCGCTGACCATTCACAGCAGGCAGCATGCTAATTGTGCTCAAGTCAAGTCTTTGAACAACAAGCCCAATATTAGGATTCTGCTCTTGGACAACATTGATTAATTAATCCTAACTGTGCTAAAAAATCACCACAGAAACTATTATAACATTAGTTAGCCTTTTGTCTGATATACTTGTGCGTAGAGATGCTTTGTATATTAACATACAGGACCCTGATCTAGCAAACAATAGGATTTTGTACATCTATTACATCCTCACAATCCCTTTCTTCCTCACCGAGCCCCTGCTGCATTCCTATGGTAATACTCATCAGAATCTGCCTGGTCTAAGAACAAAGACTGGCAGTTAACTATTAATGTCATGGAGATGCAGCAAGAATGATGCAGCCAAATCAGCACCCTCTTCACATGATTCATTGGTACATTATTTCTATCTGAAAGCAACTATGTACAATAGTTAAAAAATTAAATTCACACTCACCTTGCAACCCACTTTTATCTAGAAAATTGTTCAGGTTGAACAAGGTGTTTCTTGAAGCTAGGTACTGGATAAAACGCTGTACAGGTTAGAAAATAATTAGTTTCTGCTTGAACAACAGTCGTTCCCTCAAACCCCCAAAACCCAAATATTTTATATTATTATACCTTTAAAAGTAGTATTAAATGGTTATGCAAGGCCTAACCTTGCATAATGTATCTCACCCAAGCTCAAACATTGTTCTGAAGTTGCCAACTTCATACTGTTGCATTCAAAAGGTGTTACTGCCATAAGACACACAGCCTAATAAATATGTTTCCCTGCAACCTAATGCTCAGCAAAATGCTCCAGCACTATTTGAGTGCTATTTAGCTAGGAAAACTTTTGATGCCTCTAAAATGCTCCACTTAAAAACAGGATTATTAGAAAGCCAAGCAGAGACCTAACATAAGAGATAACAAGGTGTAGAGCTGGATGAACACAGCAGGCCAAGCAGCAGAGGAGCAGGAAAGCTGACGTTTCGGGTCTGGACCCTTCTTCAGAAATGGAGTCACCTAACAGCTTAGTTTTATGGTAATACTCAGTTGGTTGCAGATTCAAGTCCCATTCCAGAATTGCAGTGTGCAGCTTAGCCCAACAATTTAATGAAGTGGAGGGAAATAAAGTCGAGATACAAACTGCCTGTCCAGGTGGCAGTAAAATATACCACCACACCGTTCAAAGTGGAGTTGTCCTCGACAACATTTCTACCACAAAACACATCAACTGGACATGCATCTAACTCACCATGCACAAATAATCTACTGTACTTGCTGCGAAATCTTAGAATGGCATTCAAGGTTAAGTGGTTGTGAAGTGTTTCACAATGTCTTGAGGGTATAAAAAGCAAAGTAAATGCAAGTTCTTCCTATCCTATCTGTTGCCAGCAATGAATAAAATATAGTTGTCAAGATATCAAGGATAAGAGAATTATTTCAGTAATGGTCATTTTCAGAACAATGATACTTTATTAACTCAGCAAGGCCAAAACAAAAAAAAATCTGGGTTTTCACAATTAATCCTTATTTAGAAAGCTTAACTTTAAACCTTCTTGGAAATGGGCAATGAAACAGAAACATTTCATTCACCTTTCACAACCAATGATCTAAATATTTTTTGACACTTACCTCATTCCCATAAACCATCATTTGATGAGTTGTGATGAGAGACTTGAATACCACCACCCAGCTACTATTTGTAGTTCTTTCAAAAAGGCTATCTGCCAGCTGAGGTATGTTTACATTCATCTCATTTGTACACTGAATGAGATCTGCAAAAAAAAAAGCACATACAGCAATTAATGAATTGTGTCAAGCTGAAAACAAAATTTCGTAACAATCTATCCTTCTACTTTCCATTCAAATGGATTTTTAGCAGACTTGGTTCATATTTTTACATCATGATGTTATATTATGCATTAATCTACATCATCATTCCTGAAATGTATGGTAATTTCAAACTTCAAGTTTAGAACTCTTGATTTTCAGCATAACTGAAACCTAAATTGGTGCAATTTTTGGTAAAGAACATGACTTCAATTGCTATCCATAAGCACATGGTCAATGTAGAAACCAACATGTAACACAGGAAGGAATTTCTAGTTCACTAGTAAGATTTTTAATGACTCAATTAGGCATGCTCCCATATGGATTTTCCTAACACTTCGCACAATCACCTAAAATAGCTGACTGTTGCTCCTTTTCAAACATGTATAGTAGATCTACAACCATTAAATCGGTGCCAAATTCTAAACTACAGGAGTTTTAGCTTGAAAACCAATAACATACAACTATACAGAGGAACCAATGCAGTTTCTGCAGAAATAGAACAGAAAAACCTATAAATCAAAACAGTATATTAAAGTACAAAAATGAAATGAAGAGCATAGGGACCCAAGAAAGGTACCGTTAAGCAAACTGGGAAGCAGTATGGTACTCTTCATTGTTTTCCCCCCCAGTGATAGCTGGGTCACAATATACAGTTCCTTCCATGAGTGGTGGTGACATAACAGGCATGTCACTGGAATATTGATCCTGAACCCAGGTTAAAGCCTGTGATCACCAGTTCAGATCAATTAAACCCTAATATAAAATGATGGACCATGTGCTCATGCTCGTAAAAGGCAACTTGCCATCCTGACCTCATCCAGCCTACATCTGACACCAAAACTGAAAGTAATGTAGGCGACTCTGAACTGTCTGAATTAACCTAACAAGCCGCACACAGTTATATCAAATTACTACAAAGACTAAACAAAGGAATAAAACCAGACAACTTAACCTAGCCACCAGAACTGATCTTGCTAACTGCTGTCAAAGTCTAAGTCTTTCTTGCTAAGATGTGCCTAAACATGGCTTTTTTGCCAAAGCTTGGAGCACCATCTTGCAGATTAGTCAAGCATCAGCTTGGCATAGTCATACGAACAAAACTGTACCCAGGGACAGCCAGAGAGGGGGAAATAGCTATTGTCCTAGACACTACCACTTTTACTATGCATATCCTGACCCATCTAGCAGCACTGGTGTAGTTAGGAAGAAATTGCTCTGGGAGTTCTCAAAATTGACTCTGGACCCACAATACGCATTAGGTCAAACACGGGCAAGAAACCTCCTTTTGACTGCCACATACTGCCTTCCCCTCAAGTGTTGACCTTGACCTCATCGATCTACTTGCTGCAGGCACATCATGATTATCACCAGGAGCAACCACACACACATTAATTGTAGAAATGAAATCCCACCTTCACATTGCGTACATCCTCCATTAAAAGATCTACTACTGCCTTATTAAATGACGTATACCTCAAACAGATCCAGCAACTCAAAACTTGGCATCTACGAGGGATTGTAGGTCATCACCAGCACTGGCAGCACTGAATTCAAACACAAGCTAAAACTTCCAGCCCCAGCATATTCCCTACTATACCACTGCCCTAAGTCACAAGGCCAACCCTGATTTAATGAAGGGTACAGAAGGACAGATCAGGAGCAACATCAGACATACCTGAAAATGAGGTGTTAACCAGAATAAGATGCAACACAGTAGGCTCCGCATGCCAAAACAGTGTAAGCAGCATATAATAGACAAGGTAAGCAATCCCACAACCAACAGCTCAGACACAAGCTCTGCAGTCTTGCCACATCCAGTCATAGTGGTGGAAATTAAAACAGCTAAACAGCAGGTGGAGGCTCCATAAAAAGTGAGGTGATGGCCTAGTGGTATTATTGCGAGACTGTTAATCCAGAGACCCGGGTTCAAATACCAAGGCAGATGGTGGAATTTGAATTCAAAAAAAAAAAACACAAAAAAAATCTGGAATTAACAGTCTAATGATAACCATGAATTCATTGTTGATTGTTGGAAAAACCCAACTGGTTCACTAATGCCATTTAGGGAAGGAAACTGCCATCCTTACCTGGTCTGGCTGACATGTGACTGCAGACCTACAACAACGTGGTTCAATCTTAACTGTCGTCTGGGCAACTACGGATGGGCAATAAATACTGGCGACACCCTAATCCTGTGAATGAATTTAACAAAGTACCAACTGTCAATGCTGGGAGAGCACAGCACGTCAGTGAAAAGGGCAAGGCAACTGCATCCATCTTCAACCAGAAGTGCCAAGGAGATGATCCATTTTAATCTTCTCCTAAGATCCTCAGCATCACAGATGCTAGTTTTCAAATCAATTTGATTTACTCAGCATGATAAAGAAACTGTGGAATTCAGTGCCTTCAACTAAGGCTACAGGTTTTGACAATATTTCAGCAACAATACTGAAGGCTTGTGCTTCAGAACTAACTACACCCCTAGCTTGGCTGCTCCAGCACAGATTCACATTGCTGGGTAGGTACCAATGTTGTAAACTTCCCAGTTCAGTCCTGTACACAAAACAAGGCAAATCCAACCTGGCCCAATTACCGAATTCGCAGTCTCAAATCATTAGCAAAGTGATGGCTTGGTCAATGTTATCAAGTGGCACTTGCAAACGAATAACCTGCGCACTGATAGATAGATGGGGTTCTTTTAGCACCATTCAGCTCCTTACATCATTACAGCCTTAGTTTAAACATGGACAAAAGAGCTGAACTCCAAAAAGAGAGACAAGTGTGATTGTCCTGAACATCAAGACAGCATTTGGCCAAATGTGACATCCAGGAACCTTCCCTGGAAGAAAATTCTCCACTGGCTGAGTCATAGCTACCACAAAAGGAAGATGGTTCTGATTGTCGGAGGTCAGTCATCTCAGCTCCAGGATATCTAAGTCTGAGTTCAAGGTAGTGCACTTAGCCCAACCATCTTCAGCCGCATCAAATGACCTTTTCCCTCCCTGAATCAGGAATATTCACTGATGATTGCACAATGTTCAGCAGCACTCACAACTCAAGTAATTTACCTATTGTTTACAGTACCTTCACCACTGGCACAGTGGCAGCACGATGTTCAATCTACAACAAGCACCACAGAAATTCACCAAGACTCCTTTGACAGCATCCTCCAAACCCATGCCCTCTACCATGTAGGACAGTGGGTGGGGGGTTGTGATGATACTATGGCTTTAAGAGGTGTATATTTTCATTTTTCTTTTAATGAAAAGGACAAGGTGTTGAGACAGAGGTATCAAATGGTGCACTCCAAACCAATAAAAAGTGAACAGTTTGAGGCCTTTTAAAAAAAAAAGCTTAAGTTGCAATTTTCAGTAGCTGCTGGGGTTTGGAAGCTTCTATACATCTCTTCCTGCTACAGCAAAATGCTTCAGTTCTCGCTCTTCCCCAACACACACTCACACAGTTTTCTCTAAGTTCTTTTCTCCTAGACTGGAGCATTGCATGTGAAACGATCTAGTTCCCTGAATTTGCCTTTGCCAAAGGGCACAATTATGGGATGTTACTATATTTAACTACTAAACAGCAACTGTTTCAATATCTATTATTCTGTTAAGTTTTCCATTAGATTAAATTATTCCAATTCTTTCTTTTGTTTGTATTTTAATTATTGTCTAAGAATAAAAAGTGTGTTTTGCTTCAAGCCTGGTAGTTTGACCAATTCAATTATATCTGGAACACAATACCTTACACTTGCCTTTTAAAAAAAAAAAAGGGAAATGTTGTTTCTGGGCTATCATCTAAATGTATTTTGAGGGAGTTGGTCTGGTCTATAACGGGCACGAAGACAATAAGGCTACCACAACTAATTGAATCAGTTCACTTCTATTGTATTATGCATATTAAAGAAAAAAAAATGGGGAGAAATCAGGGAACAAAATGGTTGGAAAATAACAAAGTTTATTTGCAATTAATGTAGTCAGACTTGCGTGAAAATTGTTTAATAGCGCTGACCTGACCAATTTGTCCAAATCTCCTCCAACATACGCCAAACTTTCTTCAGACTCTGGCCTCGAATGCACCACTTCTGCCCCACCTTTGATATCCTAAACCTCTATTTCATCCTTAAACTCTTCCACTTACTTAGGGCCCACTTCAAAGGCCACATTTCTGACAAAGCTCAACATTAACACACTGAGCACTAAGTCCCAGTGTATAGAGCAGTTAACATCACCAAACTCCTGTATCATCATGACTCAACATGGAGTTGGAGAGGCATGCCAGTCAGCTGCATGGAATCAGCACCAAAAGGTACCAATGCTTGGAACAGATTATTTGAGGAGATTCAACATTTACAAGGAAAAGGCAAAAAAGCTGGTTAGCTATGGAAATAAGAACTGGGGTCAGCACATTCAATTGAGACGAATCTACAACAGAACAGCCAGCAGGCTTTGCGGACCAAATGGCTTATGAAGATACTAGGAGTAGATTGACTGGGGTTCATTGGGTAAATATATCCCAAAAACAAAAAAAGGTGTTACAGCATTTTAAATGGCTAGTATTTAAGACATTTTACAATTTGCAAGTGCTGCAAAGGCTCACCAGACTAATTCTTGGGATGGCACAATTTTCCTAGGACAGATTGAGGAAACTGGTTCTATGTCTTTTGAAAATCTAGAGAATAAAGAGGCACGTTAGTACATAAAGTTCTTAAGATATACAAAGCTGAAGCATAAAGGGCGTTTCCCCTACTGGGGGTGGGTCCAGAACCAAAGGGCAAACAGTTTCCAAATAAGGGTCAAGCCATTTGGGACTGAGATAAGGAATTTCTTCAGAGTGCAGTGAATCTTTGGAATTTTCCGCCCACACCTCCAGCTAAGCAGATTCAGTACAGGTTCATGGGCATTCATGAAGAAAAATGACAAATTATCCAGGGTTTCAGTCAAAAACCCAAACCAAGGATTGTAATAACGAAAGGTTTTAATTGGACAAGAGTGTTTCTAGCATCCAACATCCAAGTAATAGAGTAATCCAAATTCTTTAAAGTGGCTTTAGCCTCATTGATTTTCACAAAGGCAGAATTAACACTTGGTCAAGAGTTAAGCCATTAGAGCTTTAAAGTCACAATTCATAACAACGATAGGAGACCAAGCCTTATGACTGGCATCCTTCTGTTCACATTAACTATATTACATTGAAACTGAAAATTACAAAAATGCCTGATTTTACACAGTACTTGTTCATCCAAATAACCATCTCAAGTATCCAAATGGACATCTTATTTATTGACAGAAACTTAAGACTCCCTAAGTGCTGGAATTAAACATCCACAACATGCCAATTTCCACAATCTGTCAGACCTGGATCCACAGTAACACTGTTGCCTATAAAGCCAACTGGATTTGAATTCAACACTCCTAAAGAAATGAGCACATAATTCAAATGCCCATGGAAGTAACAGCTGAGATAGTACAAAAAAATTGTCGAGGTGAGATATTAAACAGCTGCTCTGTTATCAAGCATCTCACAGCACTATCTGAAGAACAATGGAGGTTTCCCTGACATTCTGATCAATATTTATGTTTCAAGATGATGCAATAAGAAATCATCCAGTCATTTATCATAAAAATCACACAATTCAGAAAAAAACTCTTTGGCCTATCAAGTATGCACTAACAAAGAAAAACTCCTCTGAATCTACATGAAGCCCATTTTCCAACATAAGGCCCATGGCTTTAAATTATGACATTCCACGTGCTTATCCAAGTACTTTTTAAAAGGTTTGACGTTTCCTGCCTCAACTACTATTCTAGACTCCCGTCACACTCTGGATGAAAAAACTCTCAAGTTTCTTCTCAAACTCATCTTTCCCTTAAAATCATGCTCACTTGAGAGATATTTTCTCATTAACTCATTCAGTAGTGTTATGACACACTTCTGGAGCAGGTAAGGCTTGAATGCAGGCTTCAGGGCCCACAGGTAGGGACACTGTCACAACACTACAAAAGCCCTATAGCCCTTCAAAGCAGAACAACTGTTCCCCCATCCACTCTGTCCATGCCCTTCATAATCTTCTATACCTCTCAGCCTTCTTTGCCCTAAAGAAAACAAACCAAACTTAGCCAGCCTCCGTTCAAAACCAAACTGCTCCATTCAGGCAAAATTCTGGTTAGTCTGCTGTACACCCCCTCCAGTGCAATCAAGTCATTCCTATAGTGTGGTGACCAGACTGCAGAGTATTCCAGCTGTAGCCTAACCAAAATCCTGTATAGCTATAACATAACCTGCCTTCTCTTGTAATCTATGCCACGCTTCAAAAGGCAAGTGTCCTGTATGCACCAACTATCCTATTAACTTATCTTGCTGCCTTCAGGAAGCTGTGGATGAGCACCCAATGTCTCTGTTCCTCGGCTTCCTAATGTCCTGCCATTCATTAAGTATTGTAGTTGGTTGGCATTTTTTTACCATCCATCCTTGGGACAAAGGCATCACCGAGTAGGCCAAAATTTATTACCCAACTCGATCAGTCCTGATAAAAAGGTGGTGAGCTCCCTTCATAAACAACATAATCCTTGGAGTATAGGAATATCCACACTACTGTTAAGAAAGGAGCATCAGCATTTTCACAGCAAAGGAATGGTGGCATAGCTCCAAGTCAGGATTATGAGTTTCTTAGAAAGGCATGTGCAGATGGTGGTGTTCCCATGTATATGCTGCCATTGCCCTTCTAATTAGTAGAGATCACAAGTTTGGAAGGGACTGTTAAAAGGAGCCTTGGTGATTTACTGCGGTCTAGCTTATAGATGATACAAAACGCATACATAGTTGACACTAGAATACGGAATTAAATGTCAAAATTTGCTGAGGATATCAAACTTCAAAATGTGACAGTTTGGATAATCCCAGGATACACAGATAGGCTTGCAGAATGGCAAGATAAATGACAGATGGAAACTAACACGTAGAATGCGATGTAGTATACAAGAGGAGACAGGAAGGCAAGACAGATTTAATTGTAAAAGTCTATGCAAGGGTGAGGAGGGGGTGGCAGGTGGGGGGTGGGGGTGAAGTCACATATATGTGATCAATACAAAACAAAAAAAAAAACTTATGTCATGCTATCTAAGTGGCTCAAGGGCTGGGAGGGGAAACTCCAGTGTAAACAAGATGCTAAAACAAGAGACACCATATAAAGAAAAAATTCTCTTTAGAAAGATAGAAACAAACTAAAAAAGAAAATTGAACAACAGTTGGTCATGCTCGAATAAAAGCAAAAGACTGCAGATGCTGGAACTCTGGAATAAACAAGCACAGAACGCTGGAGAAACACAGCAGCTCTGGCAGTTTTTGCGGAGAGAAGCTGAGTTAATGTTGCAAGTCGAGCATGTATCTTCTTCAGATTGTTAACACATTTGCTCTCCACAGATGCTGCCAGACCTGCTGAATTCCTCCAGCATTCTGTATTTGTTTCAATTAGTCATAACGATCTGCACACTTGAGCAAGACCAATGGTACATTTTAAGAAGAATGTTAGGTGGTTGAGTGCAGATGAAATTCAGAAACCAAATCCCACCCAAGTCTCCATTTGAATAGTGATCAGTTGAGAGATTAGAGTAAATTAAAATACTATAATTCAACAAGCCTAGATACTGAACATGCTAATACAAACACAAAATTCAATCTCATGCAAAAAGTCAGCTCCTTGACTGTTGCTCAAAAAGCAATTTTCAGCCGTTTTGCAGTCACAGGAAAAATATAGACTCTTGACTGACATTCAACCTCGACCGCTTGATTTTAATGCCAAAGACTCTAAATGAGCCAAAAAGACTCTTTTTTTGAAAAAGGGAAAATACTGACCCAAAATGGTGCCTCATCACTCGACTAAGCTCGAGCCAAACTCAGAAAACTGTCAGTAGAAGGGATTAGTCAAAGCTGAAATTTTCATTTTTTTAAAAAGCAAAGCACGGAAACTTGGATCTGCATCTCCCAGTTGACTGACGCCCTTCTAGAAGTTACACAGTGGGATAAAAGTCACCTGTAAAACATTCAGTTTCAAGGAAAATTACAGACACTGCAATCCAAAAAGGCAGAGAATTGCAGGCAAAAGCATTTGAATGCAAGGCAGACAGCAAGAAAGGAAATTTAATTGATAATAATAAGCCGGAAGTGAATCTTAACCTCAAAGTCAACATTCAGTGAAAATCAAACTTGGGACAATTACCATTTACTGAGAACAAATAGATACCAGCAAACTTCAACAATGCTGAAAAAACAAGACAAGACACCAGCTAAACATCTGAGTCCTTGAATCGAGAGAATGACCTCAGACTTTTAAACTGCCATTGTGCCTGCCTTCTCATCTATACTTCCACACCGCTCCTCTTAAAAAACTCAAAACCTATGTGCGCGTTTTATAGTTCTTTTATGTATTTTTCTTCTCCCCAGAGAAGTGGAGAATAAAATTCCATTTTCTTTCACTGAAAAAAACACTAGCTTCACTTCATTTTGATCTGGTTAATTATGTCTTACTTGAAGTATGTCAGTTGTATGCAAAATAAAATGATAATTTGTTGCAACTGGCCATGAAGAGGTTTTGAAGTGGGAAGCTGATTCTCCCTCTTCATCTAGCGGTAATAATGTCTCTTGTAAACACAGACCTTTGTTTAGGTATCAAGCTATGTTGTGACTATTGATTACTCACTGGTAATCACTACAGTTCATTGAAAAGATATCCCTGCAGTACCTCTAGTGGCAAAATCGCCCAGCCAGTTAACAACACAAATGTGCCTCAAATGATCTATTACAGTGCCTTCAAGAAAGAATGTTAAGTATGCAGCTCACATTAAGCTGAGTGGAAAAGCAGAATGGGTTAACTAGTATTTGCAAACTTATATTATCATGTACCAAGAAGTGAGCAAACACTATTCCTGAATTCAAAGCCAATGCAGGTGATGCACAAGATTCACGAAAGATACTCGATTTAGTACTCAGTCAGCAATGAATATTTCAGAATCTGCCACCTGAATGAGACAATAAATCCCATTGTTTTGTCATCTGACAGGAAGAATAATGCTCATCAATTGGCCAGCATTGGACATAGTGGAAACACAAAGACCATGAACAATGTTGGTGAAAAAATTTCCTTAATAAAGTCGACTCACCATGCAACGACACTGGGCATAGTAATTCTAAATTATAAGGCAGGTGGTCTAACATTAATGTGCTGTTCAATAAAAATGCTTTCAACAAGAAATTTCTGAAAGGTACGTCATCCATGGTCATCTCAAAGACTGGACAGATGAAACATTTCCAAGAAATGGAACAAAGAATTATTGGAGACCAAGAGGACTTGCCAAAGGAAATAAAAGGTTTGCTCATATGAAACATGCTCAAATCCCACCTTGATTGTAAAGTCTGTAATAGGAGATTGACCAAAGTGGCAGTTATTCCAAGCAGCATCATAGGAGCAGGAAAACTTGACATTTCGGGCCTGGACCCTTCATCAGAAATGGGGGAGGGGAAGAGGGTTCTGAAATAAATACGGAGAGAGGGGGAGGCAGATAGAGGATGGACAGAGGAGAGGATAGGTGGAGAGGAGGCAGACAAGTCGAAGAGGGGGGGATGGAGCCAGTAAAGGTGAGTGTAGGTAGGGGGTTAGGGAGGAGAGAGGTCAGTCCAGGGAGGACAGACAGGTCAAGGGGGCAGGATGATGTTAGTAGATAGGAGATGGGGGTGGGGCTGGAGGTGGGAGGAGGGGACAGGAGAGAGGAAAAACAGGTTACGGAGGTGGAGATGAGCTGGGCTGGTTTTGGGATGCAGTTGGGGGAGGGGAGCTTTTGAAGGTTGTGAAATCCACATTGATACCATTGGGCTGCAGGGACGTCCAGTCCCTATACACCTGTATTCCCCATGCAGATGGCCTAAAGGCCCTCCGCTTCTTCCTGTCCCACAGAACTAACCAATCCCCCTCCACCGACACCCTCATCCGCTTAGCCGAACTCGTCCTCACCCTCAACAACTTCTCTTTCAATTCCTCCCACTTCCTACAGACAAAGGGGGTGGCCATGGGTACCCGCATGGGCCCAAGCTATGCCTGCCTCTTTGTAGGTTACGTTGGACAATCCCTCTTCCGTACCTACACTGGCCCTCAACCCCACCTCTTCCTCCGTTACATTGATGACTGCATCGGCCACTGACTCCCACAGCTACCTGGAATACACCTCCTCCCACCCACCTTCCTGCAAAAATGCCATCCCCTATTCCCAATTCCTTCGCCTCCGTCGCATCTGCTCCCAGGATGAGACATTCCACTCCCGTACATCTCAGATGTCCTCATTCTTCAAGGACCGCAACTTCACCCCCCACCCCCCAACAGTGGTCGAGAACGCCCTTGACCGTGTATCCCGCATTTCCCGTAACACATCCCTCATGTCCCGTCCCTGCAATAATAACCAAAAAAGAATCCCCCTCGTCCTCACGTACCACCCCACCAACCTCCGGATCCAACACGTCATCCTCCAACACTTCTGCCATCTGCAATCAGACCCCACCACCAAAGACATTTTTCCCTCCCCACCCTTATCTGCCTTCCGGAGGGACTACTCCCTCCGCGACTCCCTTGTCCGCTCCACATTCCCCTCCAGCCCCACCACACCCGGCACTTTTCCCTGCAACTGCAGGAAGTGCTACACCTGCCCCCACACCTCCTCCCTCACCCCAATCCCAGGCCCCAAGACGACTTTCCACATCAGGCAGATGTTCACCTGCACATCTGCCAATGTGGTATACTGCATCCGCTGTACCCGTTGTGGCTTCCTCTACATCGGGGAAACCAAGCGGAGGCTTGGGGACCGCTTTGCAGAACACCTGCGCTCAGTTCGCAACAAACAACTCCCCCCTCCCATTCCTCAGACGACATGTTCATCCTGGGCCTCCTGCTATGCCACAGTGATGCCACCCGAAGGCTGCAGGAACAGCAAATCATATTCAGCCTGGGAACCCTGCAGCCCAATGGTATCAATGTGGATTTCACAAGCTTCAAAATCTCCCTTCCCCCAACCGCATCCCAAAACCAGCCCAGCTCATCTCCACCTCCCTAACCTGTTTTTCCTCTCACCTATCCCCTCCTCCCATCTCAAGCCCCACCCCCATCTCCCATCTACTAACCTCATCCCGCCCCCTTGACCTGTCTGTCCTCCCTACCACCACCGCCCCCCCACCCCACACTCACCTTTACTGGCTCCATCCCCGCCTCTTCGACTTGTCTGTCTCCTCTCCACCTATCCGCCTCCCCCTCTCTGCGCTAAGCATCTGCAAACATTTTGATTAAAATGGTTCACTTCTAAAGTCTAAGTTCCAGACTTATAAGATAGTAGTCTAACGGCTTCAAATACTTAAAATAAAAGTTTCCACAATCCACCAAGCTTATTTTAATTAGTTCATGGCTATCATGAATCTCAATGCACATGAAAAAGAAAATTTTTCTTTCCAATTTAAATATTCTCCTTCCTTACATCAGATTCCTTTAAATCATGGTTAGGCTTAGTTAGAAATGTACACATGCCACTCAAGCACCAGAAAAACGTGAGTGCAACTTATCTCAAAGACTAATGCATGATATGGCAACCAACAAAGATGAACTCACCAGAAGGTGAAGGCTGATATCCCACTTATAACAGCTTCTGCAATGTTGTCCCTTATCCATTTCTCTTCATCCTACACATGATAATCAGTGGTACTGTTGTACTCTTTTGTGTAAGAATTCAGCCTCTTGAAGCTGGTCTGCCATTCACTACGATCATGGCTAATCTCATCTTGGCCTCGGCTCCACTTTTCTGCCCGCTCTCCGTAACCCTTGAAACTGTTACTAATTAAAAGTCTACCTACTTGTTCAATTCATTCAATATCCCAGCATCCACCACAATCTTGGTTAGTCCATTCCAGAGATAATATGACTGCAAATAAAAACCACACTGAAATCCAAGTATTATAATGGAGCACAAAAGCCAAGAGGCAAAGATAAGCCTTAAAAAAAACTCCAGTTAGAGCAGCTTGTAGAAATGTGTTATCAGAAACACAAACAGTAATACCTTTTCACGAGGATGCTGCCTTGTATGAGCAAATATAAAAGGGAAGACATATTGAACAAATAAGGCATTTGCCTCAATTAGGTTGATTGCAGGTAAAACTGTTTAAAATGGTGAAAGAATTGTCACAGGATGGATAGCAAATGATTGTTGGAAATAGTTGTAGGTCTACAATTCGGATTCAACAGATATAAAATGAAATACAAGATTTAGAAAAACCAAGAGGAGCAAGCAATGCAATTCAAAGAGTATGAATTTCACTTCCAGGATAGTGACCAAGCCAGAAACTAGAAATGTTCAAGCCAGTTAGAAGATGAACAAAACAATAGTGGAACATAGTTTATACAATTAGGTTTACTCACTCACTTGGAGGGTTGATGCGCAATATTGATTGATTGGTTGAACTGAATGAATAGGTTCCATGTTGCAAAGTCTATGTACAGCCCGTGAGTTTTAAAGAACGGGGCAACAAAAAAAAAAAAAAAAAAACTGCTACCGCTAACTGTAAAAGTTATGTCAGAGTTAAATTAATGCAGGAAGGGTAAAGAACTCACTGTTTTCATAATATTTAAAAGTTATACAATTAATCTTTTTGATCTACACACACTTTTTGAACTCCAGCTGTCTCAAATGGTTTATCACTTTGAAACTGTATTTAACGTTAACTAGTATGCCTCCACATTTGGTTACATCTGACAATCATTTCTGTACAATGTTCTATTCCTTCATTCAATATTTTTAAAATTCAGGCTTTACATATTTAAGTTATTTAAAAGTCTGACAGATTACACTAACAAATTTTCTTGAACAAGGTTGATCAGATTTTAAAAAAGGTGTTAAAAAAGCGTTGTAAAATACAATCTATTTCAACTTTTAAATTGGTGTAGACCTCCCAAAACAGATTTGAAAACAAAGAGGCTGCCACTCACGCCTGAAAACCATACCCATTTTTAAAAGAAAAGGTATATTTAATTTTAAATTGGCAGGCAATTTGCCCAAATTCACACCATTGCAGCACCGTGGTTCAAGGCCTACCTGCTCAGAAGTGCGCCATAACATATCCAAAAGGGGTTGATTAAAATAACTACACTGGGTCCTTATTCACACAATTGGACAAGTTGGAAGAGTAGGTCACTCAGTCCCTCAATACTGCCATCCCATTCAAGATCGCGACTGGTCTGATTACTCCATATTCCCACCTACACCAGGTAATCCTTCACTCCCTCATTGGGACCCGCTGTCCCAGCATCTCGAATCCCCACCCTCAAGTTTCCCATCCCTAGCATCATGCAGGCAAATCTACCCATTAACTCACCATAGTTTAATGACGCCTTTGTACAAATCAACAAGTTGCCAAGAACTTTATGACGAAAGAAAATCAAGCTTCTTGGCAAGACTAGAAGCCAATCCAAATGCATTGTAGAGATATTGCTCCTCTTTGATCATGTACTCTAGTTTAATTAATTTATCAGTGCATACTGCAGCACTAACTTGCAGTTATGAACTAGTTTTAGACTAAAGCAAAGCAGTGCTTCACAGAGACATAAGAAAAACAAAATTCTAATCAAAAAGGAGTTATTTGCAAAGGCTAACCAAAACTCCCTTTGCATACTAAAATAAGAATGTCACAAGTATGGAGCCTAGGTAGCTGAAGGAAAGGTCAATGGTGGTCAAGAAGCATGCTTTAAACAAAAATTCAAGGTGTACTCACATGGAGCGGACTACATACAACATGGTGCATAATGATCAAAAATTAGACCATCAGCAGAACAAAAGTGGTATGAAGCCTCTTTCAAACTACAAGCCATCACATTTGCTAAGTGGTGAGGGAATTCAATGTTAGTGAAACAAAAAAACTGTAGGAGGAATTTTCCCTGAAGAAGATAATGCCCAAGCACGCAAACCAGTTTCCGGTCAAATCTTGGAGAAGCATGCACCACTAAATGTCCTTAAAATAGTCTTAAGTTACATCACCACCATAAATTTCACACATGTATACCATTTAAGAGCCAAATTCAAACAATTAAGCCAAAGACTACAGATAAATGGTTAGTTGGGGTAGCCTCTTTAATGTAGCAAAACTCACATGCTGTGACAGAAGACCAAGGTTGCTCAGAGATGACCAAATTACTAATTCCCATTGATTCAGAGAACAGCAATAACATATGCCCATTAAGTTATGTCAGCAACATTGAAATTAATAAGTGTTTCTTCCATCTGTTTTGCATGGAAACCATGTAGCAGGTTTAAAAATAGTCCTACTGAAAAGCATTGGGCCTAAGCAGACAAGAGTCACGGTGGTACATGGTCAACAAAATGAAATTAAAGCCTAATGGTAATTTTTTGATTGCAAGGTTAATTCTGAATATTAAGTTCCCGGTGGGAGATTTTGTTCACGTCCATGATAACGGTTGGATGAAAGAAGATGGAGTGAAGTTAGAGGTTGATCACATATGGAATAAACGCCCTAGTGCCCTACCTAAATAAAAGATTAGTCATATGGGACATGCTCAGATCCCATATAAATATCAAAATAAAAAGATGCATACCAAGAAACATCTGGTTTGCAATGGCGGGGGTGGGTCTACCTTCTGCAGTACAACCTTTGCATGAGTTCCATTAAAGGATCACGTTCACACTGAAAGGAATAGGTGAATGATTAACAGAGAAAATATATAAAGCATGGAAATGTATGTGCCACCCCAATTGATCCTGTGTGCACACACGCGTGGGCTGATATTCATTGTCAGTTCATAGAAAATTTTGAATTTGCTGTAGAGAAACATATCATGTAAGTCAAAGTACCATACAGTCAAAGCAGGATCCTTAACGTTGACGCCACAGCCAAAAAGACTTCCAAGAAACGCAATGAATTCTTTGCAGAGGTGAATGAGTTTGGCAGCATTGAATGATGTTGGTTAAAAGATATTTGTTAAATTCATCTAATTCAATAAACCATGCATATTAACAATGAGTTACCACTGCTTTTTGTCCATAATTCAACCACACTGGCAGTTCACATTTTATTACACTGGTATAAGTGACTGCCACTTTGAAGGCTTCCTAGGTTATCATATCATTTACAGTAGTTGTTAAGGAGAATGTTGAGAAAAAGTGTGTGTCTAGAGGCACAGAAAAGGTTTAGAAAGGGAAATCCAGAGCTTATGGATCACTAAGTGAAGATAATGTCTGAGCAATTCATGTCATGGTGATGAGATCTGGAGAGATCAGGTCTTGGAAAGTCAAAGTTGAAAGAGGTTCACCAGATGCAGAGGAACAAGACCATGGAAGGGTTTGAAAACAGGAAAAATCATTTAAGAAAAACAAAGGTATTACTTAAATGGGAGCCAGCATATCTCAGTTAACTCATGATGACGGAAGAACTAGACCTGGTTCGAGTTACAATCCAGGCAGAGTTTGGATAGCCTCAAACTTGGATGCCCGTGAGAAGTGAATTAATATAATCAAGTATAAAAAGGTTACACAGATTTGGCGGAGGACTTCAGCAGCAGACAAGTGGAGGTAAGAAATACTTCTACGTTGTAAAGGTATTAATAGGAGGTTTTAATGGCAACACAATCCGATCAGCTAGCAATTAGTGAACAATGAGCAAAACAAGTAATATTACAAGTCCCCATAATGGTTGTCAAAGAAAATCTTTAACATTATTTTAAGTTGGACTGAAAAATATCCATAACTTGGCTTTGAGCAAAAAAAAAAAAAAACCAGTCCCCAACCAATGCTATCAGAGATAAAAGGTACTGCAGATGCTGGAGAATCCGAGATAACAAGCATGGGGCTGGATGAACACACCTGCTCCTATGATGCTGCTTGACCTGCTGTGTTCATCCAGCCCCATGCTTGTTATCCCCAATCAATGCTTTTAGATTTAACGAAACAAAGGAACAGGATGTACATAGGGCACATTGGTAAAAGCTGAAGCATTTATTTCAGAATCCATTTCCGTAAGACAAAGACCAAGTTATGATCTTGAAGCTCGTCATTATGAGTTCAAGATTTCTCCTCAAAATTAAAAGAAGGTGTAAAAGAGGGAGAAATGAATATTTGAGGAAGAATTCACTCGACAAGTATTCAAGAGATATTTGCATTCAGTTTCTAATGCAACTTCAAGCTGAAAGGCTTGGGTAGCAGGGAAACAGCTATCAATTCTCCACTTTGCACCTGCACTATACATTTGAAGACAGCATGAAATGATGTATTGAGACTGTGGGCACAGTCCAATCTAGATTGGAATCAGCTCTATTCCCAATGTAAAAAGCCTGCTCTGTTAAGTATAAAAAGAATAAGCTCCACAGTGTAAATAGAAAATAGCTGTCAGTGTTAGCCAGATGAATAACTGGCACATCTCCTACTCTGGAAATGCTGCAATGTCATTTTCTTCATTGGCATGCTTTCCAGGAGAGACACCATTATTTGGGTTCACAAGGCCATTTTTACATAGCTCAAACAATGTCAATCTGTACTGTTACTGGCAGTCATATCAGCAGCTGGGGCTTTTATATCAATTCGTGAATTGTTGATGTGTGATTACATCCGCTCACACAACAAACTTTGCCTTTTATTAAAACTGGAATACTGTCACACTGAGACAAAAAGTTAAACTACATTTAATGGTGGGTCAGCTAGCCTTATAAAATCATATTAGCAGTAAAATAACCTTGCTGCAATTGTTTATGATGTGAACGCGCTTATCAAAAGTCTTTTCATTAAGCCAAGTACAGGTCAAAATGGTTTAAGTACACTATTCCTAGTTGAAGCAAATTAGGAGCATGGCACTTAGATAATAAAAACCATCAGATATAAGTATATTTTTCCCCATTTGGACAATACCAAATTACATAGTTGAGTTCACACATAAATCTTCCTAAAAGCATATTATCCCCTATATGCAAGTGTATGAACTCAGGAGATTCCTGGTCCTATTGTAAACAGCACCAAGGCTGAAAGAAGGAAAAAAAAACCATTTATCCTTTCCAATTACTTAATCTACCACATTTTACAATACAGCTACATTTGCACAGGAAAACTGCATAATTTAAAATGACCATTTGATGAAAGAACAGCATAACCAGCCTTTTTATTTGGTCTCCGTCATACACAAAGTCACACAAAATTGCTATGTAAAGTTCAGTTCCAGTTAAGCCTTATAGGAAGGGCATTTTCAGCATGGCCTCACTCAGTTAACATGAAGCTGAGTATCCAATTGAAATACACCATAAAATATGACTTTGTCAAGCTAAATGGACATTTGTTGGAAAGTATAACCAGAAAAGACAATCAATCAATCACAAAAATAGGCTCAACAAAACAGGCAAAAAATGGAAATCAGAACAAATAATTCTGATGCAAAAGGTATGATGGACCTAACCTGAAAATGTTAGATCACAGACTGGTATTTAATATGGCTCACCACATGCACAGGACAGGAGCAGTTCATTTTTATTCTCTTAGCTAAGAGCATTTAAATACAATTGATTATTAACTTTCACCTTCTCATGCCCTCTCAACCTCTTGAAAAATTGGCTTTACATCCAAGGATGCAATATAAATATTAGTTAACATAATAAAGTTCCCAAAGATGATTCATGGGACATTTTAAAAAAGAATAGAAAATCAAGCCAATTAGGTCAGAAGGCCAAAACCTGCTCAGAGTAGGGGGTTTTAAATGCCTTAAAAAGACAGAGTGGTTGAGGGAGATGGAACTCCAGAGTTTCGGCCCGAGGCATGGGGCCAAAGGTGGAACAATTAAAATCAGAACTGTCCAAGCAACTTGAATCAGATCAGAGCCGATAACTGCAGGTTGTGAAGCTGCAAGAGATTAAAAAGATCTGGAATGATTTGAAAAGGATAACCATTTGAAAAGCAGGACATATTCCCCAGATTTTGTGAAGACAAAGTTCCATGTTCATATTGCAGATAACCTCCATCCTGATGTACAGCACCATCACTGTACTAAATTGAAACAAATCTAACACATCTAGCAACACAAAACTGGGATATTCACGAGGCACTGTGGTCCAACAGCAGTAGCAGAATTACATTCAGCAGCAATTTGGAACCTCATGCCTTAGCATGTCCCTCACTCCACCATTAACATCAAGCTCGAGAACCAATTCTGACGTTAAAGAAAAAAGTGTGCAGGCATGCCAGGAGCAGCAGACACTTCAAAACAGCATATCAACCTGATTAAGCTACAACACAGCAATACTTACTGGTTCTCCAGTTGTCTGGATGGGTGCAGCTCAAATGTTCAAGAAGCTCAACGTAATCCAGGACAAAGCATGCCAATTGACTGACAGTGGTATCTGTCAACAGCACTGTGTGCCACTTACAAGATGGACCGTAGCAATTCAAAGCCCCAACAAGAGCACTTTCCAAACTGGAAACTGTACTGAAAAGGATAATGGCAGCAGATGCATGGGAATACTACAACCACTAAGTTCCTATTCAAACCCCACACCAAACTGGCTTGGAACTACAATAACTTTTCCAGTGCTGGGTCAAAAATCTTCCAACTCCTTGCCAAAAGAGTTGTAGTGTATGCATAACTTAACGACAGTTCACCATTACCTTCTCAAAGACAAAAATACTAGACTAGACTGCAATGTCCACATTCACGAATATTCTTTTAAAAAACCCTACAGAAACCACATCTGTCTCAGCAAATTTTGACATCAATGCTAATTTCATCTAAAATGGCAATCAGCCCATCAGTAATTATGTCACTTCAGTTACCTCATTTTATCTTGCTCTGTACCATACTGCCATTTTAAAAACAAATGTGCAAACTGATGGACAGCACTGTTAGACAAGACTATTTGGAAAGGATAGAAAGAGCACTTAAGTAAAATCCAAGGGTGGAATCTTCAACAATTAGAAGCATTTGATTCATCAAGGACTAATAACAAGTCAAGAACAAAGACCATCAGGCTTTGTTGTGTCTGTTTAACTGATTTATAACATCATCCCATTTCCAGGTTCCCTGGCCAGAGAGGACAAGAAAAACTAGAGTTACGTTATGCCAAGAGAAGATGTCCAATTAAAGGGTGATTGCAAAGGGGTCAGAGAAACTCAGCTGCAAGTGTGCTGAGGAGGCTGTAGCACCACAAGATTGAAACTTGGAAGGCTGCCCACCGAGTCTCTCTCTCACTCTTACCTGGGAGTTATACTTTAGAATCTGAGACTACAATAGGATGATGTTTGCCAAGCACAGGAGAAAATGGACAGCATCTCCAAGGAACAGAGATGAATGGAAGTGGCTGAGAAAGCGAGCAGTAGTTGCAGTCACTAACCTGGCAACAGTGCCTGAGGTGTTTCCAGAGCCTCAGGAGGGCAGAAAAAGGTTAACAGCATCACATTTCCGGGTGCCAATCCCACACTCCATTTTAATCACCATTCATCTGCACAGCATACTTCTAAACAATACAACCTGCCACACACACCCACAAATACATTTTGGAAGGAGGTAGAGCAGATATCAATGGCCTGCCAGGAAGCATGGGCCACCTTGATGATTGCTGGCAGCAAGGTGTGCAACTGACGTACACAGGAGTGAATGATAATATTGAGAAGTTGGCAATCAAGCAGTGATAGTATTTGGAGGAACAGCATCAACAGCAGTCTAGAAAACGGCTAATATAGACCCCCCAAATTTAACTGATTAAAAAGCTTCCATTCTGTAAGTTTCAGTGAGTTAACACTCTTGGCTGTGTAAGCGTCTAGGTTTCTAGTTTCTAACAGCTCAAGAAATTGAAACACTGACTGCTAAAATGAAAACTGTAATGAAGTTATCTATTAGAACATTTTAACGACTTCATTAAGAGCTGCAAAAGGGTTTCCCCATTCACCTTAATACCTGCACAAAGTGAAATGATAATGGGATCCTGACCAATATCACTTTAAGGGGGTTTAACTCTGCACATAACTCAAGCAACTTCTCCTTGACCTTTCAAAAAGGTGTTTGAAATGATGACTTCACTGTATTCTTGTTCTACTGCAAACACCTTCACATAACATGTTCTAACCAGAAAGACCAGTTACTACATCTCAAATCCTGCAGCAACAATTGTTGCTCAGTCAATATGCGCTCAACAAATCTACTTTCAGCAGGTTCTCTTACCCGAAGGTTGGATATGTCACCACTATTGCCCTGGTCTTTCAGAAAACAGGCAAGCAAAAACTTTTGCAGCATAATTTGAAGTGAATAACTGAAACAAACTTCTGCACTTTTTTTTCCCCTTTAAAAACTTGGGCAATGCAAAGCACATCCACTAGTATCTGGAGGAGGAAGACGGGTATCATTTTCTCCTGAAGGACTGTATTGATTTTATTTTAAAAATGATATATAAACAGCATTGTTTGCAGTAAACAGAAAGTGGCATTTTTCTACATCTATTCCTCCAAATAATAGCCAGTCTTAGGCAGGTATTGCTAGCCTGAGTTCAACCCAATTAGAGCTAATAAGTTATTACAAGTTCAAAAATTCCACACTTTAATAGTCTGGACATTCAAGTTGTTTTTAAAGTTTTAGTATCAAACCACTTATTGGAATAACATTCGTTGTTAATTTTGGATCACCTCGTAGTGCAGATGGCTATGCAGAAGATCACTCAGCCAATCAGATGCAACCAAGGTTTTTTCAATTATTGTCATGAAACAGCTCATGAACATTTGGGCAAGATTTAGCAGGAATTAATATTTGAATAGAAAGATTTAAATAACAGTAAATCTGTTGCATAAAATAATGTACTTGTTCCAGCAATGTCTTACATCAGTCACAACTCCTCAATTAGTAAGAAGCTGATGTTGTTCACACACTGTGAAAGTCTTGTGAAAAATACTAGGAATCTAGAGCTTCTTTAACATGTTGATAAAATAATGCCACTTGATCAGTGGGCCTTGATTAGCCAGGACTTGCTGGAGATATATGACAGTATGCTTCTGGCCAAACAGCATGTGCAAATCCATGAGGAAATGTATTATTATCCTCCTCATACATGACAATAAAAAGATATTGTATATTGTCATCAACAAAAAAGGGGAAGAAGGAAATTAGAAATTGGCAACCAATTTTTTTAAATAATCACTCAAAGATCATCACCAACCAGATCAGGTCTGCTTTGGGATCTGCAATTCACCCCAACCAGACCTGCACTGTACCGGGTAGGAAAATCTCAGATCTTTGCATCCCTCAGGGATATGATCACCTATGTACAGGACAGGGAGGGTGGACACCTGCCTCAGACTAGACCAGGACAAGGCCTTTGACAGGATATCATACACCTACACGTGGGACGTGCTCTCCAAAGTGGGCTTTTGTGAGGGAATCCGCAACTGGATCTGACTGCTCTACACCAACATGAGTACTATAGTCTCAATCAATGGGTGGGAATCAGAAATCCTCCCCATCAGATCTGGTATCAGGTATCAGGCATCAGGCAGGGCAGCCTACTCTCTCTTGCTTTGTTTATGAGTTATGTAGAACTGGTTGCCAAATCCATCAGGAAGGTTGAGAGCCTGAGAGGGGTGACTATTCCAGGCAGAGACCTGCAGATCAAATCCTCCTGTACATGGATGTCGCATTTTTCTGCTCAGATGTCCTGTCAGTGCACAGCCTCAGGAGCATCTGTGACTAGGTCAAACTGGCCTTGTGGGCTGAGGTATATTCAAGCAAGAACCAGGCTATATTCTTTGGGAACTGGACCAAACAACGCTTTTATCTTCTTCACCATCCGGGCAAAATTACCTGAAAGTGCTGGGTAAATGGTCGAGAGGAGCCAGGGCATGCACTAAAACTTAGGAGGAGTAGAGGGCCAAAGTGAGGCAGAAACTAGGCAGATGGGAGCACCACTCCGTCTCCACCATGGATAAAAACCTATTCAGCAGGTGAGGTACTCTCCACATTGTTGTTTGTGATACAGGTCTGGTGTATTCTGTACTGTGTTCATAGGGACGCCATGCTCAAAGCTTTTTTTTGGGGGCAGGGGGGTGCCATCCAGCACCACCCTCCATCTGATAGCAATCTTTGTGTAGACCCTCAGTCCACAAACATCAACTATCACTACATACTGAGGTTCTACCTGTCCCTGGTGTTACACAGCATGGGCTTGGCCTCATTGCCAATTAGTTGAGCCATTCTGTATCACCTGTCCCTCATGGAAAAATCCATGAAGAAAAACACCTTCAACCATAAATCCATCAATAGTGATTAACATGCAGCATCCAGAAAAGGAGAGGGCCGATCCTGTTAGATGGTTCCCTGAGCAGACTGTCAAAGCCATGTGGCAGAATGCCTCACGGCCAGGACCTTCTAACAAGTACCAAGAGGTAGTTTGGCTGGTGGTGAGAGGGGTGCTACCTGTGAGATCTTTCATGTACACCCAGACTCTCTGCCACATTATGCTCCCCTTGACGCAGCTGCAGCAGGGAAAAGACTGTCACACATTTCTTGCTGAAATATGCCTACGAAAAAGGTGGTCTGCGGTTTTTGTCAAGGTTCATCCCAAGCAGCTCCGTACTCCACAGGCCGTTCCCCACCACGCACTCCAAGACAAACACTGACTGTGCATGGAAGACTATCAGAGTAAAAATTGCTCTTGGGACTAGTTGGTCTTTCAGTGCAAACAGCTGACCTCAATGGAGTTACAGACTGGCATATTCCAAGGTACAAGACTACATATTGAGGCACACACCTAACTTGAGCAGTTGCCATTAAGATGCAGTGGGGAATGACTACCTATTGAAGGTTTTTCTACCAAAATACAATTGGGAACCAGTTATCAGACTCTCTTATTGTTTATGTACATTTGAGACAGTGTCCTGCATAAGCATGAAATGCTTTTGGCCTTTGCAACTACAGCAAATGCAAGATCCAATGTTTGTTATTCTTGATATGCAAAAACTAAATAGAACAGCCATAGGATCTATGTTTATAAAGGTTTATGAGTAAGATACTTTTTTTTTGCAAAATAAAACCCATTTTATTTCCAAGTCTGGCACTTAAGCTCCCAAAACATTAGTTGGGGACAGCAATGTTTTAACCCATTCTCCTGAATTACCTTGTGAATGCAAGCTAGAAAGTTGATTAGGGACTTCAGGATGTTAAAGATACCACCAGTGGGTGACATTTCCAAGTGAAGTAATGAATTGAAAAATAAACTCACAACATATGTTTGGATTGTATCAATGACCCGAGCAAAGCGATGTTGTTAATGACTAAGTAAATAACTATGGTAAAACAAATTTCACAAGGAGAGAGAGTAATTTAAGCATATGCAGATGTAATCTGGATAAATCACGATGAAATGGCAAAAAAAAAATTGACAAATGTGAGCAGATATCACAACAGCAATGCTCATTTTCTCTCATGTTTTTAAAAAACAAGCATTCCAAATTTGTTAAGATTGTAATCAGACAAAAAAATAACACCTAAACAAAGGAGATATTGGAACAGGTGACCAAAAACTTGGTCAAAGCTATAGTTTCTCAAGGAGCACATATTGAGAGAAGAATTGAAAGATGGAGAAAGGCATGGGCAAAAAGCTACATTTTTCCAAGGAGAGATAAGTAGCAAAAAAGTGGCCCTTGGCAAACAATTCCCTGAGTTCTGCACCAAGACAGTTAAAAAATGTTGCAGAAAACAGAGGCCAAAGGACAGGGATATTTTCACATTTGTTAAGTGGGTGCCATTAAAAACATCCAAGGACAGGGCTGAGTGAGAAAGCACAACTTTCTGAATGATAGATGACAAGCAAAGAAAAAGTTAAGGTCAAGTCATGGTAAAAAGAATGGAGACTGCGAGAAAACATTTCATATACTGCCAAGTGAGTTTGCTCCACCGTTCAAATGGTAAATTGAATAAATATTTGGAACAATAAGTATTTTCATTCGTAGACAAATGAGCCAACAGTATATATTTCCCTTCTCAACATGGCCTTTGAAACAGAAAGCCCTTTAACCATACTCTTCTGTAGCTTAACTATTCCAAGGTAAAGGATTTTACCAGCCACTAGTGGGATCTTTAACATCCTAAAGTCACTCACCAATTTTCTAGCTTGTATTCACAAAATAATCGGGGCTTGCAAATAGTTAGCTATTGGTTGCAAGACTGTCACACACATTGCTCCCTGCCCAAAGACTACTTGTGGGCTGTGAAAATTGTTCAAAAGAATGTCACTTCTGTATCTTAATGAAGCCGTCAATTACAGAAGGTTCAGCTAAGAATCCCATTCATCTGAGAACAGCAAATTACCACCACAGGTGATGGCTTGCTCATGGAGTAAAACAATGACTGAAGCAGCAAATGTCAAAAGTATTCTTGATGTGCTACACGGACCAGCTTTAACCACAGCACGACACGTTTAGACTGCAAACAAATTTAAGTTCTGCTGGGCTTGTGAAGATGCAATGGGCTAATCCTATGCGGCGAATAATTCTGTTTTCAAGATGCTATGCTTTGGCTGACATACTCCTTCTAGTAGCACCAAGTGTATTAGTTTCTTTTAAAAATACAGAAGTTACAAAACTCAATAGGATGTCTTCTGACTTGTTAAAGCCAAGTTGAAATCGTTTACATCTGGACAGCAGAATGTTCACAGAGTACAAGGCAGTGGCAGAGAGGCCAAGTGAAATGCTACTGACATCCATGTGAAGTTTCAGACCTCTATTTGACATGTAAACCAGGAAAAGTCAGTCAAAGATAGAACATGATTGAAAGAGCAGGAAGACATGCATACATTTGATGCCATACAAATTAGCAAATGGAAAAAAAAAATTAAAATCAGGAAAATTATTAATTCCTAAAACATGTCTTAAATCCTAGATTCAGATGAGCTCTAAATCAAGATAAATGAGAATAGGCAATAGGGGTTGGTACAGAAAGCAAGCAACAAGGATAACACATTTTTTGAATCATCTCAATTCCTTTCTAACAACTAGACCTATTCCGTTATCATGCTCTATTTTGCTCCGTCTTCCTCCAAGACAATAAGACTTAATGACCTCGTAGATCCACCCATGATCATAAAACTTCAATCTTCCCCGGTAACTTACCAGTATTCCATAACACTCCTGATTTTACTTAGTGTTAACCTACCACGATATGTTATCGCTACTTTTAACTGAACGATCTAAGTCAACCTTGTAAAACAGTACACAAGTTGCCTCTTCTACTACCAGTTAGTTCAAAGGACTACACTGATCGAGAATCAGCAAAAAACTATCCTAACTATTCTGCCCGCTCTGTCCTTTCCAGTCCCACAAAATTTAATTTGATTTAAAATCAAATTAAGTGCTGAAAAGTTTAATGAAGATTTGTAGCTCGGATTGGGGAATGAGGTTGTAGACTTGCTCGCCGAGCCCGTATATTTGATTGTAGACGTTTCACCAACCTGCTAGGTAACATCAGTGCAGCTCCAGTGAAGCGTTGGTGTTCTGTCCCGCTTGTTATTTATATGACTTGGTTTGCTGGGGTGGTAGCCATCACTTGCAGTTCGGTCTTTCAGTGGTTTATATAAATCAAGTCCAGTTCAATATATTTGTTGATGGAGTTCTGGTTGGAATGCCAGGCATCCACGAATTCCCTGGCATTTCTGTTTGGCTCATACTATTATGGATATGTTGACCCAGTCAAATGTGTGTCCTTCTTTGTCCATGTGTATTTAGACCAGTGAGAATTGGTTGTGTCTCTTGGAGTTCGCACATCCTTATTGTTAGTTTTCTTCCTGTTTGGCCTATGTAAAGTTTCTCTCAGTCCTTGCATGGTATTTTGTATATTACGTTAGTTTTATTGGTTGTAGGTATGGGATCCTATATGTCCATCAGTAGCTCTCACAGGGAGGTTGTTGGTTTGTGGGCTACCGAGGTACCTAGGGGTTCTGAGTAGGCATATGGTCACCTCTGACGAATGGTAGATTGACTAGTGCGGCTGGCCATGTTAGGTCTTCTTGTTGTGGTCTGTTGCGGAGGTAACGGTGGATTGTGCTTTTTGGGGATCCATTCCTTTTAAGAACTCAGACTCACTCCAGTTCTGCTTTGTGCAATTCCAGGTTGCTGCAGTGTTGTGGCTCTTTTGAATAACGTTCTGATGCAGTTCCGCTCATGGGTGTTGGAGTGGTTGCTGGTGTAATTACATATATGGTCTGTGAAAGGAGTTGCATCAGGACATTATTCAAATGAGCCACAACACACTGCAGCAACCTGGACAACTTGCACATAGCAGGACAGGAGCACTTCTATGGAGTTTTTAAAAGGAATGGATACCAAAAAAAACAAAAAAAACACAATCCGCCGTTACTTCCGCAACAGAGCACACAACATGGCCAGTCACACTAGTCAATCTACCGCACGTCAGAGGTGACCATAAGCCTATTCAGAACCCCTAGGTATCACAGTAGCCCACAAACCAACAACCTCCCTGCGAGAGCTACTGACAAAAATGTAAAGGATCCCATACCTACAACCAATAAAACTAACGTAATATACAAAATACCATGCAAGGACTGAGAGAAACTTTACATAGGCCAAACAGGAAGAAAACCAACAATAAGGATGTGTGAACACCAACTCGCCACCAAGAGACACAACCAATTCTCACTGGACTCAATACACACGGACAAAGAAGGAAATGAACTCGACTGGGTCAACACATCCAAAACAGTACAAGCCAAACTGACATGCCAGGGAATTCCTGGGGGCTTGGTATTCCAACCAGAACTTCAACAAACACATTGAACTAGACCCGATATACATAACCAATGAAAAACCGAACCAGAAGTGACGTCAACCACCCCAGCAAACTGAGGCACGTGAATAATGAGCAGGACAGAACACCAATGCTTCACTGGAGCTGCACCGATGATGTTACCTAGCGGGGTGGCGAAACAGCTGCAATCAAAACACACTGGCTTGACAAGACTACAACCTCAAATCAAGTGTTGCAAGGTTAGTGGGATAGGTGGGAACGGAAAGATATGAAAGCGATAGCTATTCTGAGTTAGTGATAACATGACAGGATCAAGGCTACCAATAAAAGAAAATGATGTTGCTCAAGTTGGAAGATGCAGTTTTTAAGAATCAAATGGAACACACAACGACAACAAAATGCTTGCTAGTCCCAAAAGACCCTTTCCACCAAAGCTAATTAAACTAAAAGGTACCAATTTAATACCAAGAAACAAGAGAATAGCAGATTTTTAAAAAACAAATCTCAATCATACGACTCTGCTGGGGCCTACCAAATTGGCCGCATGCTTAAAGAACCAAAAGCTACTTCAAGTTTTGAGCAAAACATGACTTTATGAACGATAATTATGTAATGCAAGCAAGCACAGCATGATCATACAAAACAGAAAAATGAGATTATTGACTAGCAAGTCAAGTTTGATTTTAGGTGAGGCCACATGACCAAAAGAATTGATTTTAATTAGCGCAAAAGGATCCAACAGGCGGGTTGGACATCAGTTTAACCCCATATCTGAAAATTGAGCTTCTGATGATTGACAGCAGTGCAGTGATGAAACTAGATCGCATGCTGGAGTGAGGTTTGAATCATCAACCCCCAGAATCAGAGGAATGCATTAGATTTCTGAACAGATCCAAATGACATAATTTAGTATTAAATTAAAGAAATGGTTTATTTTATGGCATGGTCTCAAAACACTTCACTGCAGGTTACCATCTTTACCTGGTGCAACTCGGTGGCATTTTCTTCCTTCCTCAAACCATAAAAGGCAATAAGCACAGTTAAAATCACTTCACTGATAACTTGAATTGGGTTGAAGTGCATAAGCTACAAGTTCATTTGTCACTTTTCTTTAAAACAAATAAAATTAGTCCTTATAGATTTTCAAATAAGCCAACCTCCCATAACTATTAACAATGTTTTTAAACATCTTGAAAAACAATAAATGAAATTTCCCAATGATGAAAACTAATTCAGTTGTTAAATGACGCATTATCAAAACTTTGATGTTCACAAATATTAAAGTTGGGGAGTTAACAGAGCACCAGACACAGGCACACACAGAAAAGAAACAGACAGCAAGACTGCAGAGGGGGACAGCTCCTTCAGTCGTAAATTAGCACCACAGAAGTACAAGTTCCACTAACAGTTAAGCAGTACAAGATATTACAAGTAAAATTGAAGCTTATTTTGGACAAGGAACAAGTTTTAAATATCAACAAAATGTGTAAAGTTGTATTAGAACAACAGCCAAATAATGTGTGAAGTTGTTGGTGTCAGTTACGGTAATAATATATACACTGACCATATTATTCTACACTAATTACAAGTGACAGATCAACTGATGGTCATATCATAATTAATATTTAACCAGAGACATGAATACACATTAACTGGAAGATATTAATTACCCATCACAAAAGAGACATGCTCCTATTGCCTACCAATATATTTTTTAAGTAAATGTGAACCCAAGATCATTCAGTTATTTCACCTCTAAACTCAGACGGTTATCAATTACTTGAAATTGTTTTTCCACAGTATGTTATCCGAATATCTTAATGATGGCATCAAACTTGCAAGTGTTCCAGTGTAGTACAACATCCTGCAACAATTCTCCCAAAATGTGTGCACTAATTAAGTATCACATCAGTTACTAATTAAAAATGCCATGACATTGCATAAAAATTTAAGAGGTTGCACAACTTTTAAATGACTGCAGAAAATGTTCTAATTATTTTCTGGAACAACCCGCTTTTAAAACTGTGACAAGATTTGTTTCTTATTACAGCTTCCTGATTTTCAAGTCTCACATGGCCAGTGGAATCTCAAAAATAATCTTAACCAAAGACCTAACAAGATTTTTTTAAAAACCAAATTGACAAACTGCAAACTACATTGACATTTTGCAATTCTTTGAGGCTGGAACTGCCTGCTGAATCCTGCTGGCAACTCAACTGTTGATACCAAGTTGAGTGAACTGACACATCTGATCTGACATTTTGAATGCAGAAATAGTTTAACTTACACCAATTATACACGTGAGAAATGCTTCTGATACAAGTAAAATCTCACAGTTTATACCACATGGTTATCTAGATGTCAAACCTGCACCTGGGAAGCCAGAATAGCGTCTTTTTATTTTGGTGAAGTAGGACGAGAATAATTGGACTAGAGCATGCAAGCATTATTCAGACCCATCAACTCAGATTATAGGTAAATAGAAATACTGAGAAGCTTAGAAGTAGAACCAGTTTGATTGAGTGTGGGTATTTCTTTGCATTATAGAGTGAGGAGCTAAGAACCACAAACCTAGATGTCCAAGAGGTACACTGAAGACGGCCACAAAAAATTCAGTGTTTAAAGCTCACCCCAAAGTTTGATGTTTAGTTGTAGGCAAGAATATTTTTCATCCCTGAAACCAGTAAAAATTCCAAGTTTTGTAACCTATTTCCTACCATTTCAACAAATGCTTTGATTCTTCACTAAGTGGTGCAGGTGGAGCTCACCTCATGAACAAGCCACAATTGGAGTCGGCAACTTATCTGAACTTGGAAGGTACAGCATCGAAGCCCTATCTTTACTGAATACCCCACACACTGGATTTTCAAGAGAGATCACTGGATAACAGTAAGTAAGTAGGATGATTGATTTTTCCCTCCATAACACAAAGAAGCTTGAAACAGCCCTTTGCTGTTCATCTAATGCTAATCATCTCACTCAGCTAGGATGGAACCTGCTTGTATGCTTGCCTTTATTGGTCAATGCATTGAGTGTAGGAATTGGGACATCATGTTGCAGCTGTGCAGAACATTGGTTAGGCCACTTTTGGAATACTGTGTTCAATTCTGATCACCCTGCTATAATAAATGACGTTGTGAAACTTCTCTAAGGGTTCAGAAAAAATTTACTTGGATGTTGCCACGGTTGGAGGGCTTGAGCAACAGGGTGGGACCGAATAGGCTGAGGCGGTTTTCCCAGGTGCATTGGAGGCAGGGGGTGACCTTACAGAAGTTTATAAAATCATGAGAAGCACGGATGGGGTAAATAGGCAAGGTCTTTTCCCCAGGATAAGGAGTCCAAAACTTTATGGCAGAGTTTTAAGGTGAGAGGGGAAAGTTTTAAGGAGGACCTAAGGGGCGACTTTATCATGCAGAGGATGGTACATATATGAAATGAACTGCCACAAGTAGTGGAGGAGGCTGGTACAATTCAACATTCAAAAACGCATCTGGACAGGTATACAAATAGGAAGGATTTACAGGAATATGGGCCAAATGCTAGAAAATGGGACTAGATTGATTTAGGATATCTGGTCAGAATGGGCAAATTGGATAAAGGGTCTGTCTCCATGCTGTACCGCTCTTTGACTAACTATTTTGGAAATAGGCATTTTTAAAATCCCTCACTAGGCTGGAGTTCCAGTACAATGAAGCTGAAGATCAAGTTTTATGAGCCAACCACTACAGAATTTCTCTCATCTCAGCTCTAGTGATTTGGGAAGCTAGATCAGGACATCTTTGCTAGTTTCACAATCAAATGCATTGAAAACTATTCTACAGCAGCAAGTATGGTAGCACAATGCAAGTGTCAAAAATGTGTCAGATAGGTAGATTTAAAATTGGCATGTTATTTTTGATGATCAAAACTGGCAAATGTTTTCATGTTCCAAATTACAAACTGAATCAAGAATTTCAGGGCCACAAACTGTAGATCGATTAGAAAACCAGTGAATTTATATCTTGTTGCTTGTTCCATTCTCTAAATAAAAGTACTCACTTGTTTAAGACTTTGGTACTACTCAGGTCAGCTACCAAGAGATTAATAAATTGGAAACTATTCATCCAATTTGCCCATATTTTACAAGAAAAAAGGTTAAAATTCCATTCTCCAGGCAAGCCAATATGCCAAGGAAATGCTTTCCAAGGACTGTGGACAGAAACAAAATCAGGTGTTGGGAACCTGTTTAAGTTGTGGCAGCTGTCAAAAACTGTCACTACTTTAAAAACCGAAAGACTAAAAGCTACTGAATTGATTTTCTCCCATGATATCAATTTTTCCTCATTTACCTCTTCAAAAAAATCTTGGACTACTATAGACTGGAAGCAAAGTGCATTCTGATCACACTAAAATGTAAAAACCCAAAGTTACTGTACAGCACAAATTATTTAAAATAAACTAGATATAGAAACCCTAGTGGCAGCATAGTTGCTGGTCACTGTTGTCTCCAAAGGATCCATCTAGAGGCTAGGTGACAATTTTTAAAATTTCTAAATGTTGTTTAGTTCTCAGTTTTATTGCAGAAGGTTGGGTTGAGTTCCCAGACTGAGTTTATAATTTCCTTTTAAATACTTCTCATGAATTGGAGTAAAAGTGTTTCAGATCTGTTCAACATATTTCAGAAACTGTAACTAAAAGAAGTGTTCTTGCTGCTCATCAGAGCTCACCTTAAAAATTATGTTGAAGGAAGTGAATGAGAATAACAGTATTGTACTGGATTCAGGCAACACATCTACACCAAGGGCTGTACATTTTAGAAAAGCCAACACAATATAATAGACTGATGTTCAGAAACAGCAAGATATTTCCAATATGGGACACTTATGCAGTGCTTCAGTCTATGAAAAAAACTAAAGTTCCCAGGCAATTGAAGATAGTGTCTAAATAAACTACAGTTTAAAGGCAATCAAATAAATCCGTTGTTGCATCAATAATAAAATTGACAAATATGGCAACTTGTTTAAAAATCACTGCAATAATAAGAAAATTGCTGATTCACTATAACATCGACATGAGGTGAGCTGTAACTTCTGTCTTCAATAGTAGCTTTCAGACGTATAACCACAGCGACCACATCACAAGACGACCGCAAAAATGCAAGTCCCTGAGATTTAACCCCCGGCCCCTCCTATCGCAAAGTCCCGACCAGCAAAATGCACTGCATTTTAAAAATCTGGAGTAACTAAATAATTAAAATGCACGCATCAATTCACCGAGAGTCCAATGGACAAAATCAAGGCCAAGGGCGTTATCTAGGGCCTGGTACCGCAAGAAAACTAGACACTTTCCCCTAACAACACACACGACCGCGGCACTAACTTCGATCTCATCCTGTTCGGGTTAAAATTTAAACCCAGGAACCAGGATAGCAGCGGCTGGGTCGGGACGCGCTTTCCTTTTTCACTCTGAGAATGTGCAAGTAAGTGCTTACAATCTAGGTGTTTCTTCTTGGGGCCCATAATCTCGTGTGTGGTGGCTTTACAAACGGTTTTAGAGACGGCCGAGCCGGTGACACTGTGTTGAGCCGCAGCAATACGGTCCGTGATACTCTGTCCCGACATCTTCCCTCCTCACCAGCAGCAGATTCACGCACAGAGGGGGTTTAAATCCCTCTCACGGAGCCACCCCGATCAAGCAGAAAGGTTAGAAATAAAAATACATACAACCAAAAACAAGAAAAAGTAAACTGAAAACCCGGAAAGGAAAAGCCCCGAGCGGTACGGGCTGCTCCAAGCTTTTCTAATTTACAGGCGGCCACTTGGGCGGCTGTCGCCACCCAGGGTTCAAATCCTCTTTCTTCCTTTGCCGAAAAGGAGCAGGAGTTCCAGGAAAATGGCGGGTTTGAACCAGGCTCCTACCCACTGGATCGTTATCATGTGATCATCCACCAACCTCGTACCAGTCTGAACTCCATCAGCCAGTCCCAGAATCTTCCTCCTACAGCCTAGCCTGACACCACTGTTGCTTCCAGCAAAATTTGCCCCGCCCTCCCTTGTCTGTCTCTGCCCGTTGAGAGGCTTTTTTTCGTTTCTATTCATGCATCTGGATTTATGCACATCTGTCTACACGTGTACAGTTTTTTTGCACACGACCAGCTTCGTACAGAATACAGATCGCACACTGAAGATGATTGTCCTGAAGAGGCTTACCTTTTTTCGAAAACAAAATGATTAGCTGGTTGAATTTGTTTTCCATATTAAGTAATTTTCAGGATTTTCAAATGTTTGCTTTTTATTCACGGAATGAATTGACAGCTGAAATGGAATACTTAAACTCAACAGCTAAGACGAACGAAAATTTTGCTTCGAATGGAAAACATGTTGTATTCAGAAATTAAAAGATACGCAAATAAAATCATCAGTTGCGGTTGTGAAAGCTTACATCCACTCAGATTTATGAAATTGCCTAAAAAATTCGTTTAACAGTTTTTAAAACACTGGCTATGTTAACAATTCTCAGACCACAGCAGGGGTTCACAATTTTCTTTTTCTTCTTATCCACCCCCCACCATACTATTACATGTAAAAAAAAGTCCACTGATCACCTGTAACACAATACAAGTACGTTTTCTGTTTAGAAATTCAGACAAGTATGTTCATCATTACTTTTGTTTTTCTTACACCTCGACTGATATCCTCCAATCTTTCCTATTTCTTGGGCTAAGATTCTCTCTTAACAGTTGTACTAAGCAAAGATTCTTCATATAATTATCCTTCCAATTTTAAAGTACTTTAAAACAACTGCTTTTTAAAATATAAGTTATAAATACAATATTGGGCACACTTCCCAATAGAACAAAAGGTGGTAATTCAGGTTGGGGTTGGGAAGAGCAAAATCTCACCCACAGATGGAAGTATGGAGAATTCAGAATGGCAAAGATAACATGGACATGGAGAGAATTGTGCTTGTAGTATAACCCTGATTACCACAACTGGCATCTTCTGGTATCTGTCAACTTTGCCATTGTGTGGTTCAAATTAAGAGTATTTTGAGATGGTTCACTACCATCAATTCCCTTTGTCTATACTTCATCAAGGACCTATCAAATGATCACTGGTAGAGGTTATATCAGATAAAGTGTCCACACAGAAGAGGCACCATTCTTTGTTAACAAGATGGTTTATCGCATGATAGTAATAAGTACAAGACCATAAGACGTAGGAGCAGAAGTAGGCCATTCAGCCCATTGAGAATGCCCAAACTTTCAATGAAATCATGGATGATATGGTGATCCTCAGCTCTACCTTCTTTCCTGTTGCCCATAGTCCTTGATTCTCTTCCTGATCTTGCACATGTACATGTTTTTGGCAGACATAATGAAACCTATTCAAGGAAGCCCCAAGGATGTTATGGGTATCAGATTGAGAAAACCTACTCTAGAAATCCATTTTCCACAAGTATGTATTTTCTACAAAAGAGTCTGGTATAGTTTATTTAAGCTTTGGCAGCCTAGCACATCCAGTAAAGAATGGTCAGGATCAAACTGCAGGAGCCCTGTCAACAATTGTAATTTCAACTATGGACATGGAAGCTAGGGAACCCTGGGAAATAAATACTGACATCTTGAAAAGTGTCTGTTTTAAAGAAGAGAGGGTGCCAGAGGTCTTAAAAATGCATTAAGGTAGATAAATCTTCAGGACCCGATCAGGTGTATCCCAGAACTTTGTGGGAAGCTAGGGGAGAGATTGCTGGGACCTTTCCTGAGATACTCATATCATTGACAGCCAAAGGTGAGGTGCCAGAAGACTGGAGGGTGGCTAATGTGGTGCCATTGCTTAAGAAAGGTGATAAGAAAAAAGCAGGGAACTATAGGTCAGTGAGCCTCTTGTCAGTAGTGAGTAAGTTGTTGGAGGGGATTCTGAGAGAAAGGATTTACATGCATTTGAAAAGGCGAGGACTGAATACAGAGAGCAAGCATAGCTTTGTGCATGGGAATTCATATCTCACTAACGATTAAGTTTTTTGAAGAGGTGATAAAGAAGATCAATGAAGGCAGAGCAGTACATGTTGTTTATATGGACTTCAGCTAGACATTTGACAAGGTCTATGGAAAGGTCTCTACAACTCTATGGAAAATATCAACTTGTGAGTGTAAGATATAAGACTAAAGAGTTTGAGTGTTTTCAGCCAAAAAACATCAAGGGGATAACGATTCCCAGATTTCCACCATATAATGGTGTGTCAGTATCCAACCAAGCTGGTTCATTCCAAGTACCATTAAGAAATATATGAGTACGCTGGGTGCAATAACTCCACAGAGGCTGGTATCCCCCATCACTAAGTGACCCTTTATTTTCACATGCATAGTGCTTGACACTGGTATGGCTTCCTCAGGGCCAACTCTCAGACTGAACAGAACCTCTGACACTCCTGTTTATATTTGTCAGCAAAGGATCCCTGATTGGACCAGACTAACAGCCCCAATGAGGGAACTCATATTCTATGAGTTCACACCTGGCTGACCTCGTTATAATCACTACAGTGGGCATATCAAAGGATTTGGATGCTAATAATATTCTGGCTGTAGCAATTAAGATGTATGCATTATATCCATCCACTTCTTTGATCAAACTATTCCAGTATTACGATGACAAAACATTTATCTCAGAACATGAAGTGTTACTCGTGTATGCCTTATCCATAAAAACAAGATAAATATTAAATGCCAGTTATCGCCTCTCAACCTCTTCCCAATTGTCAGTAAAGTGATGGAAGCGGTCATCAATAATGTCATCAAATGTCATCAATGAAACTGATCACGCTTAGTTCAAGTTTCACCAGAATCATTTGGCTCTCTCATCACAGCTTTGATTATTACGGGGTCCACAATTTAAAACTAGGTGGAAGGATGACTTTGGTAAAGCAGAAGTGCACAACATGCCCACTCCTGCACAGTTCCCTCGTCCTTCCATGATCAAGGGACAGTCGGTAAATTAGTGGCCAACTGTTGGGAGTGCTGACAAATTTTGGCAGCAACATGGCCGGAACTCACCAGGAACAGCTATCTTTTTTTAAAGGGCCTGCAGCAGCACAGGACAATGGAGAGGCTACATCAGTAATGCATCATCATGCCCACTGGCTGTCATTAAATATCTGCTGCAGTCAGAGGGCCTTCCACCATTCTTGCTAACCCCAGTTTTCCTGAGGCACTCACCGTGACTGTTGAGTGTGCATTCAGATATTACGGTGATGACTGAAAAAGGCAATATAACGGCGTATCTGAAACATGATAAATGTGTAAATATGGATGATGACAGTTTCATGAAGATTCCTTGCATAGCCTCCTTTTGGCTATGACCAAACAAGGCAAGGTTATCCTCTCAGGAGATTGGAAGGTGATACACTTCAGCCTGACCAAGCAAGCCTGGATGGAGGCATTAAAGGAGGTCAGTAGCTGGGATCATCTGCAGAACATGCTATAGTGCCACAAAAGGGTGAATAGCCATGCCTGTACTGTAAGGGTGAATGAAGATCCTAGCTATTGATGCAGGTGCACACTTACAGGAAGATATAATGTGCTGTGGATGAAAGGTGGGGTCACCACGGGCATGAATGAATGGCTGCTGCATGCTCAGAAAGCCAACTCAAGGAGCCTCAAGAACTAACCAGGCTCTAAGGGGTTGAATGTGATGGTATGATAGAATAAATGCAACACAATGGAGAGAAGCCAGGGTTTGTGGGAATTACCCTGATGAGTTGATCCCTTCAGGTATGAGGTTCATCTTTGTCCCATTGTCTTCATGAGAATTGAGAGCTCACAACACCCACAAGTCAGTAAGCAAGATGGTGGAACACTAAACTTGCCTGTGCTGATGATAGTGAAGGAGAACATCCTTTACAAAGGGTTACTGCAGTTGGACGAGGGGAGGCCAGAGTTAGTGTCAGGACTGGAGAAAGAAAGCCTGCCTCAAGCTTATTAACATTTCAGCAGCTTTTAATTTGCTGCTATGAATAGGGATAACAAAGTGTGGATCTGGAGGAACACAGCAGGCCAGGCAGCATCAGAGGAACAGGAAAGTTGACGTTTCGGGTCAGGATCCTTCTTCAGAATTCTTCAGACTTTCTGAAGAAGGGTCCCGACCCAAAACGTCAACTTTCTAGCTCCACACTGTGTTATCTCTGGCTCCAACATCTGCAGTTTTTAATATCTTTATATGGCTGCTGGCATGCTGGCAAAGCAAGACTGCACTCACCCCTGACTTTTACACTGGAATTTTCTCATAAAATCCAACTTGTTGTTGCAGAAAACAACCTTGACACAGGAAAGAAACACATTTTCTTTCTGGTATGAATTGATCTTTTTATCCCTAATCACATGAAAGTTAAAAGCTCCAAAAAAAATTGCTACATGCTTGTCTAATCATAGCTTTTATAAAGCTGCCATTCAAGTTAGAGGATCTGTATGCAACTCTGACAACAGCCCTAAATTTTTTTTCTCTTTCTAAATGCTAACTAATAAGTTGTTGACTTGCTCACCAAGCTGGCTTGTTTTTGTTCAGACGTTTCATCACCATGCTAGGTGACATCATCAGCGTAGCCTCCGATGAAGCAATGTTATTCTACTCCGCTTGGAATTTATACTGTCCGGTCCGTTATGGTGAGTACTGTCATTTCCAGTTTTGATCTGTATGAGTTTATATAGGGAGCCCAATTCTATATGTTTGTTGATTGAAGTATGGGTGGAGAACCATGCCTCTCGAAGAACTTTAAAAGACTAGAACACACCACCCTCCCCTAAATTCCACCTAAACTGTGGATCCAATACGTAGATGACACTTTGTCATTATTAAACGCAACAAATTGGAAGAGACCCAGCACCTCATCAACAGGGTATTCACAGGGATTAAATTCACAAGAGGAGAAGAAACCAATAATCAATTGCCGTTTCTGGATGTTAAGGCAAAACGATTGACAAATGGGGAGTTCCAAAATCTAGAGGCATGGTTCTCCACTTATACTTCAATCAACAAACATGTAGAATTGGACCCCATATACAAACCCATACAGATCAAAACCGGAAATGACAGTACTCGCCATAACGGATTGGACAGTATAAATTCCAAGTGGAGTAGAATAACATCGCTTCATCAGAGGCTCCACTGATGATGTCACCTAGCATGGTCTGAACAAAAACAAGCCAGCTTGGTGAGCAAGTCAACAACCTCATCCACAACCCGAGCTACAGATTTTTGCCAATACTTTAATTAATAAGTCTCCATTGCTTCTTGTTTCTCAATTTATCTTCTTCTACTTTTGAAATGATTTCATGCTTAATTACTAAGGCAATTACTCCATTTCCTACAATTCCTGTAGCCCCTAAAATGTTGTATATCTTTTCCAAGTTGCAGTAATGTATTTGCAATGGATACCATGTCACACAGATCCTCCAAGTTCAATTCATTTAATTTGTTTCTTTTACTCTATATTTTTCCATGCATCCTAGTCTCAATTTTCAGATTTTGAACCCTTGTTCTGGACTTTCCCCATCAGAGGAAATAATGTGTATCATCTAGAGAAGAGCCTGGGAGTGGGAATCAAAGTAAGTGATGGCATGTTTCTATGAAGAGCTGAAATGATTTCCTGACAGCATGAGCTAAGTTGTGTGTAAGCCAGTAATAAACGAGAAATGTGCCTTCAGATTCACAATGGATTAAAAGGTGTGTCGAGTGGGTGAAGCAACTTCTTGGTGGATCTGGAGAGAGTAGGAGCTGTTTGTCTTTTGTGAGAACTTTGTTAGACTAGGGGAGAAGGGTCAACTGTTGCATTGAGCTTGATGGCTCTTGTCTGGGAAAATCATAACATGACTGTTCAAGGGAGAATGGTTAGATTGAATGGTACCACATAGCTCAAGCAGCATGACCCTGTTCATGTAGCAGGTAGCCAGGCATAGGCTCTGTGTCTGCACATACCTAACTGAAGCTGATTGTCCTTCCAGGTACTCCAACAGTTCTGTGAGATTGATACTTCCAGAGCATTGACCCAATGACACATCAGAATGGTGTGTAGTTTGGAGGGAACTTGCAGGTGGTGGTGCTTCCATGTATGAGCAGCCCTTGTCCTTCTCATTGGTAGAGTTAATCAGTTTAGAAGGTTTGGTCAGAGAAGACTTGGTGATTGTGGCAGTACATCTTGTGCATGGTACATCCAGCTGTGACTATGTAACAGTGGTGGAGGGAGTGAACGTTTAAGCTGGTGGGTAGGGTACCAGTCAAGCAGGCTGTTTTCTCGTGGATGGTGTTAAGGTTATTACGTTTTGTCGGAACTGCACTTATCCAGGAGCAGTAGAGTGTATTCCAACACAAAATTAACCTGTGTCTTTCACAAATGGACAGGAGATGGATTACTTGTCACAAAATCCCCAGCCTCCGACCTGCACTTGGAACCACAGCATTTACATGTCTGGTCCAGTTGAGTTTCTGGTCAACGGTAAAACCCAGCTTGTTGATAGTGGCAGATTCATTGATTGAAATGCCATTGAATGTCAAAGGTGGTGGTTAGATTGACTCCTTTTGGCAATAGTCATTGCCTGACATTTGTGTGGCAAGAATGTTACTTGCCATTTGTCAGCCCAAGCCTGGGTGTTCTTCAGGTTGCACCATGAAGCTGACAACGTCAGGAGCAGCCTGAGCTAAATCATCAACTGGGAACTTTTCCCTGAAAACAGATGCAAATCCATCAACTTTTCCTTTTGCACCGGAAGCATGTGGATATTTCTGGAGCCTTTATCTCTAGTTAGTTACTTAATTTTCCATCACCATTCATGATTGGATGTAGCAGACTACAGAACTTTGATCTGATCTACTGGTTGTGTGATCACTTATTCCTGTCTATTGCACGCTGCTTCCATTGTTTGGCAAGGTAGTAGTTTGTAGTTTCACCAGGTTCACACCTCAATTTTAGGAATGCCTGGTGTTGCTCCTATCACGTCCTCTTGCACTCTTTATATATTTACGGTTGATCTCCTGATCTGATGGGTTTGGTAGATTTGGGGATGTGAAGGGCCAATGACTTACAGATTGTGGTTGGATTCAATTATTCTGTTGTTAATGAGCCCTGGTGCCTCATGGATGACAGTTTTTTACTGCTGATCTTTTCAAAATATATCCCATGTTGCTTTCCAGATCAGGTCAGGGGGCGGATAATAAGCAGGTGAATCTCTCTTCCCTTGAAGTGCCATGGCAGTGACCTCCGGTTGAGCTTCCACCACCTCTGTCTTCATCTCTAATTCCAAGACCTTGTTGTCCTGCGGACTGGCCCTCGAGTTTTTGGTGGTTGGAGTTTCCCACCGCAGGATGCTGATGGTAGCGCGTCTGTCAAAACAATCGCTTCTGTGGAGGTTTCCCGTCGGGAGATGTTGTCTACATGCTTTTTTGCGGTCTTCTCAGTTTTAACTATGTATGATACTGGTCCCATGTTTTTAAGGATAACTCGCGGAAATCGTGTGTCCCAGATAAATGAGGTAGCGTACCTTGGGTACAAGTTTAACAAGGGTGCATTACACCCTGTCGAAGAGCAGGTGAAGGCCATAAAAAGGGATCTGACTTCAAGGAACGCAATTGAGTTAAGTTCTTTACAGGTGTCAGAAATTACTCTCGGAAATTCATACCCAACCTGGTGACCCTGCTAGCACATCTCTCCATGTCCCGCTAAAACAAAATAAGAATGGTTGTGGCAAATGGCACAAGAGAAAGCTTTCAAAACATCAAACAACAATTAGTATTAACAAATAATATCTCATTACAACTCCTTGAGACGACTCATTGTAAACTGTAATTCCTCCCCCTGTAGGATAGGGCCAGCATTATTGCAGTGTGGGACAATAGGACAGAATGTCCAATTGCGTACGTATGACAAACCCTAGCAGAGGCAGAAAGGAGGTATGCCCAGATCGAGAAAGAAGGTTTGGCCATGGTATTCACAGTGAAAAAGTTCCATCAAAATGTCACAGTCAGGGTTTCAACATAGTAAATGATCACAAACCTTTCCTGGGCCTCTTCAAGGAAGTCAAAGCGATTCCCCCATTCCATCAACTTAGATCCAACACTGGCATTGCTATCAGGTGCCCATGAATATACCTTGGAACAGTGCTCAGGGAAGCATATAGCCAACGTGGATGTCTTGCTACTGCCGCTATTTATCAGCCTACCTTCACCTTTGAAGATGGATGAAAGCATCATGACTTTGAACCTCATGGACGCTCTACTACTTTTGGCCAAGCAAATCAAGACTGACAAATGGCAAGTAACATTCCTGCCACACAAATGTCAGGCAATGACTATTGCCTAAAGGAGTCAATCTAACTACCACCCTTTGACATTCAATGGCATTTCAATCAATGAATCTCCCACTATCAATAAGCTTGAGAAACTCAGCTGGACCAGACATGTAAATGCTGTGGTTCCAAGTGCAGGTCAGAGGCTGGGAATTTTGTGACAAGTAATCCATCTCCTGTCCATTTGTGAAAGACACAGGTTAATGTTGTGTTGGAATACACTCTACTGCTCCTGGATAAGTGCAGTTCTGACAAAACATAATAACTTTAACACCATCCAGGAGAAAATAGCCTGCTTGACTAGTACCCTACCCACCAGCTTAAACATTCACTCCCTCCACCACTGTAACATAATCACGGAAAACTAAGGCAAGTAAGGATGGTATCAGATGGAATGAGAAACCATACAAAACTGCAAAGACTAGTAGTCAGCAAGAAATGGAATAGGTTTTAGATAACTGCAAAGAATGACTAAAGGAAAAATGAGATAGAGTAAAGGTAAAGCTAGCTCAAAAAGAAAACCAGATAGTAAGAATTTTTCTCGCTCTCTCTCTTTAGGTACCATGCCATAAAAGGGTATTTTCGGCAATAGACTATTATTTGATTTGTCCATGATTATGCTTGACAAAGTCGTAGTAGTAGCAGTTCGCCGTTGCCTTCAGCAGTTTGGCTGACTAAAATACTGTCCCAGTCTTACCACCTAACATCAGGTCTATTGGAAGGATTTATAGGTTGACAATGAACCTGTCTCACCATGTTACGAATGCGCCTTTGTGGCTGAAGTGTGAGTTGAACACAAAGCTTCTGGCCCAGAAGGAGAGAGGTCATCATGTTCTCCAGTAAGAGTCTCCACAACTACTTAGAAGTGAAAATTGCAATTGAAATGACTTGGTCCTTCACAGTATGCGATTAAAGAGTTGATAATGGGAAAGAAGGTCAGGTTATTGAACAGATTTTTTTTTGTTTACATTTAATACAGAAGACACAAAAATCATCCCAAAAATTCTTGGGAATCAAGAGGTTAAATGGAGGGGAGACCTCAAAAGAATCACTGGGGAAAGGATATAGAGAAAATGATTAGAACTAAAAGCTGATAAATTCCCTAGTCCTGATGGTAAGTTTTTGGTTCATTCAGGGAGGGGTATCAAGAATTCACCTCCAAGTGGAAGTAGACATTAGCAATTACAAATGTGACATAACATAATGAGAGAAGATCTAAATGGAATGCTAAGAATTTGCACTGACATAATGCATTATGCTTGTGTACAGAAGAATTCACAATAGGAATAAGTTAACACAGAAACTGAGACAAAAACATGACAACGGAAATCAAATAGTACTGATAATGAATGTTTGCAGATATACGATTTTAACTAGGCTAGCAGTTGATCTTCCATGGCATTGCATGTACAGTATCAAGACCAAATGTAGTATTCCGTATAGCAGGCTTAGAGTACAGTGGGATAAATGGACAAAGGATGGTAGTGTGGGGATGCAAATGAAGCACAGAAGTGTGGAGGGAGAAGAAGAAAGAGAAATCAGAGAAAATAAGTGGGCAGTGGAGTGGAAGTTAGGAGGGAAAGAAGAAAAGAGGTGTCGGATGAGAGGGAGAAGGAAGAGGTGGTAGGCAGAGAAAGAAAAAGAGGGGAGGAGAGTGTGTAATTGAGACAGAAAGGAATGGGGGAATGAAAATGGAAGGGAAAAGGGAAGGGCAGTAAAATAAGGAGGAAGAGGGTGGAGTATGTTAATAAACTGGCTGAGAAATCCAGGATATTGCAAAAAAGAAATGTCCCGTTTCCACAGAGCTGCCATATGCTACAATGGACATTCATCTAATTAAGGAGTATGCAGATGATGTCATGGGACACCTACCTGAATTAACAGGGAAGAGTTCCTCAATGAAGGGAATTTGGAAGAGAAAGTGTTCCCCCAAATAAAGGAATGTGCCAACAAATACTTTTAGTCAGAATGATACCCATCTGGAGGGACATCGAAAGGAAAATCAAAAATTCTAAAATGGTGGACAGAGTAGCGTGGATCTTGCAGCTGCTCCTGAGATTCAGACTTATTTCTAGATTAACTTCTAGATTTCTTACAGTTATTACATTTCAGTAGTATAAGATTTTAATTTTGATTCATTTTTAGTGTTTTTATATGTAAAATCAACATTTGGATAAGGACATGAATAAGAAATGTTTGGAGGGATATGGACCAAGGCAGGTGGGACAAGTTTAGTTTGGGATTATGGTCAGTATGGACCGGTTGGATTGAAGGGTCTGTTTCCATGCTATATGACTCTGTGACTTTATTAAAAAGAAGGGCTACAAAGAGTTAGAGAGCATGACAGGAATAAAATGAGAAAAGAAACAATGGTAAACAAAAAGTAGGATGGAAATGGGAACTGAGAGATTTGGTTGAGTCTCAGCTGGGTGGAAATGGCTAATGGATCAAGTTAATAAGAAAATGCATTAGAATGAAGCAGGCAATGTCTGGAAACAGTAATAAGGCCATTGCTAATTTGACACCTACTGGTTAAAATGCACAGCTGAGATGAAGGGCAGAATAGTCAGGACTGGCCTAGGTCTTTTAGAGAGTCATGTAAGGGAAATTAATTCAGAGGGAAGAAAAGTTTCTGTTTCCTGACTGTGGGATAAACTTTTGACATTAAGTTCACAAATCTAGATAAGTGTTACAATGTTACATGGTTCTGTTTCACCCTTAAAGGGGCATGTATTTCTAACGTTGACATCTATCATAAAAAAGACATGGCTCTAGTTGGTAGAAGAGATAAATGGTAGGAATATGACCTAGAGATTATGGACCTAATCTGAAAAAGTGAGTTTTTGACTATATTCACCCAGTTCCTGTCCAATTTTCTCTTGTCAGTCTCACCCTATTCATTCTGCTTCTCAGCACAACAGCATAGTCATCATGACCTATCAGACTGAGGCTACGTGTATTGCTTCACCCTTACTGCCTTAGCATGTTGACTTCCCAGTTTCCTCCCACTATTAGCAGTGACCATAATTCTCAACATTTTTTCTGTTATTTAACTCACTAACAATCATTTTCACAATATATCCTAAAATAGCATGAGCAAAGGCATACTTCTCATTCTCCATATGCATGTGAGTGATCCAACCTCATCACTTGCACTGCATCCATCAGCTGTACACATTTTTCACAGTCAACCATTGATTTATTTCACCACCCTTGGAGGAGAAGAGAGTGGACCATTATGGAGGGGCAGGGTTTGGAATACTGGAGAAATTTCTGGAAATTTGGCCAATAGAGGAAGATGTACTGGAAATCGTTGGGATATCAAATTGCAAAATCCCTAAATGGCGATGCTGGAAGTTGGGCAGAAAGGAGTGATAATATTCACATTTCATGTATACATCTCATAAAAAGCATGATTGCTTGTGTGAGTGAAATAATGGTTCAGTGGAAAACATTATATGGTTGGCATTGGTTTAAGTACCATTAAAGCTTCCCATGAATCATGGGGAGTAAATGTTTCCATAGCCTTGTTTCTTGGTCCCCATCTTCTCAAAGAATATCATGCTCCTCAACTGACAAGTAGTCATGAGTGCCTCCTTTATTCATCTATTCCACATGCATATGGCTTCTTAATTACCTTATAAGTTATATATCAACAATCATTATAAAATCCCTTGCTCCTTCTCTATCTCACAGTATTCTCCAATTAATTATGTATTCCTTTACTTCGTTTGACCTCCCAAATGCATTACCTCACTCCTGGATGTGCGTTCCATTTGCCACTATTCTGTCCACTAGACCAGTCCATTGTTATCTTCCTGATGTCCACAGCTATGCTACTCTATTAAGCATGTGACCAATTAAACATGTTGCAGTGTCTTCTGCAAACATGTCCATCATGCCTTTTACATTTACATCTAAATCATTATTATAAACCACAAAAGCAGGGACTTGTACTCAGATGTGCAGAACAGTTTCACAAACACCTGTTAACAAATACCCTTTGTTTCTGGCCTCTGAGTGAATTTTGAAACCCGTTTGTTATACTTCCCTAGATCCCATAGGCTTTATTTTTAACTAGTCTCCCATGTGGGACCTTATAATAGGCCTTACTAATAATCCAATTGTCACTTGGAAGAATATGGGTTAATAAATGACAACAACATGGACATTCTTAGTAAATCTAGCCTGACACGCTTGATTGAGTTCTTCAAAGATTCAACTAATGAGGGGAGGGCAGTTGATGTTTTATAATAACTTTCAGAATGTTCTTAATAAAGCATTATAAAAATTCTCAAAATTGAAACCCATTGGATTAAAGGGACCAGGGTTACTTGGATAAAGAATTGGCTTCAACAATGTGGTTAACATTATTTATCATATTGAATGGAGGTGTACAGTGGTGTCACTTGCCAGCTGGTATAAATGACTACTCTTACGGATATTTATTAATAATCTAGATTTGGGTGTGGAACCTTAATTTCAAAGTTTACATTTGAGAATTGGGAATGTAGTATAGGAAGATAATAACAGGTTTCAGGAAGACAAAGACAGATTAGTGAAACAGCCAAATGAATGAGAAGTGTGAGGTAATACATAAGGAAGGAGGAAATAAGGTCAGGCAGTGTAAATTAATTAGTGTCATTTTAAAATGATAAAGAGACCTGAAAATTCACAAAAAGAAACAATTCCAAAGTGGCAAGGCAATTGTTAAGACTATTAAAGCATAAAGGATGCTTGTTTCATTAGCAGAGGCACAGAATTCAAAAACACGGAACATTTGTAAATTACCAAACTGCAGTAGTATCCAACTCTAGGCACTATACTTTCGGAAGGATGTCAAAGTTTTGGACAGGGTGCATAAGAGATGAATCAGAATGTTACCAAAGATGAGACCCGTCGGTCATGTGCAGATGAAGTAACTCAAGACGCCAGTATTCCATCACTGAGTCACCCTTTATTTACACATGAACACCCCTTGACTTTTGTACTGCCTCGTTCAGACTCAGGTACCAGAGTGTCAGTATCTCTGACACACACCCTTTTTATATGTCAGTCAGGGCTCCCTGATTGGACCAGATTAACAGCACCAATCAAGGAACTCAAATTCTATGAGGTCCAGCTCACTGACCTCATTACAATCAATACGCAGAGATTAGAGATGCTAGGTTTGTTATCTTTTGACCAGAGGAGGTTAAGGGTAGATCTAATGGAGATGTTCAAAATTGTCAGTATTGTGAGAAATGAGTAAACTGTATTCACTGGCAGGGGGTTTAGTAACCAAAGATCACATATAAGGCAAAAATCATCAGGGAACATTAGGTAACACAGGGATGCAGGTGAATAAGACTAATTTGACAGCCCTATTAAACAATATTTTCTTAATGTTTCTGAAATAACTCCACTGAGGCAGATATCCTGTCACTAAACTACCCTTTATGTACATGTGGAGGTCCTTGACACTGATCCAGGTTATTCAGAGCCAGCTCTCAGAGTGAATAGGACTGTTGATACTCCTGTTTATATCTGTCAGCCAGTCCTCTCTGATTGGACCAGTTTAACAATCCTCAATCAGGGAAGTCATATTCTATGAGGTCTACCTGGCTGACCTTGTTACAGTCACTATGATGGCAAGTAGCTTCTTTTAGTATTGTATGATTCTATAACAAGGGTAATTTGGCTGAAAGATCTGCCAACAATGTTAATCATGGTGAGAAGGGGAGACCTTACATACTATCCCAGGTTCAAAAGAGTAAATAGACATGGAATTTATAGTTTCAGGAAGTTTTTGATGCAGGGTGCCACACAGCTGTGGAGTGATTTGTAGCCGAGCACAAGGATTTTGAAGTTAGCACATTGAGAAATAGGAAACCAGGAGAGACTAGTGCAATGCGATGGCCTAGTGGTATTATCACTGGACTGTTAATCCAGGGACCCAGATAATGTTCTGGGGACCCTGGTTTGAACCCCACTATGGCACATGGTAGGATTTGAATTCAATAAAAATATCTGGAATTAACAGTCTAATGATGACCATGAATCCATTGTTGAGAATCAGAAAAACCCATCTGGTTCACTAATGTCCTTTAGGGAAGGAAACTGCCATCCTTACCTGGTCTGGCCTACATGTGACTCCAGACCCACAGCAATGTGGATGACTCAGAACTGCCCTCCGAGAAATTAGGGATGGGCAATAAACGCTGCCTAGCCAGCAACACCCTCATCCAGTTAATGAATAAAAAAAAATGGAATCAGAGGAGCAGGATTAGGTCATTTGGCTTCTCGTCTGTATTGGCCACTTATTTGCTATGGTTGATTTGTATATGAGCTGAATTTACCCTTCTTTGTTCAATGCCTCTTGATTACATCATCTAATAAAAAATCTTCCAAGAAAATTTCAATTTTTTTTGGAGGAAAATGAGCTTCAGATTCCCATTGCATCTTGTGTTTCCTGATATGTTGAAGTCTATCTACAAATACATAATGTCAAATATACGTTGACAAACTCTTGGCAAGTTTATGATTTTTCTTTCCACTTACAAAATGTGGCAAAACTGATTATTTTATTTAGTTCCAACAGCCATTGCATGATTCTAGTTTATGAATTAGGCCATTAACTTAATACAATAGTCTTGCATTGTCAGAGATATTTTTCAAACAAAACATAAAAACAAGTGCCTATCACCCAGTACTGATTCACATAAAACAAAATCCATACTACTATTTGGAGAAGAACATGAAGTTCTTCCAGTGTCCCAGCCAACATTCACTCTCAATCATAAACACCAAAACTGTTCATTATTTGTGATATCTGACGGTGCATTTGCTTGCTTGTCATGTTTACTTAATCATCAGTGGTAAAAGTAGTAAACGTTGCCCATAATGTGCCCTAGGGTGCCCTGGGAACTGGCTATGTAAATGCCAGGTTTTATTTTGCTATTTTCTCTTTGAACTAGATGAAATAAAGGTTATTGGATTACCTTCATTACATGAACACAAATCTCAATACTCAACAGGCCATGAAAGACTTTAGTATGTCCTGAGGTCATAATAGGCTCTATAATAATGCAAATTCTTTTTTAATAGAACTAGAATTAGATTTTAGAATTAGAATTAGATTTTATTGTCATGTGTACTCAAGTACAGGGATACAGGAGTACCATGAAAAGTTTACAATGGCTCCACCTCAGGTACAAGGGACCTAGGTTCAAAACCTTAGGTAAAAGGTAGAAAAATAAATAAATAAACAAGAAGTTCAATATTACAGTTCTTGTCAGTATAAACTAGTAAATAAGAAATAAAGTTACAAGTTCCAAATTACACTCCTTCATTAGCCAAGTGCCTGCAGTCGTTCCACTCTGGGCTATCCCCATGAGGGCGCGATCACTCTCCTGCATGGTGTTCTACCTCCTCGCGTGCTGAGCTTGATCTCTCTCCCATGCTGGGTTCGATCTCTCGATCCCCATGCCTCCACACTGCTAACTTGCCACCAACTGTCATCCACTCTCTCCCATGCTGGGCTCGATCTCTTGAAGGATCTAATGTTAGTCAGAGCTTTATTATTGCACATTAATATAACTCCTGATCAGTTTCATAGTACTGGTACAAATACAAAAAACTGGGAATGCTGGAAATCTGAAACAAAAGCAGGAAATGTTGAATTCAGCATCTGTAGTGAGAGAATGTGGGGAATATGAATGACCAGAGCAAGTGGATAAGGAGTGAGGCAGAGCAAAAATTGGCAATTTGTAGAGGAGTAGCCCAACCAACTTCCAACATGCCCATTTCCTGTTTTAATAGTTGGGTATTTGAATGCTAGAGAGAAAGCTACACACTGAAGTTTAGGATTTAACAATTGAATGTGGTCCACAAGGGCGCATACTAGTGAAATGAATGTATTTAAGTGGCATTAATGAGTTATCTTTAAATTGTTTCTCAGCTGGCTGCAAAGTAAAGTTGAGCAGCCTGGGTTTCCTAGGGCTTTGGAAGGATATGAGCTTGAGCTTGTGCTGCAGTTCAGGTGTATATTTAAATTTGTTGTTGTCCTATTTGCATTGCAGCTGGTGTCTTAGTTCCCACTGGCAATTGTTTGGCTGTGAGTGTTTGCTTGGAAACAACCTTTGTCAGTGTGAGGAATTTCAATTGACAAATTCAGGGTGGGAAGTATTTTGGATACATCTGACAGCATATTATAAGAGAAAGACCATCTCCATGGTCATGGTCATGAGACCATTAAAGCCCTGCTACAACATTACAGGCATTGCTGAGATCTCAACTGGAGCACTGCATCCAGTTTCAGGACCCCTTTTTAAAGCAGCATCTTGAATGTGCAGTTATTATATTATTTTCCTCATGAAGAAAGCTAATTGGTTTTTAAAATAGTCACAAAGAGCCTTACAAAATGACTCCCAGAATCCAAATGACTTCTCTTCTGGATTCACCTGCAGCCAAAAGTAAACAATCAGAATGTGTTATCTTAAGAGTTTATCACAAAAGGTCATTAAATAATTCAAGAATTCCAGGATGGTCCACTGAAATGATGAAGGGTGTGAAGAATCAAATGCTTCTGCAGTGTTAAACAAAAGATAGGAAGAAATTCTAGCCTACTGAACTTGTTTTGTGGAACAATGATTCAGCAAAATTAATATTTGAGGCCATTTTATTTTATTGTGATAAAGCCACTGAATGGAACCAGACTTTTTGAAGAAAATCAATTGAACACCACGAAAGGGATCTTTTGAACCAGCCACAGCTCCTCAATGAGGAGACAGAGGGAGGTATCCAGAACTGCTGTACTGAACTAGGCCACCAGTATTTAGAGTGTGCAATACCAGAAAAGCAAAATAAAAGAGCCTTCAATCTCTTTCAGGATTATTTCTGCTCATCCACCTGTGGAAGCAAACTCCTGACTAATTAACTACAGGAGCCATCACAGCCACTGAATCAGACTTCATTTTTCAACCACTTCGCAATGCAAAGAATATTTTTGCCAGGCAGGCCTGCAAAAATATTAGAGACTGATGTTATTTTCACCTTCAGTGATAATTTTTATTCTTTATTACTTTAAATCCGAGCATCTGTACTCCAACTAATCACTTCTTTCACATAAATAACTCTCAGCAACAATTGCATAATAAACTAACCCCATCTTGTTTAAAGTATAAATCTGTGCTGCTGGTTATTTTTTAAAATTTGGAACACAAGTAAACGAGAAAAGTTTACATACAAACTTATGTAGCCATAGCAAGATGGCAGCAGAGTAGCAACGCAACATATGGGCTTCTCAACCTACTCCATCCACTTTACCTTTTTTTTTAATGTTTTAATGTATTATGGTACGTTACCTTCTTTTAACGACTTCAGCAGGAGGTGTTTTCTCCCAGCCCAGGCCCAACAACAAGATGGTGTCCAATGGCCTGGAATGGTGGTATAGGCCTGGTACTGGTTGGGCGGTCTCCAAGAGTGGCAGCCTGCTGGTGTGATGGTCTTCTCCTAGAGTGGTGTTCTTGTTTCAGCATGGAGGTCTCATCCCATTGTGATGGTCTTCTTCAGTGGCTTCCGAGTGTTCCAGCAGCCTGGTGTGAAGGTCTAGTCCCAGCATGGAGGTCTCGTCCTTGCTTCAGAGGCAGATTCTGCGTCTTTCAACGGACCAGTGCGGAGGTCGAGTCCTGGTGTGGAAGTCTCATATTGCCGTGGCGGGCTGGTCTCAGCCTAGCCTGGTTTTCCAGCTACCCTGAATCCAGGAGCCATTAATTGAACTGTGATGAACATTTACTTTTTGTTCTTCTCATTTATGACTTCAGTCATTAATATAGGAACTGTGGTATGGTGACTTATTAAACTTTTCACTACTTTTGTAAAAATTCTCGTGACAATAGATTGTGATATTATTCTATTCTATACAAATTCTTAGTTCATGGGCTACTCAGAGGATATGCCTGGTGTGTGTTTGTGACAAGGGACTTATCTGCACTGTAAACATTTCGGAGTTGATGATGAGGAACTTGTTTATGAGGAGAGGCTTGTTTATGCTCATTGTAGTTCAGTGGAGGTTCTTTCGAAACACAGGATTCTGAGGAGTTTACAAGGCAAATGATGGAGTGATGCTACCCTAAATGGTGAAATCTAGACACTATTACAAAACAAGTTGTATTCCATTTAAGATGAAGATGAAAATGAATTTCTTGTCTCGAATTCTGTACCTTCAATCAGACCTCAGATCTGCAGTCCTATCAAATCCCGGCATGAACGTTCTTGGACACCCAGGGAAGTAGACTCTACAAATATCTCCATCATTAATGATGGAGCGACCCAGTATATTATTGCACAAAAGGCTAAAGAATTGCAACTATCTTCAGCCAGAAGTGCTAAATTGATGATTAAGTTCACCCTCCTCTTATGTTCCCAGCATCATAGCTATTTGTTCTCATCCAATTTTTTGTTTATTATTCATTCATGGGATTATGGATATCACTGGCAGAGCCACCATTCATTTCCCATCCCTAATTACTCTTAAAAAGGTGATAATGAACTGTCTTCTTGAACCACTGCACTTCATTTGTTGTAGGTACAATGCTATTAGGGAGGGAGTTCTAGGATTTTGTTCCAATGACAGTTAAGGAATGACGATATATTTCCAGGTCAGGGTGGTGCGACTTGGGGAGGAACTTGTGAGTGGGGGTGTTCCCATGTATCTGTCGCTCTTGTCCTTTGAGATGGTAGTGATCATGGATTTAGAAGGTGCTGAGCAGTTTTAGTGAGTTTCTGAAGTGTGTCTTTTAGTTGAAACACATGGTTGCTACTGTGAAGGCAGGTGGTGAAGATTGTAAATGTCTGTTGTGGATGCAGTGTCATTTAAGTTGACTATTTTGTCCTGGATGGTGCCAATTTTCTTGGGTTTTGTTGGAACTGCACTCATCCAGGAAAATGAAGAGTATTATTTTGCACTCTTAACTCGTCCCTTGTATAAAGGTGGACAGACTTTGGGAATTCAGGAGTTGAGTTACTCGCTGCAGAATTCCTTGCCCCCAACCTGCTCTTGTAGCCACAGCATTTATATGGCTAGTCCAGTTCAGGGTCTGGTCAATAGTAACCCCCAAAATGCTGATAGTTGGGGATTCAGTGATGGTATTGCTATTAAATGTCAAGGCATGATGGTTAGGTTCTCTCTTGTTGAAGATGATCATTGCTGAGCACTTGCGTGGCATCAATGTTACTTGGCACTTGTCAACCTAAACATGAATATTGTCCTGATCTTACTGCATTAGGACATGAACTGCTTCAGTATTTGTGAAGTCATAATTGATGCTGGTCATTGTACAGTCATCAGTGAACATTTTCACTTCTGATCTTGTGATTGAAGGAAGGTCATTGATGAAGCAGCTGAAGATGGTTGGGCCTAGGACACTATTTCTGAGAAGGTCCTGCAGAAATTTCTTGAAGTTGAGATGACTGACCTCTAACAACCAGAATTACCTGGCTTTGTGAAAGGTATGACAATAACCAGTGAAGAGATTTCTCCCTAAATTTCATTCTCCAACTTTGCTATGACTTTTTGATGCAACACTTTGTCAAATGCAGCCTTGATGTCATGAACATTTACACTCACTTCATTTCTGGAGTTCATTTTTTTTGTCCATCTATGAATCAAGGCTGTAATAAAGTCAGAAGCTGAAGGCCTGGTGGAACTTAAACTTGGGTTATTGCTAAGCAAGTGCTGCTTGAAAGCACTATGACAACTCCTTCCATCCCTTTTCTGATGATTGAGTGTAGACCAATGAGTGGGTAATTGACTGGGTTGGATTTGTCCTACATTTTGTGTGCAGGGCAACCCAGGCAATTTTCCACATTGCTGGATAAATGCCAGCGTTATAGCTGTAGTAGGGCTTGGCCAGGGATACAACTAGTTCTGAAGCCTAAGCCTTCAGTACTATTGACAGTATATTGTAGTTTCACAAGATTGGCACATCATTTTGGGTTTTCTGGGACTGCCTTCCTGCTCCCTTCATTGAAACAGCATTGATCACCAGGCTGGATGGTAATGATGAGGAGGCACACCATGGCATAAGGTTGCATATTGTCTGTGAGTAGATGATGATCCACCAGCGGTTCATGGATGCCCAATCTTGAGTTGCTAGATCTGTATAAAATCAATCCCATTTAGCATTGTGGCGATGCGGATTGTATGATGCAGGGTATCATCAATGTGAAGATGAGAGTTTGATTCCACAAAGACTGCGCTTGGTCACTCCTGCCAATACTGTTATAGACAAATGCTTCTGTGACAGACAGATTGGTGAGGTTGAGGTTACAAATGTTTTCCCCTCTTGTTGACCCTCTCACCTCTTACTATAGACCCAGGCTAGTAGCTATGTCCCTGGAAGCATTGTGTTCTGTGAGGACAGCGTAGAACTGCAAATAGATATGGACATGGTGGTGGAAGGACAAATGGATAGCAGATAAAGCTCAATATGGAGAAATGTGAGGTGATGCATTTTGGTGGAAAGAATGTGGGCATACTTAAGGGGCTGCAGGAATTGTGCTCCCTGGGGGTACATGTGCAATGATCACTGAAAGATACATGGATAGTGTAGTGAATAAAGCATACAATAACTCGGGGAGGGCTTTTATGGCTTAGTGGTATTGTCCCTACTTCTGAGCCATAAGGCCTGGGTTCAAGTCCCACCTACTTCAGGTATGCGTCACTACATGTCTGAACAGATATATTAAAAATATCTACAATAAGTTGGGCTTTATTAAAAGAGGCATAGAGTATGAGAGCAAGAATGTTATGCTGCGGTTATATAAGATAGCTGTTAGGCCTCAGCTGTAGTATTGTGTAGATTTCTGGCATCACAATATAGAAAGGATGTGAATGTATTGGAGAGAATGCAGAAGAAATTTACAAAAGTTGTTTGGAGGAAATGCAATTTCAGTTGTGAGGATAATGGAGTGGTTGGGACTGTTTCTCTTTGAGCTTTTAAAATCATGAGAGATCTGGATAGCATAGATTCAAAGAAACTATTCCCACTTGTAAAAGGTTTGAAACAAGAGGGCACAGATTTAAAGTGATTTGCAAACATAATGTGAGAAACATTTTTTTCACACGAGTGGTTCAAGTCTGGAATTCATTGCCTGAAAATGGAGGCAGACTTGACTGGGCATTCAAGAGGGCATTGGATGATTACTTGGAAAGAAAAAAATGTACAACAGTATGGGAAGACTGCAGGGGAATGGTACTAAGTTATAATGCTCTTTGAAGGTCGGGCAAACACGATGGATCAAATACCCTCCTTCTGCACAGTAACAATTCTGATTCTGTGATTTCTTCAATCCTCTCCATGTAATATCAGGAATGGTGATACGATCACAAGCAAAAGATGTTTTAGGCAGTGGTATCCTGCAGCATTTGCTAAGCAATTACTTATTCACAGATGCACATTTTAGGTTCCACTAGGACCTTGAAGGACAATCCGGACTGATGATTGACCAGAATGCTGGCTGGTCTCCGTGCAGCTCTCCAACTGACTTACCTCTAGTACCCAGACTGGTTGCCCTGGCACTGCAGATCTGACCATGGCCCAATCTCTGGAATGTAATGATATGGAACCCCTGACCTCGACCAGTCGACTGACCATGTCCAAAACCCAGGATTGAAAAAGGACAATGCCCTGACCGGTTGTGGTTGCACTCTTGATTAACAGCAGTTCCACTTGACTATGACGGAAGACAGATCCATTTTTGAGGTATGGTCATGAGATTGAAGACATTCAGTATCTTAGCCACATAAGCTGCTGGCAGAAGCTTAGGTGTGAACAGCAACAACTTTGATTTATCACTGCTGGCAACAATGACAAGCTAGCCATCTCTGTGTTACCATTACTGAATCTTCTATTATCAACATCCTGGGGGTTACCATTGAGCAGAAAATGAACTGAACTCACCAAATAACTACAGTAGCTACAGGAGCAGCTCAGAAGCTAGGAATATTGCAGTGAGTGATTCACCTCCTGACTCCCTAAACTTGCATCCCATCTACAAGGCAGAAGTCAGGAATGTGATGAAATAATCTCTGTTTGCCTAAATGAGTGCAGCTCCAACAACACTCAAGACATTTGACACCATATAGGACAAAGCATCCCACTTGGTTAACACTACATTCAATCAGTCTCGAATATTGGCTTATGCCAACCTCCATGGACGAAGGTGGTCACTGTTCATGGAGTGTGCCCTGAAGTGTTAGGAAAGTTAACCAAGGCGAAGGCCTAGAAGTAAAAAAAATTGACATTTGTCTAATTTCTATCCACTGCATGTTAAAATCGCAACCGGTATAGAAATGAGGTGAGATTAAGTAACAATGATATATTAATGCAATATACCTCTCAACAATTACTAGCAACATTATTGTTTCACCATTAAAACATTGGGTGGAAAAGCAGACGTTTTTCCCAACATGAGCATCTCAATTTTTGAATCTCATCATATTTCACCAACTGATCCATCATTGTTCAAGGGCTAGGAAGAATCGTTCTTTTGTAACTGTCTCTTCTCTTATGATACAGTGAGAAAGCCAAACCAAATCAGCCTCACTGGACTCACAACATACTGAAATTAAAACATTCAATAACCCGCCAAACTGTCAATTATTGCTAGCCAGACTTTATGAATGACAGATTTTGTACACCAGTTTTATAACCTAAATAAAATTGACAATTTATCATTTATAATGAAACTTCACTAGAACACAGATAAATAACAAGATAATCTATGTAATATCTACAATCTAAAGCCCAATCTTCTTTGCTCATAAGCTCTACTTGCACACAGCCAGACAGACACAGTTAATGGATAAAGTAAAATAGAAAATAAAAGGTTTGTAATTTGCCAGTTCAGTAAACAACTTCCAATGATTGATACTAGGCCTTCAGGAAATTTTTGTACAATATCATTCAGACAAGTAAAACTATACATCATGCTTAAATTCTGAAGTCACAGGTTAATGCAACCAGTTTCAGCAACTTCTAGAAATATTTACTTATATCTTATGGACCGGAATTTTTTTCTCAGAACCTTCAACAATTTGATAACCGGACTGAAACTCGGGAAGAACTAGAGAGAGAGCAAAACCAGCAAGGTTCCAAAAATCATATTGTTTCCTGCCAAAACCCAGTCAGAACAGGTTCTCCCTTGAGTGGCTAATTCAACATCCAACCAGCTGCCAGCCCTGAGCATATTAACAGCGCTGTGTGGCTTTGTCAATAGTGACTTTAGATCAGTAATTATGTTGCACTTCTCGGACAGTTCCCAGTAGAAAACATTTACCTTTATTCTTTCTCTTTTAAAACAAGCTGTTGTTCAAAGTTCAATTCTTAACTTCAAGTCACGGTTTCAAACTAAAATATGAGAAAAATAAAAGAAAAAAGTGATGGTCTCTACACTCCCAACAATGATAAAAGTGTAACGACTAGTCACTGCTCTAGGTCATTAATTAATTTTGCATTGCAAAAACTGCTAGTTCTGCTTCACAGCTTTTCATTTTGACTGGTACTGGGAGAAGAATTTGCAGCCATTATGTCTTGCAGCTATGACTGGTTGCTGTTAACTGCTTTCTGCACTCTGAATATTACTGTGTCCACCTTTAATTGCCTGTGCTTCAATTTCAAAATTAAATTGTAGCTCCACACTGACATGTTATGAGCTCCGAACTATTGAACTTGCACTGTGTCTTTAATGAATGGATGGAAAGGTGGATATCATGTGAATGCAGCATAGCATTTTTATCCCAAAGAATGTTAAGATTTCTTAGGAGCTATCATGAAACCTCCACACTAACGCAATCCAACACCACAAAGCATTTTGTTCTAAAATATAACTAAAGGTTTGCACAAGAGTCAGATACTTCCTTCAAAGTTGACAACCAAAAATATTCCAAGTTCACTTATGCATGTTTTAAAATGCCAAAGAGTTTCAGTGACAAATCCAGTAAGTAGCAAAAGATGCATAGTGGAGAATTGTGCGTAACATGGGCCAGCATTCATAGCACTCGTTGATATCTGAATGGTTTGTTGCTCTGATTTGGTCATTTCAGTTCGTTGGTTGATTTGTCGTGCATACTGATGGAAATAGGATGTATTTCATCATACTCCTGATTTGTGCTTTGTAAATGGTAAACAGGTTTTGGGGTATCATGAAACGGGTTCAGGACATTATACCTGAAACATGAAAGAGTTCAGTCCTGGTGAGCCCATGGACCAAACCAAATTGCACACATTTAGACCGACAAACTAAGAGGCCAAAGAACCAGACAGCATCACTTGGACTTTTGGCTGCTAACAGAACTGAAACAAACTGAGATAACATTGCGTTTCCAGAAGGTCGAAATAACGTTTGAAAACAGATAAGGACATGATCCACGTCCGCGTCATCGGATGGGTTTTGTTTTTGCGACAGTCGGTAGCGCGCGCGCATGTGACTTTGCGACAGCGGTACGCTCCGTTTTGCGGATAATGTCGGAAAGTGCGCCGCGAGGGGACATGCCGAGTAAGAGACAGAAACTGAGCGATGAGAACAGTAACCCGGACGTTTCCGGGGATGAAAATGTGAGTGTAGTTAACGGAAAGGTCGCTGCAGTTGTATATCTCTCCTTTTTCGAGTGACCGTTTTCTCGTAAGCTCCGCTCTGCATTCTCATCTTCGGTAGAGATGAGGAGCAGCCTCCGGTGCGGCGGGAAGAACATGGAGAGCGGCAGTCTTTGCTCGGAGCCACGGTGTTGGCTTTCATCCAATCTTGATTATTGTGACCGGGTTTAGCCTGGTGTTGGCGGTGGGTGTTTGGGGGGCGGGTCTTAAACCCGGACTCACCATAGGCTCTGGGGAGCTGGAATGGACGACGCACCGACATCCCAATAACGAATGGTCGTTATTAGATAGGTCTCTGAAGATCAGGTTCGGTTTTTATATACCATGCATTCTGATTAGTGGTATCATGTTGTGGCTTCTGGAGTTGCCCCTACCTGCTGTGAGCATGTTGTTTCTGCAAGCTATTGTAACGAGAATTAGTTTGGCCCAACTTGTTGAACTTGGGTTTTATTGCTGCGTACGCTTTGACATGGCTACATATTAAGTTGGAAATTTGCTGAGCTGTGGGAAGTTGATGAGTTTAGTTATTGCAATGTGATTCTTCGTTGGAGCTAAAATGCAGCTGGAAGAGTGATTATATCACTGACTCTAACTCATTTGGAGTGTTCTGCAGCAGCACTGCTCTGATGTTGTCTGGGAAGTGTGTTTAAAAAACGACATGAGGGCAAGAAGAAGCAGCTGACTGGATGAGTATTTGTGCTGTTCTTATCATAGTTTGTCATATATTGATTTTAGGTTTCTAGTTTGCAAAGGTAATGGTGCAAAGGTCCAAAGCAGAAAGGCTTGAGAGTAATTAATATTATTTGCTTTTAAGGGAAACCTAAGGGTTTAACTTAAAGATGTGGAGGTAAGCTCAGGCCTGAGGTTATAATGGGGAACCAAGAGATGGTGGATCAATTAAACACACACTTTTTGGTAACAGTGTGGAGCTGGATGAACACAGCAGGCCAGGCAGCATCAGAGGAGCAGGAATGTTAATGTTTCGTGTTGGGACCCTTCTTCAGAAATGTTAGCTTTCCTGCACCTCTGATGCTGCCTGGCCTGCTGTGTTCCTCCAGCTCCACACTTTGTTATCTCTGACTCCAGCATCTGCAGTTCTTACTATCTCTCTCACTTTTTCCATTCTGTGTTTGCGAGGAATACAAAATAATGTTCCAAAAAATGTTGGGGGCAAACGGTGTAGTGAGAGGGACCAATTGACGGAAATCACTATTAATAGATGTTGGGGATATTGAAGAGATTAAAGGCTGATAAATCCCAGGCCACAGTAATCTACATCCCAGCATTCATAAGGTTGTGGCCCTAGACATTGTGGATGCATTGGTGGTCATCTTTCAGGATTCCATAGACTCTGGATCAGTTCCTATGGATTAGAAAGTAGCTAATGTAACCACACCCTTTTAAAAAAAAAGTAGAGAGAAAATGGGGAATTATAGGCCTCTAAGCCTGACTTCAATAGTTGGGGAATACTAACTAGAATCCACTATAAATGATGTAGCAGAGCATTCAGAAAACAGTCATTGTGGATTTACAAAAGGGAAATTGTGCTTGACAAATCTACTACAATCATATGAGGATGTAACTAGTAGAGTTGATAAGGGGGAGCCAGTGTTATGTGGTTTACTTAGACTTTCAGAAGGCTTTCAGTAAGGTCATAGAATCTTTACGGTATGGAAAGAAGCATTTTGGCCTATCGAGTCTGCACTCACCCACTAAAGAGCATCCTACCCTTGCCCTATGCCAGTAAGCCTGCAATTACCATGGCTAATCCACCTAGCCTGCACATCCTAGGTTCTACGGGGCAATTTAGCATGGTCGATTCACCTAACATGTATGTCTTTGGACTGTGGGAGAAAACCAGAGCACTTAGCAGAAACCTGCACAGACATGGGGAGAATGTGTAAACTCTGTCTAGACAGTCGCAAAAGCTGGTATTGATCCCGGGTCCTGATGCTGAGGCAGCAGCACTAAACACTGAGTTGCCTTGCTGTCCATAAGATATTAGCATGAAAAATTAAAGTACATGGGACTGGGAGTAGTGTACTGACGTGGAGGGGGATCTGGTTGGCAAACAAGAAATGAGTAGGAATAAATGTTTGTTTCCAAATGGCAGACAGTGACGAGTGTACCTCACATTATCAGTGCTGGGACCCCAATTCACAATGTATATTAATGATTTAGATGAAGGAAGTAAATGTAATATCTCCAAGTTGCAGATAATACAAAGTTGTATGGGAGGATGAACTGTGAGGGTGCAGAGATGCTTTGGTGTGATTCAGCCAAGTTGAGTGAGTGGGGAGATGCATGGCAGATGTGGTATAGTATGGATAAATGTGAGTTTATCCACTTTGGTGGCATAAACAGGAAGGGAGCTATTTCATGAATGGTGATAGATTGGGAACGGTGGGTAAGATGCAGAGAGATCTGGGTGTCCTTGTACACCAGTTGCAGAATGTGAGCATGCAGGTTCAGCAAATAATGAAGATGGCAAATGATATGTTGGCCTTCGTAGTGAGAGGATTCAGGTACAGGAGTAGGGATGTCTTGCTGCAACTCTACAGGGTTTTGGTAAAGCCACAGCTGGAGTATTGTGTATGCTTTTAGTCCCACCACTGAATGGATAGTCTCGCTATAGAGGGAGTGTGATAAGTGTTTATCAGATTCAGTCCTGCCATCTGAGGAATCATATTACAAGAAACTGGATCGGTTAGGATAATGTTCACTTTCAAATTTATATAACACTTAGCCTAGAACTCAACCGGTAAACTCTCATTGTTTGCAGTGTATGCATAATTTGCCTATGGTTGTTTGTTCTTTTGGTGCGGTGCTGAGTTGAGTGGTGCCTCTGTTCTTTACAGGCTTGACAGATTCCCTGTCAGAATATTACTGCTTTAACGTTAGCAAATATGCATTGCAATATAGAAGAGCACTTGCAGTTTAAAATAATGTGCTTCAGCAGGCTTCACTTTGGAATCATTGGTTTTGTTCCTTTTGTTTTTGCTCTTGCATCTGTCAACAAATTCTTTTCGTCAATGAAAGATGTGAAAAGCAGACACTCTTTGTGATTCCTCTGCTTCTTAGTTTCATTGTTTGTGTATTTATTTAGTTTACTTATGAACTTTATCATAGAGTCATAAAGGTCTACAGCTCAGAAGAAAAGCCCTTTGGTCCATCAAGTCTGTATTGTTCGAAAGCAACCGCCTAATTTTTCTAATCCCACTTTCCAGCATTTGGTAAAGAGTTTTACATGCCTTTGCATTGCACGTGCACGTCTAATTACCTGTTAACTATTATAAGAGTTTCTGCCTCTGCCACCCTCGCAGACAGTGATTTCCAGATTCCCAACTCCCTCTGGGTGAAAACATTTTTCCTCGCATCTCTTCTAAACCTCCTGGCTCTTAACTAAATCTATGCCCTCATTGATCTCCCCACCAAAGGGAAAAGTTTCTTTCTGTCTATGTCCCTCATAATTTCACACATCTCAATCATATGCCTCCTTAGTCTCCTCTGCTCCAAGGAAAACAACCCCAGTCTATCCAGTCTCTCTTTGTAACTAAAACTGTCCATTCCAGCCAACATCCCGGCAAATCTCCTCTGCGCCTTCTCTGGTGTAATCATGTCCCTCTTATAATGTGGATTCCATAACTGTGCACAATACTTTAGCTGTGGCCTAACCAACAATTTTTAGAATTCCAGCATGACCTCCCTGCTCTTAAATATTGCCCTGACAAGTAAAGGCAAGTATCCCATATGCTGCTTTAACCCCTTTATCTACCTTGGGGTAGATGTGCACACCAAGGTCCCTCTGATCAGTGGTGCTTCCTAGGTTCCTCTCTGTATGTTCCCTTGCTTTGTTTGTCTCGCCCAAGTGCAACAACTCTCACTTATCTGGATTGAATTCCACTTGCTAATGTTCAGCTGAGCTGACCAGCCTGCCTATATCCTGTTATCTAAAGCTAATCTCACAATTTACCAAATTTATGCTATCTGTGAACTTAGTGTTCAACCTTCCTACATCCAAGTCTGAAGCTTCTATATAGCACAGCCAGTAAGGGCTCCAACGCTGATCTCTGTGGAACTCCACTGGACACAGGCTTCTAGCCACAAAAATACTCTTCAGCCATCACCCTCTGCTTCCTACCACCTGCCAAGTTTCCTTGGATTCCATGGCTGTTACCTTCACTGTCAGTCTCCCGTGCAGGTCCTTATCAAAAGCCTTGCTGAAATCCAAGTAGATTATGTCAAATGCATTGTATTCATCTACATACCTGGCCACCTCTCTGAAAAATTCAATCATGTTGGACAGAAATGACATCCCTTAGCAAAACCATGCTGACTGTTCTTGATTAATCCCTACCTCTCCAAGTGCAGGTTAACCTCCCTGCTCCCTCAGAATTGCTTCCAGTAGTTTGGCCACCACTGTTAGATTGACTGGCGTGTAGTTTCCTGGTTTTTCCTTGCTCCCTTGTTGAATAATGGTCCTACGTTGGCTTCCTCCAGTGTTCTTGCACATCTCCTGTGACCAAAGAGGAATTTAAAATTGTTGCCAGGGTCCCTGCTGTTTCCTCCCGTGCCTCTTTTTGTAGCCTAGGATAGAGTTTTTTCGACTCTGGAGATTTACCTAATTTTAACCTGTCAGACCACTCAGAATCTCCTCTCTATCTATGCTAATTTCTTTATTTATGTCTTTCTCCCTTTTTTTTTAATACCCACATTGTTCCTCACTGGTGAACATTGACACATTGCCTACCTATGGTCTCTGACTCTTTCTTAAAAAAAAAAGTACTCTTTTTAAAATCCCTGACCAATTAATATACTTTCCTGTGTTGTCACTGTTTGATTTGTTTCACCACTCAGCTGACCTCTGAAGCTGCAGCTGTTAAACTAGGACACCCCCCACCCCCCGGAAAAAAAACACCATCCCTCTGCTCAGTTGAATCTTGAGCCCCCGATCCTAGGCCTCTGCTTATCCTGTGGCTGATCTCTGCTTAGTCCAAGCTGAAGAGTATAGCCTTACAAACAAAAACCAGAAAAGGACCTCTTGCCTTCTGCACAGCATTCCCATGGCGCTGCAAATTCCCAGAAATACACACTTGCTGTGTTGTGTCTCATTCAGGATGTAGTCTGTCCCAGTTGTTTGTGTAAAGCTTACTGTTCTTCATATGATAAGATGTGACATGATGCCTCATTGTGTTTCTCTATTTTGTTTAGCGTACTGAACTGATGCTTTCGTAATATATATTGTTTCCATTTAAGCAGCTTTCAAAGACAAAGTTGCCAACAGGAATTTGATCAGCTATAAAACATTATGGATCTGTTGTGCTCCTACCCCTGGGAAATTGAAGAAATGTAGAAGTGAAATAACACTCAAAAGAGATTAAATATTCCTGTATTATTGATTATTATTTGTAATTGGATAAGTTGTCAAACTTACCAGTTCCTGATATTTGTTTGACAGGTTTTTATTTTTATGAGCATTTTACACATGGTGTTTCATGTTGAGACTAAGCCGAATAATGGGCCAATAACAAAACTATTCTGCTAATAATAAACTTCTGTTTTTATAAATTCACTGCATTTTTTTAAAGGTACCATTGCTGGTCAATTTGCTTGGCTGAGGAAGACCTAAAACTATCTCTCGTTCTATGGGAATAATGATGTTTACAATTTTTCTTGTCCTGTACTGTTGTGCATTGTTCAGAATGAAGCAGCTTGAAAGGGATACAAATTTGAACTGTGTATACATTTTTTTTTTGTTCAGCTTATTGCATTATAATATTTTCTTCACAGGATGATGCTGCCAGTATAGAGAGTGGTACAAACACTGAGAGACCAGATACCCCTACAAACACACCAAATGTTCCTGGAAGGAAGAGCTGGGGGAAGGGCAAGTGGAAATCCAAGAAATGCAAATATTCCTTTAAATGTGTCAACAGTCTTAAGGTTTGTGACTGGAAGAATTCACTAGTGACAGTCAGCTGGAACTGTATAGCACAGAAGGATGCCATTCGGTCTTTCATTCCTATGTGAGCTATTAATGCAATGCAGCTTGTCTTGTTCCCTTTGAACTTGAGTTTTTCTATTTCAATTTTCATGCAATTTTTATTCAACGTTACAATTGAATCTGCACTTTCAAAAGCTCAACTGCCAAACTTTTAGTTCTTTTACTCAGGTACATTTCTGCAGGTGCACGTTTGCTCAACTACACTCTCATCTCAACCTTTCCCCTTGCCCTCGGTAGCTCTCTTAATGTTTCTCACCCTGACTCTTCCCATTGGTACAGTATCTTTTCCTTCCCTTGCTTTTATAGCAATGCTGCTATTTACAAATATTTTAGCTGCATAATGAATTTGTTCTGCTATATTCAATTTTTAAAAATTCATTCATGGAACAGACCTTCACTCATGAGGCTAACATTTATTGCCTAACCCTAGTTACCCTCTTGAAAATGGTGGTGATCTGCTTTGTTGAACCACTGCAGTTCACTTCGTGTAGGTACGCCCACATTACTGTAGAAAGGGAATTCTAGGATCTTAACTTAGCAATACTGGAGAAATGATGCTACATTTTCAAGTTAGGATGGTGAGTGACTTGGAGAGGAACTTGCAGGTCATGGTGTTCTGTGTATGTGCTGATGTCCTTCGAGATGGTAATGGATGCATGCTTGGAAAGTACTGCTGAAGGACCCTTGGTGAATTTTTGTGGTACGCCTTGTAGAGGGTGCACACTGCCACTATGAACGTCAGTATTAAGGGAGTGAATATTTGTGGATGCATCAGTCAAGCAGGCAGATTTCTCCTGGATAGTGTCAGGGTTCTTGAGTCTCATTGGAACCTCACACATTAAGGCATGTTGTGTGTGTTCTATCAAACTTCTGATTTGTGCCTTGTAGATGGGGCACAGGATTTGGGGAGTCAGGAGATGAGTTACTTTGCAGGATTCCTAGTCTCTGAACTGCTCTTGAAGTTCAGTAGTTGTTTCTGGTCAATGGTAGACCTCCAGGATTTGATAGTGGGGAGATTCAGTGGTGATAATTTCGTTAGTTAACAAGAAGTGATGGTTGATTCCCTGTTGCTGGAGATGGCCATATTCTGACCATTGTGTGGAATTCTTGTTACTTGCTACTTGTCAGCACAATCCTGAATGTTGCCCTGATCTCATTGTATATGGATGTGGACTGATCTGGTACCTGAGAGGTCATGAATGGTACTGAACACTGTGCAATCATCAGCAAATGTCCCCAGGTCTGAGGTTTTGATTGTGGGAAGGTTAACTGAAAATGATTAAGTCTGGGGCACTAATCTGAGGAGCTCCCGCAGCGAAGTCTGGAAATTGAGCTGGCTGACTTCCAGTGATCTAAATTGTCTTCCTTGTGTTAGGCATGAAGAGTTGACTCCTCGATTTTGTTAGGGATCCTTGACATATATTCAGTCAAATGCGGCATTGACGTCAAGGGCAGTCGTTCTGACCTCATTTCTGATGTTCAGCTCATTTGTCCATGTTGGATCTAATGCAGTAATGAGGTGAGGAATTGGGTAGCCTCGGTGACACCACTGCTGCTTGATAGTATTTTTGGAGACTCTTATTGCTTTACTGTTTGAGGCTACAATAATTGGCCAGTTGAACTTGTCTTGCATTTTGTGTACAGGTTGTACCTTAGCAATATTCCACATTGATGGATCATTGCCATTGTCGTAGCTATACGGGAACAGCTTGATTAGGGGTCTGGCACTTTCTGGAGCATGTCTTCAGGGTTTTAGCCAGAATGTTGTCAGGACCCATAGCCGTTACAGTGTCTGCTGCCTTCTGACCGAAGATTGTTGCAAATGCTACGCCCTTATCTGTTGAATCCTTGTTGCTGTGTTAATTTTTTTTTTTGTCTCCACTTCTGGCTTGAGATGAGGGGCCACAGAATACTATTTAATCCGGTATGAAGGTTAGGGACTGTGTCCTTTTTCTGCGAGGGGTAAGAATGTGATGCGTGCTAACATGTGGGAATGTTCAGGGCAAATAATGTAGATGCATTCAAGGGATGTTACAAAAATACAGGATATAAAGGAAAGAAGACCATACGAACGTGATTAGATGAAATAAGGTAGGAGAAGGTTGATGTGGAGCATAAATGTTCCCCAGAGCTTTTGAGTTAATTAGCCTATTTCTATGCTATAACATTTTGTGTAATTCTGGGTTCTCTTGAATTTTTCTGTTATCATTCTTACATTATTTCAAGATAGAAAATTTCCTGAAGAGGGTTTTTCTGAAGAGGTCATGCTTTTCTTTTAAATGGTCAAAATTATTTAATATGTGCTCATGCAGCACTAAGTCCCAGTCTCAAAAGTAATTCCTTTACTGTGTTTTTGATATTTGGTGTTACTCACATGGCAACCTCACTGTCTGTCTGGTAATAATTAGCTATAACCATTTCACACATTAAGGAAATTAATCTTTCTGTCAAAACTTGGCAAAGTCTCTTCAACATGAGAATTGTCATAGATGGCATTTTAATTTTCTGAAGGGTTTCAATCTTGTTAGCAATATGGATTTTTAAAGACTTGTATTGGATATCTACTGATCAAAGAATGCAAGTGACGGAAAATGGTATTTTGGTGTGGCCAGTCCTGAGCAAGGCATCCGCAATTGGGATACCTCCAAATGATTGCGCACCTGGTTGAGGAGTGATTAACTGCCTGTTTACTCAATTGCTCCTTCAGTTGGGATGGAAAGGATTACTTCCATCGTGCATGTCTTTCCCCAGCCCAAGTTTTTACGTATGTTTTGAAAGCAGCCAATTTAATCAGACATTTCAGATACCCTCTAAATTTACACACTTTGATATCATTTGGCTTGTATGTCTTTTTTAAAAAAAGTTTTACACTTAAGTTCAATGTATCCTCAAATAAGTGGCATTACGATCTCTTTTCATAACAATGTGACCTTATTTTACTTTGGTAACCTACAACAGAACTTACAGTTAGCCAGAAACTGGAAGTCAACTTTGAAATCCTTTAAAACTATTTGAACTTGCCCAAGTATTGTAAAACAGGTAGCATCAGAAATTTATTATGTGCAGTTTACAGCTCAAGTGGACTGACTAAATTATGTTGACGCGTATGCTGTGTTGCTCAAAGTTGTACGCTGACTGATATTTTAGAAAGATGTTCATTAAACTGGATTCTTGAGTAGCATCTGATATTTGTGATTCCCCAGGTTAACCTTGATACAAGGACAAGTAACATGCTTTGTTGTTTTTTTTATAGGAGGACCATGGTCAACCACTTTTTGGAGTGCAGTTTAACTGGCATAGTAAGGAAGGCGATCCTTTGGTATTTGCCACAGTCGGTAGCAATCGGGTCAGTGTTTGAATGTGCAAATAACAAAGCTTTTGACTTTTCAAAGGAGCAATATAAACTTAGACCTTAACCTTCTTGACAGATGCATCTAACTGAGTGCAGTTTGCATGTGTCAAGGGATGCTGGGCCGAAAATGAGGCAAGAATGGAAGAATGTATAGAAATGAGAAATACAATGCATAGTCAACATGGATTTCAAAAGAAAATTTCAACTTGACTTTATTGATTTCCCTTTGAGGAGATGGCCGAGTAGACAATGATAATGCAGTGTATGTAATTATCTAGATTTTTAAAAGGCCTTCGAAAAGCTCCCCCAAAATAGACGAATAAACAAGGCGAAAGATATGGAGTCAGGGAACAAATGACAGAGTAGATTGGTGGCCTGAAGACAAAGTAGATAATGGGAATAAGGATTACAGGTAGTTCTGCAAAATGTGTTTCGTTTATGTGAATTGGGTATAACACAATTGATGAATAGTGAACTCTGTTTGGATAATGAAAACTTTCTGCTATACAGGTATTATGATTTTCTGTAGTGATTTACCTATAACGTGATTTTCTATATAGTGCAAGGTCACACAAGAATGCAACTATCATGTTACAGGAGAACTACCTGTCTTCAGACTGGCAGAAGATGGGAAATGGTGTTCCATGAGGATTGGTGCTGCAACTGCTACTGTTCACAACTGACGTTAATGATTAGGATGTAGGAATCACATGGTAGCAAGCGTAGGCTAGTTGCTCTGAACTACGTGTTTTCTGCTGTATATTCTATGTAATCTGATGCATACAGTCACTTTTGAAGTTAATGTTTGGATGCAGCAGCATTTGGGCCAATGGTAAGATTTTTGATTGCTAATTTGCTTTCACCTGTGTAAATTATCCCAGAAGGTAGGTCTTTAGAGCCTAATTTCTGCCTAATTTAAAAATTCGAAAACCAGTATTTCTTGACTTTACGGAGTGTTCCTTGCTCGGGGTAAAAAAACAGGCTACAGTTTTAAACTCGAACTGAAATCAATCCTCTGGGTTACCTTCTTGACAGCACATGGTGTGTGTAGCTCAGATCAAAACTGATTAGAGACTGACATAAGAAATGCTTTATTTTCCTTCTCTTGCTTTCTCCTCCAACCTCAATCACCACTAAAGAAATATAAACATATTTGGGCATTTGAATTCGGTTAAGAAAGATTGCAGTGTTTCATCAAATATTTGTATATATTCTAATTCATTCTTTATTTGTGGTAGGTCACACTTTATGAATGCCATTCGCAAGGGGAAATACGGTTATTACAGTCATATGTAGATGCCGATGTATCCTTTTAATATAAACATTTATTTACATAGTTGTAAAATTGAGATTTTTAAGTGGAATTTCAACCAATAGGCACTTATTTGGCAGTAATTTGAAATGTTAAAATACTCTGCTGTGTGCTAATCAGTCTACTTTTTCGGGAAGGACTGTTAAGTTCAGAGGCTTGGTTTCATCCAACAACAGAACTTTTTCAAAATTGCTGGATGTTCTTGTATCTCCGTGCTTTATCAATATGAAAAACTTGAGTATTGCTGAGATGTTTTGTTGAAACCTTTGTCTTTCACAGAGTAGGGCAATTTCCAAACTAGAAGGAACATGGTAGATAATGCTTTCTGAGAGGAACATGCTGATAGGTTAGCAAGTGAACTTCTTCCATGTGACAACCGGAATATTAGCAAGGCTTTTAGTCAGGTCCCGTGTGGCATACTGGTTTTTAAAATAAAAAAAGCCTACGGGATCCAGGGAAATGTAGCAAATGAGTTACAAAATTCACTCAGTGGCAGGAAACAAAGGGTAATTGTTAACATGTGTTTGTGCAGCTGTTCTGCACAGCTGAGTATGAGTCCCCTGCTTTTGTGGTTTATAAACGATGATTTAGATGTACATGTGAAAGGCATGATGAATATGTTTGCACAAGACACAAGCATGGGCCACATGTTTAATAGAGAGCAGCATAGCTGTTAATTGTAAGAAGATATCAATGAACTAGTCTAGTGGACAGAAAAATGGCAAATGGAATGCAACACATACAGATGTATGTGGGACGGAATGGTGGCTCAGTGGTTAGCACTGCTGCCTCACCGCCAGGGACCCTGGTTCGATACCAACCTCGAGTGACTGTCTTGTGCGGAGTCTACACGTTCTTCCTGTGTTTGAGATAGTAGGAACTGCCGATGCTGGAGAATCTGAGATAAAACGTTGTGGAGCTGGATGAACACAGCAGGCCAAGCAGCATCATAGGAGCAGGAAAGCTGACGTTTCGGGTCGAGACCCATCTTCAGAAATGGGGGAGGGGAAGGGGATCCTGAAATAAATAGGGAGACAGGGGGTTGCGGATAGAAGATGGATAAAGGAGAAGATAGGTTGAGAGGAGACAGGCGGGGTTAGAGCCAGTGAAGGTGAATGGAGGTGGGGATTTAGGTGGTGGATAGGTCAGTCCGGGAAGGACGGACAGGTCAAGGAGGCAGGATGAGGTTAGTGGGTAGGAGATGGGGGTGGGGCTCGAGGTGGGAGGAATGGTTAGGGAGGCAGGCATTAGCTGGGCTGGTTTTGGGATGCGGTCGGGGGAGGGGAGATTTTGAAGCTTGTGAAGTCCACGTTGATACCCTTGGGCTGCCGGGTTCCCAAGCAAAATATGAGACATTGTTCCTGCAGCTTTCGGGTGGCATCATTGTGGCGATGCAGGAGGCCCAGGATGGACGTGTCGTCCGAGGAGTCGGGTGGGGGGGGCGACTTGAAATGGTTCGCGACTGGAGGTGTAGTTGTTTGTTGCGAACTGAGCGTAGGTGTTCTGCAAAGCGGTCCCCAAGCCTCCGCTTGATTTCCCCGATGTAGAGGAGGCCACAACGGGAACAGCGGATATGGTATACCACATTAGCAGATGTGCAGGTGAACATCTGTTTGATGTGGAAGGTCTTCTTGGGGCCTGGGATGGGGGTGAGGGGGGAAGTGTAGGGGCAGGTATAGCACTTGCTTCAGTTGCATGGAAAAGTGCCAAGGGTGGTGGGGCTGGAGGGGAATGTGGAGCGGACAAGGGAGTCACGGAGAGAGTGGTCCCTCCGGAAAGCAGATAAGGGTGGGGAGGAAAAATGTCTTTGGTAGTGGGGTCAGATTGCAGATGGCAGAAATGTCGGAGGATGATGCGTTGGATTCGGAGGTTGGTGGGGTGGTACGTGAGGGGGAGGGGGATTCTGTTTTGGTTATTATTGCGGGTAGGGGGTGTGGGGGATGAGTTGCGGGAAATGCAGGAGACACGGTCGAGGGCATTTTCAATCAATGTGGAGGGGAAGTTGCGGTCCTTGAAAAACGAGGACATCTGGGATGTTCGAGAGTGGAATGCCTCATCTCGGGAGCAGATGCGGCAGAGGCGAAGGAATTGGGAATAGGGGATGGCCTTTTTGCAGGAAGGTGGTGGGAGGAGATGTATTCTAGGTAGTTGTGGGAGTCGGTAGGCTTAAAATGGATATCGGTTTCGAGGTGGATGCCAGGGATGGAGACAGAGAGGTCCAGGAAGAGGAGAGAGGTATCAGAGATGGTCCAGGTGAACTTAAGGTTGGGGTGGAAGGTGTTAGTGAAGTGGATGAACTGTTCGAGTTGCTCGTGGGAGCACGAGGCGGCGCCGAAACAGTCGTCAATGTAACGGAGGAAGAGATAGCGGACAGGACCAGTGTAGCTTTGGAAGAGGGATTGTTCCACGTATCCTGCAAAGAGGCAGGCATAGCTTGGGCCCATGCGGATAACCATGGCCACCCCCTTTGTAGGAAGTGGGAGGAATTGAAAGAGAAGTTGTTGAGGGTGAGGACGAGTTCGGCCAAGCGGATGAGGGTGTCAGTGGAGGGGGACTGGTCGGGCCTGCGGGACAGGAAGAAACGGAGGGCCTTTGGGCCATCAGCATGGGGAATGCAGGTGTATAGGGACTGGACGTCCATGGTAAAAATGAGATGTTGGGGACCGGGGAATTGCAAGTTCTGGAGGAGGTGAAGAGCGTGAGTGGTGTCACGGACATAGGTAGGGAGTTCCTGGACCAAGGGGGAGAAAATGGAGTCCAGATAGGTGGAAATAAGTTCAGTGGGGCAGGAGCAGGCGGAGACAATGGGTCGACCAGGGCAGTCAGGTTTGTGGATTTAGGGAGGGAGATAGAAGCGGGCGGTGCGTGGTTGGGGAATGATGAGGTTAGAGGTTGTGGTGGGAGGTCACCTGAGGTGATGAGGTTGTGGATGGTTTGGGAGATGATGGTTTGGTGCTCGGGGGTGGGGTCATGATCAAGGGGGCGATAGGAGGTGGTGTTGGAGAGTTGGTGCCTGGCCTTGGCGATGTAGAGGTCAGTGCACCATACTACAACTACGCCTCCCTTGTCAGCAGTGACAAGGTTGGGATTGGAGCAGAGGGCTGAACATTCTGTGGGGGTGAGGTTGGAGTGGGTGAGAGGGGTGGAGAGTTTGAGGTGATCGATGTCTCGACGACAATTAGAGATGAAGAGGTCAAGGGAGGGTAGGAGGCCTTGGGGTGGTGTCTAGGAGGAGGGGTTTGTTGGAGGCAGGAGAAGGGGTCAGTAGATGGAGGGTTAGGCTCACGGTTAAAGAAGTAAGCGTGGAGGCGGAGGCGGCGGAAAAACTGCTCTATGTCCAAACGAGTGTTGTATTCGTCGATGTGAGGGTGGAGGGGGACGAAAGTGAGTCCTTTACTGAGGAATGACCGTTTGTCCTCAGTAAGGGGGAGGTCTGGGGGAATGGTGAAGACTCGGCAGGGCTGGGTGTCATTTCCTTGTCTGGGGATGCTGGCTTTGAAGGCAGTAGGCGGATCTGTAGGGTATCAACGTTCTGAATGTAGTGGTCGCTGCGGTTGGGTCCAAATTGGGAAGGTAAAAATGTAGACTTTAGTCCGTTGGGGATGACTTCCTTGTCTGTGTGGGTTTATTCTGGGTGTACCAGTTTCTTCCCAAAGTCAAAAATGTTAAGGTAAGGTGGATTGGCTGTGCTAAATTGTCCAGTGTCCAGGGATGTGCAGGCCAGGTGGAATAGCAGTGTTACACTGATTGGGTTGGTGGGGGAGGGGAATAGGGGTAGGTCTGGGTGGCACACTGTAGGTGTTCTATGGTTCTAAGTACATAACCTTTTCAGACTTCAAAGGACAGAGCATTGTATTTTAAGCTTCTAGTGCATTCAAGACTGCCACACTACAATCTGATTGACTGTCCTAAATTTATTGACACCATTGACAAGGGCATATTTGAGGATTGAAAGTGATAGCTATTTGGCCGTTTGTGTGTTGCGAGATATGCTGTGATATATTGTGAGATCAGGGCAACCACTCAATGTTGAAATTACCCTGCATTTGTTTCAACTCCACTAAGTAGGTGATAGCCATTCTCTGGTTCGAATGCAACCTGTCTGGTTTAAATAAAGCTGGACAGTTAATTGTCAGTCGTTATTAGCTGGTGCAATCTTCATGGCTGTGCCTTGACCAACCAGCACTCTTTGCCTCATACAATATAAATGTTGTTTTCCAATTATTTTGATACTTTCTTGTGGATTATCTTGATTTGGGGGGCGGTGGCAGCAAGATGAAATATTTTGACAATACGTCTCCTTTTTCAGCAACACTTCAATTCTTGCATGTGTGAAGGTAGGTGTGCTTACAAAAAGGTTGGTTTTGAAAATATTTGAAAATTTTCAGTCACTTTTACTTGTGACTAACCAGATTTGATGAAAGCTCAAATTAACTTTAAAAGGGGCTGTAAACATGACTTAACTACTTGTTAGTAACAGAAATCTGCTTGATGTGCATGTGTGTGAGTCAGTGAGCTTTTTGGTTTGGGATCTGAAGTCCTGTTGATTACATAGCCAAAATGGAACCAGGATTTGTTATGGGTAAATCTGAGTCAGATTGTTTCATAGTCCTTGCTGGAGGAGGTGTTACAAGTTACAAGATATAAGAGAAATACAAGGACAAAAGGCAATTACCAATAAGGTTTTATTCTGTATTGACTATAACTCTGGAGCTGTTCAGACAGATGAAAACTTCTATACATGTGCATGGACCTATGACAGTAATACAAGCCATCCTCTGTTGGCTGTGGCAGGATCCAGGGGCATCATCCGAATTATTAATCCTATCTCCATGCAGTGCATTAAGGTGAGTACAACAGTTGTAAATGAAATACATTTAATTCAAATAACATATATGAATACTTGAATTGGGAGCAGAAGTAGGTTGTTTGCCCTCTCGAGGCTGCTCCACCATTCAATATGATCGTTTTGTCAGTTGTTGAACTCTTTCTGCACAATACTAAGCACAAGACAGTATGCTGCAAGTAATGACAAATAAGATTCTCAAAAATGAATTGAGAAAGGAATTTGGTCTGCAAAGATTAATTTGGAAAAGGCACTTTGGCCATATCATGGTTAGTTCCTGAAGACAAAGAAAAAATACTTGTAAATTGCTCAAGAGGGTACAGGGGAGACTTGCAAGTATGTTGAGTATTTGAAAACTGTAGCTATGAGGAAAGATGTGATAGACAATGGTTGTTTTCTTTGGATCGGAGCTGGTTGAGCAGTTACTTAGTTGAGGTGATCTAAATAATGTGGGGCATTAATAGAGTGTACAGGGAAGATCTGCTTCCCTTTGTGGAGAAGTCATTTACCATGGAGCATAGATTTAATGTGATTAATAGACGCTGAGAAAGGATGTTACAAAATATTTTTAACCCAGAGGCTGGTGAAGATCTGGAATTCACTGCTAGGTTTGGTAGTAGAGCTGGAAATCCTCAATTTTAAAAGGAACTTAGATCTGCACCTAAAGCTTGGAAGGTTATGAACCAGGTATTGGAAACTGGGATTAGAATGACTGGTCATTCTGTCTCTGTCAGCTCTGTAATGGGCTGAATAACCACTTTCTCTCTAACTTTTCTAAGGCTCTAGTGCTTTCAGTCCACATTCTGCTACATGTAGACAGGTGTCATTAAATACAGGCAGTTGTCACTGGGACCTTCGCAGATGTAATTAATTCAGGAAACTTGGAGAAAAATTATTTTTCAGGACAAGAACTCGATTTAGTGTTTCTGCTATCGCATTTGACCTTTGGATGACTTTTCTTCAGGCACAGAATGATCTAGGTAGTTTTCTTTTCCCAGTAGACTGAAACACAATTGTACTCAAGCAATATGCAAAACAAAAACTTAACCTCGACAGCATAAATCCAGTAAATAAATCCAAGCAATTAGTTTATGCCTTGTGACTTCCGAAGGGCCAATTTTTAAAGACACTATGTGTCGTTTTAGTGGTCCTTTGTTTAAAAAAAAATGCTGTGTCTTCTCATTGCATTCAAATGAACCACTGGACACAAAATACTCAAAAACAATTAATAATAAAACTTCTTCGTAATACTGGGAACATGTGTTGTCTGAGCATCAAGAGCTGCTTTTGTTTCCTCGCTCAGGCTGGAATATGTTTTCCATATAATGTTAGTTTGCATAAATTTAAGAGGAAAGAATTAAAGGCACCATGGTTAAATTAGAGGCATTGAGGGAGTTGGGGGGGATTTCTGTGGTCAGGAAGCTGAGGAATGTCTTTTCCTTGGGTCCACTGAATTTAATTGAGCCTGAATTAAATTTTTTTTCTTTGTTTCCCAGCCACATCCTGACGAATTTGGATGCTAAACTGGCTGCTGGGTGCAAAAGACGGTGATCCCAGCCACAGCTTAAAGCACAGAGGATGGAGGGAGAGATTGTGGGCTGGGAGCTGCAGATTGATCTGAGACTGGAGGCAAAGGAATCAAAGGGATTAGAATTTTTGAGTGGGATGGTTGGAGAGTTCAGATTAGTAGGAGACTGTGGTGTTGAATGGTAAGTTGAATGGCATTTGCCTGCTGGATCCAGGAGTCCTTGTGTCCCTTTAGCTGTGGAATTTCTCTAGTCTCAGGAAATATGATAGTTGGAGGGAAATTTAAAACTGAGATTAACTCTGATGTCCATGGTCTCCAATTAATATTTAAATGGATAACTTACCCTGTGGAATATATCATGCTAGCCTCGCCCCGCTGAACTAAGACGACATCAGATTTGAGAATTTCAACAGATTTCCAGCCAACCCAACCTAACCCCACCTGTTTTGAGTCTTAAAAGTTACCTCTCTCGTATCTGTTCAAATTCAGGAAGTTTGCATATTATATTGACAGTTCAAAACAAAAATGCCAAACTTTGCCAGAATTTGCTGAGGTTTGGCTTAAACCAGGAATTGGTGGAGTTGTTTCATATGTGTTGCTTGATAAGGTGACAAACAGAATATTTCTGTAACAATTTAAAAAAAAATAGTTGAAAACATTGTATCAGAGATAATAGGTACTGCAGATGCTGGAGAGTCCGAGATAACAAGGTGTGGAGCTGAGCTGGATGAACACAGCAGGCCAAGCCGCATCATAGGAGCAGGAAAGCTTGACGTTTCGGGCCTAGACCCTCCTTCAGAAATGGGGGAGGGGAAGAGGGTTCTGAAATAAATAGGGAGAGGGGGGAAGCGGATAGAAGATGGATAGAAGATGGATAGAGGAGAGGATAGGTGGAGAGGAGGCAGACAAGATGAGAGAGTTGCAGTGGGAGAGAGATCCCCTGAGGTTTGTCCGGAGGGAGGAGGGTAACTTCTTCAGGGTAGGCATCCTTAGAAGAGGTAAGTTGAATACAACATTTGCAGGAAACTACAAAAGAGAAATCGTATGATTTGTTAGTGAATAAAGCTTGTTTTATTGGTACCATTAGTACTGGTGCCAAAGATTGTGATGGGTATGATGCATTTGTATTTTGTTTGGGTAAAGTAATTTGATTTTTTTTTAAGAAAAAATGTTAGTCAAATGGTTGCAAAGTATAATTACTTAAAGACTGAAAATAAATACCAGCATTAAAGTCGTTGCATTTAAAGGAATGAAATAACTTCATTATTGCTTCTAATTGCTCACAAGTATTGATTATTTATTGTCGAAGAAACTAATGCGGCATTCTTCTCTTATTGATTCTAGCACTACGTTGGACATGGAAATGCAATCAATGAGCTGAAATTTCATCCCAGAGAACCAAATCTTCTGCTTTCTGTAAGCAAAGGTAAGATAGCCATTTAACTTGATTACTTTTATTAAACTGTGATATTAGGATCCTGTGTTGAGAGTTTGCATCTAGATTCTCCTTGATATTGAGCTGCATATTTAGCAGTGCTGCTGCTTGAAAGTGATGAGTTGAAGTTTTCAGGAAGGTAAAGGTGTCTAAGATAATCCTGCCCATGGATCTGCCAGCTACCTGCTTGGACATCATTGCAAAAGGTCTGGGATGCTGTTGTAATTCTGGGATGCTGTTGTAATTGTGGGATGGGGAAAGAGTAATTTACTTGTTAAGATACAAGTTGAAAATGAGTATTTTGAAACGTGCAGTGTATGGTTCCCTATTCTCCTATATGTGTCTCATATTAGAAGTGTAAATTGATTGGTTACATGCACACTAAGTCTTGTTCTGACAATTGTTTTTGTTTTGAGTACAAATCATTGTAGAAAAACAAAAAGGTGCTTGTTAGTCTGAGCAATATTTGGTCACATTCTAATAGATCAATCCAATATCCTAAAACAATTAATTTCATAAAGATTTAAGGCAGTTATGTTTTGATTTTTATGCTTTTTTTAAATGCTGTTTCATCTGATTTTCTGATAACAAATTATTTATTTTTAATAAATGCTGCTACTTTAACTGTTTCATCCTGGGCTGATTGAATCTCTGTCCTGATTTGAAGAGACAGAATTTTTAAAATACAAAATTAATTGTTTCCTTTTCTCTTAATATTCTGTAGAACAATATATCTTCTGCCATTGGATTAAAACAATTTTGCTACAACTGTCATATAATTATCTATTTTTAATATATATTGCACAAGTGAGTATTGTTAAAACTTTGTAGCCATCCTGGCTTCTGGTAGCTCATCAAGATAAAGCTGAGCAGCTCTGGGATGCTTCACGTAAAAGGCTAAATGGAACCTGTGTTTCACACTAGATCATGCTTTAAGATTTTGGAACATACAAACAGATACTTTAGTGGCAATATTCGGAGGTGTGGAAGGACATCGAGATGAGGTGCTGAGTGCAGTAAGTAATCAGATACACTGTGCTATTACACTTTTTGATATCTTGTGAATGATTGACTCATTGACACAATCTAAGCTTTAAAGGATTTACTGATATAAAGCAGCCAGTTTATTGGAGGATAATCAATGTTGTCTTTTAATTACTGCGTGTCACAAGACAGTTCATTTCTTTAGTACTTGTTTTTATCCTTTTTTTTTTAAAAATACTGCACATGGGGAGTGAAGGCTAGACAACACTCTAGCCAAGTAGGGTTAAATGGTAGGGGGCTAGGAGGAACAGAGAAAATAGGTGCAGGAGTAGGTCATTCTGCCCTTCAAGTCTGCACCACCATTCAATATGATCATGGCTGATCATGCAATCTCAATATCCCATTCTCTCCCTCTCCCCATACCTCTTGATCCCTTTAGCTGCAAGGGCCATGTCCAGCTCCCTCTTTAATATACTAATGAACTGGCCCCAGCAGCTTCCTGTGGGAAAGAATTCCATGGGTTCATAACTGAATGAAGAAATTCTTTCTCATCTCAGTCCTGAATAGCTTACCCCTTTTTTTCTTAGATTGTGAAAGGAGTGGGGAAAGTAAGGTTAGAACAATATGGAAATGCATTTAGCTGGTGTTTGGAAGGCTGGGAGAGATTCTTTGGATGGTCAGGTTGACTGCAACATTGAGAGGGTTGTTCACATCCACAAAAATATAGCTTAGTTGTGAGGACATCAGAGTGGAGCAATATGTAGAATGGGCTGCTTTGGGTACAGATTGGTCAGTGATATATAGCTAAATGTTTAAGTGCGTTGGGAGAAGTGTTGTCCAAAATTTTCTCCTTTGTGAAGGGGTTCTCTATTCTAAAACAATATTTATTGTGGAGCAGAGAAACCATGTAACCATTTTTGTTTTAGCAGAGCAGCAATATGGGTTGAAGCAGAACTGTGCAGTGGGACCAAGACTGTCGGGTGTCCTTTGGGTTCAAGTATTTCCGGACTCTGAAGTTTCCTTGTTCATCTAAGTGCAGACAAACTACATGTCAGGATGAACTGGAGAAAGGAGGTTCCCTTACAGAGCCTTTTACAAGCTTAGGTGCCCAAAGCCAGTGAAGTAGTTTTGAAGTGAGGAAACAGATGCGTGATACACAGCAATGTCCCACATATGGTAGTGTAATTGTTATTGATTAATCTGACAATGTTTGTTTGCCGAGAGATAAATATACATCTCCTCAACTTCTTTGAATACCAAGAGATATTTTATATGAATCTAAGAAGGCAGATAGGTCTTTGATTTAATGTCTCATCTGAAAGACAGGACTTCCAATACTGCAGTATTCAACAATTTCAATTTAGATAATGCCTAGGACTCGAGTGAAACTCAATCTTCCGATCTGGGTGAAGTGCTACCATTGAGCTAAGGGTGACACCGAAATTTGATTATAACAGTGCAGAGGCAGCCATATGTTGGTAGCTATGTGGGATACTGATTTTCTACAGTTAATATTACATTTGGGGATTTAAAGAGGAAATTTGGCATTAATATCAAAACCTAACTCTGCGGATACATGTTACACTTGAAGTGGCTTTCCAGAGACCCTAATGTCAGAATTTTCAATGTGTACACAAAATCATATTTATGGCACCATCAATGTTGTTTTTTTTGTTTGCAGGATTTTGATCTTCTTGGAGAAAAAATAATGTCTTGTGGGATGGATCATTCCCTTAAATTGTGGCGAATCAACTCAGAAAGGATGCTAAAAGCTATTAAGGCATCAAATGAATATAACCCAAGCAAAACTAACAGGTAATGGTTACATATCTGGCCCTTAGCCCTGTTTTTATGTTGCCTGAACTAAATTACTGTTTATTTTTGTTGTTAGACTGGTTGCATTGTTGCTGCCTTCATAAATGGGAAAAATCTAAAGTACTACATTAGATTTGGCAGCAAGTACTATGTTCATGTTGGATTTTTTTTAGAAAAAGGATCTTTTTTTATAAAACCATAAGAAATAGGAACAGGAGTAGGCCATTTAACCCCTCGAGCCTACTCCACCATTCAGTGGGACCATGGCTGATCTGACACTCCTCATGTCTACTTTCCTGCCCTTTCCCTAAAACCTTGATTCCCAACTGATGAAGAAACAATCTACCTCAGTCTTAAATATACACAAGGACTCTGCACCCACAGCTCTCTGTGGCAAGGAGTTGCAAAGACATTCAACCCTCTGAGAGACAAAATTCCTTCTTGGAACATAGAACAGTACAGCACAGTACAGGCCCTTCGGCTCATGATGTTGTGCCGAACTTTTACCCTAAACCTAAGGTCTATCTAACCTCTACCCCTACCTTATACTATCATCCATATGCCTATCTAATAGCCGCTTAAATGTCCCTAATGAGGCCGACTCCACTACCCTCTCCGGCAATGCATTCCACGCCCTGACCACTCTCTGAGTAAAGAACCTACCTCTGACATCTCCCCTGTATCTACCTCCACTCACTTCACTTTAAAACTATGCCCCCTCGTAATAGCTACCTCCACCCTAGGAAAATGTCTCTGGCTGTCTACTCTACTTATACCTTTGATCATTTTGTACACCTCTTATCAAGTCACCTCTCATCCTTCGTCGTTCTGAAGAGAAAAGCCGTAGCGCTCTCAACCTTTCTTCGTAAGACCTTCCCTCCATTCCAGGAAAGGTCCTGGTAAATCTCCTCTGCACCTTTTCCAATGCTTCCACATCTTTCCTGTAATGAGGTGACCAGAATTGGACACAATACTCCAGATGTAGCCGAACCAGGCTTTTGTATAGCTGGAGCATAACTTCACGGCTTTTGAACTCGATCACTCTATTAATGAAAGCTAACACACCATATGCCTTCTTAACAACTCTATCCACCTGGGTGGCAGCTTTGCGGGAACTGTGAACATGAACCCCAAGATCCCTCTGTTCCTCTACACTGCCAAGAATCTTTTTGTTAACCCTGTGTTCTGCTTTCAAGTTTGTCCTTCCAATATGAATCACCTCACACTTTTCAGGGTTAATCTCCATCTGCCATTTCTCAGCCCAGCTCTGCATTCTTTTGTTGTCCCTTTGTAACCTGGAACAGCCCTCTGCACTGTCCACAACGTGACCCACCTTCGTATCATCAGATTTCTGAAGAAGGGTCTAGACCTGAAACGTCAGCTTTCCTGCTCCTCTGATGCTGTTTGGCCTGCTGTGTTCATCCAGCTCTGCACCTTGTTATCTCAGATTCTCTAGCATCTGCAGTTCCTACTATCTCTGAGTAGAATCCCAACCTGTTTAGTCTTTGCTCATAAGATAATTCTCCATACTGGGATCATCCTAGTGAAACTTCTCTGAACTGCTTCCAATGAAATGATACCTTTCTTTAAATATGGGAATCAGAACTGCTCATTGTATTGTAAATGTGCTCTCACCTGCACCCTATACAGTTGCAGCAACACTTTCCTATTCTTACATTCAATCCCTTTGAAATAAGGGCCAACATTCTATTATCTTCCTGATTTCCTGCTCTGTGTCCTGTGCACAAATACTTACAAGTCTCTGTGTTGCATTTTTCTACAGTTATTTTCCATTTAAATAATACTGTTCTTTTGCTCACCCTTCCAAAATGAACAATTTCACTTTCCCACATTACACCTCATTTGCCAGTTTTTTTTGCCTATTTGTATAACCTGTAAATATCTCTGTAAGCTGTTTGTATCCTCCTCGCAACCTGTCTTAACACCTATTTTTGTGTCATCTGCAAATTTGGCTACTGGACATTTGCCTCCTTCCTCAAAGTAACAAATATATATTTTCAACTTCTGTGGCCACAGCATTGATCCCTGTGGATCCCAGTCACTAACCATCCTCATTTGTTGTTTCTTGCTCACTGGACAGTTCACTATCCATGCCAATAAACTATCTTCAGCACTGTGGGCTCTTATCTTGTGACTTGACCTTTTTTGTGAGGTATCTTGTTGAATGCTTTCCACTCTGGTTGAGACTTTGTTGAAAAATAGTCAGACACATTTTCCCTTTCATGAAGCCATGCTGTCTCTGCTTGAATACATTACGATTTTCCAAATGTTTTCCTATTACATTCTTAATAACTGATTTCGATACTTTTCCAACAGGTAGATGTTTGGCTAATCAGCATGTAGTCACCTCCTTTTTTGAATTGGGATGTCACATTGGCAATTTTCCAATTCTCTGGTGCTTCTCCAGCATCGAAGGATTTCTAGAAAGTTACAAACAATACATCCACTATCCCTGTAGCTACCTCTTGGGATCCAAGATGTAAGCTATCTGGGTCAGGGGACTTGGCTGCTTTAAGCCCCCATTAGTTTGTCAAATACTAACTCTCTCGTGATGATGATGGTACTTAATTCCGGCAATGTATTCTTTCGTATTACTAAGATATTTGAAATGTCTTCCTCCATAAAGACTGATGCAAGATATCTGTTTAACTCCTCCACCATTTCCTTGTTCCCAGAATCATCTCCCAAGATTAATTCTGGACAGGGACTCTGTTGATTTTGACACCTCTCGCCTTTCATATATTTGAAGAATTTCTGATTTTTTTTTTGGTCAGTTTTTATATTCCTTACTAGTTTGCCCTCAGTTTATTTTCTGTCTATTGTCTTTGTAGTCATCCTTTGCTGGATTCTGAATTTATCCCAGTCCTTGGGGCAATCACTGACTTTTACCCTCTATCGTTAGCCTTGGTTGATTTATCCCTCTCTTAGAATCCTTCCTCCTTACTGGATGTATTTCTGCTGAGAGTCATGAATTACCTCCTTAAATGTCTGCCACTGCTTGCTTCCTATTATTTCTGCTAATCTCTCTGCACTGTTCATTTTTCTAGCTGACTCTATTCTCATTTCATTGTAGTCCCCTTTATTTAAGTTAAATACAGTTGTTTCAGACCCCAATTATATCATGATATGATCACTACTTTCTAGGGCATTTTTTACTCTGAAGTAATTTATTAAACCTGCCTCATTACTGATAGCCAGATCCAAGATAACCTGCTATCTTGTGGGCTCCATGTCATATACTTCCAAGAAATTATCCCTAATGCATGCTATGAATTTATTGTCATAGCTACCCTTTCCAATTTGATTAACTAATCAACATGAAGGTTAAAGTCACTCATAATTTTTTAATTATTGCTATATTCTTTTCACATGCTTCTACTATATTTTGATTTATCGCCTTTCTTACTGAGTGGCTGTATACAACACCTGTCAATGTTGCCCTACCCTTGCTGTTGTTTTTACCTCTGCCCAAATGGACTCTACATCATCCAATTTCATTTCTTATTAGCAGTGCCTACCCCACCACCATTTTCATCCTTCCTCCCTCTCTCTCTCGAATGGTAAGTTCTCAGTTCTGATCTCATAACTCTGATTCTGTAATGCCTATGAGATTTGTATTTATTTACCTTGATTTGGGCTGTCAGTTGTTCTGTCTTATCTTAATGCACAAGACATTCAGAATACACAGCCTTTTAAGTTTGTTCTGTTATCAAATTTCCCTATATTTGGTGCAGTATGACATTCTTTCCTTTTCTACTTTCTGGTAACGATGTGAGAATCAGCCCCATCACCAACCAGCAATTCTGCTTTATCCTTTGTTTGATTTTCTCATTTCAATGCACCTGAACCCACCCTCCCACTATTTAAAGCCATCTATAGCCCTGATTACGCAGTTTGCTAGGACTTTGGTCCGGCATTATTCAGGTGGAACCCATCCCATTGGAATAGCTCCTTCCTTCTCCAATACTGATGCCAATGTCCCATGAACTTGAACCTATTTCTTCCATACAAATCCACGCATTTACCTCTTTAATCTTGTTGACCCGTGCCAATTAGCTTGGGGCTCCGTTAATTATCCAGAGATTATTACTTTTTTTGCTTCTGCTTTTTAATTTAGCCCTTAGCTGCTCATGTTCTTTCAGCAGGATCCCTCTTTATTCGTTCCCTCGATATCATTAGAATCTACGTGGATCATGACAACTGGATCCTCCCACTCCAAATTCCCCTCTAGTCCTGATGAGAGATCGTGAACCTGGGCACCACATAGACAACAGAGCCTTTGAGACTCTTGATACTGACTGTAGAGAACAGTGTTCCCTTGACTGTGCTATCCCGATTGCAACTACATTTCTCTTTTCTTCCTCCCTCTTGAATAGCTCACTGTATGGTGGTGCTATGGTCAGTTTGCTCGTCCTCCTTACAGTCCCCACTCTCATCGACACTGGAAGCAAGAATCTCTGATCCTTTAGGCAAGTTGAAGGGCTGATGTTCCTCTAGCATTACCTCCTGGATCACTGTCTGCCTCACTCGTAGCCACACCCTCCTGTTTCTGACCACTGACCGAATTCTGGTAGGATAGCAGAGACTTTCTGCTTGGTATCTTTTTTTCATTTGAAATTACATTTCTTTGGCACTAAAAATGTAATCTCAATCTCAATATTAACAGTAATGCAGCAATTTTTATCTATATGGACAACTTTATCTTGCACCAACCAAGTCATGGATGGCTTGAAATGAGGACATTTAAATTTTATTTGTATAATGTTTGTATCCTATTTGCAGAAGCAACTCTTCTGTTATGAATTCACATGCTTATCGAAAGCTGCGAGCTCAGTTCTGTATTTCTCAGCTGCATTCTAGAGAAATTGTATCTACATTTTCACAGAAATATCTTGATTAATAGGGGTTGATATTGATCCTGTTTTCGCTCTTATTACTTGCTCCATTTTAAACTGCTATGTAATGTAGCAGATGGAAATCTAGAGTTAAATTTATAAAAACTTCAAAATTTTTAAGATTTTACTCTTGTTCCATGTGGAGTAAGGACACTTTTTGTATGTACTTCCTTGATATTTCAGACATAATAGTAGCTGTGATGTATACGTGAAGACCCCTAAGGTTGATCCTTGATCCATTGTAGGTCAAGTGATTTCAGTTGGCATAATGCTACACAACCCAGGAGCTCTAATTTAAGGAATAGAAAACCACTGTTATCCAGAGTCCCTTATTAGAATATATAAATAGGTATTCTCCAACTGACCTGTTCAGAAACATCATTCCACAGCTCCGGAGCAGGTGGGACTTCAACCCAGACGTTTGTGTCCCTACCTCCAAGATACTACCACAGTACCATGAGAGTCCTCCTATGTGTGTAAACATTGTTGTTTCTAATCAACCTGTTCAAAGTTGTTAACACATATCTTTGGATTAGATGGACTTCAACCTGAGTCTCCTGATCGAGAGGTAGGGACACTACCACTGTGCCACATACTATGTATGTAAACATGGTGGACTCAGCTGGGATTTCTCCACACCGCACGCACAACATGCCCCTGTCTCGTCTAACCATAGCCAGTAAAAGGAAGAATAACCACTTGGGTGAAGTACTCGTATTCAGCTGAGGTTGGTATAATAACCCAAGCAACTTGGGATCAGTACTTTCATCATTGGAGAAAGGTGATAATAAAAATAAAACATATTTTACTTCTGTGGTTTCAGCAAAAACGTTCATATGTAGCAGGAATGTCAGCTTTACTGATTCAGTACCAATCTCACGTGAATTAGAAAGTTAGGCATTCAAACTGCACTTCGGGACTTTGGCTCACAACCTGGATTAACACTCCATTGTCGTTTTGGACCAAACATTAAAGTGGCATTATTGACTGTTTAGATTTCAGATCATATCATGTTGGAAAAGGTGACTATTGTCTTAATTTTCTGGCTGATAGTACTCAAACTGATTATCATTACTGTTGTTGATATTTTAATTGCAGTAAATAAACTTCCGACTCCTTTTGTCTTTGTGATTCTTATTGCACTTCCCCGTAATTAATTGGATATGAAAATGCTAGTGCCATTTGATAAACCATTGTATAACCACACACCTTTTTGGTAATGATGCATAATTCATTGTTAATATTCAGGATTTTGTCTCAGTTATTTTGGAAGAGAGGTAGAACTTCAGTTTTTTGTTGTCCTTTTTCCTTATAGGCCATTTGTGTCTCAGAAAATACATTTTCCAGATTTCTCCACAAGAGACATACATAGGAATTATGTGGACTGTGTGCGCTGGCTTGGAGATTTAATATTATCTAAGGTAAATGTTTGTTTCCATTTGTTGAGTTGACCCAGACGTTCCACAGAGTGGCAAGTCATATTGTCATGCTGCTCTTACCTTTTAGTGTTAGGAGTGAGCTCTGTATTTTGCCTCTCCAAAAGATCCATCCAGTCTCCCTCCGCGCCCCCCCCCCCCCCCAATCAATATCCTCCTTGCCTCACTGAACTAGTCCTCACCCACAATAACTTTTCCTTCAATTCCTCCCACTTTCTCCAAATCCAGGGGATTGCCCATGGGTATGCACGTGGGCCCCAGCTATGCCTGCCTGTTTGTTGGTTATGTTGAAAAGTCCCTCTTCAGTACGGACACTAATACTGTTCCCCAACTCATGCGCCATTATGCTGATGACTGCAATGGTGCTGCATCATGCACCCAGGTTGAACTGGAGCAGTTCATCGACTTTGCTGCCAACTTGCACCCCGCCCTCAAATTCACTTGATCTATCTCAGAATCCTCCCTCCCTTTTCTTGACCTCTCCATTTCCATTTCTGGCGATAGTAAATGTCAGTGTGTAAACGATAAATCCATAGACTCCTGTAGATACCTAGACTACACCACCTCCCTGTATCCTGCAAAAACTCCATCCCATTTTCCCAATTCCTCCGTCTCCGTCACATCTGCTCTGACAAGGAGACGTTCCACTCCCAAGCATCCCAGATATCCACCTTTTTCAAATGATGCTCTTTTCCCCATCTGTCATCCCAACAGCCCTCCACCATGCCCCTCCATTCCTCTCACTACAGCTCTTCACCACCACCTCCCCTCCAAACATAATAAACATTGGATCCCCTTGTCCTCACTTTCCACCCCACCAGCCTCTGCATTCAATGCATCATCCTCAAACACATTTGCCAACTCCAATTAGACCCCACTCCTCATGCCTCTTTGCCTTCTGCAAGGACCATTTCCTTCGCCACTCTTTAGTTCGTGCCACACTCCCCACCAACCACTCCAACCTGCCCAGTACCTTCCCCTGTACTGTAAAAGATGTAACACCTGCCCACACACCACCTCCTTCCCCTCCATTCAAGGCCCTAAACAGCCCTTCCAAGTGATATAGAGCTTCACCTGCATCTCCTCCAACCAAGTCTATTGCATCCAGTGCTCCTGATGTGGTCTTCTCTACGTCGGTGAGACTAAACATATTCTAGGTGACCGTTTCGCCAAGCATCTTCGCCTGGCCTGTAACAGCCAACTTACCCTCCCGGTCATTGCCCATTTCAGCTCCTCGTCCCACTCCCCCTCTGACATGTCCATCCTTGGCCTCCTCCAGTGCGCAGTGACCCGGAACACAGATTTGAAGAACAACACCTTATCTTCCGCTGGGCACCCTATAGCCCGGAGGACTCAACATTGAGTCCTCCGATTTCAAATAACCTTGCCACCCATCCCTGCCTTCCCTTCCAGCCCCACCTCCTCCCTTACCATTCCACCTTCTGACCCTTCCTTCCAGCCACCAACTGGATTCATTCCTCCCATCGACCAACCAGGTCATACCTACCACCAGTGTCCATCTATCACTACCATTCTGCCTCCACACCCCCTCCCCATCTACAGTTTCCCATATCCCCACATTTAGTCCTGATAAAGGGTAATTCCTGAAACATTGACTGCTCCTTTACTCAATATGCTGCCTAGCCTGCTGTATTCTTCCAGTTTCTTGTTTGTCTACTTTGTATTTGTGCCTAACAGTTCTGATCCTGATTCCTTCAGAAATGTAGAGTTTACCTGAAATCCACACTTTCCTTGTAGTAAAGGATAGCTGGGAGAAGGCAGACCGTTCCCTCTTTTTCATGACAATAGATGCTGTATTTAAATGTTCAGCAGCACTGATAGCCACTATGTCAGCTCTTGTGAAAGGGTAAATACTAATTATGTGACGTTAGGGTGGCAAGTGCGTCGGGCAACAGGTTGTCAAGGAACCAGAATTTGAAGTGGTGTCCCACAATGCTGGAGGAGTGTATTGCTTGGAAGGGATTGAGAACTTAGGGTAGGGTGGTTATTGATTCCAGTGGGAGGAGGGAGTGTATTAATTCTGGTCAGCAGGAGGGAATTGAGTCTGGCAGCAGGGAAGATTTGGGTTTGGTGGTAGGGGTAGGGTGGTGTTGGCTGCAGGAAAGGGGTTTATTGTTTCAAGCATGGAGAATGGGGTGCAGTCCAGGCTAGGGACTGTGTGTCGTTGACAGGGGATGAGGGAGTCCAAATGGTTTGACAAGTTTTAGCTGTGATGTGGGGGTGAGAATGCTGAGTTATGAGGTTCATTAACCCAGGTGTTAAGACTAAGTTTTTAATCTTGTTAACCTTTCCAAGGGAGCCATTAGCTTAACTGAAGCAAAACCCTTAAAGTTTTCCACTTTTAATGGGAGAATTGCCCAGTGGAATTTGTGGGCTGCAATGACTGTCTAGCCGTTGGGCCAATAATTTGGTCATGGGTTGTTTTGAATTTACACCCTTTGTAGATTTCCATAAATATGGAGATTCATTAAAGATAATTTGGTGGATAAGTGTTACAAAGCTTTTCTTACTGTGATTATATTGGAGCAGGGTTGTTCGTAAGTTGCTGCGTTAGGTCTGAAATGGTGCATCATGCTTTTTTACACCAAGAAAATATATGTTTAAAAAAGAACCAAAGGGTTGGGAGCAGGCAAAAAATGAAGATGGGGAGGGTTTAGGACTGGGGCAGCTACCAAAGGCAACAAAATACAACGATCTTTTCTATATGTGCACCTGGTAGAGACATCACTGGCACTGCATTTGAATCTGTGGTGGTTGCACCTTCCAGCTGTGATATCAGCACAGAAGTATAAATTTGTTTTGTTTTAACAATGCTGTTGTTTGAGCTTAGTAGACAATCCACAGAAGAATCCACTGTATTAATGACTGCACTCTAGATTGAACTTCAAAATTAAATATTGTGGGTCAATCACCACAAGTTATCTTTAACTCACTGCTTAAGAAATCTCTCAATCAATTACTGAAACAATGAATTTAAACCTTGTTGCATGTAGCAACCAAAATAAGACCCCTCAAGTAAGCAAGTTGGCCTTTACTTGATTAATGGTGGAGTTCCAACAACGCAGTGTTGTTTTTCAAAGTTCTGCTATTTTCTCTTTCAAGTTTGCAGCATGACATTACTGATGATTCAGTAGATTCATTCACCCCAACATGTCTGGGGGCCTCAAGGCTGTAACTTGCCGCCTTATCAGAAATAGCTCCCCTGTTCATGTTACATTTGGGATTAGCTGTCTGTTTTAAAACACAGCTTTTCTTGTATTTACCCCTTTACTTCAGGATATTGCATCTGCAGGCAGACTTGATTGTCTGTTTATCACAAGGCAGGAGATTATCAAGCAGTATTATCTTCTATCTCCCAGGAAATAGTTTGTTAATACTGTTTCTTCCCAGGAATGGTTAATTTACATGCTACTTTTAATTCCTTTAACAGTTTCTCCTTGCCCCTTTCATCTTGAGAAACAGTTTATTGCAGAAAGTATTGTTGCTGATTCTTTCAATTCATGAAGTTATTACAGTTCTAAAGTTTATTTCATCACAGCATTATTAAAACAGTCAAATTTTCTTTTTTTTATTCAATTGTACATCAAACAAATTGTATATACAAGAACCACAAACAGTGATTGCACGATTGTTATCTGTTTCAGTCTTGTGAAAATGCCATTGTGTGCTGGAAGCCTAGCAAAATGGAGGATGACATTGATAGAATAAAGCCAAATGAATCAAATGTGACCATACTGGGGAGATTCGATTATAGTCAGTGTGATATCTGGTATATGAGATTTTCAATGGATTTCTGGCAGAAGGTAAAAATGAAGAACATGGGAGTACATTTCAAGTATTCAGTTTATGTAATTAAAAAGTGTATTCCTGTTCTGCAGCTCTTTGCTACTCTATCACTCTCATTTCAGGTGATTTTAAATAACATTCCATATGTTAGGATCTCCTTATTTGTTGAGTTGATTCTTGCTGTTAATTACTGAATCCTGAGATTTGTATTTAATCGCATAATATCCATGGTATCTAATATCTGATTATTTCTTTAATATCATCTTCACAAATATGTTGACCTCATTGTTATCTTCACCTTCCCTCTTTTGTCAGTGATTTATTTAAAACTTGTCTATTAAAATCTTTTTTTTTTAAAAGATGCTGGCTTTAGGTAATCAAGTTGGAAAGCTCTATGTATGGGACCTTGAAGTGGAAGATCCTCATAAGGCGAAGTGAGTATTTTCTTGTTACCTTAATAACTTAGGCTAAAGTCAAGGCAGCAATTAATGGCTTTTCAGGATTCAGTGGTTGTCCAGATTTTTTTTTCCTGGAACCTGTTCTCTAAATGTTTTCTAGTTTGCTTTGAGAGACTTTGACTAATAAAATGGAGACGAAACAAATTTCATTATTTGCCCTCCCATCTTCATTTTTACCTTATCAACGGCAGCACTTGCCTGGGAAAGCAGCTTGTAAAGCCATTTTCAGGATGCTGTTGCTTTTGTTAATCAGCTGCTTATTTGAGAAGAAACTGCTTGCTGTGATTTTAAGCTGAGACCTTCTGCAATTCTGAGCAAACAAACGTCATGATTTTTGTCTAGCTGACATTAGAACTTAAATCCTGGAGAGGACCAGGTCTGTTTCCTGCCCTCCTATTTGCAAATACCAGTGCTCTTGAGCTGTTGTACTTTTTTGATATTGCAATTAAGCTTTCAATTATTTCATATTGTAATTGTTTTTTTCCTCAGATGTACAACACTGGCTTATCCAAAATGCACTGCAGCCATACGACAAACCAGTTTTAGCAGAGATAGCAGTATTCTAATCGCTGTATGTGATGATGCAACCATCTGGCGCTGGGACCGACTTCGATAAACAATATTAATCATGTTCCAAATTTAGTGAGTTTAGCATATTTTCTGTGCAGCAGTGACATTGGATATTTTCTCAGCTTGTTTTCCCAGTCATTTGTCAATGGAACTTTATTGTTTGTGCATATCTGCTAAAGCATACCATGTAGTTAAGTTTGACTTTCCCCTTTGTGCTGCCTGTTGCTTTTATTCTACTGTCAATAAATATTTTTTATATGTTGGTTATATTTAAGTGCTGTTTATACATTTAAATTATTTTCAATTAATAGCTGTTTAAGTTACTCAGGTTCCTCTAAATAATAGCTGACATTGTAGTTGTCATGACTAACTAATGTCAAAAACTAACATTTTACCCCATGGTAGACTGATTTAGCAAGGTTAGATCACATGGAATACAGAAAGAATTAGCCATTTAGATACAGAACTGACTTGAAAGTAGAAGACAGAGGGTGGTGGTGATGGTGGAGGGTTGCTTTTCAGACTGGATGCCTGTGACCAGCAGTGTGCCACAAGAATTATTGCTGGGTCCACTGCTTTTTGTCATTTATATGAATGATTAGGATGTGAATATAGGAGGTATGGTTATTAAGTTTGCAGATGACGCCAAAATTGGAGGTGTAGTGGACAGCAAGAGTACAACAGGATCTTGATCGGATGGGCCAATGGGCTGAGGAGTGGCAGGTGGAGTTTAATTTAGATAAATGTGAGGGTCTGCATTTTGGAAAGGCAAATCAGAGCAGACTTGTACACTTCATGGTTAGGTCTTGGGGAGTGTTGCTGAACAAAGAGACAGGTTCATAGTTCCTTGAAAGTGGAGTCACAGGTAGATAGGTTAGAAAGGAGGAGTTTGGTATGCTTGCCTTTATTGGTCCGTGCATTGAGTATAGGAGTTGGGAGGTCATGTTGTGGTTGCATAGGATATTGGTTAGGCTACTTCCGGAATACAGCGCGCAGTTCTGGTCTCCCTGCTATAGACAGGATGTTGTGAAACTTGTAAACGTTCAGAAAAGACTTACAAGGATGTTGCCAGGGTTGGAGGGTTTGAGCTATATAGCAAGGCTGAATAGGCTGGGGCTATTTTCCCTGGAGTGTTGGAGGCTGAGAGGTGACCTTATGGAGTGGCATGGATGGGTTAAATACTCAAGGTCTTTTCCCAGGGTAGGGGAGTCCAAAGCTAGAGAGGGGAGAGGTAAGAAGCAACCTTTTCACGCAGACGATGGCGCATGTTTGTAATGAGCTGCCGAAGGAATTGGGAAAGGCTGGTACAATAACAACATTTGAAAGGCATCTGGATGGGTATATGAATAGTAAGGGTTTAGAGGGATACAGGCCAAATGCTGGCAAATGGGACTAGATTTATTTAGGATATTTGGTCAGCATGGAAGAGTTGGACCAAAGGGTCTGTTTCTGTCTGTACATCTTTATGACTCTGTGCCAGTATAGCTGCAGTGGCAATTCAGTTGCTGAAACCTCCTCTGTCATGATACGATTGTGACTGATCTCATTTTGGCTTCAACTCCGTTTTCCTGCCTACTCTCCATAACCCTTCAACTCATTTCTAATTACAAAGCTGTCTACCACCTCCTTAAATTTTTAAATGGCCCAGCATCCACTGTACTCTGAGGTAGTGAATTCCACAGGTTCATATCCTTGGAGAGAGGTAACGTCTCCTAATCTGTTTAAAAAATCTAAAACTATAACCTTTTGCTCTAGACTGCCTCACGAGGAAACATCCTTATTTACTTTATCAGTCCCCTTTAGCGTCTTATGTACCTCCCATTGTTCTAAATTCCAGGGAGTTTTGGCCTAGACTGCTCAGACTCTCTCCATAAGACACCTCTCAAATCAATTTAGTGAATTTCCTCTGAATTGCTTCCAATACAATATATCACCCCCAACCCCTGCCACCAAGTAAGGGGAACCAGATTATATGCGGTCTGGGTGCGGCATCACTAATTCCTTGTACAGTTGCAGTTTCTACTCTTACACTTTACTCCTTTAGCAATAAATGCCAAAATTCTACTTTCCATAACAAATAAGCTCTCCAACCAAATCTTTCAATGAGTTCAAATCATGGAAAATTAATATAACTATAGTTTAGTTATGATTATAACTATAATGCACTAATAGAGGGTTAAATCATGAATAAAGAGTTAAAAATTTAAATATTTTTCATTTTGCAAAGGATAAAGGATCATCCAATAGGATTCTTCAAGATGAAGGGTTACAATATATTCAATAATTGTGGCAAGTTGAATGTGTAAATTCTCATCAGTTTGATCTGTCATTGTATGCCATGTCATATTTACAATGATATGGTATCTTTTAAAATGCAAGAACGTACTCCTATTCCTATTTTCTCTGTTTAAAAAGAGCAGCAGTAGGTTGTACAACCCCTGATACCTGCTCTGCCATTCACTGAGATTCATCGTTCCTGACACAAGTTCCAGTGGTTTAGGGGGGGAATTGAGAAGAGATGCTGTATGAATGACTCTATTAAGTCTTCCATGAGATGTAAATGTTGTTGAAAGGGCAGCATGTGTTATCCACCCATTATTGTCCTTGGTAAGGTGGTACTGAGCTGCGTTCTCAAACCCTTGCGGTCCATGTGGTTGCTTGAGTTTTAGGATTTCGACGTAGTGATAGTGAAGGAAGAGCCATATAATTTAAAGTTGGGAAAAGAAGTGTCTGTCTGATGGAGGAAGATGAGCTGATTGTAATGGCCCAGATATTCGGAGGACCAGATGAGGGACTTGCCTAGGAAATTTAAAATGCTGGTGGGCAATTCTCCCACTGACAGATAAATGAGCAGCCTTAGAGAGGATAACCATAGATCGAATCTGTTCAATGATGATTGGAATTTCTGGACCTGTGCATTCTTTTGGGGGTGGTGGGGGGGTGCCTTTGAGTCATCTCTCACCAGAAATGTGAAGAGCTTAGCTGAAACCTATATATTTTTTAAAAATTACAAATGCTTTAGAAACTCAGGTTTTCATCTCTATAGTGTATGTTGATCTATGATCTGAACTTTAGAACAAAGAAAATTACAGTACAGGAACAGGCCCTTCAGCCCTCCAAGCTTGCACCGACATGATGCCCATCACACCTAAAACCCCCTACCCTTCCGGGGACCATATCCCTCTATTTCCATCCTATACATGTATTGTCAACACACCCTTTGAAAGTCACTATAGTATCTGCTTCCACTACCTCCCCTGGCAGCAAGTTCCAGGCACCCACCACCCTCTATGTAAAAAAAAAAACACTTGCCTTGTACATCACCTTTAAACCTTGCCCCTCGCACCTTAAACCCATGGCCCCTTGTAACTGACTCTTCCACCCTCTGAAAAAGCTTCTGACTGTCCAGTCTGTCCACGCCCTTCTAAATCTTGTAGACCTCTCTCAGGTCACCCCTCAGCCTCCGTCGTTCCAGTGAGAACAACCCAAGTTTCTCCGACCTATCCTCATAGCTAATGCCCTCACTACCAGGCAACATCCTGGTAAGTCTTTTCTGTACCCCCTCCAAAGCCACCACATCCTTCTGGTAGCGTGACAACCAGAGTTGTACACAATATTCCAAATGCGGCCTAACTAAGGTTCTATAAAGCTGCAACGTTACCTGCCAATTTTTAATCTCAGTGCCTCAGCCAATGAAGGCAAGCATGCCGTATGCCTAGTTGACTGCCTTTCCACCTGCGTTGCCACTTTCAGTGACCTGTGTACCTGTATACCCAAATCCCTCTGCCAATCAGTTCTCTTAAGGGTTCTGCCATTTACTGTAAATTTTCCACCTGGATTAGACCTTCCAAAATGCATTACCTCACATTTTTCCGGATTAAACTCCATCTGCCATCTCTCTGCCCAAGTCACCAACTGATCTATGTCCAGCTGTATCCTTTGATGGTCCGCTATCCATAATTCCACCAACCTTTGCCGATGACACAAACTTACTAATGAGACCAGTTACGTTCTCCTCAACATCATTTATATATATATTACAAACAGCAAAGGTTCCAACTCTGATCCCTGAGGAATGCCACCAGTCATAGCCCTCCATTCAGAAACGCACCCTTCCACTGCTACCTTCTGTCTTCTATGACCTAGCCAGTTTTTTTTTAATCCATCTGGCAAGCTCACCTCTGCCCCGTGTGACTTTACCTTCTGTATCAGTCTGCCATGAGGGACCTTGTCAAAGGCCTTCCTAAAGTTCATGTGGACATCATCTACTGCCCTACCCTCATCGATCATCTTCGTCACTTCCTCAAAAAACTCCACTAAGTTGGTGAGACATGACCTCCCCTTCAAAAAACCCATCGTAGGTTCAATACCCATTCCAGGAACTTGAGAACGTAAATTCTGTCTGACACTCCAGTGCAGTACTGAGGGAATGCAGCACTGTTGGAGGTGCTGTCTTTCAGGTGAGACATTGGATCAAGATGCTGTTTGCCACTTCTAGTAAACCTACATGTTTCCATTGCACCATTCATTCAAGACCAGGAGAGATATCCTTCCTGTTATGGCTATAATATATTGCTCAATCAATGTCACAAACATTAATTATCAAGTCATCACTATTTGCTGAGCCCAAATTGATGCCATGTTTCCTACATTCGTGGCTGTATAGGGTTTTGTACTACGCTGAGGCCATGGAACATGCTATAGGAGATTGTAAGAAATACGAGGAGGACTAGGCCATTCATACCATCGAGACAATTCTGGCATTCAATAAAATTGTGGATTTGTGGCTGATCGGATTGTGGTTTCAACAACATTTTTCTTGCAAGTCTTCACTCCCTTGTCAATCAAAAATTGGTTTAAACTCCATCTTCAACATATTCAATGAAACCTCCTCCACTGCTCTTGGTAACAATGAATTCTATAAAGTGTTGGTGTTATGAGAGAAAAAAATTCCTCGTTATCTCCATCTTGAAGGGGAGACCACTAAGTTTTAAACTGAATCTCCTCGTTCTAAATTCTCCCATGGAGGGAGACATTTTATCAGCTGTTATCCTTCTCAGAAATGTAGATAGTTCAGTAAGATTGTTTCTCATTGCTCTAAACTCCTATGAATAGAGTCCCAATCTATGCTGACTATCTTTTTAAATAATACCCTGCCTTTTTTATTCATCCTGCCAAACAGTATCTCATATTTTCCCACATTATACTCACTGGCTAGTTTGCAATGCAGAGTGACGCTACAAATGTGGGTTCAATTCTCACAGCAGCTGAGGTTGCCATGAAGGACACTCCTTCTCATCCTTTCCCATCACCTGAGTGATGATGAGCCTTAGATTAAACCACCACCAGTCGTCTCTTTTTAATAAGAGTTCAGTTCTATGGCCTGGTAAGACTATGCAAACTTTACTTCAATCCAGTGCTAGTTCTTTGCAAACACTGTGTCTTTCACAATTTGCTCTGATCTACAGTTGATTCAATAGCACTTCGGGCAACAATACGGTCAATTTCTTCACACAAGCATGAACATGGATCAGAAGCAGTTGAGGGCTCAAAACCTATCCCTGGGTGCTCCATGAGTTGCAGTTAGCCAAGCTGGAAATAATCCATTCACTGCAACTCAACTTCTGTTGATTATTCAATCCTCTAACCATTCTGATAAATCACTCTAACACAATGAGCTCTTATCATGTGCATTAACCTTTCATATAGTTATGATGAACGAGGCCTTGGGGTATTCTATCTCAAGACTGTTTGAAGTGTTGCATATTTGGTCAAGTGCAGTCTTCACTTCTGCTTGAGATAGGATGTAACATCTGCCAGGATAGCACAGGTGAACTTGTGCAGCAGATAGTAAGGATGGCACTTTCCTGTAAGATATTTTGGGTCAGGGTCACCACGTCTGAGCACCAGGACTGTTGATAGGAGGCAGAATCCTCTGCCTTTTGCCTTGACCGAGGACCCTAGGTGATCCATTCCCACTGCTCCTGGACTTCGGAATTGCTCTTAACACCCGCACCTTTAGAGACCAGCAACCATTAGTGAAGAACAGTGCTACCTCCGTGACTAATTAGCCAGCAGCTTCGGGCAGGACATGACATTGCATTTCCGGGAAGTGATGTGAGGAAAACTCTGCCAAGTGACCGTTCAGTTGTATGATAGGCAAAATCTTGGGGGCGGGGGGTGGTGGTTGAGGGGCTTTATCATGAAAGGTTGGGAAGGGAAAGGGTGGTAGCTGGTTTTTCAACTCTTCTGATGCCTGACACCAGATCAGAAAATCCTGTCCACTGGTTCCCTTCATCCACTATACTCAATGAATCTAATACATTTGCCAAACAAAATAATCCCTTTTACAAAATCATGTTCACCTTGCCTGATTTTATTTACCTCCTTCATCATCGATTCTGAAATGTGGCAATGACAGAGATTAGACTAACTGATCTATTGGGTACTCCCTTTGTCAAAAGTGGTGCTATGTCTACAGTGAAGAAAGATACAAAACACTTGTTCATCCATTTCCTTGTATCCTATTGATAATCATGTATTTTTCTACTAAAGAAATTGCTCCTTCATTCCAGGCCTTGTCACTACAGCTGGAAGTCTATCCATTGCTTTGATTGCTCCTTGCATGGAGAACAATCTCCTGCATCGGTCCTGAATTAGCCATAACTCCACAGTCAACATAGCGCATGTGTCAGCCTGCTAGAAAAAGCCACCTCGCTGTTGCATCAGATGTTCATTAAACGGTTGGTTGACCATAATACATTTGAGTTATCGCACCTGTGGTAAGTCTGAATCTCAAGTAAACGGATTTTGAGACTTTCTGGCCTTAGAATTCATGCAAAGTTGCACAAATACATCAGATGCTGTTCATTCTTTGTCACTAGCCAGTCTTAACCGAGTGGTTTAGCTCTGGAGGAATACATAGCTGTCCCCATGTAGCATTTCAATCATATGGCAGGTTGCTAATTTTCCAGTTGACATTGTTTACCAGTTCGCAATTGTCATTGGGAATATAATGGCAGTTGTCTAATATTGCAACATAAGTTTAACATTCAACGTGTCTCCCCCCATGTGTTGAATCTTAATTTTTCTCTTGGCCATGTATTCTTTCAATGACCAGTGAGATCCTGAGTCAACATCAGAAGAAAGGAATAAAGGGACAGAAGCAGGCTGCTCACCCCTCAAGCTTGATTCCCCATTCAATTGAACAATGTACACGCTGTACCATAACTCCATTCACACACCCTCTTTCCATAGTTTTGTTGCTTAACAAAATAATCTATCAGATACTTTGCCTGAGGGTGACGTAATGTTCCACATGAGTCAGTAGCTGTTAAATGGCCAGGGTGTTATTAGAGTTGGGGGGGGGTGGTGGTCTGAGAATGTCATTTTGTTATCCTCCCAGTCACTAGAACTTGAGTGCCTGCTCATGTATCTTTACCTGGCTCTGCACCATTAATTATTCTATCCTCACCCCCTTTCATGCAATTACCATTACCATCTATTTTCATGATTTATTGCATTTTCTTTACTGACATTGGGGTCATGTTCATTTTGAATTGTTTAAATGGCACGATATTGGAAAATAATTTAGCAATTACTGCCCTAAAGTCTTAAAATCTACGTATCTCAGCCTTGAAAATACTCAATGACTGACTAATCACTACCACCTGGGCTGAAGAATTCCAAACATTCACAGTTCTGAGGGAAGACATTGTTCTTCATCTCAGTCTTAACTAATCAACCATGTCTTGATAATTGAAAGCACTTCAAAGACATAAACACCATGAATGCTGACCTAAACTTTGATTCATTAGTGACATTTCAAGTGGAGTTCTTTTAGGACAGACATTATATAGTTGGAGGAGACCTGCACTCATCAGCTACTTTGTACCCTTGTGCCCAAAAATCTGTAGTTCAAGAATCTGCCTGTTCAGCTGTATGTTCTCTGAATGTTGTTGGTGCCTATGATTCCAGGAGTTTAAATTTTGCTGTGGGGAGAACAATCTGAGGAAAACTGAAATAGATAATCGGGCCATGGTACCTTCTACATCTATCTGAGCATCGAATGATGCCTCAGTTTGATGTCTCGTTCAAAAGATGGTCCCTTCCACTGCCTCTGCAAACTGAACCCACAACCACTGATTTAAGGCAAGAGTTCTATAATTGACTAAGTAATGACAGGGAATGCTGACAGTTGCAAAGTCAATACCACTGCTAATCCAGGATTTGGGTGTTGGTCACCTCAGCACCTGTTTCCTATAGGTTCCCTACAGTAAACATAAGAAAACAAGATTTAGCAGAGGTTGATCATTCGGCACCTTGAGCATTTTACGGCTGAACTGAATAGGACCTCAACTTCCCTGTCTGTCCCCAGTAGTCCTTGATTTCCTTCAAATATCTACTAACATAGATAGCTACTAGCTTACTTTAAAATCCCTTTGTAGACTTTTTTTTATACTTTTTTTGGTAATCCACTTTCATATCTATCTTTGTCATCAGCAAATTTAACTTCCACACACAGATCATTCAACCAAGTAATTCATGTAGATTGTAAAAGGTCAGGCCCAACACTGGTCCCCATTGAACACCATATGTAACAACTTACCAACCTAAAAATGATTCAATTAACACTGTTCTTTGCTTCCTATTAATGGTCCAATCTCTATCCATGCAATGAGGGAGGTGAATGGGACCTGAATATTCTAATATTGGACTTTGCAGGATTGGATGGTGTGATTTGCATACTGAGGGGCATTTCCTGCAGGCACAAGATCCTTTGTCAGCAGAACTTATCCACCTGTGATTGGATTTATTATTATTACACACCAAGATACCGTGAAAAGTATTGTTTTGTGTGATAATCAGACTAATCACACCATATTTTAGCACATCAGGGTATTAAAACAGGATGTAGAATAGAGTGTTAGAGCTACAGAAAAAAGCTGCAGAGAAAGATCAACTCGGATATGAGAGGTCTGTTCGTGAGCTTGATAACAGTGGGAAAGAAGGTCTTCTAGAATCTGGGATAACAAGGTGTGGAGCTGGATGAACACAGCAGGCCAAGCAGCATCGTAGGAGCAGGAAAGCTTGACGTTTCGGGCCTAAACCCTTCATCAGAAATGGGGGAGGGGAAGAGGGTTCTGAAATAAATAGGGAGAGACGGGGAGGCGGATAGAGGATGGATAGAGGAGAGGATAGGTGGAGAGGAGACATCAAGTCAAAGAGGCAGGGATGGAGTCAGTAAAGGTGAGGGGAGGTAGGGAGGAGATAGGTCAGTCCAGGGAGGACGGACAGGTCAAGGGGGTGGGATGAGGTTAGTAGATAGGAGATGGCGGTGTGGCTTGAGGTGTGAGGAGGGGATAGGTGAGAGGAAGAACAGGTTAGGGAGGCGGGGATGAGCTGGGCTGGTTTTGGGATGCGGTTGGGGGAGGGGAGATTTTGAAGATTATCCCAGGCCCCAAGAAGACTTTCCACATCAAGCAGATGTTCACCTGCACATCTGCCAATGTGGTATACTGCATCCGCTGTACCCGTTGTGGCTTCCTCTACATCGAGGAAACTAAGCGGAGGCCTGGGGGTCGCTTTGCAGAACACCTGCGCTCAGTTCGCAACTAACAACTGCACCTCCCAGTCACGAACCATTTCAACTCCCCCTCCCATTCCTCAGATGACATGTCCATCCTGGGCCTCCTGCAGTGCCACAGTGATGCCACCCGAAGGCTGCAGGAACAGCAAATCATATTCAGCCTGGGAACCCTGCAGCCCAATGGTATCAATGTGGATTTCACAAGCTTCAAAATCTCCCCTCCCCCAACCGCATCTCAAAACCAGCCCAGCTCGTCTCTGCCTCCTTAACCTGTTCTTCCTCCCACCTCAAGCTGCACCCCCATCACCTATCTACTAACTTCATCCCGCCCCCTTGACCTGTCTGTCCTCCCTGGACTGACCTATCTCCTCCCTACCTCCTCACCTACACTCACCATTACTGGCTCCATCCCCACCTCTTTGACTTGTCTGTCTCCTCTCCACCTGTCCTCTCCTCTATCCGCCTCCCCCTCTCTCCCTATTTATTTCAGAACCCTCTTTCCCTCCCCCATTTCTGATGAAGGGTTTAGGCCCGAAACGTCAAGTTTTCCTGCTCCTATGATGCTGCTTGACCTGCTGTGTTCATCCAGCCCCATGCTTGTTATCTCCATTAATTAATCTGTTTCATTACACATTATCATATCCAAAGTATCAAGCTCCTCAACTAGCACTATACTGTTATGTATGAACTAGACATGTCATTCAGCCCCTCAAGCCTGCTCCTCCATTAAATACTATCAGGACTGATCTGATTGTCACCTCAAATCTACTATTGATAATCTTTCACTTACTTTAAAATCATTTGTCTATATCTACCTTCTAAAGATATTCAAATAAACTGCTTCCATTGCCTTTTCATGAAGAGAGTTCCAAATACTCACTACTTTGAAAGTAAAGAAAATTGCCTATTGTCTGATTTAAATGGGTGACTCCTGAGTTTTAGATACTGAAATCCCTACTTTCAATTTCTTCCAAATGAGGAAATATTCTCTCCAACTATTATTTCAAGATCCTTCAGGTGTTCACCATTTACTTCTAGGTCCAGCTATTTATATGTAAATACACTGATTTGTATATCTTGGTCTTCTGAACTAATGTTGTCCTTAATTAACAGAACTAGCCCACCACCGTTTTCAAGCTGCCTGTCCTTCCAAAATGTCAAATATACCTTAAGTTACAGTCTTGATCACCAACTTCCAGCCACACATCTGAAATGACTGAGATGGTACATATTTATTTCTTTTTATGTTATCAATTTATCCATTTTGACATTCATAACAAAGCCAGGGGCTTTAGTTAAGTCCTTTTATCAGCAAACTCTATTTCTGTCAGGTGCTGCACTTTTTTTAGTTTACGCACTCTATCACGTATTGCTAGATGCTGTATATTACTACGGATATCATTGTCCTGCACCACTGCTTTGTCCTCTAATTTATTTTGTCTCTCCCTACGTAATCCCCCTCACTAATTTTATTTACTGATTGGTTATTTCTCCTATCTTAAACATGTATTTCATCGAAATTTGGGACCACGATTTAGTTGCAGTCTTAAATTATATAATATCGGAAACGTTTCAGTGATTTTAAATGAAGTGGAAGAATTAGGCAAGACGTGACGGCATTTTTATTCAGCTAGCATATGGTCATTTCCTCACTGCCTGAAACTGTGGCAGTTAAACGACTTTAAATCTTATTCATTTCTCGTAGCATTTAACACCTGGAAATCTATCTCTCAAACCGTAAGCCTAAAATGTGGATCAAAAAAATGGAAATTAGGACTAGGATGAAGAATTCCTTTTCCCTCGGCCAGACTGAGCACAACCTGGGAATGGCTTCTGCTTGCAAGACCGGGCTCTTTACAATCAAAAACCTAATGTCCGCAATTGCAGCACGGAGAACTTTACGAAACAACCCCCACCGAACTACAGTCGATTTAAGGAGAGTGCGTTCTCGTGTTATGTTTAGCTGGCGAGCTAAAATTTAGTGAAATCAAATAGAAATGGATTAAAGTTGCTGGATGTAACTGTACTGGATACGCAAAATCCGAACAATGCTGATATATATATTAAAAAAAAGATAAATTACCCTCGGGGCACACCGTTTAGAAACCATAACCCACAGGCTCCACTGGGGCTAAAGAGCAGATGCGCAAACCATTTCCGGGTGAAAGGGCGGTCCTACTGGTGGTAGTGGCGGCGGCGCAGTGAGGATTCTAGAAACTTCTGCCCAGTTCAGTGACCGGTGGTAGCGGCAGTAGGAGGAGGGGACGGGAGAAGGGTTTGTGACATGTCAGAGGTTGGCGAGAGCTGCGCTCTGATCACAGAGGGGTGGTGTATTTGGTGAGATAATGTTCGGGTGCCTGGTTGCGGGTCGATTGGTAAGCTGAATATTTTGAGTCAACACTTATGCACCTTACCTGTACGTTTGGGATTTAGTAGTTTTCATTTTAAACGCATGTGGGTGTTACAAGCGATGTAATACTTTGGGGTCCGTGAAAAGTTACATCTATTGGACGAAGAAGTGAATTAAACTTGTGTTTTGAAGGTAAAATATTAGTTGGTGTCAATGAAAAAAAAATGCTTTTAAGTATTTGGTCAGTGTAGCAGTTCAGCTGCTTGCTGAGAAATGTCAGCAATTTCTGTTCTCATAGTTCTAGCATTGGTCGTGTTTTGTTTTTGTAACTGACTTTTCTTTTATACATTTTGTTCGGAATTGTGAAATACTTGACATCAAATATCTAAAAGAAATACCTCTGTTAAATTGGGTCTCTTACGGGTTCCATCTTTGTGCTCTGTAGCCTAACTGGTGCAGATTTCAAAGTGTCCAATTTTGCTAGACGTGTGGGCTAATCTAACTATACTACATTAAGCACTATTGTGGGTTTTAGTTCTGTATTCGTTCGTACCGCCCAGTTGTCAAGATCATCCGGGAATGCAAAAATAAGACTTAGTTTGTAAGAGTAGCTTTCTCACAAGTTCCCCTGTCTACTTTGTTCTGTACTTTAATAAGTTCAAGGAGTATGGCAGAGGCCTGTGGTAGCCATGCAATTTCAACTAATAAAGTCTGGCATTAAAAATCTCAGTTATAGTGAACCCATCGGGGGTCCACAATGGAAGGAAATCTGCCATCCTGACCTGGTTTACCCACGTGACTCCAAACATGCAGCCACCTCAGCTGCTGCAGTGTTCCTCTAGCCTACACTGGGATCTGTCGTTAACTTATTTCTTGTTTCTCCTCAGGCTGCCTTCCAGTTCATCCTGGTCATGAGGTTTACCTCATAACAACAGTTGTATTTTTATAGGCATCTTCAATAAATTGCTTCTCAAGAGCATTATTAAGCCGAATTTTACACTGAACCATGTAAAACAAAATTAGGACAGCTTATTTTAAAAAAGGAGCTGAGATGGGAATAGGAAGCCAGAGAAGTTTTTGAAAAGTCAGTTCCTATGACTAGGTATTGAACATCTGAAAAGTAACTTAGCGATAGAGTGATTAAAATTGGAGTAGGTAGGAGCCTGGTATTTGAGAATCTCTTGTGCTTTGCCAATTTCTTTCACCTCTTCAATGGCATATGTCTTCACCTTTCTGGACCTTGCTTCAATACCTTGTTGGGTCACAAACTTCAAAGTGACCCTTCTGCTGCTCCCATAGGTCTTCTCCCTTCCTTAAGTACACACTGGGGTTTGCAACAATTTAAGTTCTGTAAGTGGGGTCATAGTGGGAAAAGATTTGAGAAGCACTCCCCTAAACCTCCTTTCTTCTCCAACACTTTCATTAACATACTTCTTAAAATCTACCACTGACTAGGATTTTACTCCAATTTTCCTTCTTTGACTTCTTTTGATTCTGCTTCTTTGAGGTGTCTTTGATTTTTTTTAAACTCTTCTTAAAGTGCTAAATGAATCCACATTGTATTATATGAAATGCTTTCAGATTTTTTCAGCAATTTTTACTTTATAACCCTGATTTTGCAGTTTCTTCAATGACATTCTAAAGTTCTACAAAAGAGTTTGACTGATTTCATAATATAGAGTCCAATGCAATACTATTATTGTGTGAAATAAATCAAAAGTATAATGTTTTTCTCTGTTCTTGAATACATCTCAAAATAGTTTGGCCGACCTTAGGGCAAATACGACCAGGCATAAGTTACTGATTACAAGTAATGTTTTAGTACTAAAATGAATTGCACAAAGCACATTTGTAAATAAAAATTATAAAGAACCCCAATATTGACACAAAACTATCTGGGTACCGAAAAACATCAGTTTGTGTGTATATAGTATCTTTTAATGTATTGTATTCAGTTTGTTGAATGGAGACAGACATTGCCTACAAGTTTTAGCTTTTACCACTAAAGGGGAAAGCTTTTCTGTATCTACTTCATTGAATGATTTTATCATTTTAAAAGTACTGATTTAATCAACTTTCTAAATTCAAGGGTATGCACAGCAAGTTCATGGATCCTGTCCTCTATAATTTATCTTTTCATAATCTGTGCTGTCTGTTCTCCAAGCACAGCATCGATATTTCTAATTAACCTGTTCAGAGAAGTAATCAAAAAAAATCCTGGAGCAAGTTGAACTTGAGCTCTAGTAAAACCTGGACTCCTGTCTTAGGTCAGTATGTCATAATGAACTGTGCTGCTGAAAATTTAATTCACACTATAGATGAGATCTCATCAAATGGGTAATTTTCAGAATATATTCAATTGTGGATATGAATGTTTCTGGTTCGGCCAGCATTTATTGCTCATCCTAAATGCCCTAGAGAGGGTGGTGGTGAGCTGCCTTCTTAAACCACTGTTGTCCATGTAGCATAGGTACAGTAAATGTGCTGTTAGGACAGTGACAGTGAAGCAACAGCAGAATATTTCCAATTCCAGTTTGGAGGAGAATTTGTAGTTTCTAATCTACTAGCTTTCCTAATTACTTGCTGTATCTTAATATAACATCTTGTGATTTATGCACTAGGATACACATACCTTTGTATCTCAGCTCTGAAATCTCTCGCTAGTTGGATAAAATGCTTTGTTTCTAATCTTCCTGCCTAAATTGACAATTTCACATTTTCCACATTATATTCCATTTGCTAATCTTCGCTCAGTTTTACAACCTATCTGCGTACCTTTTGAACATTCTTTAGTTGTCTTCGCAACTTACTTTCCTACCTATTTTTGTGTCATCAGCAAATTTGACAACCATCCTTTCCATTCTAGTGAAGCGTCTCTGAATCTCAAATTTTGAAAAATGAAAACCAACATATCAGTCATCTTACTGGCACTTTATTTCAAGACCCTGGGATGAAGTCCATCAAAATCAATATTCCTTCTCAGTTGCAGCACTGATGCCACACACACCATTGAATTCTAGTTCCTAGTTCCAAAAGCCGCTGCCTGTTTAGAAATATGTCAATTGTTGGTGTAGGCTTGGTGGGTTGAGGGCCCTGTTCCTGTGCTGTACTGTTCTTTGTTCTTTTCATTGACCTTGGAGAAAAAGAAATAAGTGGGAATGCTGGCCAGACCTGGGCACTTGTCAATTTGCAGTGTCAACAATTTGGTCCCACTTCTCTGGCAATTGTAATTCACTTGGGTTGCCTGTTCTTAGAGTTCTGCAGCATGGAAACAGACCCTTCGGTCCAACTCCAGCATGCTGACCAAGTATCCTAAATAAACCTAGTACCATTTGCCAGCATTTGGTCCATATCCTTCTAAACCCTTCCTATTTATATACTCATCCAGATAGCCTTTAAATGTTGTAATTGTACCAGCCTTCATTGCATACACGCACCACCCTTTAGATGAAAAAGTTGCCCTTCAAGTCCCTTTTAAATCTTTCACCTCTCACCTTAACCCTGTGCCGTTCCATTTCTTGACTTGCAGCTGTTACTGGCATGTTACTTCCTGTATGGCGAAGACCAATGCAAAACATCTGTTCCATTCTTTTCCCTCATTCTAATTTTCCATTATTGATTTCCTCGACACACTCTCTATAAGACTGGCATTCACTTTGACTCTTTTCCTTTTTAGATATTTATAGAATCTCTTACTATCTTTTAGAATTTCTAGCAGTTTGCTGTCACTGTAGTTTTCCCTCCTCATTAAACTTTTAGTCAATTTTGTTGTTTATATTCTGTGCAAACTTTTGACCTGTCAGACACCCTTGTGTAATTACATGCCCTTTTCTTTAAATTTAATGTTACCTTGAATTGGTATAGTTGACTGCAGTTACACACCTTGAATTTTTTTCCCCATATTGGAATGCATCAGTTGTGTGTTCTAAATATCCCTTTAAATGTCTGCCACTATGTTTTTATTGTCCTATTCTGTACCCTAATTTGCCATTTGATTTTTAGGTCGCTCTGCTTTCATAACCTCAAATGGGCTCTTATTTAAATTGAAATTGCTAATCTTGGATGTAGTCCTGCAAACTGAATGCATAATTTATTCGTATTTCGATTGCTGTTTCTTCGGAGCACCTTCACACATCATTAATTAATCATATCTCATTGCACTATACCTTGTCCAGTATAGACTGCTCTCTGGTCAGCAACAAAACATACTGTTCTTAGAAATTATCCCCAAAACATTCAATGAACTCTTTCTCTAGGCTATATATGTCCATCTGATTTTTCCAGTCTATATAATCTTAGATGTACCTTTTGACAAGCTCCTTGTATTTTCCTTTTATGTTCCATCCTGCTGTGTGGTTACTGTTAGTGACTTTTAGAATCTGAGTTGGTGTTATTACTGGAACTTGGGTCTCAAAATCTGGCTTGATGAATCTGCGTTATTTTAACGCAGTGTCTTCCACTTAAACACATGCTATGCTTCAGAATTAGTTTTAACAATAAAGTTCATTATGTAAAAGAGATAACTAAATTGAAAGATTTCAAAATACTCAGTAAAATACAGTCTCGTTTACCCTACACTTTCACATTTCAAAACCCAAAGTCCGGAGAGAATTTCCTTCTTCAACACATCTGTAGTTTTGACTTAACTGTTTGTTTCAATTTCCAATTTGAGATTTTGATAGCCTGTTCCTTGAGTATTCATGAAGTTTACCTTGGGCTTTCTCAGCTTGGAATATCCCACTAAGGTTCTAACCAAACATTTCAGGTCTGAAACTTTCAAACTAATATCCTCACTTTGAAGTAACTCTTTTGTCTGGGAGAAACTGTTTCATATACTTGACTTCAGCGAGGACCTCTGTGACCTGAAACAAGAAGTTTCCCATGCAGTAGTTTATCACCGTTATCACTCCAGGAAGTTTTTAATTCCATCCCCCTCTTTTCTTTTTTCTCTTCACTTTCCATTTCAAGTTTTCTTAACTCTGTCTTTTTCTGTTACTATCTGCTTTTCTTTCTCCAAGCTTTCCTTAGTCTCTGTCTTCCTTCTAACTCAAGTCTTTTCATTTTTAATTATGTTGGCTAATTCCAGCTGTGACATCCCAGTTTTCAGGTTTCCTTTACTTCTGCCTAAATGTTAAAATAAACACTTTTTTAAAAAAGTGTTTTTCACGGGATGTGGGCGTCGCTGGCCAGGCAGCATTTATTGCCCATCCCTAATTGCCCAGAGGGCAGTTAAGAGTCAACCACACTGCTTACAAGATCCTCCTTTTAGACCACTCTATCTGCTAAGTCTGTCAGTTTATCTTTGCTAAAAAAATCAACTAACCCATGTTATACCTTCCACTTCCAGAAAACTCATAGCAACATTCACAGCTATCTTCAAATTTCATGCAATAGATGTCCGGAATAGCCACAAACATATTAGTTTCTAAAAAAAGTACACAGATCCCCTTAAAATTCAGTGAGTTTGAATCCCAAATGAGCCCTCATTTTATTATGATCTCAGACTAAATTTTGACTTGATAGATCAGATATTTTTAAAAAATTTAGCCAGGTGGTCTTTCACTGAAACACAAACATGTAATGCTGTAGATTGTTTTAAAAATATAAGATGTTTATTTCACAGAAGAAATGAAGATAAAAATAGAATAAATTGAACTATATCTGAATAACAACTTCAAAGATTTCGAAGCACATTGTAAAATTCAATTTTGTTAATCCCTGAACCGTTACGTAACCGTAGTCAAACACCAGACAACTTTCCCTTCTCTACCACAATTATATTTTCAATCAATTTATTCATCAGTGTTATAACATATCTCTGGAGCTGGTGGGATTAGAACCAGAGTTAGGGACTGTGCTGCACCACAAGAGTCCTTCTGTCACAGCAATAGGTTTTTCTTTTAATTCCCAGTCTCAAGAGTTTGGTAGTCTCTTACTTGAGTATTCGCACAACTGAGCTCATATTTTCTGAACCTTGAATAACCCCTACAGGTTTCTGACAAAACACTTAGAAGTATGGAACTTCGAAACTAAAATCCATACATTAAGGTCATCTAACTGTTTTAAACTAACTCTCTCTTTTACTCAAGGAAAAGCAGTATGTTACACCAAACTTCACCCAGCGCCTATATGAAATGAAACCAAAAGCTTTCCAACCTAAGTGCTTCTCCTGAAGCAAAATAAATCAATTCCTAAGCGTTTTAACTGAAAGCGAGCTAATGCCCTTCAGTATTACTCTGCTTGTAAAACTACAATGAAAACAAATTCCTATCATCACCCAGGAGTTTCATTCCCCTTCCTCTCCCTCTCTCGCTCCTTTTACAAAAAAAAACTCATGGTTCTGGAAATACAGACAAGTTAATCATTAAACTTTCAACAGCACACAAGACTGAAACACACGTTGTGAGTTCAAAATCCAAATTCTGAAAAATAAATGTCTTGATTGTCAAGTGGTGGATCAAAATGGTTTGTTTTGATCTGGCTGCTGTTGAGCTTATTGAGTGTTGTTGGAGGCATCTGCAAATGATTCCATCAAACTCCTGTCTGTGCCACATAGATGATGAACAAGCTTTCGGGAGTCAGGGATGAGTTAGTACCACCAGTTTCCGAGTCAGGGTAGCCATAGTATTTATATCACTGTTCCAGTTCAGTTTCTGGTCATTGTTTACCTTCAAATGTTGATCAAGAGATCCAGATAAACTTCCTCATTTGTCTATTCCAAGTGCTTAGAGGCAAAGGTTAATATTTCATTAGATATTTTGATTGCTTTTGTTTGCTGAATGCTGATGTTTTGTGATTTATTGTATAGACCCCTAAATGCCTTTGCTCCCCAAAGGTTTCTTTTCACCCTTGAGAAACTACTCAGATTTTGTTGCATGCAAAGTAGACAATTTCTGACATCATCACATTGAATTCCATTTGGCAGAGCTATGCCTATTAACCTAATCTATCTGCAACCTTTGTATCTCCATGTCCCCAACTATGGGACACCAATATACCACATAGTTTCGTGTTATGTGAAAATTTGGATGGACAGCTTTCTGGTCCTTTATCTAAATCCTTTATGTAATCTCCAACAGCACCACTTGCCATGGACTGCGAATCCACATACATTCACTTTATATTTTCTCTATTTCCAGCTGATTTCTAATCAATATACAGTGGTTATGTTTTATTGCAGTTACTTTGAAATTCCTTAAGATTGTACAGATAAGAAAAAAAACCACAAAGTGAACTGCTAACATCTATAGCATTTTATTTCTTTCTGTATAATATGGTGTCTTTTGTCAGTTATGAAAGCAACTGAATCTAAACTTTGTGGAATGATGACAGTTTTGGCAGAAGGTTGAAAATGGTATTCCACATAGATTGGACCTGCTATTGTTCATCAGAAATATAAATAATTTGGGTTTTGGAATTGGAAATAGTATCAAATTGGTGGGTGTGGGGTGTGTAGCTGGTACTGAGGAAGACTGTGACAGATAACAAGACATCAACAATTTGGATTGTTGAAATAACAAATCAGTTTCATACTTAGGTAGGAATAAGGTCATGCACTTTGGTATAAGGAAGTCACCACATCCGTGGATGGTAAGAGTAGTAAAGGGATCTAGAAGTAGCAATTTGCATTGTATCAAAAGTAGCCAGCAGGTAAATACAACCATAACAAATGCAAATAAAACACTTTTTAGAGGAATAACATTCAAAAGCAGAGAAGTTATGGTATACTTAGTTAAAAACTTGGTTAAACCATGCTTATTTATTCCATCATTGGTGGCAGGTGGCTCTGACTAGACCAGTATTGGTTACCCAGCTGTAATTGCCCTTGAAAAAGTGGTGCTGAGTCGTCATGAACCTGTGGTATCAGTATATCCAAAGTAATGTTAGGAGTTTGACCCAGCTGCGTCAAAGAAGTGATGATATAGTTCCAAATATGGATGGTGATCATTTCGCACTGTCTGTTCCATGTTTCTTCCAGTGTTTGGCATGTAAGTATTTTGTGTTCTGACTTCGCAGGTTGACATCTCATTTTTAGATATGTCTAGTCCTGCATCTAGCATGCTGTTCTGAACTTTTAATTAAACTAGAGTTGATACCCTAGATTGACGGTCATGACAGAGTGGAGGATATGCTGACCGTGAGGTTATTGATTGGCATTGAATACAATTTTGCAGCTGCTGATAGTTCACAAGGCCCCAAATTAGCTTGGTTTTGTGATGCCATTCTATGTCTGTTCCATTTGGAAAGGATGGTGGTCGAGCACAGCACAGCATAGTGGAGTGTGTCCTCAATGTTAAGTTGAACTCTCACGGCTACAGGAACTTTTCAGCGGTCACCCCTACTAGTCTGTCATAACAAGATACATTTACAACCAGTAGATTGGTAAGGATGAAGCCAAGCAACTTTTTTTCACTCTTGGTTCCCTCGCCATCTGCCAGCAGCTTAGAGAAGCTTTATGTCCTTTAGAGACCAAGTTGGATGAGTCCTAGTGGTACTGCTGAGCCACTCCTGTTAATGGAGATTGAAACCCCCATCCAGGGGCCCATCATGTTGCATCAATCATGATGCCATTCTAAATTAATCCCATCTGCCAGCACTTGACACGTTTTCTTCTACTCCGTGTCTGTTTGTGTCTGTCGAAATGCTTCTTAAATGTTGCTATCATTATCTGATTTGAGCACCTCCCCTGGCAGTGCATTTCAGGCAACTACCACCCTTCTTGTGTAAAATAACTTGTCTCACACATCTCCTTTAAATTTTTCACCTCTCACCTTAAATCAATGCACCTCACCTTAAATCAATGCGCCCGGAATTTGACATTTCCACTCTGGGTAAAAGACTCTGACAATCCAGCCTATCCATGCATCTCGTAATTTTATATATTTCTATCAGGTTGCCCTTCAACCTCGAACGCTCTAGCAAAAACAATCCAAACTTGTTCAAACTCTCTGAATAGCTAATACACTCCAATCCAGGCAATATCCTGGTAAACCTCTTCTACACCCCCTGCAAAGCTTCTACATCATTGCTGTAGTATGGTGACCAGTCTACACAATAGTGTAAATGTGATCTAACTAAAGTTTATACAGCTGTAACATGACTTGCCAACTTTTATATTCTGTGCCCTGACCAGTGAAAAATCCCACAGCACCAGGTTATAGTTCAACAGATTTACTTGAAAACACGAACTTTCAGAAGGAGCGAGATTCTGAAAGCTTGTGTTTCAAATAAACATGTTGGACTATAACCTGGTGTCATGTGATTTTTGATCTTGTCCACTCCAGTCCAACACTGGCTCCTCCGCATCATGGTTGATCAATGAAGGCAAGCATGTCATAAGCTTTCTTTACCACTTTATCCACTTGTGTTGCCACTCACAGGGAAGTATGGACTCGCACCCCAAGATCCCTCGGTATATGAATGCTCACAAGGGTCCTGCCATTTATTGTATACTGTCCTCTTGCATTTGATCTCCCAAACTGTATCACCTCACAGTTGTCCGGATTAAACTCTACCTGTCATTTCTGTGCCCAACTTTCCATCGGGTCTATATCCTGCTGTATCCTTTGACAACTTTCTTCGCTATTCACACTTCACCAGTTTTCGTGTCATCTGCAAACTTACCTGTCAGACCACCTACATTTTAATCCAAATCAATACAAATGATGAGATAACAAGCATGGGGCTGGATGAACACAGCAGGTCAAGCAGCATCATAGGAGCAGGAAAACTTGACGTTTTGGGCCTAAACCCTTCATCAGAAATGGGGGAGGGGAAGAGGGTTCTGAAATAAATAGGGAGAGAGGGGGAGGCGGATAGAGGATGGATAGAGGAGAGGATAGGTGGAGAGGAGGCAGACAAGTCGAAGAGGCGGGGATAGAGCCAGTAAAGGTGAGTGTAGGTAGGGGGTTAGGGAGGAGATAGGTCAGTTCAGGGAGGACGGACAGGTCAAGGGGGCGGGATGATGTTAGTAGATGGGAGATGGGGGTGTGGCTTGAGGTGAGAGGAAAAACAGGTCAGGGAGGTGGAGATGAGCTGGGCTGGTTTTGGGATGTGGTTGGGGGAGGGGAGATTTTGAAGCTTGTGAAATCCACATTGATGCCATTGGGCTGCAGGGTTCCCAGGCTGAATATGATTTGCTGTTCCTGCAGCCTTCGGGTGGCATCACTGTGGCATTG
>JAHRHZ010000264.1:6772073-6782211 GCA_024137785.1 Ginglymostoma cirratum | reverse complement strand
ATGCTGCTTGACCTGCTGTGTTCATCCAGCCCCATGCTTGTTATCTTGGATTCTCCAGCATCTGCAGTACCTTTTATCTCTGATACCTCAATACAAATGATGGATGTCCTAGTACTATTCCTTGCAGAACGCCATTGGTCACAGATTTTGTCAGAAAAACACCCCTCCACAACTACTTTGTCTTCTCTAACCAAGCAAATTTTGTATTCAATTTACCACATCACAGTGGATTCCATAAGACTTAATCTTTTGGACTAGCCTACCTTGAGGGACCTTGCCAAATAATTCAGTAAATCCATATAGTCTATATCCAAAGCCCTACTGTCATCAATCACCTTTGTCACTTCCTCAAAAAGGTCAACCAAATTAGTGAAACCTCACCCACACAAAGCCATGCTGACTATTCCTTGTAATCCATTTTTAAAATTTCAATAAATACGAAAGTTTATATTTTTGTATTTATAGTAAGAGGCTCATGTAGTGGCTGTTTGGCTGAATAACCTGTTTCTGTGGTATTAATATTGCATAATGCTGTGGAATTGGACGTTGTTGTGAACTTTAAAAGAATGTTGGCTTGTTTACTATCATCTTAGAGCAACTTGTTTGCGTAAGCAAATTAAAGAGAGAACCCCGGTTGATGTTGTATACGTTGCAAAGATAGTAAACTATTTGAACTCTGGCTTTGATTTTGGATGAAATGTAGAAGAAAACATGTATTTTTTTCCCCCTCAGGTAGTACAATACATAAACATTGATTTAAAAAAAACTTCTTGAGATGAAACACTTCAACTTCATGCCAATTTTTAGCTTTTTTTACTGTGTTTATTTGTGTCGCCCATCTTTTTAATGCTATATTTAGCTTTTTGCTGTTGTGAAAATATTGGAATCTATCTTTGGCTTCTGTTTCCTTAATTGTGTCCACTAATAGGGCTTTTCTCTCTTACCCAGGTGCAGACAGATGCACAACAAGTTGCAGAGGGGAAATTTGTATTTAACCTTCCTGATTATGAGAATGTCAATCACGTGGTGGTCTTTATGCTGGGGACAGCACCATTCCCTGTAGGAACAGGAGGATCTGTGTATTTTTCATATCCTGACAAGGATGGAATGCCAGTTTGGCAGTTGCTAGGATTCATAAGTAATGAAAAGCCTAGTGCAATCTTCAAAATATCAAGGTTAAAGACAGGTAAGTAGAAGCGGGTCTTTCAATTTGGTGACTTATTAATGGCAATAGTAAAAGAACATTATATCTATAGATATTCTCAGTTTCTGAAAGTAGTTTTATACTCAATTCAGTACTCTTGAAATGGCGTCACTCTTGAGTAGATGAACGCAGCAGCCAATTTCTTTTACCCCAGAGTCCCTCAAACAAAAATGAGATCAGTTGATCTACTTTGGTCCTGTAGGCACAGGGGCAGCATTAAACACTTACAATTTATTGCACTAAGCTAACACTTTGCTTATCACAAATTACTTGCAGTGTTTAACACTCATTGCTCAAAAATCCAGTGCTCTTTCATTTTTGGAAGAGTCTGTTGAACTGGGTTCGACTGGATAACCTTAATCGAAGCTACGATAATTTAAAAGGTTTTTTTTTTTTTGCTCCTTCAATGAGAGATAGACACTATGGTCAAAAGCCACCAAATCAGATTTCTGAAGAAGGGTTTAGACCCGAAACATCAGCTTTCCTGCTCCTCTGATGCTGCCTGGCCTGCTGTGTTCATCCAGCTCTACACCTTGTTATCTCTGGAAATATTGTCAGTTCATATTTATTGGATATTTAGTTCTAAATATGGCAGGTTAAGTAGAAAGGGATTATAAAATAATTTATCTTTTACATTTTATATTCCTCAATCCTTTTTCTTCTTTGGAGCTTTTGAATTTAGTTCTCATTTGATCAGTTACCTTCCCTTTTGGATGGACTGGTCTTCTTTTAAAAAACATACTGTTCTTGAGACATGGATAACGTTAACTCAGACAACTTCATTGTTTTGCTTTTGTTGTTTGTGGATGATGGTCAAACTTCGGATTGTTGCAGTCCTTTTCATAATGTTATTAGATAGGAAATTCCAGTATTCTGACCAGTTGCAGCTTGTAGGCAAACTTGGAAATGATTAGGTGTTAAGAACATTGCTGCGCCTGTTGTTGGTGAAGAGATCATAGTGGAAGGAATGCCAAAGTAAGAGGGTTGATAGATACATCTTGTGGATAACACAAACATGATCCACAGGACAGTGGTAGGTGTGCACACCATGTAGCTTTTCAGCTTGCTTCAATGGCTGCAGTTACAAGTGGTCAGCATTGTTATAATTCTGGTTCAAGATTTATAGATAGTCGAGAGCCTTTGACAAAGCAGGAGTGAGCCATTTGCTAAGGGGTACCTGCTGTTTTAGCTAAGCTGTTAATATGGCTGACCTAGTTCAGCATCTGTTCATTTGGTAATCTCCAGGTTTTTGGTGGAGCTGTTGAAAATTAGCAAGAAAATGCTGGGAATTCTGTTATTGATAATAGTCGTTATATGGGATATGCAACGGTGTGACTTACTTGTCACGTGATATCAAGCTGTCTAAAGCTGCTGGCTGTTATATTGTGGCACTATGGCCACTGACCCTCCTCTGGTACTTTGCTTAAATGTTGGAGATGGGTTAGTTCAGTTGGCTAGACAGCTGGTTTGCAATGCAGAGTGACACCAACAGTGAAGGTTCAATTCCTGTACCAGCTGAAGATAGCGTGAAGGTCCCTCCATCTCAAACTCTCCCCTCACCTGAAGTATGGTGATCCTTCGGTTAAACCACCACCAATGAGAGAGCAGAATATAGTCCTCTGGGACTATGATGACTTTATATTACTGTTCTTCAAAAATCAGTTTAGATAATGGTATCAGGTTGTTTGGTGGGCAGCCAACTTGAAGTTGAGTTGGGGCAATTAATTGATAGCCTGAGTTCCATTTCTAAATATTTTTTCTGTTTTCATTTCCCTCCTAAGCCATCTTCACAGTAATAAGGACCTCAATGGTCCACTCCAGTTTAGATCTGCTATCTCTCCACAAACTTAAAACTTCCTTGACCTGAGTTATTGCTATGCAGATGACTGTCTTTACTAACCAGATCCCTCAAGAATCATGCGGTGCATTGGGACACTAAATAGATCTGAGGAGGAGATAGACAGATTTTTAATTAGTAATGGGTGAAAGGGTTATGGGGAGTGGGCAGGAAAGTGGAGTTGAGGCTGAGATGAGACCAACTATCGTCATACTAAATAGCAGAGCAGGCTCATTCCGCTTTCCTATTTTTAATAATATATTCCTTTTGCAATAAATGTCAAGGTTCCATTTATCTGCCTTTGTACCTGTCTTACCAGTATAAAAGCTTTCTGCGACTCATGTACAAGAACACCCAGATTCAATGCACAGATGTATTTTGAAGTTTCTCTCCATATAGATGACAAGTTGACTTTTCATTCTTCCGGCCAAAATGGTTGACTTCACATGTAGCCATGGTTAAACTCCATCTGCCAAATTTTGGTCCATTCACCTAGCCTATTCATATCCATTTGTAAATTTCTTATTTCTTCATAGCAGCTTACTTTTACATGTGCTTTAGTGTCATCTGCAAATTTGGCTATTGTACATTCTGTCCAAGTCATTCATGTAAACGGCACATTGTTGAACCCTGTGGGACCCCACTAGTTACAGATTGTAAACCAGCAAAAGACTCACTTTTCCCTTCTCTTTGCTTTCTGTTGGTTAGCCAAGCCAACTTATTACCACTAATCCAGTGTGATCTTAAGTATTGACCTTTTGTGCAGCACCTTATCTATTGCCTTGGGGTTATTAAAGTCTTACAGCATGGAAACAGACCCTTCGGTCCAACAAGTCCATGCTGACCAAAGTCCCAAACTGAACTGGTCCCAACTGCCTGTGCTTGGTCCATATCCCTCAAATATTTCTTATTCGTGTACTAATTCGAATATCTTTTAAACATTGTAAGAGATGCCTGCACCACTTCCTCTATAAGTTCATTCCACATACAAACCACTCTGTGTTTAAAAAAAACTTGCTTCTATGTCTTTTTTAAATCTTTCTCCTCTCACCTTAAAAATATGCCACCTGGTCTTAATCCCCCGGAAGTCCATGGAATCGGTGTGGAAATTAATAACATTGTGATCCAATGATATAAAGCTTTTATAAATAAAGGTTTAAATTAGATATATCTATATATTCATCAGGAATTGATAAAATTCAACAATGGTATTGATTGTGCTATATTATTACCCTTTTGCAAATAATTTCCCTCAATCAGACTCTGCTGCTGAAACTATTCATTTGTTTTGAACCTAAAGCTTAAAATCAAAGATCAAATATTTGTGTTGTATTTTTTAAAATTGCGCTATGGTCGCTTTATTTTGCAGTGTGATTAAAAAGTAATGGGTTAATTCTTTTTATTTTCATCTTTGCTTTAAGCTGTTTCGTTGTGATACATTGTTTTTTTTTCTCTGGTTTTTACAGTTGTTTAGAGTTTACATTGTATTGCTTTGGGTTTTCCTAAAATTGCAGATTCATAGAAAAGTCTTATCTCCTTGCAGAGGAAGTTGGACAGCATCCTTTTGGAATGATGAATATCGCACAAACTCAATCTGTTGCTCAAATAGGGATTTCTGTGGAACCTGTGGAATTATTGAAACAGCAGACTCCAGTAGCAAGCGCAGCTGTATCAACAGTTGATTCATTTACACAGGCAAGTCCAATAGCTAAGTTAGTTGGGTGACATTGTATTTGGCTTTAAAAAACAAACTTTTGCTTGTGAAATCATGCCATAACACATTGTTTTGTAAATATTACATCAGGATCTTTCCTGCCTGGAATATCAGAAAAGGGTATGGATGCTGGTTATTTTGGTTTGTATCCTGGGATGCTGATTCTGCATTTTAATTAAATAAGTTTGCTGTAGTATTTAGTATAAAGTTGTTAATCATAATATTTCATTGATTTCGCATTTGTAAGTTTTTAGTATATGTTTGTCATTTTGAGAATCTTAACTCTTTAAAAATCTTGATCTGTTGCCTATGGTATAATATGAAAAGGTTTCTTGAATGTAGATCTAAGATCACTTATAGTGAAGAGATATTCGGAAGGTTGAACAGATTTTTATGCATTTTTTAAAAGTGTTGTTATCATCCATTGAAGTTGTGAGCTGTGAAGTAGCTCTGATATTATCTGTTAGAGATAATAATAGCCTCTATAGCTATTAGCTCAGTTTTTTTTATTTAAAGGATATGAACACCGTCGCAATGTGACATTTACAAGTCTTCAGTTGTACAAATGCAGGAAGAGGATAGGAGGTAGTATGGCTTTTTCAGCATTTAGAAGGGTTAAATGTACCCATTGATAATATTAGAGTCCGTATCTATGTTCTGTGCTGCAGTGGTGTAATTGATCATCGTCTTCCAAAATTTCTCAACCTGGAAAAAAATGGATGCTCTTGTGTTTGGAATTCTAATTGAGTCAGTATTTAATATTGCCTAACTTCCTCCCTTTGTTGTTGTTTCTTGCTTGCTTCTGGTAATCCAAAAATAAAATGCAGTAAACTGATAGTAAGCCCAAGACTGAGAGAGTATTGGACAGTCCTGATGGTCAGATCACAGATTGTTCGATTCTAATTAACGAGTCATTTCTTTACTTTTCATTCTTTACTGGTTAATTTTAACTGTCTGCAGAGTCTGCACAGATTCTGTATGCTTGAAAGTCCACAGTTAAATGTGGTACCCAGTATAAGATGAAACCAATTTTAGAAATTAAATCTTTTTATGCTTATCATTGATACTTTTGCACAATGAACTGATTAGTAAAGTGAATTCTAATTGACAGAAATAAAAGCTTAAAGCAGGTATAAGTTACACACCAGTTGATTTGTGATTCAGTCTGTTGACCAAATTTTGTGAAGAAATGACATTATCATATGTTGGCTGTCTCTCCATAATTTGAAATTTCCATAGTTTTAAATTTGGTTTCTGGATCACTTTTTGTTTCTTTTTGCATTGGTTAGTGTGTGGGTCTTTGTATCATTCTTAATTGAAACTCCGTCATTGAACCTAATTGACACTCTAGTTTTGACAGGTTTATAGTGTTTCAGAGATTTTAATTTTAATTAACAGTTGTTCTGTTAATTAGACACTTTCCTATTTCCTCCAGCTTAAAGATGCTTTATCTTTAAAGTGTCTAGAGTTGTGAGTTAACAACAGGGACACAAGACATCTGGGACGTTGGTGAACAATAGGGCCAGAAATGTATCTCCTCAACTAATGAGATTTAAAAATTGGAGTAAAGAAAGGGTGAATTGGATAGGTGAATTTAGTAACACGAGGGAAGAAAATAGAGAAAACAGCAGTAGGGAAAGCGTAAAATTTGGTGTTTGAAAAGTATCCAAATCAAATCGCTACATGTGGGATTGAGATTATGTTTTTATATTTTCATTTTTCTGGACTGAAGATTGGCATTATTTAATCACTTCAGAAGCTATTAATTCTGTTGTTAATTGGTAGACTTGCAGAAAATTTAGTGGGTACATGATGTACAAATACAAAAACGTAATGAAACTTGGGAGATGAAAACTTTTAGTGATGCTAATTATGACAACATGTTGCAATTTGTCACTGAAGTCATGGATCTTCACAAATTATTGGATGTTTCCTGCACTGAAAAATGCATCTGTTTACAATTTTTTTCCAAATGGACTACATTTTAATCAGTTGTGTAAATATGTTGTTTAAGTTAATTTACGTTCCAATTGCTGTCACAGTTAGAAATTGAGTTGTAACACTCTTAAAATTAACTTCTGCATATTTTTTCCTTTGTGCTTAGACAATTTTTCCAATTTTGCTTATGTTTGTTTAGATCAAAAAATGGTACAATAGCCATAGAATGTTTGCCAATAAAGCCTAAACAGAGGACAGCACTTCAATACTAAAACAGTTGAGTTCAGATTATTATTGATTATGAAAATGTTATGACTGTTATTGCTTCTGAGGCAACCACAGTATTTTCAGTTATTTCTTTAAGTTGCGGGGTCACTGGACTCGATTTTAACTCTGCTTCTCTCTCTACAGAAGCTGCCAGATCTGCTGAGTTTCTCCACCACTTTCTACTTGTGTTTCAGGCTTCTTAAAAGAAAAGGCAATCAGATAATTTTAATGTAAATTGACGCCTGTTGCTCTGTATCAACTGAGGCCACAGCAACATCCAAGAGTGCAACAATGAAACTTAATGATTTCTGTTTTTTATACATTTATGTTCCTTCAACTTCTCCAAAAGGCATCTGAATTAGCTCTGAGTAGGGCAAAGTTTAATTCTAATTTTAAAATGCTTTATACTGTAGTATTAAAACACAGAATAACAGCGTAATCAATACGCTACCGATTGTATATTACAAAATAAAGAAAATGTAAATACTAGTTGTTCCAGTTGGTATTTGGCATCGTTAGAATTACAATTTTTCTATCCAATTGTTGTTGCGTGGACAATGTTTCACTTCCTCAATATTCTGTTGCTTGATTTTGGTGTCTTCTAACATTTTTTTAAAGCCTCCGTCTCACCAGTTGAAATATGGTATTTCTGATAAAAACAAAATGAAGTCATAAGTGTTTCACAACCTTACCATATCACAAAACATTTTATGGCTAATCAAGTATTGCTCCAGGGCATAGATCCTATAGGAAGGATAGAAGGGATGGCAAGAAAGGATGTGGAGTGGCATTTTTTCATTAAGGATAACAATACGGCTGTATTTAGGGAGGATGTTCCTGGAAGTACGTTCAGGGAAGTTATTTGGGTGGAACTGAAAAATAAGAAAGGGATGATCACCTTATTGGGATTATACTATAGACCCCGCAGTGGTCAGTGGGAAATTGTGAAATAAATTTGTAAGGACGTTTTGGTTATCTATAAGAATAATAGGGTGGTTATGGTAGGGGATTTTTAACTTTCCAAATGTAGACTGGGACTGCCATAGTGTTATGAGCTTGGTTGGAGAAGAATTTAAGTGTGTACAAGAAAATTTTTTGATTTCGTATGTGCATGTACCTAATGGAGAAGAAGCAAATCTTGACTGACTTTTGGGTAATAAGGCAGGGTAGGTGTAAGAGGTGTCAGTGGGGAGCACTTTGGAGCCAGTGATCATAATTCTATTAGCTTTAAAATAGTGATGGAAAAGATAGATGGAATCTAAAAGTTAAAGTTCTAAATTGGAGGAAGGCAACTTTGACGGTATTGAGCAAGAACTTCCAAAAGTTGATTGAGGGCAGATGTTTGCAGGTAAAGGGACAGCTGGAAAATTGGGAGCCTTCAAAAATGAGATAATGACAGGCCAGAGACAGTGTTCCTGTTAGGGTGAAGGGCAAGGCTGGTAAGTGTAGGGAATACTGGATGACAAGAAATTGAAGTTTAGGTCAAAAAAAGAGGAGGAGGCATATGTCAGGTATAGACAGCAGGGATCGAGTGAATCCCTAGAAGAGTATAAAGGCAGTAGAATGTACTTTAGAGGGAAATCAGAAGGCAAAAACGTGACATGACAAATAGGGTCAAAGGAGAACCCAAAGGGATTCTGCAAAAACATAAGCACAAAAGAGTAACTAGGGAGAGAATAGGGCCCCTTAAAGATCAGCAAGACTGCCTAAATGTGGAACCATAGGAGGTGGGTGAGATACTAAATTAGTATTCTGCATTAGTGCTTACTGTGGAGAAGGATATGGAAGATATAGAATGTGGGGAAATAAGTAGCGACACCTTGAAAACTGTCCGTATTACAGGGGAGGAGGTGCTCAACATCTTAAATCACATAAAGGTGGATAAATCCCCCGGATCAAGTGTACCCTACAACTCTGTGTGGGAAGCTAGGGAAGAGATTGCTGGGCCCCATGCTGAGATATTTGTATCATCGTTAGCCACAGGTGAGGTGCCAGAAGACTGGAGGTTGGCTAACGTGATGCTCCGACTTAAGGGTGGTAAACTCGGGGAACTATAGACTGGTGAGCCTAACACAGGTGGTGGGCATGTTGCATGTGGTGGGAATCCTGAGGGAGAGGATTCGCATGTGTTTGGAAAAGCAGGGACTGATTAGGAATAGGCAGCATAGCTTTGTGCATGGGAAATCGTGTTTCGCTAACTTAATTGATTTTTTTTTGAAGAAGTAACAAAGAAGATTGAGGGCAGGGCGGTGGTTGCGATTTGTATGGACTTGAGTAAGACATTAGACAAGGTTATTCAAGGTAGACTGGTTAGCAAGATTAGATAACACAGAATACTGTGAGAACTAGCCATTTGGATACAGAACTGGCTGAAGGTAGTAGACAGAGGGTGGTGGTGGAGGGTTGCTCTTCAGACTGGAGGCCTGTGACCAGTGGTGTGCTACAAGGATCAGTGCTGGGTCCACTGCTTTTCGTCATTTTATACAAATGATTTGGAACCTAGGAGGTATGGTTAGTAGGTTTGCAGATGACACCAAAATTTGGAGGTGTAGTGGATAGAGAAGAAGGTTACCTCAGAGTACAACGTGATCTTGATCAGATGAGCCAATGGGCTCAGGAGTGGCAGCTGAATTTTAATTTAGATAAATGTGAGGTCCTGCATTTTGGAAAGGCAAATCCGGGCAGGACTTACACTCTTAATGGTAAGGTCCTGGGGAATGTTGTCGAACAGGGAGACCTTGGAGTGCAGTTTCACAGTTCCTTGTAAGTGGAGCCACAGGTAGACAGGACAGTGAAGAAAGCATTTGGTATGCTTGCATTTCTGAGTCAGTGCATTGAGTGTAGGAGTTGGGAGGTCATGCTGCAGCTGTACATGATATTGGTTAGGCCACTTTTGGAATACTGTCTGCACTTCTGGTCTCCCTGTTATTGGAAGGATGTTGTGAAACTTGTAAGGGTTCAGAAAAAGACTTACAAGGATGTTGCCAGAGTTGGAGGGTTTAAGGTATAGGGAGAGGCTGAATAGACTGGGATAAAAGGTACTGCAGATGCTGGAGAATCCAAGATAACGAGCATGGGGCTGGATGAACACAGCAGGTCAAGCAGCATCATCGGAGCAGGAAAACTTGACGTTTCGGGCCTAGACCCTTCATCAGAAAATGATTTTCTGATCATTTTC
>JAHRHZ010000264.1:6683194-6771673 GCA_024137785.1 Ginglymostoma cirratum | reverse complement strand
CTGTGTTCATCCAGCCCCATGCTTGTTATCCTGAATAGACTGGGGCTGTTTTTCCTGGATCGTCGGAGGCTGAGGGGTGACCTTTATAGAGGTTTATAAAATCATGAGGAGCGTGGATAAGGTGAATAGCCAAGGTCTTTGCCCTGCAATGGGGGAGTCCAAAACTAGAGGGCATATGTTTAACGTGAGAGGACAAAGATTTAAAAGGGACCTAAGGGGTAACTTTTTCATGCAGAGGGTGGTGCGTATATGGACTAGATTTATTTACGATATCTGGTTGGCATGGACGATTTGGACTGAAGGGTCTGTTTCTTTGCTGTACGTCTCCGTGACTCCAAGTATCTTTTCAAGTGTAGTTCCTGTTGTAATGTAAGAATTGCAACATCCAGTTGAATTTAATTAGGAGTGGATAAGCTGGTTTTGTGATGTTGATTGAGGAGTAAATATTGGCCATGATATAAATTATTGATCCATTTTTTTCTGAGGGAAAACTTGCAAACTCCCTTCTCTAAATGTCATTTAGTTTTCATGTTGGTCCAAACCCCAGCATGGATCTATTTTGGGAAGCTCATCTCTTTTGTTTGTTTTTTTTTTTTTTTTTTTTGTTCCTTTAAACTCGAACATAACTCATGTCCAAATCTCTTCTGTGAAATAATTCTAAACGTGATATCGACTTTATAGATTTCTACCGCAAATATTGCTTTGAAAATCTGTTGGCATTTACGGTCTTAGTTGATCGTAACTGAAGTGCCTGGTTGCTTCTATGGACCATTTTGTAGTTCTAGGCTGCTGCAGTTCGCTTTTTGCTTTTTTTTTTTGAAAAATGTTAACACTGTAATATGAATACCCTCTCAATTATTATAAACTTCTTTATACTTTCAGTTTACACAGAAGATGCTAGACAACTTCTATAATTTTTCAACCTCATTTGCACTGACCCAGGCTCAGATGATCCCAAATCCCTCTGAGATGTTTATCCCAGCAAGTATTGTCTTGAAATGGTAAATATACATCTGTTTTGCATGTCCATTTACAATAGCACATAGAAATGTGATTAGTTTTCTCTTGATGTATGTATCTTGTTTGAACTTTTGTTTTGGAAATGTTTTTGAATCTCGTTGATGCCATATCTAATTAAAAGATTATAGTCTTAGATTATTCGTTACTTGTTAAGAACTTTACATGTTCCATAATATGGGAAGCAGCTATGTTGCTAAACTTTGAAATAAAATTGATCATCTATTAAAATAAAGGTCTGGTGTACATATATAAGGCAGGGGAATCTTTTGATGTGTTGGGTAGAACTAGAAAAGCATGTAGCTATTTGAAAAGTTTGTCAAGCACAATGATGCGCACTATTTGCATTTGATGCAAGGACCTCATATAAAAGTATGTAAAAAAGTTATTTCACCGTCCTACTCCTTTCACTAAATAATAGCTGTGAATAACAGTAGGCTCCTACATAAGTGCTCAGTCACTTCCCTGGAAAACAGTATTTCAAGCTCCTTTCATAATGACCTCAATGTCTTCAGCACCCTAGTTTATAATTCCTAAAACAAAGATATTTGAGATGTTCCAAAGAATAAACAAAGTGTTTCTACTGTACAGTGTATGCATTTCATATTAATTATTTTGTGTAATGAGGTTAATCTTTTCCTAAGGCAGATGTTGTTTAGGTGCGACTTTGAATATTCTCATTCTTTATCTATGGTGTTTATTTACCTCTTTGACTCTGTTCACTTTTATTTAATAAACTGGAACTTAATTTAGTAGGACTGCCTAAATTTTGCCAGAATTCAAATCTCAAACATAATTATTACTACTTGTGCTTCCTTTGCGTGCCAGTGTGGAATTAAGGAATATAATTCAAAAATGGGAGGCCATCTTATTTAAGACTGAGGGTTGAATCTTTTGAGCTGTCTACCCCAGAAAATAGTACAGCAGGGTCATTGAATATTCTTTAAATTGAGATAAGCATATACTTTGTTTCCTAGTCATGAATTTCTGGGTTATGGGGGGAAAAGTGCAGTTGAGAACATGATCAAATCAACCATGATCTTATTTAAATGGTGAAGAAGCACCAAAGGGGCTGAATGACCTCCTACTCCTAATTCAAATAACTGTAATTGATTTTAGAATGTTTGCTCTTGGGGTGGAAAACTTTTTAGTTAGTGCCATGTTATGTGTGTATCTGTGTTATATGTGTAGTTTTTTAATGTTGATATAATACAGATGTAACTGGTTTGTTAATCCTTGCACTGCTTTCAACAATAGCTTCATCAGACTTTAAAGTTTTATTTCTGTAATTAAGAAGTGTCTTTACCCCTTTTGAAAGTTCTAGAATACCTTTTCCCCTACGTCAAAAGAACTCCGATATTAATTTTTGCTGTACTTATCAATTTTCTCACTTCATCTTCTGTCAGGATACCTTCGTGGTCATGGATTCAACAGGCCTGTCAGTTTTTCATTGGAAAGTTGTGTATTTTCCCCAACCTTTTTGAGGAGAGAGAATTGGATGGCAGTGTTCGTTTTAAGCAACTCGTATGAACTCAAAATATGGGTTATATATTATGTTGTAGTTAACCTGACATTTTCTATGTGTATTGTGTCTAGGTTTGTTGCCCTTGATATCTGTTGCTTTTAACTTACTGCTACATTTCTTGGAGTCATGTTGCTTATGGTCACCAGTGTGTAGGGAGAGCAGGTCAGGTGACTGCTTGGTGGTTCTGCTCTTGGGCTTAGGTAAATAAGCTGTCAACAAATCTGTGATGTATTGGATTGCCGACAAAGTATTTTCACCGACTTCTGAATATACTTAGAATTTTACTAAGTGTCAGGGTGACAATAGAATGAATTCATCAGGATGCTGAAAGCTTTCAGTGACCATTTGGGTGAAGCAGTAGATTGCTGGACTATTAATTATGATGTAATTGCATATGACGTTCAAATTGATTTTTGAGTTTTGTTTTCCGCCCCGCTCCCCCCTCCCCCACCCCCAGAACCGGAAGTGCTGGTCAGTAGAAAACTAGACTAGAGCTTTTTAGCTTGAATCAGATGTACTTCTACTGAAATCCAGTATTCATCATATTTGTATTGCCTAAACGTTCAAAAGGAACATATGCTGCTCCTACACTCCTGTTACCATGTCATTTCCTGACTACTTTGGGAACAGGACCACCTTAAATCAGTTGCTGACTTAACAGTTTATTAATCTGATTAATTTTAATTTTAACGGAACAATTTTAAAATTCTAATATGTTATATAATTCTGGGATTTCAATCTAAATGTATGAAAAAAGTAGCTGAAAGTTTTAACTTGGATGGTTGTTTTGTTTTCATAACTGTTTCTTCAATATAGAGCTGAAAACCTTTAAACGTTGATATTAAGAAGGTCGAGTGCATTTATTTATTCAACTAGCATACATTCCTTTGAGAAATGTTGTCAGTTACGGAAGGTTTGAGTTATAGAGAAAGGCTGGGACTTTTTTCACTAAAATGTAGGAGGTTGAGAGGCAAGCTGATAGAAATTTATAAAATGATGAGGGGTACAGATAGAGTTAATGGTGGTTGTCTTTTCCTTAGGATGGTAATTTTGAGATCGGGTGGGGGGGCACATTTTTAAGGTAAGAGGAGAGAGATATAAAAAAGATATGAGGGGCACGTTTTCTTCACACAAGGTGGTTCATGTGTGGAATAAACATCCTGAGGAAGTGGTGGATGTAAGTACAGTTACAACGTTTAAAAGACATTTGGATAAGTACATGAATAGGAAAGGTTTGAAGGGATATGGGCCAGGAGCAAGCAGGTACGACTAGTTTAGTTTGGGATTATGCTTGGCAGGGACAGTTTCCCTTCTGTATGACTCTGATAACAAGTTTTTCCTTTCTGACCTTAAAGGCAACTCAAGTCAATTTTTGAAAAACCATTTCACAGTTTAGATGTTGACATTGTTATATGTATATTTGCCAATATATTCTGCTCTTGCATACTAGTTATTGTATTAAGTTGAGTTTTTAATGGCTTATTATATACATTGCTAATTACCACTTGGGTTATTGTATTAACCTCCTTATCTTTAGCAATTCATCAATAAGAAATATACTATTTAGTTCTTTTATTTAAAAATGGAAGAAAAAAACAGGCAAACATAGGCCAGTTAATTGAATGTGTTATTGGGAAAATGTTAGTCTATTATAAGGGATCCAATCAAGAATATTTAGAAATACACAATATGATCAAGCAGAGTCAGAATGACTTTGACTTTGTGAAGGGGAAATTATACTTGATAGATTTACTGGAATTCTTTTGAGAAAGAAACGAGCAGGATAAATAAAGGGGAAGCAGTAGATGTAATATATTTGGATTTTCAAAAGGCATTTAATAAGGTCCAGCACTTTTGGTTACTTAATAAGACAAGTGCTCTTGATGTTGCAGGTAGTATATTAGTATATGGATAGAAGATTGATTAACTAATAGAAAATAGGCAAGTGGGGTAAGAGGAGCATTTTCAGAATGGCAACTGTAACTCATGGAGTGCCACAGGGGTCAATGCTGGGGCCACAACTCTTGAAGATATATTAATTATTTAGATGAGGAAAGTGAATGTACTGTAGCCAAGTTTGCAAAGGGGATAGAAGTAGGTGGGAAAGCAAGTATTGAGGATGACACCGTCTGCAGAGGGATCAAGACAGGTTACATGAGTGGGGAAAATATAGCAGATGGAATGCAGTGTGGAAAACGAAGTTCCGCACTTTGACAGAAAGAATGGAGATGCTGAATATTATTTAACTGGAGAAAGACTGCAGGAAGATACAGGACAGATCAAATTACAGAGAGCTAGCATCCATGTTCAGCAGGTAATAGGGAAGGGAAATGGAATGTTGGCCTTTATTTCAAGAAGAATGGATTATGAAAACGGAGATTTTGATAAAACTATACCAGACACTAGTCAGACCATAGCTGGAATACTGTGAATATTGAAACGTAGGAGATTCTTAGTGGACTTGACAGGGTTGGTGTGGAGAGGTTGTTTCCCCTTGTGGGATAGTCTAGGACCAGAGGGTATAATCTCAGAATAAGGTTTGCAACATTTAAGACAGAGATGGAGGAAGTTGCTCTCTGAGGGTAGTGAAACTGTGAATTCTTTACCATAGAGGACTTTTAAGGCTGGATTTTATGTATATTCAAAGCTGAGATATTTTTCTGATTAAAAATCTATCAAGGGTTCTTGAGAAAAGGCAGGGAAGTGGAGTGGAGGATTATCAGATCAGTCATAACTCACTGAATAGGTGGAGCAGACTGAATAGGCTGAATGGTCTGTTGGTCTATTTCTGCTTGTGTCATACGGTCTTCCTCCACGTGTATCTCCTTTAATCAGAATCAGTTCAGAAATTAGTAGATACTCATTTTGATCTGTTATACAAAAAGCAGAACTGCAGCTGTTTGTAACCTAGTTTTCTCTTTAGTCTCTGTTTTGTAAGTGAAGTATTTTAAAGTTGCCCTAATCACAAAATAAACATTAAAGTAAGAAAGCAGTAACAATTTGCTGCTAATCCTTCTTTTCTTTTTCTTTTTTCCATTCCTCAGGTATGAGAATTTTCACCGAAGATTGTCCCAAAATCCAAATTTTTGGAAATCATAAACAATATTCAACAGAAGATAATGTTACAGCCAACAGTGTTGAATTTGTGTAAACTGATTTTTGCGATCCTTTGCAAGATGTTTTGAATACATGCTGCTTTTCATAGTAATCACGCTGGTTTGGAAATTATTTTGGAACATTTTGCTTGTGATACCTGTCACACTTTGTTGTTATAATGCATAAGAACAACCTCACTAATCCTGTCTGAATTGACATTTGCATTCTCAAAATGGATTCTAAATTGGAAGTGAAAGTGTAAGAATGTGTAGAATTGCATAAAATTGTGAACATTCATTATAATATGCCACAAGTGGGTTGGCAGTCATATCGGGAGAAATATCTCATAGGGAATTCTGCTCAAGATAAATCTTTATGCAGCTATACACTCCTTTCGTACTCCCCTGTCGTGTCTAAGATGTTCCTTTATTCTCACTTGCATCTTTTTCTACCATCAGTGCCAGTGATTAAATATGCTTTATAAAGAGAGGCCTTTATGCTTTTCTTTACCAATACGGCTTTATGTTAGCTTAAGTTTTATATTGGCTACTTAGATCCAGTTAATAATATACATAACCCTGTCTTGTTCTAAGATCTGACTGAAGTTCCAGAAGACTGTGAATGGAAAAATTGGGCTGCAGACATTTCTACTGCATAAAATGTGTACAGGAATCATGTATATTGTCTATGCATCTTAGCCAACATTTTGTTCCGAACTTCAGCATCAAAGATAATTGTTTCAACACATTGCTTTGAGTCAGGACTACAGAGCAACATACTGAAGATGTTGGAAATTTCTGGAGCAAGAAATGGAATTAACCTTACAGGTCAATGACTTTTTATAAACTAAGATTTTCTCTCCGTTGATGCTATGTGACTTGTGTAGTTTCATATTGATAAACTGCCCAAAATAGAATGTGAATGTAAATATATGACTAGTAAATGGTGTCTTTGACATAAATTTCATATATGTAGAAGTAGTTTTGCAGTGGCCCAGGATATTTTATTGAGCACTGAGTCTTTAAGCAGAAAGGCAGATGAGCAATAACTTGGAAAATATCTAGTTCAGATATCATTGCATATACCTGGAGCTTCCTGCAAGGTTAAATCCTGAGGAATGGGAAAGAAATGCCACAAGACAAAAGAATTGAGGGAAAAGCTAAGTATTTAGAATGCATTACTGAAATTGGAAATGGACAAATTGTAAAGGAGAGAGTCATGCAGGTGGAGCAATGTAGCCTTAGTTGAACACTTGGAAAGAAATGTTTATACAGTCTATGAAAAGAATAATCACTGCTTAATGTGGATATCAAATAGTGTCAACTAATTGCTCGTCTAAAATTAGAAGCTTAATGTCCCCGGAAGGGCCTGCAGATGTCATTTAATTCAGCCTTCACACAAGTTGAAAAGCTTCCAAAACTCTTCTGTCTTTTGGCAGAATATAAAGAGAATCTTTTGCAACTGATCTGTATATGGAGAGTTTACATTGAGCATTATATCCAAACAAACTGAAAATCAATAACGTGATTCAAAAAGTTATTAACATGTAAATACTTTTCTCCTTTTTAACTTCACAATTCAATAGAGGCACATGGGCATGAAAGTTTGAAAGTGCTGTATAGAAGTAAGTTTTCAGGAAAGAATAGCAATATTAATTTACTTTTGAGATTTGGTCCTAGTGGTAGACATTTGCACTGTTCCAGGAGCATAATTCTCCAGTTATTATCAATTTGAATTTTACTTTTAAATGTTAAATTGAGACATTGGTGTTGGGTTATGCTAATAGTTGCAGCAGTGCAATCACAAATTATCTGTAGCGCTTGAATGATTAATCATATACCTAGCCTGCATTCCTTGCTAGAGATTGAATCTCCTGGAAAGCATTACAACATTTAACTCTTATAATGAAAGATTGATGGCCAACACTATATTAGTAGTGCAATAATACAATCATCAAATACCTGAGCAAATTCTCTAATAATAGAACATCGGTGCAGAACATACAAAGATTATATAAAAATCGAAAGAACTGCAGATGCTGTAAATCAGGAACAAAAGCAGAAGTTGCTGGAAAGGCTCAGCAGGTCTGGCAGTAAAGAGTCACCTGATCCTAAACATTAACTCTGGATTTTCTTCACAAATGCTGCCAGATGTGTTGAGCTTTTCCAGCAACTTCTGTTTCTGTTCCTGATTTACAGGATCTGCAGTTCTTTTGATTTTTATTTAGTATCTCATTCACTGCTACATCTCTTCTAGGCATGCCCACCTTGAAGGAGTTAAACTCCTCTCTCCTGGGATTTCTGTTCCAATTTTTTTTTCTCTTGTCCACCAGGTTCTGAGGAAGGGTCACTGGACCTGAAACGTTAACTCTGATTTTTCTTCACAGGTGCTGCCAGACCTGCTGAGCTTTTCCAGCAACTTCTGTTTTGATACAGGGTTATATGTCTGTCTCAGTATCTAGTAAAGACAGTACTCTGCCAGATATTTGGTCTTATTTTAGGAATGCAGTCTTTTTCATCCTTCTTATTCTTGGTGTAAGTTTGAATTTTAATGAATTTTGCAGATGTTTATGTAATATGTACAGCCATTAGCAACTCAATTGAGGATCCCAAAATCATCTGTAAGAGAAAGGATAATAAACTCATTAATGTGAGTAGGGTAGAAACTCTGGTTATGAACTGAAAAGGACCGAGGTACCAATCCTTAATGTTACCAATGTTCAATGCATGAAAATGGCATTAAACCATAATGCTTATTACATAACAAGTGCAGACACACTGGCTGCCTCCTATAGTATAACCTGTCTGTGATTCTGTGAAAGCAGTTCTTTTGTAATTGTCGTAATTATATAAATGTGGTTAGCAAATGGTATGTAAAGGGTAGATAAGTTCAAAAGCAAGAGGATAGCTGCACAAAAGCTGAGTCTCTTTTGTTTATGTGCCATAATCATTTTTTAAAAGAAACTTTGATAGGGTCTTGTCTGTCAAATCTGCCGAAAGCATGCAATTTCATTTTTGTCCTGTGATTAAAGCACATTGCTTATGTAGTTTATAGCCTGAGTCACTTCAAAATGGATTAGTCTTCAGTGAATAATAATAGCCTAATTTAAATTTAGTGACACTACTCAACCTAGAATGTGAAGATTGACTAGTGTCACTAAATTGACTAACAGTGAATGCATTGAAATGAGAATTTTTAATGTGGAAAATTTGGAAAAAATTGATTTGTGGCACCATGTCCTACCAGGAGGCCTCTTGTCTGAATAGTTAGGAAACCTTGGCTACAATCATTCTTGATCTTACTGCTGGTAAGTGGACCAAAGGAAGCAAGAGTAATATGTTTTTTCTTATCAATTTACTTAAGTTAAAATATTGCTCACAAGTACTGAGCAATGTAGTAAAAATATGAAACTACATATTATGATTCATAACATGTCGCTACTGCTAAATTATTCCAACAGTCTGGTGTACTAACACATATCTATAAGCTTATCAACTTGGGAACAATGTATTGGCATAATATATTAATTGTTCCATCAAAACAAACAATTTTACTATTGTAAAAGTCAACTTGAGGTAAACCTTTAGATGTTAAAGGAGGATAAGTCATGGAACAAATCAGAGTCCCAACTGTTCTTGGTTATTCACTATATTTTTAGTGGATCACCACCTATTATTAGTTATTGCGTTTAACAATGCTGTCATCTCACAGCAGATAATTGTCTCTGAACTGTTTAGCTATCTGTTATCTAATAGAGTAATAAATTAATTCTAATCTAGACTTCTGAATTGTGGGGCTATAGAACACAATAGCCATCTTTGTAGTACAGTTATATTTGGCCTAAATGAATGGTAATAAACAGTGAACAGCAGTAAGTGAAATGCAGCCCATTCCAAAACTTTATTCATTTAAATTCAAATGCATTAATCTCTTGAGGTAAGGTATTCTTGAATTTCTCACTGATCTTGAAAAGTAATCAGGAGCAACTCCAATGTCAATCTACTAGTTTCCATTCAATTATTGAGTAATTATTTGCCTTGACATTGAATTTCACCCTGGTTGATCATCTCTGGTTACATTTGGCCTTATATTGTTAACTCTTATTCAGTTAGTTAATTAAAATTATCCAATCATTTATTTAAAGAATTAATTTTTCATTTGGCTGCATTATGTTAGTTAGTTCAGATGATTAGTTCAATCTGGAGTGATTTGACCATTTATTCACAGGATTAACTGGAATTCTGTTCCTCACCTCCACTGTTGTGGGGGTAAAGAATTTCTGATTATTTATTTTAATTTGTTTTTAAACAGTTTTTGAATGTGTTAAGATTTATACCTTCAATAAATTCAAGAAGAGAGAAGGCAGTGGTAAATCATAACTTGAGTAAAGCTGGAGATGAAGTAAAATATGACAGACTACATCATTATTCAAACATGTTTTTGAATTCATTCTTGGGATCTGGATGTCACTGGAAAAGCCAGCAGTTAACATCCATCCGTCCTTTTCCATGAGAGTGTGTTGGTAAACTGGCTTTTTGAACCAGTGCAGCCAAGGGGAGCAAGTTCCACAATTTTGACCCAGTAATAGCTCAAACTAAGATATTCATTGCCATCGAATGACTGTGTATACAATAGCTTTTTTATAAGTATACTGTGAAAGCAAACTTTTAAACTGTTCACATCAATGACTTGGATAAGAGTCTACAAGGAATAGTATCCACTTTCCTTATTTTAATTGGCAGTACTGACATGACCAGTTTATAAGGGGCACACATAACTTTGACTTATTTTAAAATCTTTGAAGTTTTCAGCATGAGGCTTTAACTTTTACAAACCAAAAAAATTAGCTACTAATTTCCGTAATCACAGTAAGGAGCTAGTTACAAGATTTTCCTGAATTAAACAATTTTATAATCAACTGATCTTGGGATAAATATAAAGAAAAGTCAATAATGCACATACGCAAGTATAGATTTAAACAGGGATTGTGGTTCAGTACAAAAGGAATATGGAAGGAATATACAACTTAAAGTTATCGAGGCATAAGATTTTTAACCTGACAGCATTGCTGTTTAGTTCGTGTCTTTGAACCATCAGAAGTGGCAAATATTGCAGATATTTTTAAATTCTTGGTGTAATGACAATTCTCTTCAAACAGTTTTGTCATTAGACACTTTCTCTCTTTGAGAGGCAGAGACACCATTTTCTCAAAGTAATTCCAGTTTTACAATCAAATCTATCTCATTCTGCCAAAACCAATTAGAATCATAGAATCTCTACAGTGCAGATTGTGGCCATTTGGCCCATCAGGTCTGCACCCTCAGAGGGACATCCCACTCCGATCCATCTAGCCTGCACGTTCCTAGCCACTACAGGGCTATTTAGCATGGCCAATCCACCTAACCCGCTCATCTTTGGATTTTGGGAGGAACCTGGGGCACCCAATGGAAACCCACTCAGACATGGGGAGAATGTGCGAAATATGTACAGATGTTCATCAAAGTAGGAGATTAGTGCCATTTTGTGCCTCAATCAGTTGACTAACTTCAGGTGTCTTGATAAAAATGTTAATTTCAGTCAGATGGTTTTATTCGTTCGACATTGGTTTCATGAAGTTTGGCTAACTTGCATAGTAAGATGGTTGCTCTGGCCATTTTAATTTTTGTTTTGTTCCCCTTTTTAATAACATTTCAGCTTATGAAATCTCAGGTATTAAAACCAGTAGTTCATATTTCAAATTGTGATGAAAATTTCCAGTGTTGATCATCTTAATAACCTTTATGGGAGACATGATTGCATGTCATAGCTTATGGGTTTGTACCTGCAGCTAATTTAAGTTGTTTCTTAGACTTTATGCATTTAAATCATGTATCCTAACCTGTGCTTGTGCTATAATCCTTTACTCAGGTGATTTTTACTCATGTGTCTTATTTCTCTGCTGGTTTAATTACCTTGCAACTCTATTTAACCTTTACCTTTAGTGCATGAAGCACAGCTTCTGACTCTTGCTCCAGTTTCTTCTTTTAGGTTTATTTTCATGTTGTTTGTGCTACTGTTTCCATCTGTTTCCACCTCCATATTTTATTAGTTTAAAATCTTCTTTTCCATAAGCACCTTGGTCCCAGCCTGGTTCAATCCATCCCTACAGTACCTTCCTTCCCGATACTGCTACTAGTGTCTTAGAAAATGAAATACCCTCTTTTCCACATCATTCCTTTGGCTGCCTATCCACTAATTTGCTCAGCCCTATGCCATTTTTAACAAAGCGTAGGCAACAATCTGGAGATAACATACAAATTAGAAGGAGGGGTAGACTATTTGGCCCTCAAGTCTGCTGTACCATTCAGTAAGGCCATGGCTGATCAGGTTACTCCACATTCCAGCCTATCCAAGATAATCTTTCACTGTCTTTGCTTATCAAGGGTCTATCTACTGCTTTAAAAATATTCAGTTTCTGCATGAACTGACTTATGAGGAAGACTTCCAAAGATGAACTGCAAGCGAAAACCTCTAGTTCTAGATTCTTCCACGAGGAAGTCATCTTTGCAGATGCACACTATCAAAACTCCTATCAATTAAGTCATGTTTTGCAGTTTTAAATTCTAGCAGATAAAAGCTTGATATTAACAAACTTCCCTTAATCTATTAGTTAAGTAAAGCTTTTCTGAACTGCTTCCAGTGTATTTGCATCATTCCTTAAATAAGGAGACATATACTGTAAACAGCACTCCAGGTATGGTCTCATAAAGCCCTGTATAACCCAAGTATAACCTTCTTAATTTGTTTCAATTTTCCTTGCAATAAACAGCAACATTGGATTAGCTTTACTAATTATTTGCTTGTACCTGCATATTAGCCTTGTGATTTATGAATTATGATGCCTGGAGCTCTTGGCATCTCACCTTTGGAATCTCTCACCAGTTCGATAAGATGCTTTCTTTCTCCCCATCCTTTCTGGCAAAACAGACAATATCATATTTTGGGACATTACTCCATTTGTTGAATCTTTTTGCCTACTTGCTTAAGGAAACAAAGGGATATAGGTTCTCTTCACAACTTACTTTCCTATCCTTAATTATTCATATAATTTGTAGAAAGTTGAGGTCACAGCACTGATTCCTATGGCACATAACTTGTTACCTCATGCCTTCTGTTTCCAATTAGGTAGCCAATATTCCATTTCTCCCAAACTGGCCTTGTCCTCTGTCCTCGCCTCCTCAAACCTTATGTTTTAGTCCTGGGTCTTGCCTCGTTTGCCACCTTGCCCCAACCCCCAGGGATAAAGGACAGAAAGCAACTCTGCCTTTGCCTATTCCCAGTCCTTACTCCATATCCTCACTTCTTTCCCAGCCCTTGATCCCTTGCCTAGCTTCCCTCCCGCTCCTGACCTTGCCTATCACCAACTCTTCCAACTTGAATTCTGGGATTCTTCTGGCTTTGCCCATTCCTCAATTTACATGGAAGTCCTTGGTGACATCTAATGGCAGGAGGTAGGAACATACAAACAAGTAACAAAAATAGTTCACTTGGCCCTTTAAGCCTATTCCGCTATTCAGTAAGATCATGGGTGATTTGATTTTAACCTGAACTCTTACGTTCCTACATACCCACCATAACTTTCATCCCCTTTATAGTCTTGAACTTTATCTGTGTATGCCCTTAAAATTATTTAAAGATTTGGATCCACTTGTTTATTAGGGAAATGAATTCCAGAGACAGTTAACCCCATCAGAGAAGAAACATTCCTCATGTCTTAAATAATTGGCTGCTTATTTTTAAACTACTACCTGTACTTCCAGAGTCTCCCACAAGAGAAAACATCTTTTCTACTTGCACCTCATCCAGTTTCTTCAGCAGGATCTTGTTTGTTTCAATTAAGTTTCCTCCGAACCTTCTGAACTCCAAAAGATACAGGCCTAGCTTGTTGAATCCTTTCTTGTAAGGCAGTTGGCTCATTCCAGGTATTAATCTAATAAACCTCTAAAATGCTTCCAGCATATTAACATCTTTCCATAAGTACAGTGACCTGTACTCCAGATGTGCTCTCATCAATGCCCTGTATAAATGAAGCACAGCATCCCTATTGCTTTCAGCTCCCTTACAAGAAAACATAACATTCTATTACCTTTCCTGATTACTTGTTGTACCTGCATACTACTGTGACTCATGCAGTAGGACACCCAGATATTTCTATTTCAGAGCTCTGCAACCTGTCGCCATTTAGATTTTTAAAAAATATTTCTGCCAGAATGGACAATTTCACATTTTCCCACATTATACTCCATTTCCTAGATCTCTGCCCATTCACTCAACCAATCTATATCCTTTTTAGGTTTCGTAACTCCTTTTCATAACTCACCTTTGCTGCCTGTTCTTGTCTTCAGTAAATTTAGCTACCATACCTTTTGTTCCTTTAACCAAGTCATTTTTATATAAATTGAAAAGAGTTGAGGCCTCAGCAATGACCCTGATGCACCATTTATGACATCCTGGCAGCCTATGTTTTCATACTGTCTGCTTCCTGTTAGCCAGTCAATTTTCTATTCATGCCAGCATGGTACCCCCAACATAATGAGTAGAGTAATAGTACTGACCAACTTCTGCCACTTGTTCAAGCCTGGTCTGTCTGAAAATATTGAAAGTGCATTTTTCAATATGATGCTGTATTTCTTTTCTATGTAGTGTGGTATTTTAGTTTGCATTTTATTACAGCTAGGAATGCACAGTACAGTATTTAAACTTATGCTTTTCTGGGCTTGAAATGACCAATGGAACTTAACTGTGGCTTAATATTGATTCTTGTGGGAATCAGTGATTTTTTTTTTTGTCGTTTCACTTAGTTGTGATGTTTTAGGGATGTAATTACATCTAGTGCAGACTTTGCAAATAGTTGCTACTTTTCCTGGTGCTGTTGGTTCCAAAATGCATCAGAACAGCTGGATCCTTTGTTTGTCTTTAGCCTTAGAAGTAGGCAGAATTTAGTAGATCCCTGTGTAAGAGGTACGTAAACATTTTGTGCACCTCACACAGTTTTCCCCTTACTGCTTACATACCTGGATGAGATTTGACCAATGTCTAGAACAAACTGTCTATTTACACCTCTCTCTTTGCCCCACCTTCAGCTTCCTCAAAAATAAGTGACCAATCTTGTTTTCAGAAAGTTCCCATTAACTTTTTAGGAAACAATTTTTTGCGTAGGCTGTTTATCTGCCTGAAAGGGTGGCAGAGACAAGAAGCATCAAGTCATTTAAGTCGTATTTACTTTCCCGAGGAAAAAGTGTAGGAGCAGAGGGCATCGTTTTATAATAAAGGGTTGCCCATATAAGACATGTGAAGTGTTTGTAGACTTGCTCGCTGAGCTGGTGTGTTTAATTGCAGACGTTTCATCACCCTGCTAGGTAACATCATCAGTGTGCCTCCGGTGAAGTATTGGTATTCTGTCCCACTTGTTATTTGTATGCCTCAGTTTGCTGGGGTGGCTGGCATTACTTCTGGTTTTGTTTTTCAGTAGTTTATATATCATGTCCAGTTCAATGTGTTTGTTGGTGGAGTTCCAGTCGGAATGCCAGGCCTCCAGGAATTTCCCAGCATATCTCTGTTTGGCTCGTGCTATTATGGATGTGTTGTCCCAATCAAATTAGTGTCCTCCTTTGTCCATGGGTATTGAGACGAGTGAGAATTGGTCGTGTTTCATGCTGGCTAGTTGGTGTTCGTGTATCCTTTTTATTGCCGGTTTTCTTCCAGTTTGGCCTATATAATGTTTTTCACAGTCCTTGCATGGTATTTTGTATATTATGTTAGTTTCACTGGTTGTGGGTATGAACTCTATTACGTTCATCAGTAGGTGTTGCTGAAATATGTACTTGACAACACTACCCACTCCATCCGCCCCTCCTAAGAATTCCTCAACATCATCAAGGACACCAGAAAAGAAGTGGACAAAATAATTATGTCCTTTGATGTAACAGTGCTATTTACATCAATAAAAATCAACCAAGCCCAAGTGACAATTACCATACTGCTGAATGAATCAGCAAGGCAGACACCCAACAGCATCAACGAGGACAGCACCCTGAAACTGCTGGATCTGTGCCTCACAACCCACTTCACCTTCAACGACCGTATATTCAAACAAATCAATAGGATACCAGTAAGATCCCTAATATCAGGACTGATTGCAGAAGTGGTAATGCAAAGGTCAGAATGAACAGCACATCCCACTATACAACCCAAACTCTGGGTGTGCTGTGCAGATGACACCTGTGTGATTATCAAATGCACAAGACTAGAAAAAACCCACCAACACACACAAAAACCTCACCAGAATAAAATTCACTAAAGAGAACAATAACAGGCTACCCTTCCTAGACATAACGGTAGAACGTAACAACAATGGGGAACTCTAGACCAGCGTATACAGAAAGACCACACATACAGACCAGAGACTTAATTACTCCAGCAACCAGCCAACACCCATAAATGGAGCTGCAGCAGGACATTATTCAAATGGGCCACAACACACTGCTGCCATCTGGAATTGTGCAAAGCAGAACAGGAGCACTCCTATGAGTTTTTAAAAGGAATGGTTACTCAAAAAACACAATCCGCCATTACATCTGTGACAGACACAACACGGCTAGTCACACTAGTCACCCTACTGTACATCTGAGATGACCAAAAGACTACTCAGACCCCTAGATATCAGGGTAGCTCACAAACCAACAACCACCCTGTGACAACTATTGACAAATGCAAAGGATCCCTCACCCACAGCCAATAAAACTAACGCAATATACCAAACACTGAGCAAGGACTGTGAAAAGCATTACCTAGGCCAAACTGGAAGAAAACCAACAATAAGGATGTGTGAACACCAACTAGCCACCAAGAGACATGACCAATTCTCACTGGTGTCAATACACATGGACAAAGAAGGACATGAATTCGACTTGGTCAACATATCCATAATAGCATGAGCCAAACAGATATGCCAGGGAATTCTGGAGACCTGGCACTGGCATTCCAACTGGAACTCCATCAACAAACACATTGAACTGGACGTGATATATAAACCACAGGAAAAAACAGAATCAGAAGTAATGCCAACCATCCCAGCAAACTGAGGCATATAAGTAATGAGCAGGATAGAACACCAATGTTTCACTGGAGCTGCACTGACGATGTTATCTAGCAGGGTGATGAAATGTCTGCAATCAAACACACTGGCTCAGGGAGCAAGTCTACAACCTCATCCACAACCCGAGCTTAAAATCTTCTCAAAAACTTTAAACATATGAGGAGGAATTTCTTCTGAGGGTAGTAAGCCTATAGAGTTCTTTACCAAAGAGGGTTATAGAAGCTGGGACATTAACTATATTTGAGGCTGATATAGACAGATTTTTAATCATAAGGGAATCGAGGGTTACAGGGAAATGCAGGAAAATAGAATTGAGGATGATCAGATCAGCTTTATTGAATAGTGGAGCAGAATACCTGGATTGAATGACCTGCTTCTGCTATGCCTATATTTTGTGTTACAATTATTTCATGTTTGAAGTCCCAATTCCCTGGTTTCATTCTAGTAAACATTTTTTCTAGGACCGTTACATCTGTTCTAAAAAATGTGGTCATTTTTTAAAAAAAAATATTCCACACAAGGCCTCGCTACATCTTGGAGAAGCTTAGCAAAAAACTTCCTTTTTGTAATATAAGACCATAAGACATAGGAAGCAGAAGTAGGCTGTTTGAAATTGAAGAAATGTTCAGAGGAGATTTAAATCAGATTTTCAAGTTTATAACAATCTGATCTAGTAAATATGGAGAAATTTTTAAGTGGAAGAAGATTTGTTAACCTGAAACTAGAGCTTTGCAATGATTGATCTTAGATCCAGAGGCATCATAAATAGGAACTAGGGTGGACTGTACAGTCTTTTGGTCCTGCTTCACCATTGAACTTCATCTTGACTAATCTGTATCAACTCTTGTTTATGGCCCATATGCAATATTCCTTGGTTCCCTGTGAGCTAAATCTATTGCTCAAACCAGTACTATACTATCCAGAACATTCTGGGTTGACAGTTCCAATGATTTGTTGTCCATTGAGGAAATTCCTCCTTCTGTCAATCCTAAATGATCAGCTCCTATTCCAAAGCTTCATTCCTCCTTTGTTCTGGATATCTCCTTCACACTTATGCTGCATTTAAGCTACGAAAAGCAAACTTTCAGTCTAAATTGTCAAACCTTTCAGAATGTTGTAATTTTCAATGAGATCATCTTTCATTCTTCTAACCTATAGAAAGCTTAGTAATTTTTTTAAAAACTTTTTTTTTATGATGCTGTTGACAAAGCCAAAATGTGCTGCTTATCCCTAATTGGCCTCAAATTGACTGGCTTGAGCATTTCATGGCACAGTTAGGAGTCAACTCCATTGTAGGTTTGGAGTCACATAGAGGCCAGATTTATGAAGAGAAATCAAATTCCACCAGCTGCATATAAACAAAGGTCACATAGGTGCAGAAATAAGCAAGAATTTGCACAATAAACTTGGCCACATGTGAATATGGACCTCGATCAACTGATCATGTCAGAGAGTCATACAGCATGGAAAGAGACCCTTCTGTCCAACAAGTTCTCACAGAATATTATCCCAAACTAAGCTACTCCCACCTGCCTGCACCTGGCTGATATCCCTCCAAACCTTTCTTATTCATTTACTTATCCAAATGTCTTTTAAATGCTGTAATTGTATCCACATACACCACTTCCTCAGGAAGTTCATTCCACACACGAACCACCCTGTGTAAAAAGAAAATTGTCCCTTGTGTTTTTTTAAAATCTCTCTCCACTTCCCTTAAAAATGTGTCCCTTCGTCTTAATCTACCACCTAGGGAAAAGACAACTACCATTAACTGTATTTATACCCCTCACTATTTTATAAACTTTTATCAGGTTGCCTCTCAACTTCCTGTGCTCCAGTGAAAGAATCCCAGCCTTTCTTTGTAACTCAAAACTTTCATATCCAGCAACACCCTTGTAAATTTCTCTTGAACTCTCTCCAGCTTAAAAATATCCTTCCTATAACTGGATGACTAGAACTGGACAAGCCATGTGAAATATACCCCACAAAATTCCTCCTGAGCCATGGTAAAAAATCAAAATTGATACTTTATGTCCAATGACTCATGCTGGTGACTGCCTATTTTGGTAAATAGTCAAAGACAAATAGACAAAGCAAATGCACCACCAGCACAATATCAGTGGTTATGGTGACAGCCATAATTCAAGGTGTTTGGTGTTTCTTAACAAACCATATTTGACAACAGGCAACATAATTCACCCTTCCAAAGTGTGCAGGAAGTGGGTCTTTGAATACACAGCCTCTTCTCACTATTGTCAGTCCAATGTTCTTACAGTGTGCATTGGTGAAAATCATAATCATCCAGTGTAAAATAACAGGCCAAAATTTTCAGTTAGCCATGTTAAATCTATATGCTACTTCTCAAGGTAATGATTTACCTTCACTAGAAGCTCTCCTTTCTGGAACACTAATCCACACAATCCTTGTATCACACAATCTGGCCACATGACTGCATGTACATGATAAAAATGGTACAATAGCACGATTGACAAGCATACAGATAGATATCCTAACTCGAACATGGTTGAAGTATCAGAGTTCAAGATCTTTTAACAAATACGTAGGTTTGTGGGAAGATACTATGCATTGTGTCCAGTTCACTCATTTGATGTTGTCACAAAAATTTGTCAAATTCCATGACAAACAAAACCTGTGTTATACACAATCAACTGTCTACAATGCCAGCTGTTGACCTTGAGACTGAAAGCATCACACCAACAGCAACTATACCTCTAAAATGAAAAATACACATTCATTCATAATGACAGTACACTGTAGAATAAAGTTACGCAGTCGAATCATGATAACTGTATAAGAAATAGATCTGGCTGTATTGTATGTTTGCCAATGCATTATCCTAATGTGCAGAGATAATGTATTTCTATGCATCAATGTAAATATTTATCAGAAACGGGTTCTCATTCTTTAAAAGGAAGAAGAGGGACAGTATTATTGCACAGATCTCAAAGACACTAAACCTTTAGGACAATTGGATGACCTCCTGCTCTATAATAAAGGATCTTGTCTTACATTGTCAAATAAGCAGTCAGCTAGTTCGTCAACCAGAGACCTTTGTATATAATGTAACGGTAACCCCCATAAGCAAAGAATGCAAACTATATTTGGTATCTGCATTTAAAGTTACTCTAGTTAGTGTTGTTTAGCTTTAACACTAAGATATTAGGACCAGTAATCTCATTGAGCTTTGTGAGGTAACATACTATGTACTATTGTAAATATATGTAATCTGACACAATAATGGCTCACTTTGGGGCAACCTATCCCTCCGTCCAACATGTCGCCTCTTGCTGTGATGCGTGAGGACACAGATCTTCAACAGGGACTTCCCACTCATCAAGCCCTGCCCATCTGCTGGAGCTGCAACTTGCCCACAGCCAAAGCCCAGGACAAGCCTGGCCATGATGAAACTGCTCCTCTTGGCCAGCAGGACATCAACCATTTCTGTAGACAGCCTCCAGCTTACGACAACAGGTGACTACAGAGCTCAGGAGTCTAACCCTCGACCCTGGGTGACTAGAGAAAATACTATAAGTAAGATGTTTCATTTGATGATGATTTATTTATTGCCCCTTGCAATTTATGGTGAATAATGCATAAAATACAGTGAAAAGCTTTAAGTCACCAAAATCTACCACCATTTGGAATAGTTTAATTATAAAAAGGATAATAACTGAAAGAGAATAGTTTAAGAATAAAAGGGATAAATGATATAACTGAAAAAGAATAGATTAAGATCAACATGGATAAAAGATATAACTGACAGTCCAGACCCCTGAGCCAGCTCACCAACAACACCTATGCCACCACTCCTCCTCCACTGCCTTGCTGCTGCATGTGCCAGACCCACCAAAATTGGAATCACCCTTCATTAGGTGCCATCTCTCCACCGTTAAGCCCACCTCTCTGCCACCGATGCTGGGTCCCATGCTGACTTACTCCACAGCCAGGAATCCTTAGTCCACTGCCACCTTGATGCCAGGAGTCCCAGGTCCGAGCATACCATGCTGCTGCAACTGCAGCCGTGGCGTCACCATAGCTAGGAGTCCCCACTCTGGGCCTACTGCAACCAGGAATCTGTGGCTCCACTGCCAGATAAGGCCACCACTGCCATCTTGCCAAGAATCTGCTCTGGTTGCCCTCCTCTGAGATGTCACCTTACCTGTGCCACCACCTTGAAAAGTACGCTGCTGCTGCTGCCTGTGATTACTGGAGGAGCTTTGCCACTCTCAACCCTGAATGCCAGGAGGAGATTTCTGCTGCTGCCCCTGCCACTGTTGCCTCATTGCTGTGAGGAGCCATGTCTGCCACCACCTCTGACCACTGAGAAGCCGCCATTCCACAAATGGCGAGCTCTAGCTGCTACGCCAATTTTGTTGACTAACCCACTGCAAAATGCTCCGAAGAAAAACAGAAGAAATGAAAGAAAAAAGAAACACGCAGGAGTTGATGAGCCCTTGGCAAGAGCCCACACACTGCCATGCTACTCGGCTGCTGTCTTAAAATTGATTTATTATAGGCATGTGCACCTAAGCAAGTAGTACAGGCAGATCATAGGGTGTTTAGACAGACCAAGGCATGTAGGTTACAACTGCACAGGGGGTGCGCAAAGCTAGATCAACATTAGCAACATTATTTGAAGTTAGACTGTCCATTCAGCAGTCTCATAATGGCAGGGAAGAAGTTGTTCTTGAACCTGTTGGCATATGTATCCAAGCTTCTGTATCATTTTCCTGACGGAAGAGATCATAGGAGAGCATTACTGTGGTGGGAAGGGTTTTTTGATGATGTTGGCAGTCTTTCCACAGCAACGAGAAGTATAAATGGAGTCCGTGGATGGGAGGTGGCTTCCGTAATGGACTGGGCTGTGCACACAACCTACTGTAGTTTGTTATGGTCCTGGACTGAGCAGTTGCCATACCAGTCCGTTTTGCACGCGGGTAGTATGATTTCTATGGTGCGTTTGTCAAGGTTGGTGAGGGTTCTTATGGACTTAGCAAATTTCCTAAGCCGCCTGAGGAAGAAGACACATTGTTGTGCCTTCTTGACTGTCACATCTACGTGGTATGTCCAGGATAGGTTGTTGGTGATCGTCACTCTTGGGAACTTGATGCTTTCGATCCTCTCCTCCTCATCTCTGTTGATGTAGATGTGGGCATGTCCTCCTCTTTTCTTCCTAAAGTCAATGATCAGTTCTTCTGTTTTACCAACATTGTTGTCATTGACACCAAGTCCTCTGTGTTCTTTCTGTATTCTGACTTGTTGTTTGATATCCATCCTACCACAATGGCGTTGTCAGCAAACTTATAGGTGGCAATCATTCACAGTTTGGCTACACAGTTGTGGGTATACAGGGAGTGCAATAGAGTGCTGAGAATGCATCTTTGGGGGGCTCCAGTGTTGAGGGTTATTGTGGAGGAGGTGCAGTTGTCTATCTTCACTGATGGTAGTCTGTAGTCTGTGGGCCAGGGAGTTAAGGATCCAGTTGCAGAGGGTGTAGCCGAGACCAAGGTCTCGGAGTTTTGAGATTAGTCTGGAGGAGATTATTGTGTTGAAGGCGGAGCTGTAGTCAGTGAATAGGAGTCTGACATAAATGTCCTTGTTATTCCACATGTTCCAGGGATGAGTGTAGAGCTAGGGAAATGGTGTCTGCTGTAAACCTGTTTTGTCAGTAGGCAAATTGCAGGGGATTGAGGCAGGCTGGGAGGCTGGAGTTGATGTGGGCCATGACCAGCCCCTCAAAATACTTCATGATTGTGGAGATCAAAACCACTGGCTTACTGGGTCATTAAGGCACGTTGCATGTGCTTTCTTAGGTACTGGGATGACAGCGGTCTTCTTGAAGCAGATGGGGCTTGTAGGAGGGAGAGATTGAAGATGTCAGTGAATACCTTCACCAGCTGGTCTGCACAGGATCTAAGTGCATGACCGGGGAGTCCATCTGGGCCTATTGTTTTCCTTGGGTTCCCTCTCAGACTGATCTGACATCTGCAATGGTGACAGAGGGAACAGGTGCATCCAGGGCTGTCGAGACAGGTGACTCCATGCTGCTGGCATTCCGCTTGAACCAAGCATAGAAAACACTGAGCACATTTGGTGTGGGGGGGGGGGGGGTGGGGGCGGGAATGTCTGCTATCTTACTCTGCTTCAATTTGTATCCCGTTATGTTGTGTAGGCCTCGCCACAGATGGAAGATGTCCCTATGTTTGGTTTGGGCCTTCAACTTGGCCTGATACTGCCTCTTGGTATCTCTGATGGCTTTGCGGAGGTCTTTTCTGGATTTTCTGTACAGGTCTGGGTCGTCTGATTTGAGTGCTGCTTGCCTGGTCTTCAGTAGGCAGTGGATTTCCTGGTTCATCCAAGGTTTCCAATTGGGGAACACTCTGACTGGCACATAGCCCTCCACGCGCTTGCTAATGAATCCATGAAGGTGGTGGCTTAGGTTGTCTGCTGAGTACTTGAATGTGGTCCAGTCCACCAATTCCAACCAGTCCAGAAAAAGCTCTTCTGCTGCCTCACACCAGCATTATACTACTTTCTGTGAAGGATACTTCCATTTCAGCTTCTGCTTGTAAGCTGGGAGGAAGAACAACATTTGTGATCTGATTTTCTGAAGCGTGTATGGAAATGGAGCGGTAGGTATCTTTGATAGTTGTGTAGTAGTGGTCCAGGATGTTCGGTCCAAGTGGGGCGGGAGACGTGTTGGTTGTATTTTGGTAGCACCCTCTTGAGGTTGGCCTGGTTGAAGTCGCTGGTCATGATGAATAAGACCTTGGGGAATTTCATCTCCAGAGCATTTGTAGCAGTGTAAATTTTTCACATCTGCCTGGGGTGGTATGTAGACTGCTGTCAGGACTGCAGAGGTGAACTCATGTGGTAGGTATTAGGGTTGGCATTTCACTGTAAGGTATTCTAGGTCCAGGGAGTAGTAACTCACCAGGGTCGCTACCTCTGAGCACCAGGAGGTGTTGATTAGGAAGCACACGCCTCCTCCCTTTGCCTTGCCCGAGGACGCCATGCAGTCCACGCAACGTATGGAGAACCCCTCGGCTTGCATGGGATAGTCAGGTAAAGCAGGAGTGAGTCATGTCCCCGTAAGACAGAGCACACCGCAGTCTCTTAGTTCCCCCTGGAAGTTAAGTCTAGATCTGAATTCATCCATTTTGTTTTCAAATGTTTGGACGTTTGGGAGTGTGATGGGGAGGGAGGCCTTGAAACCGTGTAGTTTCAGTCTCACCTGTAGGCCAGTGTGTCTTCCCTGTTTTCTTGTAGGTTTCCTGCAACTGGATGGTTCAGGGAGTTGGTGGTGTGACTCTGCTCCAGAAGGTATGTGAGTTGCTACGGGTGGGGCCAGGCCTCTACAAGCTCAAGTAGCTGTGGGATCAAGGACTGGGCCTGAGCTGGTCAGGCCTCCTCGGGCTTGCGTTGCTGTGGGTCCAGGGTTAGGTCCTGGGCTGGTCGGGTCTTTTCGGGGCTGAGTCATTGTCAGGGCTGGTTTCGTTCCGGGACAGGTCGGGGTCACAAATGGGTCAGGTTGCTGTGGGGTCAGGGTTCAGACCTTGGTTCTGGGTGTCCTGATGAGTCTTGCAGGAAGCCGGTAGGTTTGCCCTGGGCCTGAGAATCCAGCATCAATAGTACTTGGGTTTGGAAGTTTGTAGGATCTTCAGACCTGTAAGTAGATCTAAAAGAACATTATTAGTAACTTTTACAGACTTAGAATTTAGGTTTAAAAGTGCAGAATAGTTATAAGAAATGTTGAATACAATCTGTCAGGAGCTTGCAAGGAGTTGCCTGGCATTGGCACCATCTTGAATGGGATATTTTATTCGATGCTGACATTTTAAAATTTATTTTAATTTGGTCAAAAGAACATTGGTTAATGTAGAAATTTAATTATTTAAAATACGCATTTCAACTTGGTGTACAGGCACAATTTTTTTTTTTCTCTGCTAAGGAAAACCCTATGGGAGCTAACTCCTGCTTTAATGTTAATTACTATGGGAATCAACATTCCCCTTAAAGTCTTAATGTTGCAATTTTCAGCAATGCAGCCCCAACTTTAGGTGAGGATACCCTGTACATAAACTGTTAACAAATGTCATGAAATCTGCCTTAACAAGAACACATTCTTCATGGTATCTGCTATGTAGGTTAACTTATCAGGAATCACTGAGGCCATATCATATTGGTAGTGGTGTTTTACCCTAAGGAAGTCACATCGCATTAGTGTACTGAAAGCATTAGTCTTGGACTCCGAATTACTTGTCCCGTGACATTACCACAATACCATCTCTTCCATTTACTCAGCATCTTGTCAAAACACAAATGTATGAACCATGAAACCCAACTACTGAACGTTCACCATACCACCTCCAAGGCAAGATATCCTTTCTTAAAAATGGAGACCAAAACAGTGCACAGTACTGCAGTATAGTGTCACCAGAATCCTCTACAGTTTTGACAAGAGTCCTTTATTTTTGTACTCAATCCCCTTGCAGTAAAGGCCGGCCTACCATTTGTCTTTATTTATTTTAAATGTGTACTAACTTCGTGTTTCTTGGATAAGTGCATCCTTCTCAATATGAACACACATGGATAGAGAACTAGTTGGCAGACAGGAAACAAAGAATAGGAATAAATAGGTCTTTTTTCTGAGTGATAGGCAGTGATTAATGGAATACCTCAGGTATCAGTGCTTGGACCCCAGCAATTTGTAATATACGTTAACGATTTAGATCAGGGAACTGAATGGAATATCTGTTTGCAGAAAACACAAAGCTGGGTAGGAGCGTGAACTGTGAGGAGCTTGCAGAAATGCTTCAGTGTGTTTTGGACAAGATGAGTGAGTAAGCAAGTACATGGCAGATGAGGTATGATGTAGATAAATGTGAAGTTATTCACATTGACAGTAAAGGAAAGGAAGGCCGATTATTTGTATGAAGATAGCTTGGGAAAACAGGGAGGTGCACAAAACAACTAGCTGAAAGTAAGCATGCAGGGGTGGCAGCTGATGAAGAAGGCAAATAATGTTGGCTTCTTGGTGAGAAGATTCGAGTACATGGGAAAAGGATGTCTGGCTGCAGCCTTGTTGAGACCACAATCAAAGATGTGATTGCACTGGTCAGGGTGGTAGGGAGATGCAGAAGAGATTCACCAGGATATAGGAGCATAGGAAGACAAGTCGCCCTTCAAGCTTGTTTCACCATTCAGTGAGATCAGGGCTAATCTGTGGCCTGACTCCATGTACCTGCATTTGGCCATGATCCTGAACACCTTTGCTTAACAGGAATTTTTGTATCTCAGATTTAAAATTAACAGTATCCACTGTCATTTGAGGAAGAGACTTCCAACTGTCTACCACCTTTTGTGTGTAGAGATGCTTCCTAACATCTGTCCCGAGTGGTCTAGCCCTCATTCTCAGACAATACCCTCTTGTTGCAGACATCTCCAAATAATGGAAATAGTTTGACTTTATGTTCCCTGTTTTTTCCTATTAATATCTTGAAGAATGCTAAAGAAAACAGGCCTAATTTGTATGACTTCTTCTCAATAACCTAACCCCTGAAGTCCAGTTATCATTCTTATAAACCTGTTTTGTACTCCCCCAAAGACCACTATGTCCTCCTTCCTAAGGTGTGGTGCCAGATCTGTTCACAATATTCCATGTGGACGCTGACCAGGCTTGGATAGAAAGCAGCTGTTCCTCTTAGTTGAAGCGTCTGTAACAAGGGGTGCATAATTTTAAGATGAAGGGCAGGAGATTTGGAGAGGATTTGAGGAAAACAGGCTGATAACATTAACATTGAAGTATTTCTTAACTGGGAGCCAACATAGCTAGTGTTAGATGAATGATACTTGGTGAAAGCATGAACCTGGACAGCTGAACCCTGGAGATCTCTCGTTTACTGAAGATGGGAAATGAGAGGCTGTACAGAAATGCGACGTCAAGCCTACAGCTAATAAAGGCATGGGTGTGGACTTCAGAGGGAGGAGAGCTGAGACAGGGACATTATCAGCCAATCCTCAGGCAATAGAAATAAGCAATCTTAATAATGGCATGATAAGCTTTTCTCTAAATAAAATATAGTCCCAAAGGAGAGGATAGACTGAAACAGTGACTAGACCCAAAACGTTAACTCTGATTTCTCTCCACAGATGCTATTTGAGTTTTTCCAGTAATTTTTATTTTTGTTTCGGATTTCCAGATTCTGTAATTATTTCGTTTTTTTTTTAGACGGGAATAGACTGGCTTGGCCTCGGACACTGAGAAAACAACTTGGGAGGGAATTCTTAAGGGCATTAATAGTCTCTCCATGATAACAAGCGTGGGGCTGGATGAACACAGCAGGTCAAGCAGCATCATAGGAGCAGGAAAACTTGACGTTTCGGGCCTGGACCTTCCTGCTCCTATGATGCTGCTTGACCTGCTGTGTTCATCCAGCCCCACGCTTGTTATCATGGAGCGACTATTGATGCCCTTAAGAATTTCCTCCCAAGTTCTTTTCTCAGTGCCCTGCTCCTATGATGCTGCTTGACCTGCTGTGTTCATCCAGCCCCATGCTTGTTATCTCGGATTCTCCAGCATCTGCAGTACCTTTTATCTCTAATAGTCTCTCCATGTTGTCCTGAAATCCCTGCCGGTCTGGTACGACAACGACCGGCAACCAAGGTCGAAGAGTTTCTATTGGTTGATGTTGCAGTGACGGCCCGCCAATGGTGGTGGCGGCAAGTTCAAAGGGTGAGATTGCGCCGCCCGCGGCTCAAATTGTCTATGTCCCGGAGCGTTCCACGGCCGCGCGCGAGAGTTCCGCCCCCGCGCGGCCCGCCACTGACATCGATGACGTCACACTAGGTAACCGAGTCGGGGTGAAAGGTCGCCGGTCGCGTCTTAGCAACGGCGCTGCAAGTCAGCCTCTGCTGAGGGAGTGGGAGAAAGCAGCGACTCCGGGGCAATATCACATCAATCAAGCAGCAATGTTGGACACCATACAGTACGCCATCGTAGAAATCGGTAGAAACTGCTTCCTAACACTATCCAACCTAACGGAAGACGGTAAAAATCTGCTTAATAACGTTTTAATTAAAGTGATGAGTCGCTGAGTCCCCGGCTTTTTTTTTACTGACATCCGCTCCACGAACACACTAATTGTTGCATTTGAAACGAATTAATTTACCTTTCTGGAGTGAGTGGGGCATAATCGGGGTGAATATTTTAGTATTTAGAATATTATGGGTTGGCAGAATTCTAGAAGCGTCAGCTGTCTTCACTTATGAATTTGTTTCACTAGTTATTTTCACCCCTTGTTTTCTCACCAGACATTGTCAACATATGGGCAAATGTTTCTGCTTTCGTAGATCGCTACATGTCTCTCCAGAAGGTAAAGAGCGCCATTCGTTGGGAAAAGCAGACACCAAAGTCGCACAGCAAACTTGATATTGGAAGGGGACACAAGCCAGGCGCTAAAATTCCATCTTTGAAAAAGCCATGTATTCTGTTTTCATTGCTAGTCAGAAGAATTAAACCGAAGTACTGTCAGTTTTCTGTATTATGTTTCCTACCCATTTAAACTCCTTGTTGGCTAAAGTAAAATTTGCAAATATATAAGTAAACGTTATGGCATAATGCCTTACTAACTTTCCAAATCATAACGTATCAGAAAACTACGGAACTCTAACAGTATTTGAATGAAAAAAATGTATTCGCAATCAGTAACAAAATCACGTTTAAGAGTATACATTTATTTTATATCCTGTACTTCAGGGAGTACATATCTCAGGCTTGGGGACCTTTACATTTTCACAGCAAAGACTGGATGTCGGCCGTAAGTTAATTTTAATTCAGAGGCCAGTATTCGTGATGTCTGAAAAATTCGTGCAGATCCATGGATTATCCTACACAAAACAACACGTTTCTGGTAATAAGTTATCTTATTTTATCCGTGGTCAAATGTATGCTAAATAATATATACGATGGAATTGTTAAATCATATGGCTAGTGATACAATATTATTTTTGTCAAAACTTTAAAACGTGAGTAGGTGGCCGAACGTTTTGGGGGTGGTGGCGGTGGATGCGGCCGGGCTGTGGAAGCCCAGCTTCATTTAAAAGGGACCTAGATTTTGCATGAGGTAAAAAGAAATGGAAGATAATGTGAGGAGGTATTGCGGAAGGTTTGCGTCAACATCAATACCGGCCCTGACCATTTGGGCTAAATGGCTATTTCTGCGCAGTAAGTACATTTGCAGTAAATACATAATTCTTTCTTTTTCATACACAAAAGGAGCCTTCATGTTGTATCATATTAAATACACATTTTTAAGAGTGGCAATATAAATTAAACATAAGATAAGTAACTATAGCATCATACAGAGATAGCAAGAACTGCAGATGCTGGAGTCAGAGATAACAGACTGTAGAGTTGGAGGAACACAGCAGACCAGGCAGCATCAGAGGAACAGAAAAGCTGACATTTTCGGCCGCGACCCTTCAGAAAATCTGTGTTCTTCCAGCTCCGCACTTTGTTATCTATGGTATCATACAAGTTTGTTTCATACACTTTCAGTTAAATGCTGGCAGCCTCTTCATAAAACTTCAATATATTTTTATGCTGCATTGCTCTATAGTTTCTTTTGTGTTCAGATTTTAACAACAAAGATGTTAATTTTAATTATAAAGTTGTTGTGAGTTCTTTTATAGTTTGTTAGAGCTGAATATTTTACCGTATATCACAGATGTCCTGATCTATCATTTACTATCAGGGTCAGTAATTTTAATACAAAGCCACAGTTAATTCCTTAATTTTAATCAAGTTGTGAAAGGGCCAAAACAAAACACTTTAGGGTGATTTTATACTGTAACATTTACTAATTTTTTCTTCTGTTCTCTTCATTTACTCTCTTCTCCATGCTCTAGCTTGGAGTACCTCAATTTCTTCAAATGCAAATGTTGACAAGGACTACATGATACTATGTATGATTTCTGGGGGTGATGACATTCAACTTAACCAAATTATTAGTTATGTACACATGTGCAGCCTTAAATAGGTGTCAGTGAAAACAGTGAAGAGCAAAAAATACCCACCTTTTTACTTTTATGTAAAGCAGTGCAAAATCTCTTCTAAAATGTTTTCGCAATTACCTGTTACTGTCTCAAGTTATCACCTTGTCTATGATTGTCTATATTGGTGGCAAAATTTGTGATTATAGGTCGCAGAATATCAAATAAATCTATCAATGAATTTCTTTGTTATCTAAATTTGTACAAATATCAGTAAGTCTTTTTCATTTATTTTTCTGCAGGTGACATACCTATTGTTGAATTAAATTTTACATTCCTGGCTCTGGAGAGCCCGTATGATCGGGATACGGTTGAAGGGTGTGTCAAAGAGACTCTGCAGATCATGTATCGTTATATCGCCAGTAACCGTAATGTGCATTTCACATTTAAAGATATTGGAGTGCTAACGATACGAAATAACAAGATCAAAATGAAGTTTTATAGAGAATTTCTTAATGCTATGGATGGTAGTGGAAGTTTAGTGAAAGCCCTTTCAAATGTAAGTACACTAAATGTTTTGGAAAATAAAAAACATAAAAGGGATTTTATGTGATTGTTTAACACTTGTAGTTGCTATGAAGTGAAGAAAGAAAGTGTACAAAAAACAAAAGTGGCCTCCAGCAAAACAATTTTCAAGTTTTATGTTGATTGTCTAGATGCCTATAAAATGGCTTCTTTTTTCAGCATAAGGCAAAATGTAAGACAAAATTAAATAGTTTACTGAAACAGTACTTTGTATGGAATCTTTTGAAAAGGTCAAAAAAATGGAAAGTTAAAGGCAAAGGATGCCAGTCCTAGGAATGAAATGTCTTTACAGTTTTGGGCCCCAGTGTTAACATTACATGTTTTGTTGTGTGTACAACTTAGACCAAAAGTGAAGTCTATTTACACTAGCCTGACAATATACTTAACTGAACTGCAGATGGGCTTTTGAAAATGATATTGTACTCTTAGTTTTAAGTATCTAGTAGTGTAATATTTGATTCATTTGTACTTTTACTTTTTTGCCACCATTCTCCTCACACAAAAAGCCATATGCCTTCATTTCAAGTTGTAGTTGGATTCCTGCAAATTTCAACTTAAAGTGAATTAGTTTAAATGAATTATAAATTCTGATAGGAATCAATGTTAAAACTGGAGTTTGGCACCTTCAGACATTCTTAACTTGGAAAAACCAATGTGCATGTTGAAATACTCTACTGTACATGTGCAGTGCCATGCATTTTTGTTGAAAAAGCTTGCAAAATAAAATAAATCATTGAACGTAGAAGAAATAATGTGTTTAGGTATTATAGGACTTTTCTCAAAAAAGAAAACTAGAACCTTATAAGTTGAAATGCTTGACATATCTAAATGCTTACATTCATTAATAAAACAATCTAGAATTTTTAAAATAAGTAATGAACAGTCAATATAGATGGCTAAGATAACCAGGTGTGGAGCTGGATGAACACAGCAGGCCAAGCAGCATCATAGGAGCAGGAAAGCTTGACATTTCGGGTCTAGACCCTTCATCAGAAATGGGGGAGGGGAAGAGGGTTCTGAAATAAATAGGGAGAGAGGGGGAGGTGGATAGAAGATGGATAGAGGAGAGGATAGGTGGAGAGGAGACAGACAAGTCAAAGAGGCGGGGATGGAGCCAGTAAAGGTGAGTGTAGGTGGGGAGGTAGGGAGGAGATAGGTCAGTCCAGGGAGGATGGACAGGTCAAGGGGGTGGGATGAGGTTAGTAGATAGGAGATGGGGGTGTGCCTTGAGGTAGGAGGAGGGGATAGGTGAGAGGAAGAACAGGTTAGGGAGGCGGGGACGAGCTGGGCTGGTTTTGGGATGTGGTTGGGGGAGGGGAGATTTTGAAGCTTGTGAAATCCACATTGATGCCATTGGGCTGCAGGGTTCCCAGGCTAAATATGAGTTGCTATTCCTGCAGCCTTCGGGTGGCATCATTGTGGCACTGCAGGAGGCCCAGGATGGACCTGTCGTCTGAGGAATGGGAGGGGGAGTTGAAATGGTTCGCGACTGGGAGGTGCAATTGTTTGTTGCGAACCGAGCGCAGGTGTTCTGCAAAGTGGTCCCCAGGCCTCTGCTTGGGTTTCCCCGATGTAGAGGAGGCCACAACGGGTACAGCAGATGCAGTATACCACATTGGAAGATGTGCAGGTAAACATCTGCTTGATGTGGAAAGTCTTCTTGGGGCCTGGGATGGGGGTAAGGGAGGAGGTGTGGCGGCAGGTGTAGCACTTTGTGCGGTTGCAGGGAAAAGTGCCGGGTGTGGTGGGGCTGGAGGGGAGTGTGGAGCGGACAAGGGAGTCACGGAGAGAGTGGTCCCTCCGGAAAGCAGACAAGGGTGGGGATGGATAAATGTCTTTGGTGGTGGGGTCGGATTGCAGATGGCGGAAATGTTGGAGGATGATGCGTTGGATCCGGAGGTTGGTGGGGTGGTACGTGAGGATGAGGGGGTTTTTTTTGGTTGTTATTGCGGGGACGGGGTGTGAGGGATTAGTTGCGGGAAATGCGGGAGACACGGTCGAGGGCGTTCTCGACCACTGCAGGGGGGGATGTTGCGGTCCTTGAAGAATGAGGACATCTGAGATGTATGGCAGTGGAATGCCTCATCCTGGGAGCAGATGCGGCGGAGGTGAAGGAATTGGGAATAGGGGGTGGCATTTTTGCAGGAAGGTGGGTGGGAGGAGGTGTATTCTAGGTAGCTGTGGGAGTCGGTGGGCTTGAAATGGATATCGGTTTCTAGGTGGTTACCCAAGATGGATACAGACTAACCTCATCCCGCCCCCTTGACCTGTCTGTCCTATCTCCTCCCTATCTCCCCACCTACACTCACCTTTACTGGCTCCATCCGTGCCTCTTTGACTTGTCTGTCTCCCCTCCACCTATCCTCTCCTCTATCCATCTTCTATCCACCTCCCCCCTCTCTCCCTATTTATTTCAGAACCCTCTTCCCCTCCCCCATTTCTGATAAAGGGTCTACGCCCGAAACGTCAAGCTTTCCTGCTCCTATGATGCTGCTTGGCCTGCTGTGTTCATCCAGCTCCATACCTTGTTATCTCGGATTCTCCAGCATCTGCAATTCCTATTATCTCTGATTCTCGCTGGCTGCCTGGTTTTCAATTGATTAGGTTCCATCTTGTGGCAGAGATTGGTCAGTGCAGGTAGTTGCTGAAGAAGTCATGATGTCGAGGTGCCGGTGTTGGACTGGAGTGTAGAAGGTCAGAAATCACACAACAGCAGGTTATAGTCCAACAGATTTATTCGAAAACACAAGCTTTCTGAGCCTCACTCATTCTCCAAGTGTTAGTCCCAACTTTTCAGTGTGATCAGAAAATGGGAATGGGAGCCAGCTGAAAAAGTCCTGGTGGTGCCAACAGACCTTGTGTACTTTAAAAGTAGGAATAGACTGTGAAAACAGGAGCTGGGGAATGGAGGACTTCAGGACTGAGAGTTGGAGTAGGAATGGGAAAGACATGTTCTGATCCTAATGTTGCTGAGGAAAATATTGTGTGTGCACTTGAACATGCAGACCACAGAACATTAAACCTTTGACAAACAAACTTATAGTGACCATTGCAATTAAATCTATTTGATGAGTGATGTTAAGGCATACAACATTGACTGAGGCTTTCTGTATTTCTGCATGTTCTGCAACCTTCCCAAAGCTCTGTCCCCTCAATGAGCCTGTTTTCTGTCTCATGTGATACTTCTCTTCCTTTTCATTGCTACCTATCCATTCCCTCCATTCTCCCCTTTCTCATTATCACCTTCTTCTGCCTTTCCTCTTCTCCTCTTATTGTTGTTTTCCTCTCTCCTTTAGTCTTACACCATTTCCATCTTGATCTAATTATCTCTCAAGGCTGCTTGACTTTCATTCAGTTTTAAGCTCCTGTGTTCAACACTTATTGTGACATTTTGTCACAAATTTTGCTTTGTTTTTTTGAAAAATCTGTCCTACTGATTGCACAATCATTGGGTGCCTGTGGAGGAAGTTTTGAATTTATTTTGTTCCTAAAGGTGTTGAAGAAACTGTTGAACTTTATTCGAATATTGGCTTTTAATTTTCAAAGTAACAGTGTAATATTGTATATTAATATACAATTTAAGTGTAAATATTTCTGGCTTTGGATGGCCCTTTGATTGTATCGTACACTTCTGATGTCTAAATGTCTAAAGATGTCTAAAACCATTTACTGCCCTTTTTCTGATAATTTTGCCTTCATTATCCTGGGTCTATTTGTAGTATTAGCTGCACTCCTTGACCTCATCCCTAATGTTCGAGTTGTCCTCCGAATTCAGGTGGGATATCAGCTGGCTCTAATAAGATTGGAGGATAACTAGGATAAGTAAATATAGGTTATCCACCATTCCAACCAAAACCTACGAAGAAATTAGAAAATGCTGGAAACACTTCGCAGCTGAGGCAGCATCTGGAGAGTGGAAAGTAGTGTTACCATCTTGGTAGAAATGAGTTACCTGTTTAAAAAACATTCATTCTCAGTTACTAACTGAAAGAGATACTAGAAGATCTCACATTTAAGTGAAAGCTTACTGTTCAAAAATTAAGCAAGTGTATTTAACTTAATTTTATATACAGTTTGTAAATAATTATGTTTTAAACCTGAAAACCTCAACAGCATACTCCCCATTTACTCTCTTATTTCCACCCAGGTTTCCCCGATATTTTATAGGATGTTGAGACTTTCTTCCTTTTGCTGGGACAAAAGCAAGGAACACAATAGCTCCCAGGAGTTAATTTGTTTCTCTTTTGTGTTCCCACTATTCAAGATATGACATTTCTTGGAATCCTTCTGCTAGCATCCAGCTAAGAAATCCTCCAACTCTCCTTTGATGACCTTTGAGCTCAAAAAAGAAGCCTAGGGTTTCTTGGGGGCATGGAGGAGCACTGTTGCCCCTACAAAGGAAAGAAGACACCTTTGTCCAATGGTGCCATTAACACCTAAAGTAACCAATATCCTGCAACCTCATCAGAAGATCTGATTAAATCGCTTACTGGTGGATAAGAAACTTGCTTAATTGACCGTACACTAGATATCCACTCACCGGGTAAAATTAAAATCACCCCCATTGTCTCATTGTAGAATGAGATCTGTTAGTTAGACACACACATGTTTTCTCTATGTAATGCTGTAGTGTTCTCAACTGGACTTATTTCAGCAACTATGGGTGAAGAAGAGTTCTTACTTATAAATTGATATGAAGGCACTCTAATACATTGAAATCATGTTTGTCAAATATGTAAGGATTTAGGAGTTCAGGGACCTTCCTGTTTTTACATACAATTATCTAATAATATAGAATTCTCAAATATCTGTGTGCTGGGGTTTCATAAGGTATATTCTTATATATGACTGATTTATACTTGTGGCATATATCTGAATAAAATGATTATGTACTCTATGTTGATTATATGTTTCCCAAAATGTAATGATTAGGAGGTGTCCTAATGATTGTTAGATAGTTTCTCCATATATTGATGTTGAGTTCACTATAATGATGCAGGTGTCACACATCTGTTAAAATTTTCCTCCAAATTTTGCTGTACGTTTATAATTGCTTTTCCTGTCTACATTGCTTTATTGGGTGTACCTAGTGACAGTTCATATGTACTATAGAAAGTTAGGTGAGATAGTGATGTTAGCCTCAAATCATTCAGAAATTTCTATTCATGATTCCCATGTGTTGAGAGTACTGATATTATAGATGGTTTCCTAAAATGTGTTCTTCACTCTGTGTGAATGCCAGGAAGAATCTGTTCAACTGAGTCGCTGTTAGTTTAAATCTGAGTAGGCAGTATTGTTGACATTGATGTATACACAGCTTTTCTACTCTGAAAGAGTTTCAAGGTTTGCATTCTCAACCTAGTGTATACAAAGGGATGAACTGTATCACAGCCCAGTCAGGTAGCTGTGTATGTTGACAGTGCTATTGAAAGAGTCTGGTTTGCTGATGGTCAGATCCTGCTGGTGCCGATGGCTGATCTTCGATGTCCCTAGAACATGTTTTAGCTTGAATAGTTACGAAATAATATATTACTTACATAAAGTTCGTGGTAGCAGTAAAGCTCAAATAGTCTCTATCCAGTCCCATTTATCTTTTCCAGGCCATGATGTATGTCACAGAAGAAGCATGTGCCATACTCCATACCCTGGAGTTGAAATCCTCCAGTAGGTGATGATGTTCTAACTTAGAAATTCGCTGATACTAAAGCCAAGCTCTTCACAGATCACACCTTTACTTTTGCAGTGGATCAGTGTTGGAGGGTTAATTGGCCCTGTTTGAGTTGAAAGGCAGATAAAGAGAACACTTGCAGGGTTTCTGTTATTAAGTTCAGTGAATTCCATACAGAAAAGCTTATATAATATTGTTCATATTCCTCTGAATTGCTTCTCCTGACAGATGTTTTACTTTCAAAGATCTGCTCTCATCACCCTAGTGGTGTCGTAGGGGTGCTGTGTAAATGTTCAGCCTATTATGTTCCATGTTGGTCCCAACTAACACCATGTATTATCAACCAGCTGCAGGTTGTTTATCAGAGTCATGCACATGGTGCTTACGCCCATCTTGACAATCAAAGAACTGGCATCTTTTGTCTTCGTATTGTTTCATTTGTATGGCTGGTGTGACTAATTTTATCTACCTGTTGATAGATACTATAAGCGCCAAGCTGCTCTTGAAGCAGACGGACCATGGTGGGTTGGCACTTAACTAGTCACAGGCTGTCTGATTTGAAGTGGGTGGTGGCTGAGTCATGGGGTGCATAGACCTCAGTACCTGCACTCTAGGACAATTGTTTTGTGTTTATGACTCATAACAGCTGCATTGCTGTGTTAGTACTCTGCAACAAAACAGAGATGATCTCTTCAGGCCGCAAGTTTAGACAAAATCTTTTGAGATCCTGGGCTGCCCAGACAGAAACTCCCCTCCCCCCACCACCTCAACCGAGCCTTCTTCATTCTCCCTAGTTAGCCTAAAGGAATGCAAAACACCACAATTGGCACTAGCTTGGTTGCGGGAATTGCTAGAAACTTGACATGTTTAAACATCAGTGCACTTTTGGGCACCACTCCATATTTTTGGCGAGTTTATTCTCTTAGCTTTAAATTCTCGTAAAGTATCTGGAATGCAGTGGAGCTATTCACCCATGGCTGGGAATTTGGTTCGTGAATGGTAGGATGTGTCCATGTACCAGTGGGCTTGTACACTGCATGCCCGGGGGCCAAACTACCCCCAAGTTCTTTCAAAATAAAAATGCCAAGTGCTCATGACTAGCAATTCTGAAGAGGAGTCATTCTGATCTTTCACTCTATTTCTCTCTCCACAGATGCTGTCAGACATGCTGAGTTTCTCCAGCACTCGTTTTTATTCCAGATCTCCAGGATACTTTGCTTTTATCTAAGTTACTTTGCAGCTTTAACCAGGGGCCGTGTGGACTGAAAAAGAGAGACTTAGACATTTGATTCTCTTTTTCACATGTACTGCTAACTGAATTGTTAGGCTGAAAATGAGATAAACTAGTACACAAAGTGGACAGCAAGCTAGATGACTTCACCCACACAATTGATGCATCACCTTAAGTTGTTTGGCATTGGATGTGAATAGCATGACTTCCTACTATTTTGTAAATCACAGCCATGTTTAAAAAAATCAATATCCTCACCAACTATGATATGAAGGAGCACATGGTACACCAATTATGGAGTCTGCTTGATTTTCATTACATTGATATCAAGGCAACATCCAAGAGAAGGCAGTGGCCTAGTGGAACTATTACTGGACTGTTAATCCAGAGACCTAGGAAATGTTGCGGGGACCTGGGATTGAACCCCACCATGGCAGATGGTGAAATTTGACTTCAATAAATATCTGGAATTAAGAGTCTAATGATGACCACAAATCCATTGCTGGTTGTCAGAAAAACCCATCTGGTTCACTAATGTCCTTTTAGGGAAGAAAACTGCTATCCTTACCTGTTCTGGCCTACATATGACTCCAGACCCACAGCAATGTGGTTGACTCATAACTGCCCTCTGGGCAATTAGGGATGGATAATAAATGCTGGCCTAGCCACTGATCCCGTGAATGAATACAAAACAACATGCAAGCAAGATTTATAAAAAAGATTAAAATATATAAGGCTGGAATTTCACTTTCCGCAATTTTGGAAACAGGGGACCACAGTTTGTGACCCGCCAGCATTAGCTGCAAGTAAGCCTCACTACCCATAAAATTGGTGAACCCTCCACGTTTCTTTGATTTTGCATAACCACAAGTGATTCCGCGCTGAACTTGTCTCCAAGCACTGCTGGCGTCCTTTATGTACTGCAGGAGGCAGAGGAGTGTTATGGTAAAAGCGTGTGCTCAATGAAGCCTTTCCCTTTTTAAAATAAGATGCTTATAAAAGATAGGTTACTGAGAATCCACAGTGGAACATTGTGGAACAGAGGAAAAGACTCCCTGCTTTTGTGATGCTGCCTGAATAATAAATGATCAGAGAGATGGGGTTTAGGAATGAGACAAGAAGAGATCAAAAATTGAGCCCCGGAAAGAGATGGGATGTCACAGTAAGGGTGGCACAATGTTTGGAACGTGGTACCCAGGACATGACCGCAGTGCTGAAAAAATTTAATAATCTAGTCAGATTGTCAAAATGAATGAATCCATCTGCACATTTCATCTCTCAACCACTTTTCACATTGCTTACTAAATATCCCTGATCACTTAGCAAGCAGCATTGCCTGACACTCACGCCTAACATCAGCAATACTCATGTCCCCTACATGGTCCTTGCAGTTATGCTAATTGTGCATATGCCACTACATGCCTCTTCAAAGCTACAGCTATTCAGCAATGGTACATCACTACCTAATTACATTGACATAGCATCGTGAACATTCAGTCATCTCTCTTGCAGGAGCAAGTTGCCCACAAAAAGGATGATCCAGCTAGTATGCAAACTCTCCAGAGAGCAAAGTTGTAGACATGTGCTGTTGGAGGGAATGAGAACTAGGAATTCATTGAAAAGGACAGAAACACTGATGAAAATGCACACCCATGATTTTTAGTGCATTGGCTGGCCTATCTGTTACCCTACAGTAGCTGGGAAGGAGCATGAAGGAGTCTAGCTTCACTGTGCACAAAGCATCACAAAGAGCTAGGTACTCAGCCTTTTGACTGTGGAAGTGCTGGGACCTCCATAGCAGTACTTCCCAATGACCCATTATAAGATGTTCACTGGCCACTGAGCTTTCACAGCAGCACATGCAGAAGCTTTCCACTGCATCAGTGCTGCAGCAGAAGCACAGGCAAAGGTCATGAGATCTCTACGTTGCTGAACAGGCACAAAACTGTTGCCGTGTGAATGCAGAATTTAGTGCTCAATTGGACATACAAAGTACTCACAGCAGTCCAAAATCTATGCTGCAACAAATGATAAAGATTGCTTACGTGCTACCCCAAGGGATCTAGGTGAGAGCAATAACACCATCAAGCATAAATCTGTGGTCCTCTTTCAGGACAACAGGATTCATGCTCCCATCACTGCCACTCCACCAGTGCCCTCGCTGTTCATTATCGGGCATTCAGCTGAGTCTGTGGCCACTTATGCCAAAGTGACAAAGATCAATCTGGGACACATCAAGGCTTACAGCTGCTTGAGAAGGTCCTGAATAGTGATCTACACTGTGGTCCACTGACATTCAACGGCCTTACACCAGCCTTGCTGCAGTAGTACTGTGTAGGAACATTAGTTAGGCAAAGGACAAGGATAATTATTACTGTGTTTTTATGAATCTTCAATGTGTTGTGAGGTAAAACTGTTGGTTGAAAGTTTTTGCTTTTAGTCTTAACGAATTTTGTTGACGAAAGAGCTTTTGTGACCAAGACTATGAGGCAGAGTGTTGGGGACGGTGAAGTTCATTTCAATTGAAGTGGAGTTTTGCAAAGCAGTTGGTCTCATTCTGTCGAGTTGCATGCAATGGATATGATCTCCTCCCTTCCCCCTGGAGCCAGATTCCAGGACCCCCTGCTGGATCCTTATAATTTCAAGATTGTAGACAATGCAGTACACCACTAAAAACAGAGACTCCATGCGGGTGTGTACAGTAGAAACTCCTTTGAGCAATTAAAACAGCAAGATGTATTACTAAGGAGACTGATAGCCATCCATAACAAAGTGGAGCAAGTTATGTGGGTTTCACGCAAAGCTTTCTTCTTTTTTTTTGTGGGATGCTGGTTGGGGCCATAATGGAGGGTCCATCCCTTGTAACTAAACAGCCATCCTTTAATGCATCTTAGAGACCTGTAAGCAGTCAGTATTGCAGATTGGCATAGAGCGAAAACAATGCAGATGTTTCTATCATAGCAGACAATTATCAAGATGAATTTCTTGGAGTGGTCATAAACCTACTGCGCATTGGGAGAGAGTGAGAGTTGGAGGCCTTTGTAATTGTGATATGATTCCTTGTTGCTGTTGGGGTGGGTGGCACAGAACCCCATACGGTTGTCTGACAATCCTTGTGAACCCATGTGGCTTTTATTCTTTATGATCCCTTCTAAGGGATATGAGATCAAAGTCCCCTTTCTTTCTGTGCAGTGCCTCTCTGATCTCCTTGAGGCTTCTATGCAGGGCAAATGACAAATAAGTTGCCATTTTGCTTGCTTTCAACAGGAATGATCCTATGGTTAGATTGGGCAAAAAATTGACAGTTGTAATATAGTCAATACAGTGTGGAGCTGGAGGAACACAGCAGGTCAGGCAGCATCAGCAGAGCAGGCAAGTCAAAAGGGTTTATACCCTTCATCAGGCCTTGGGATGGGAAAGGGAGCTGGGAAATAAATTGGGGAGGGGGGATTGGGGCTGGGGGAAGGTAAATGGGATGGTGATAGGTGGATACAAGTAGGGGGTAGTGGAGATTGCTCAATGGGAAGGGTTGGGAGATTTTCAAACTTGTGAATTCTATGTTGAGGCTATTGGGCTGTAAGCTCCTGATGCGGAATATGAGGTGGTGTTCCTTCAGTTTGCCTGTGGCGTCCTTGTGACACTGAAGGCGGCCCAGGATGGACTTGTCACCAAGGGAGTGGGGGGGGTGGTGGTTAAAATAGTTGGTAACCGGAAGGTATTGTTGATTATAGCAGATAGAGCGCAGATGCTCCGCAAATTGATCACCGAGTTTGCGCTGGGTCTGACTGATGTAGAGGAGACCACGTTGGGAGCAACAGATACAGTAGAGCAATTTGGAGGATATACAGGTGAATTCCTGTTGGATTTGGAAAGATTGTCTGGGGCCTTGAATGGAGGTGAGATGGGAGGTGTAGGGGCAAATGTAGCACCTCCTGTGGTTGCAGGGAAAGATGTGGGGTTGGTGAGGAGCATGGAGTGGACAGGGGAGTCGCGGAGTGAGCGGTCCCTACAAAAGGCAGATGGGGTGGGGAGTGAAATATCTCTTTGATCATGGCGTCGGATTGCAGGTGGCAGAAGTGGCGGAGGATGATGCGCTGGATGTGGAGGTTAGTAGGGTGGTGTGTGAGGATCAGAGGGACTCTGTCCTTGTTTTTCTTTGGGGGAGGGGGTTTGAGGGCAGAGTGCAGAAAATGCAAGATACGCGGTTGAGGGCATTATGAATCAATAGAGAGGGGAAGTTGTGATTCTTGAAGTAGGAAGACAGCTGGGATGTCTGCGAGTGACTACACCTCCTCTCATCCACCCTCCTGCAAGAATGAGAATCCTTACTCGCAATTCCTCCAACTTTGCCACATCTGCTTCCAAGATGGATCATTCCACGTGCAGACAAAATCTCCCAACCCCGGCCTCATCACAGGTCCAACCTTCCCTCTTGTCCCTGCCTCCTTGGCCTGACACAACCTGTCCATCTTCTTGCCCACATATCTGCTCCACCCTTCCCACTGAGTAATCTCCACTACCCCTCCCTGCTTCCACCTATCACCATCCTACCTACCTTTTCCAGGCCCCACCCTCCCATTTATTTCTGAGGTCCTTTCCCCATCCCTAGTCCTGATGAAGGGTGTAAACCCGAAACACTGACTTTCCTGCTGTTCTGATGCTGCCTGACTTGCTGCGTTCCTCCAGCTTCACACTGTATTGATTCTGATTCCAGCATCTGCAGTTCTTGCTTTCTCCAGCAGTCATAAAATTATGAGAAAGTTAGAGGTTGTCTACGAATAGGAAGAATAGAGAAGGAATATTATTTTATTGGAGAGAAACTGTAGAAGGCTACTGTTCAGAGAAATCTGAGTGTCTTTCTACAGAATTAAAAAAGGTTGGCATACCAAAAGTTAGTATTTCAACAGGTAATTAGAAAGGCAAATAGACTGTTGGCCTTTATTGCAAGAAGACTGACATTTGAAAGTTGGAACATCTTGCTATAACTATACGTGACATTGAAGAGCCTGCTTCTAGAGTACTGGTTATAGTTTCGGTTTCTTTCCTTAAGGATGGATATACCTGCATCGGAAGCAGTCAAGAGAAGGTTCACTCGGCCGATTCCTGGGATGAAGGAGTTGTCTTGTGAGGAAAGGTTGAGAAGGTTGGGACTATACCTAATGGAACTTGTCTTATTGAGATGTAATATTTGAAAAGGGTTTGACAAAGTTAGATACTACTTGTGGAAAACCTAGAACTGGGGGCACATTTTCAAAATAAGGAGATCAGGATGGATTTCCTTTTTCAGAGGGTCATTATTCTTTGGAATTCCCTTCCACAAAGAGCAGGGCAGACTGAGCAATTGAATATATACAAGGCTGAGTAGTCACATTTTTGATGTGTAAGAAAGTTAACAGTAATGGAGGAAGAAGGCAGAAAAATGGAATTAAGGCGGCAGTCAGTTCTGTGATTGAACTGAGTGACAGATCAGGCTTGACGGGTCAAATGGCCTACTGCTCTTTCTTGGGATCCTTTACTGACCACTTATGATGACATTGTTCCTGGGTCATTGCTCCATAAGGATGGGTGCTCCAGGGATGTGGTTTGTGGGTAGGGCCTTCTATGGACAACCATCTTTCTCCTCTCTGTGCTTAAACTACCCCTGTCTGCCTCCTTCTCTGCATATTTTGTTGTATTTATTTATGTCATGTGAGCCTTGTTGACAAAGCCAGTGTTTGTTGCCAATCACTAACTGTCCTTGAGAGGGCTTGCTAGGCCATTTCAGAGGGTAGTTAAGAGTCAACAATGTTGCTGTGGGTCTGGAGCCTTCCTCTGGTCAACACATACTTCCAAACTGATTCAGTAACTCACCATAGTGCTTCCACAAACTTTGTGGATAAGATGAATTAAGATAGGAGATGCCTCACCTGGAGCATAAAAATGAATCTTGACTTATGTAATAAATAATGAAGTCGTGTCTGTTATCTTGCCACTGCTTATAACAACTTCTTGGTGTGATAGTTCTTAATCCTGTAACTTCAACCCAAACAACAGGCCTTCTTGCATTCAAAACCCAGACATAAAAATGGAATGTGGGTATAATGACAGCTGTAAAAAAGCTCTTGTGGAGCAAATTGTGGTGTCATCAGACAAAGCTTCTAGTATCAGGATAGTTCTAGTAAAATAATGTAGTGTATTTCAGAACAGATTTGAGATATACTAATCAAGTTTGTATAAGGTGTAAAAGGTGACAGAGGTGCAAGAAGACAAAGTGTGACAAGTGTAGAAGGTGCAGAATACTGCAGAAGGCATGAAATATGCTACTGTAAGTGAAAAAAATTGCTGGTACTCAGGAAAGAAGTATGGTGAATGCTGGGATTTCAGGTCATGTAATTTTAGGTAGGGCTAAGCTTGGCATGGTGAAGGATCAAAGTCAGGAGGTTTTTCTGAGCAAACGTTGTGTGATCATTAAACCTTGTAGAAGGTGTTTCTTTAATCAAACTGTATAAATATGCATCTTTGGAGCCAATAGGACTTGAAGCTGGGCCTTCTGGTTGAGAGGTAGCAATAATACCACTGTGCCACAAGAGCCCTATTAAACAATGGAGATTGACTCATGGACTAACTCCCTAGAACTACTTATGTTGACTACTGCTAAGTGTCGAGCTAAGCTTGAAGTTGGCGGGAACAGGATTTCACTCCTCCTGCCAGTCTTCTCCACCTTGACATTCATTGTAGTGTTGATAAAGCAAGAGATCCTTGCAATGTGATAGTTCTTAATCCTGTAACTTCAACCGAAGCAACAGGCTTTCTTGCATTAGAAACCCAGGCATAAAAATAGAATGTGGATATAATGACAGCCATAAAAAAAGCTCTTGTGGAGCAAATTGTGGTATTATCAGACAAAGCTTCTAGTATCAGGATAGTTCTGATAAAATAATGCAGTGTATTTTAGAACAGATTTGAGGATATGCTAATTAAGCTTGTATAAGGTGTAAAAGGTGACAATCATATCTTTAGCTGCCAACAAGTTGAAGTGCATTTCCCCTTTAAGAAGTTAAGGATACCTCTAAATTAGAACAATGTAAACTTAAACTTGAGATTGCATGAGTTTGTTAATTACTAACAGTCTCCATTAATAGCTATTCATCCTCCGAGCCAGATTTTTATCTGCTCCTTTGTCTATCCAACTGTTCTTCTCTCTCTTTCGGCTCTATCCCCACCTATCATTTACTCCTTAACCCCCCATGCTCCCTCCCCACCCCCAACAACTCTATCTTTTGCATGTCAACTGACAATTTTCTAACTACCATCAGTTCGGAGGATGGGTCACTTGAGTCAAAAGATTAACTCTGATTTCTCTCCACCGATGCTGCCAGACCTGCTGAGCTCTTCCAGCAATTTTTGTTTTCTTTCTATTTTCAACTCTAAAATTATTTGACTGACTTTTCTCAGTTTATTTTCTGCGCACTGCTTGACAATTTTACAATTCCTTTTTATGTCCACTGGCATGAACCTTTGACAATTCTGAACTTTCTCAGTTCTAACAACTTGAAGACTTGTAGACAAGGTCTCCAGGTTTGGAAGATCCATGAACTAACAGTATTTCAGATAAAGTGAATGGTTCCCATGAGAATCCTTAATAGGATGTTCCTGTGAGGAGGAAACTAATTTTCCTTCTGAACTGAACTTATAAATTATTGGAAAAAACTGTTTTCTGTTCTGAACCGAGGTCAGAAGCTAAACTAATGGCCTCAGTCAGATTTAAAACTAAGCAATATAAAAGAAAATTTATCCATTACCATCACAGTTGTCCTGCCAGACACTTAGCTGAAATCACATAACTTCTTGGAAATTGTGCATCTTTTCCACCGCTCCAAATGATTTTCAAACATTTTAAAAATCATCACCTTCACAGAACTGACCCCCTAAAAAGTTTCTGCTTTCTTAAAATACAAATCCTAAATAATGTAAGTATCAAACATATACTTTTTATTACAATATTTGATGCACTGCGCATAAGTGAGTTCAATTGACAATACCCAATTTCAGAGTATATCAATCAGAACAATGGAGCATATTACACATGCCTTGTTTTTATTGTTTCTTCATGAACTCACAAGTAACAGAAAATACAGTATACTCTTGTGAATTTAAGTTGCTTATTAGTGGGTAACATTAACTCAATGCAAAAACAAAACTGATTGAACAGAGGTAGAGATAGTTCTGCTATGTGTGTTTGTTAATGCGAATTGGCTGTAACGCAATTGATAAATAGTGGGCGCTGTTTGGATAACACAGACTTTCTGCTGTACAGGTATAGTGATTTTCTATAGCGATTTCCCAATAATGCGATTTTCTATGGCCATTTTCTACAGTGCAATTTTCTATAGTGCGAGGTCACACAAGAATGTAACTATCGTGTTATAGGAGAACTACCTGTATATTGAAAAGGTATAAACTTTCCACTTGTCTCAGAAATGTAAATATGTACAGAGAAAATGTAAAGTGTTACATGCTTTGGAACCTTTTGGAAAGAAATGAGAAATTAACAACCCTTGACATGCAAGTTGGTCATCATTTATGATATTAGGTTGATTCATTTATATATTTGACTTCCACAATTAATACACATATTCCTCTCCTAACAGAGACCCGGGACTGCAGACTCAATAAAGTCAGTTAGAGATGTGTGTACAAGTCGACCTGCTACGACCAACTCGGTTTTATTTCCCAGGTAAGAATCCTTGTACCTATCAAAAACAAGTTCTGAGTAGAAATCAAGTTTAAGAATAATGTTTCTACTTGAGTGCTCTATTTTGTTATAGAATGGCAGGATGCTAATAATCCAATGTTAGCAGAAAATGTAACAATAATGTTAAATAATTTATAAACAAACCAACATAAATTTGGGGTTAAGGTTAATACATTAAAATATTCCTATTGGAATTATAATGAAGTAAATTGCATTTAGGTCAATATTCTATGATGAACTTGAACACATTTGTATTCTGGTATTTCTATGCAAAACTGAAGGAGTACTGTACTGTTGGAGGTGCTGCCTTTTAGATGAAATTATAAACGGACGCCCTGTCCACTTTTAAAAATAGGGAGGATAATACTTGACCAATGTACTGTATCACCAAAAGTAAGTTATCTGATCGTTGATTCCTTTGTTTACTGTTTTCTCGGTTGTCATATTCATTGTGGCTATGAATAGTTTAAAACAAAAACACACTGCATCCTATGTTTCATCAATAGGGGCATAAGGTCATTATATGTGTTCCTTTGGAACTGAGCATGCTGTTTGTCAAGCTAGATGAATCTTCAGATGAGTTGCTCCCATGGAGAACCTGCACAGACATAAGGCCACCTTCTGTGCTGTTGTCATTCTATGATTCTATGAATTAAGTTTATGAGTTTAAACTGACACTTGGCTTGTATTCAAAATCATATCCCTTGTGAAAGGTAGGCTGAGGATTCTGTCTTCATAAGGCTGACTAAAAGACTTCAAAATTAGTCAGGATGCCTCATGACCAGAATCCATCTGTTTTCTGATGCTATTGGAGTTTCGGTGGGCTCTGACAGGACCACTAAGGAATTTCAAGATCATTTTATTAATTCTTCTAAACTGGGATATTAACAATGAAACATAGTCAGTCAGGCTTAGATATTATGTATGGATTGTATGTTGTCCTGAGATTTCTCTGTGTATCTATCTCTGGTCATAACTATTACCTTACTGTAGGATTTCGCCAGGTGATCTCAATGAAAGAAAATCAGTGCTGTTATCAATTAAAGAAGAAAACAACAGAGAAAACCATGAAGCCCCCTCTAAATCTGAACAAAATGAACTAAATAGAGAAAGTGAACAAATTGAGAAAATGAAGGAAAGAGAGAAAAGTAGAGAAGCAACAGGTATGATGAATGAAATTACTCCAACTTTAGTTACTAGAATAATAGGGAAACATAAGGCAGTGTGATTCACATTAATTGCTTGTTGTTTGCATTTTTGTGATATGTTAACTGTGTATACATATTGAGAGGAGATGTTCCAAGACAGAAGTCACCAAAATACTTTTAATTTGTTCCACTGAAATGATCTTTTACCGTTTAAACAAATTGCTAAAAATATTTTGAATCACATCTCGCCCCTGGACAATTCGTATACAACTGATGTCTCATGTTATTGTTCAAATTTTAAAAAAGAGTATTGTATTAAATAATGATAAAGGAAAGTTGCCACCTTCCCCGATGACCATAGAACTGCTCTCTGAGAGGGATGACTGGTGGTGAGTTTAACCTGAAAGTCACCACACCCCTGATGAGGTGCGAAGTCGAGAAGACAGGGCCTACATGCAGACCTCAGCTGGTGCAGGAATTGAACCCATGCTGTTGGCATCAATTTGCATTGTAAACATGCTATCCAAGCTAACCAATAGCATGATATGATATCATGGACGGAATCTTACATGTTTTTTGCGTAAGTGTGAGTTGTGTCGAGTTTTTTGGTGGTATCCTTGCAGGCAAGCCCAGTAACATTTCTCACTGTATCTTACCAAACATACCTCATTAATTATATACCCTGCTACGATGGTACCCTGCAAGTCCCGTTCTATCCCCAACTTATCACACCCCTTGCCCAGAGCAAATTGCCACTCATTGGATATTAATCAAAAGATCAGCATCCCTGGTGCCTATGCCAAATTTAAAAGGCCACTGTGCATCCAGACTAGCAGTGACATTCCAAAGCAGCTCACTGGGTTAAGGATGGACACATCAGAGAAATAGATTATCCTTTCTCAGGCTGCGATTCTCCAATAGGAACCTGGAGGTTCCTAGTGAAGCGGGTGGTAAAAGGAGAGGATGACCAGAGGAGGTCGCCCCACCAGACCCTGGAAGCCTGGTCTGAGGGCTCCACTAGTATCAGTGCCATCTTGACGGTGAGGAAGAACAGCCAGAAATGCCGTAAGAAGGTCAATGAACTTCCCTGTTCCAGTAGGGTAAAAGGGCCACACTCTTCCCTGCTACCTCAAACTCGCTCTGCTTCTGCTATTACATCCATCTCCCACCAAGGCTCAAACTCTACCACACTCAGCATTGAATATACATCTTACTTAATTCGCTCTCACCCCTCGGCTCCTAAGCCTATATGGCTTTTGCACTGCCTAATTCCTTATCTGGGACACTTCACTATCCGCATGAACACTGACTGACAGCTTTGCCACCAATTTCACTTCAATCAATCCCTCTCTTTCTTCCAGGAGAAGACAGTCCACAATAGGGCAGAAAATGCTTGTTTGAATGGAAGGGTGCCAAATATTTGGTATCTCAGCCCCGATCAGGAGAGAATTCTGGTCCTCGCAGAAGAAGACCAGGATTTCTTCTGAGAGGATGCAGAGACATACATATCCTGACAACTGAATAACGATCATTCTACATTCCTGTACAGCTCTAAGTGATGCCACTGTCAGTGTTATTCATAGTACACGACTTCAAGCGACTGGCTGAAAAAGATTCTCTTTTGGTTTGCCGGTACTACCATCACAGAGGAACAGATCCCCTGAGAAGCCACTTTCTCAAAATCAAAGGATGAGAATACCAAGGCCTGAGAAGAAGCATCAGCAATGCTGTCTCCTGTACCCCTTACTGACACCTTCGTTGGAACATTAGGCTTAGAAAGCATGGGAGCACAATCTACTGAAAACCTCACTGCAACAACTTCACAGCTGGCACAGGAGAAAAGTCCCAGGCCACTGGCACTTGGAGGATTGCTAGAGACGTGCTCAGCCCAGACAAGAGAGTGCCCTGTGGTGTTGACAATCAGGGTGAAATAACTCCACAGAGGCCAGTATCCCATCACTGAGTCACCCTTTATTTACGCTTGCATAATACTTGACACTGTCTGGTTTCCTTGGACCCAGTTCTCAGATTGAACAAAACCTCTGACATTTCTTTTTATATATGTCAGCCAGGGCTCCCTAATTGGGGCTGTTAACCTGGTTCAATCAGGGAACTCATATTCTGTGAGTTTCATTTGGCTGACATTGTAACAATTACTACACCCCTGCACTTCCAAGTCAGCGAATATAGGCCTGTTCTTTTTCTTGTAGCCTCTCCTGGGGTGTTTTCGCACTGGGTCCAGTTCCAATAACTCAGCCTTGGATATGGTTGGCATGAACCTGACTGTAGCCTATCTCTCGTGCCAGAGTGTCTCGGAAGAAATTCATCCTTTTCCTCAGTCGGTAAAGGCGTCAAGGCTGCAACATCTGTCATGTCCATCTCAGACCCCAAGGTGTCTTTGATGCTAAACGGAGGGGAGAACCCACATGTTCTGACAGCGTTTCTAGCTGTTCTGAGGGGCTGGGTATGGTTTAGTTCTGCCCAGTTTGAGAGTTTGCAGTTTTCAAGCAATCAAGGTGCTTGCTCAGGACCGCCTCACCCATCCGCACTTTGTATGTCACGAGACTTGACCTTGCATTGACCATGCCTCTTATAGTGCAGGGCCATTTCCGTGAGTTTTGACACCAAACTTCATGCCCTGAAATAAATTGTCTTTCTTGCTTAGCAGAGTATTGTCTGGCATCCGGCATCCGGCATTCCTGATGCCATGATACACACACACACAAATGCCATGCCCCAGATCCATGGAGATCAGATTGAACCTGGTACGGAGTTTTCTCCCCAGTGGCATCTCTGCTGGAGCTATCCCTGTAGTCCAATAATCAAATAGGAACTGAGACAGTTTGGAATTGACTGAAGCTGTAGGCTGTTTCTTTAAGCCTAACTTCAAACTTTTGACACCTTTTCCCATCAGACCATTGAACGATGGATGGTATGGAGCTGTTCTTATTTGCCAAATGCCATTTGACTTTAGGAAATACTCAAATTCTTTGCTGGTCCATTGTCTGTGACCAACCTGTCCGGGAGCCTGTGTATTGCAAAAGATGCTCACAGCTTTTCTATTGTCATCCCCGTGTTTGACAAATGAACTCTGTGCATGTCCAACTACATTGAGTGGGTGTCCACAATTACTAAGAACATTAAGATTATGAAAGGGCTGGCATTATTGACATGTAACCGAGTCCAGGGTATATGCAGCCATTCCCACAACTGTGGAGGAGCTGCTGGTGGTAATTTTTGTCCTTGCTGGCACTCTGGGTACTGCCCCACCAACGCATCTATGTCTGCATCCAATCCTAGAAACCAGACATAACTTCTTGCCAACATCTTCAGTTTAGACATCCCTGGATGACCCTTGTGGAATTCAGTCAGTATCAGGTAGCAACCTTCGCTTGGGACAATCATTCTTGCTCCCCATAGTAATATGACATCCTGTGTGATGATCTGGTCTCGTTGGGTCCAGAAAGGTTTCAATTCTAGTTTGTGATGGCCCTTTTGCTTTCCCCATCACCACCAGCTGTTTTAGTTTAGCTAGGAATGGATCTTTTCATATCTGCGGTCTGTTATTGTCAGTGGTGACTGGAAGGGTGTGTCTAGACAATTTAAAACCAGCACAGGTTCTTCCAGTGGTGGCACGATCGATGGTGTGTCTGCTAACGGGAGACGGCTCAAGGCATCCAAATTTGCTACTTGACCTCCAGGATGGTGTTCCCACTTGTAATTGTATGCACTTAGAATGAGAGCCCACCACTGAATTTGACCTGAAGCTATGGGTGGCATGGCTTTGTCCTCTTTGACTAGCCCTACCAGGAGTTTGTGGTCCGTTACTAGTATAAATTTACATCTGTAAAGGTATTGGTGGAACTTTCTCACATCAAAGATGACTGCTGACCTTTCCTTCTCTATCTGGGTGTATTTGTGCTCTGCATCACCCAAAGTCTGAGAAGCATACCTCTTTGGGCATTTCTCTCCATTGGGCCATCTTTTAGCCAACACTACCATGTTACTGTAGGGAGAGGCGTTGCATGTTAGCACCAGATATTGCTTGGGTGCCAACGCCTCAGATGATAATAGCTGCTTCTTCACGTCCCTAAAGGCTATGTCTTGGCTACAAGACCATTTCCAAAGCTCATCTGTTTTCAATAGCAGGTGTAAGAGTGCCAGGATGGAGGCCAGATTACGTATGAACTTTCCGTAATAATTCAGTAATTCAAGGAAAAAACTAAGCTCAGTTACAGACATGGGATCTAGGGCACCTTTGATTGCCCTCACTTTATCTTCCAATGGGTGTGACCCGATCTTGTTAACTCTGTAGAACACGTAGGTCACTTTGGGTGCGTGGAACACGTTTTTCCCTACTAAGGTGTATGCCTGCCGTGGAGAAGCTTCTAAGGACTGTGTCTAGGTTCTCTAAGTGCTATTAATTGGGCTTCCCTGTTATTAACACATCATCCAGATAAATGCTGCCAGGGTTAGACCTTGTAAAATGTTTTCCATCGTCTGCTGGAAAATGGCACAGACTGATGTTACTCCAGGTGGCAGTCTTGTATATCGGTACAAATCCTTATGGGTATTAACTGTAGCATACTCCTGGGAATCCTCATCTAACCACAATTGCAGATACACATGGCTTATGTTCTGCTTTGTGAAGGAAAGACCCCTCCAACAGTTTTATGTGTAAGTCCTCTATGCAAGGGATTGGGTATTCATCCAGCTGCAAGAAGCAGTTTACCATTTGTTTAAAATTCCCTCAAAAGTGAACCAACCCGTTGGGCTTCACAATCGATAGGACCAGTGATGCCCAGTCTGCAGACTGTACTGGTTTAATGATTCTTTCACTTTCCAGCTTCCTGATTTCTACTTGTACTTATGCACATAAGGAAAATGGCACAGGGCAGGCCTTGCAGAATCATGAAATTGCTTCCTGTCAACATGGAAGAAGTTCTTGGCTCCTTGGACAGTCCCTAGACCTTTCTCAAAAACTTCCAGATATTTAATTAGGACATTATTCAGGAAGCCACATTCTAATTTAAAAATGTTGATGTAGTTAGTCTAGGTGACTCTTACTCAACCAATTTTGCCGAATTAGGCTTGGGCCCAAGCCTTTTACTACAGTCAGTGGTAATTTAACTAGTTTCTTCTCGTACAAGACCAGACCAAGGTTGTACACTTAATCTGTAAAGGTTCCCCAGTATAGGTTCTCAGTCTTGCTGAGGTCATAGGCAAACTTAAGGGTTAGAGTTCAGAGTGAGCTTTTTTAAAGAATGGTTCTGTATCACTGATACAGCTGAGCCTGTATCAGCCTCCATTAAAACTGGGTAATCATTTAACCAGACATTTATTTTGATTGATTCTAATTTGGATGTGGCTAAGCAATTTAACAGTTCCAAGCCAGATGTATGTGGGCTTTCCAGGACGTGCACTCTCCTGGATACCGGCTTATGAATCGTCTTACTCAATTCGGGCTGAGTGGGACTTTTGAGTCTGTGTATTGGCAACACCTACAATGGCTTGCTAGCCCAGATCCTGAAGAAAATATCAACAGTTTGGCCAAGGCTTGGCTTTGGTTTGGGGTTTTGCTGTGGGCTGACCAAGAGTCCCTCTTCAGGATATGTCCTGAGTGAGACTATACAATTGCCTTCACTCAAGTGGTGTCTCCCAAGCTCATTTGGCCTGGTGAATGTGTCCACATCCGTTGGCATAACTTTTAAACTCCACTTGCTGCATTTTCTAGTGATAAAGCCAGTTGTAGTGCCTGTTTGAAGTCCAGTTGGGCTTCAGCCAGTATACACTTTTGCATAGTCACATCATTAATCTCGTATACCAAACGGTCTCTCAGGGTCTCATTAAGGGTTAAACCAAAGTCACATGTCTCTGCTAGTTGTCTTAACCTCATCAAAAGTCCCAACATGGATTCCCCTGGTTCTCAAACTTTCGAGTAAAACTGATAGCATCTCAGAATTGGAGGAGGCTTGGGGTCACAATATTCCTTTGCTAAATCCATCAACTATTGAAAAGTGTTAGTATCTGGTGTCTCAGGAAATGTTAGGCTCCTAATAACCAAAAATGTAGTGGGTCCACAAGCTGTCAGGAGAATTATTCCTGGCTCTTCATCTGCCCAAGTGTCATTTGCTCAGAAAAAATAATGCATTCTTTGCACAAACTGTTACTATATTTCAACATCAGATCAAATGAGTCAAACTTTCCAACAGAATAACGCCAGAAGTGCTTACCCAACTCAAAGCTGTTTGTTGCAAGCAAATTTTTTCAGGAGTGTAATTTTTTTCTCTCATTGCCACTGAAATAACTCCACAGAGGCCAGTATCCTGTCACAAAGTCGCCCTTTATTTACATGTGCATAGTACTTGATATTAGTCCAGCTCCCTCAGAACCAGATCTCTGAGTGAATAGAACTTCTGACACTCCCTTATGTATCTGTCAGCCAGGGCTCCCTCTTTGGACCAGGTTAACAGCCTCAATCAGGGAACTCATTTTATGAGGTCCACCTGCCTAACCTCATTCCAATCACCACACAAGGACTTCCTCCATATGTACAGGGAGGAATTCGCAGACAGATACGTGGGATGCATTGGCCCTCATTGCTGAAAGCTGCAGCAAAGAAGTGAATCACATTTGTTTGGCTATCTCCATGGATTAGTTGGCAGCTACCATGGAGAGACATATCAAGCATCTTGAGTCTGCTGGAGAGGCATACATGCCTAATATCCAGGACCAAAGCCTGGTGATAGGATGAGGAGCCTGGTGTGCAACCCTTGCCTCACAAGGAGATAGCTCAGTGTCAAGAGGCACCTAGTTGGAGGAAAATTCACACACAAGCCTCTCAGATGTCACCTCTCAGCACACTCCCAGAAGTGGCTGGGCCCTCTAACACCAACTTGCTTGCCCCCTTTGACCCTTGCAATTTGCAGGTGCAAGGGTGTTCAGCTGCATCTGGCACGGAGACCCTCAGCATGTCTGGGCCATTCACATACAAATCCAGATTGAAGTAATGTCTGTGGGGTGCGTTTGGAAGGTGGCCATGGATCATGCCCTGAAATGCTGTTTTCTACTGTGCAGCAAAGAGACTGATCGCAGCCAGAAGTCATCAGGTCCTTGCTCTGTTTTCCACATTGAGATTTCTTGACGTATAGCTTATTTGCTGTATTTGGTCAGGTAGGAAAATTAACATTAATGAGGTGAATTTGTCTGTTAATAGGGTTTGACACCAGTGGAGCACTGGAACAAATTAATTCTTTTTCTATGTTCTATAAGCATATCCCTTGTGTGGTTCACCAAATTCATTTGAAATAATTGAAACTAGTCCCTTTGCATATGTGTGGCTACACCTTTTCGCACTTCTATGTGAATTTGAGTCTCTTATTCCTAAACCGACAGGTCCTTTCTTATATATAGGTATCAGTTGTACTTTTTCTTTTAGATATTATTGAAGAATTATGACACAAAGAGGAAAGAGAGAGAGTTCTTAAGGAGATAGCTGAAGAGATAGTGGAGGCATTAGAGGTGATCTCTCAGGAATCGCTAGAGTCAGGGAGGGTCCCAGAGGACTTCAAAAATCGCTAATGTGACACCCCTGTTTAAAAAGGGAGTAAGGCAAAAGGCTGCAAATTACTGACTGATAGGCCTAACCTCGATCTTGGGTAAGATTTTGGAGTCCATTGTGAAGGATGAGATTTTTGAATACTTGGAAGTGCATGATAAAATAGGGCAAAGTCAGCATGGCTTCATTAAGGGGAGGTCATGCCTGACACATCTGTCAGAATTCTTTGAGGAAATAATGAGCAGGTTAGACCAAGGAGAAGCAATGGATGTTATCTACCTGGTCTTCCAGAAGGCCTTTGACAAGGTACCCCATAGGAGGCTCCTGAGTAAGATAAGGGTCCATAGTGTTGGAGGAAAGGTACTAGCATGGATAGAAGATTGGCTATCTGGTAGAAAGCAGAGAGTGGGGTTAAAAGGGTCTTTCTCAGGATGGCAGCCGGTGACAAGTGGTGTTCCACAAGGATCGATGTTGGGATCACAATTTTTTACTTTATACATTGATGATTTAAATGAACGAACTGAGGCATTCTGGCTAAGTTTGCAGATGATACAAAGATAGGTAGAGGGCAGGGATGTATTGAGGATGCAGGGAGGGTGCAGAAGGATTTAGATAAGTTAGGAGAGTGGACAAAGAAGTGGCAGATAGAGTATAATCCCCATATCATCATCGATAATCTCCATTTTTACCACTCTCGTACACAGTTTGTCATTACCATTTTCTGCATCAAAAATGTTCGTTATTACGTCTGCCCTTTGATTCTAGCCTAAAACATTAAATCTGTGATGATTAGTCTTCTAGTTAATGGGGATTGTTTTTATGTGCATATTTTATCTGAACCTGTCATAATTTTGTGCACCTCTATCAGATCTTCCCTTCACCTTGCTATTAGAGGAACAATTTTGGGTTCTCCAAACTAACCATGTAGCTAGATTCACTCATTCATGGACCTAATCTCATAAAGCTCCTCTACATTATCTCAAAGACCCTCACAACCTTCTTAAAGTGTGGAAACCAAAACTGGATGCAGTACTCTTGTGAACTAACCAGAGCTTTATAAACATTCAACATAACTTCCCTGCTACTTTGCTCAATGCTTCTATATATGAAGCCTGAGATCCTGTACAGATACATAAATTCTCAGGTTCCTCTACCACGGACTGTCTTTCAGACTGTGCCATTAAGTATAGCTTCTGTTAAACATGCAAACCTGTATTTTATCTTAATACAAAATTAACATTTCTCAGTATTAAAATTCCATCTGTTACAGTCTGCTTCTTCTGCTAGCCTATTTATGCTTGTTGCTGTTGATTTGTATCAACATTGCTGTTGTCCACATCACCAAATTTGACATCATGACAAATCCTGATATTTTTCTCTGCATTCCAATATCCAACATTTTATCACAAATAGCAGAGGTCCTAATACTGACCCCTGGTGAACACCAGCATCTGCTATTCTGTAGTCGGACTTGGTGTCTGTTTTTAAATCCTTTTCTTTACCTGAAACCGACTCTCCTATTTCTGTGCGTGTCCATGGTCTGTGCCTATTGATATCACTGAAAGTCTGCTTAAGCCTGTTCCTGACCCACTGAACTTACTTCTTCCCATTTTGACTCTGCCTTTTCTTCCCTTGTCCATTCTCTTGCCATGCATATCTTTGAATTTTTTGATGCCGTACTTCACTTCAATACTTTTCCAACCCTAACTATCTGCTTTTCACTATGGATATCTAATCTCTCTATACCTGTAGGCCCAACCAGGATGTTCTCCATTTCTTCCTTGAATTGAGGCCCTGATAGCCACCATCCACCACTTGGCTGAACTTCATCTCTCCTTGAACAATTTATCTTTCTTATTCTGTCTCACTTTCTCTATATAAAAGTTATTGTTAGGGATACCTGGATGCGCTCTACTTGTCCTGTCTTTTTGTGAGGTATGTGGAACATTTCCACTTTCAATACTTCTCAGATCCCATTCCCTAACTTTTTCCAGTACATCAGGACCATATCAGTGCTCTTTCTTGCTCTGTCCTGGACCTGGGAATCTTAAATAAATTCTGCTTTCAATTTTCTTCCCTCTTTCCCCTTCACATGGTCTATCTCCAACACTTCCATTCCATTTTTCAGCTCTGTGCCCATTTCTGTGCATAGGCTTCACTAATATTTATTATAACCCCACCAACACCCATAGCTACCTCGATTATACTTCCTGAAAAGCTGATTCCTGTAAAGACACTATTCCATTCTCTCAGTTTCTCTATCTCTGTCGTATCTGTTTTGGTAATGTTACCTTCAACAACCGAGGTTCTGACATTTCTTCCTATATCCTCACTTAAAAATTTCTCCACTGTTGCTAACAGAGTCCTCAACTGAGTTCAACCCATTTTCTGCACCTCAGCTCTCAATCCTTTCCTCAATCTTCCACAACTATGATTGTCCTTTTGTTTCTCTTGTCATCATTTTCCGACCCACTGGCCTCCATATATAAATCCTCCATCATCTTCTCCTTTCATCTCCTCCATTTATGCCACTGCAATGCTAGATCATTACCAAACATATTCCTCCTCTGCACCATGTCAACATTCCAAAAGGACCATTCCCTCAATGACATATAACCCCAAAACCTCTTCCCCTTCCCATTGCCATCTTCCTTCGCAATTGTAAAGGTGCAGCACCTTTTTAGTTTCTGTATCTTCATTGTACAAGGCACCAAACAAAGATTCCAAAAGCTGAAATTTATTTGTACTTTTTATTATTCTATTGTATTTGCTGTTTACTATGTGGCCTCCTCCACACTAAAGAGACTAAATGCAGACTGGATACTTGTTTTGTGGAAGGAGGCCATTGGCCCATTGTGTCTACCCTGGCTCTTCACATGAACATTTTTACTAAATGCCAATCTCCTGCTTTTCCCCCATACTTTCGCACATTATTTTTATCCAAATAATCATTCAGTGCCTTCTTAAATACCTCAGTTGAACTTCCAGGCAATGCATTTCATGCCCCAACTGCTTGCTGAATGATTGATTATTTTTTCTCATATCCCCTTGCTTCTATTGCAAGATTGACTTATGGTTGTCGCATATACCGAGATACAGTAAAAAGTGTTGTTTTGTGCGCTGTACAGGCAGATTGTACCATGCAAAGTGCATCAGGGTAGCAGAACAGAGTGCCGAATACAGAGTTAGAGCCGTTCAAAAGTCTGATAACAGCAGGGAAGGAGCTGTTCTTGAAACTGTTCGTACCTGTATTCAAACTTTTATATCTTCTGACTGACAGAAAAGGGTGGAAGGGAGTATAACTGGGGTAGGAGGGCTCTTTGCTTATGTTGATTGCTTTTCCAAGGCAGCAGGAAGTATAAATGGAGTCAACGGATGGAAGGCTGGTTTACATGATGCACTGGGCTGTGTTAATGACTCTGTAGTTTCTTGGGAAAAGCAGTTGCCATAACACACTGCGATGCATCCTGTGGTGCACCAATAAACATTGGTAAGGGTACTTGTGGACATGCTAAATTTCCTTAGCCTCCTGAGGAAGTAGAGACATTGTAGTGCTTTCTTAATCATCACGTTAACGTGGGTGGACCAGAAAAGGTTGTTGGTGATCATCACTTCCAGGAACTTGACACTCTTGACCATCTCCACCTCAGCACCGATGATGCAGACAGGGGCATGCTCTCCATTCAACATCCTGAAGTCAATGATCAGCTCCTGTGTTTTTCTGACATTGACGGAGAGACTGTTGTTTTTACATCATGCCGCTGAGTATGCGATCTGTTTCCTGTATTTTGTCTTGTCATTGTTTGAGATCTGACCTACGATGGTGGTGGCATCAGCCAACTTGTAAGTGGAATTGGGGTGGAATATGGACAGTCAGTTGTGAGTGTATAGGGATGGTGAGTTTAACCTGAGACAAAGAATGAGGTTGAGAAGGCAGGACCTTCATTATGACCTCAGCAGGTGCAGGAATTGAGACCATTCTGTTGATGTCACTCTGCATCACAAGCCAGCTGTCCAACCAACTGAGCCAAAAAGTAATACCTAATTGCATTTTTTGATATATAGAATGAGAGAGGAGTTCTTATGCAGGGAGGCAGAAAGTGACAAGCTGTTGCCATGATAATCACTCTGATTTTTATATCAGGCTTGCTGCTGTCAGTGTTCTTAGGGAAGGAGAGAACTTAAAGTGGCATATAAATGAAGCAGAGAGGTTGGGCCAATACTGAGATGCAAATGCATGGAAATATGGTAGTTGCTGCACATTGAGCTTCTGAATTTGCCATTCAAACTATTTAACATCCTGTTCTTCTTTCATGTGTGGTTATTGATATTTTATGACTTTCAAAAGGATGACCCAAGCACATGTTTCCTGAAGGAGCCTATTTTCAATGCACATGTTCAGATTGTGCAATGATTGTTAAGTCCTGCATCTAATTTTAAGGCATTGATGGATAGGTAACTGTAAAGTTGCCGTAGCTCCCCAGGGCATAGTAACCTCAGCCAGAGCAGGAATTGAATCCACATTATTGGCATTACTCTGCATTGTAAACCAGCTGTGCAATGAACTGAGCTAAACACTTCATAAGCTAAGTTTCTCAAACTGCAGGCCCAATTACAGGACTGAAACTGCTAGTTTGTTTGATCCATCATTAATTATATAGTTTTGACATTTTTTAAATCAGTCTATTTGCGACACTGAAAAATTAAGTATCTCCAGGCTTAGCTGTACATCTGCCTCTGATCCCTCAAAGTCTGATTTCTGTAAAGAAACTTGTGTTTCATCTGCAGAATGAACCAGTTTCCAACTACTTAACATTCACTAGAAATTTGACTATATCTATGCTGTTGCAAAAGAGACCTCTGTGTAAGCCAGCTGAGAGAACTTTAACTGAATATTGACTTACTGGACTCCATTCATGTGAACTAAGTTGATATCTTTGATTTTAAGAAACTTGTAATTTGTAACATTTTTAAAACTTCAATTTGTCTCCTTCCTGAATACTTGTGCATGAATGTGTCTCACAAATTAAAATACATGACTACATAATTGTCAAAGGGAGAAACAAAATACAAAATTAAATTTAAAAAGACGTATTTGTTATGCACAGAAGAGGAAGACAGTAATAATAATTCATTACACCCATCACAGAAGAGAGAGAGGTGAAACATGCAGTCCTAGACAGACTGCTCCATGCATATCCTAAGCTATTGAGAGATCTTTCTGGGTCCTAAGAGAGCATGGTATTCCATTTTTCCCCACAAAAATGATTAGTCCCAATGCTTGACTGTCCATGTTTTCTCCCTCTACCCTGACACTGTTGCCTTCTCTTCTCACAGGAAATATCTGATTTGGCTGTGTGGTGGAGCTAATGTAGACCAGCGCAACATCGTTTTTAGATATTATACTGTTCTATCCCACAGTCACTTCTTGTTGCAGCTGCTTTGGTTGCCTCAAGTACATCTTTCTTTTGGTGTTCTTTATGCCGCCTTTTCACTTCTGGCTATCCTGTCATTCTGTGTGCTTCTTCCTCTTTACTTCTCTCACTCTTACGCTTCATTTTAGTTTTGCTCCTCAGTCATTCCCATTTTTTCCCCTTCCTTGTTGACCATAACCTTTAAAATTTTCACTCTCCATCTCTTTTGTCCCCCCCACCTTTTGGCTTCTCTTTGCCAGTAGGAAGTCAGCATTTTGCAATTTGCAGTGCATGTAGTATTTGTAATACATCTGCCAAGTAATGTTAATGTGTTTAAAAAGTAAAACTACAACTTGCAAAAAAAAATCCATAGGAATGCTCTCTTGACTTCACAGTATTCCTTTTTAAACACCCTCAAGTCTCTGCATTTAACTTTAGGGGTATTGCAACCAAACAAATGTTAACTTTTATTTAAATGAGCAAGCTGCTACAGGAAATGCCACAGGTGGAGGTAGTGTACTAATAACATTAATAAGGTCCAGCTACAATCTGTGCCTCCCATTTGAGATGCATATTGCGACTGAATCACTATCTTTATGTCTGAAACCAGGAGGTGGCAAAACTCTAATCTGAGCATTCTTTTTGTTTTTTGACAGAAATGCCCCATGTCAAACAGCCTTGTGTTAAACAATCTTTGACTCCTGCTAAAACCTCAGTTGTGTGTCTGACAGAAGATTTTCAAAAGACTACTGAACCCAAAGATTTATCAGAAAGGTAATAAGCAACTAGCTGCATCGAGTTAATTGTCTGAGTCAGAAGCCAATATTCTTGTTCATGAATTGTATATGTAAATTGCATACAGTCACATTGAATGGAATTTCAATTTTAGAATATTATACATGACAATTGGACTCACCATTACTCTCCAGTACTGTTTTTGTCTTTATTTTCCAAGGACATACGAAATAGGAGAAATAATTTAGCCCAAGTCTTTCAATTTATGAATTCCTAATTGAGTGACAAAATATAAAGTGGTGGTAATGGTGCAGTGGTATTATCGCTAGACTGTTAATCCAGAAACCCAGATAATGTTCTGGGGACCCAGGTTCGAACCTCGCCATGGCGGATGGTGGAAGTTGAATACAACAAATATGTGGAATTAAGAATCTAATAATGACCGTGAATCCATTGTTGATTGTTGGGAAAAACCCATCTGGTTCACTAAGGTCCTTTAGGGAAGGAAACTGCCATCCTTACCTGGTCTGGCCTACATGTGATTCCAGACCCACAGCAATGTGGGTAATTTTAAACTGCCCTCTGGCCACTTAGGGATGGGCAATAAATGCTGTCTAGCCAGTGACGCCCTCATCCTGTGAATGAATAAAGAAATAAAATCTGTTTTACTCAGTGTTGTAATACAATTTAATTGTGCTAATAACTTCAAATTATATCTCATCTTCTTCATCATCTATAGTACTGGAGATTGGTTAGCTCAGTTGGCTGGATGGCTAGCTTGTAATGTAGACTGATACCAAAAGTGTGGGTACAATTCTGGTGCTGGTTGAGGTTACCACTGAGGGACTCTCCTTCTGAACCTCTTCCCTTGCCTGAGGCATGGTGGCCCTCTGGTTAAACGACCACCAGTTATCTCTCTGTAATGAGAGAGCAGTCCTATGGTCTAGTAGGATTGTGGCAACTTTATTAATTATACTTCTATGACATTGATTAGAGAATATGATGATCTGTAGAACAAGTCAGTATTCTGTTTTGGTGCAAAATATAAATACAATTTAAGTGTAGATATAATTCCTGTAGATTCTTTAAATGAAGTTTAAAAATCAGGTTATGGAATGGAACCCTGATTTTATTCATTTGACAGTTCAATTAAAACATTTGAAGATGTTGTGAACCTGGTATCTTCTTGGAGAAAGGGTTCTAAAATTCATAGATCATTAATTTCCATGGTGCCAGAGATTAATACCTGTTTGAGAGAGACTAGTGAGAACTGGTGGGAATGGATAACTGATGGGATCCAATCACTTCCGTCTCAAGTAACCTTTACTGGGATTTCATCTAAGGATCTAGGTAATAGCAGCTAATCCTTATTACAGCTGGATATACAAGTAGGAAACAGAACTGGTGAAGTGTCATCAAGTGCCAAACTTCTCACTGGTCCTGGTTTTTATGCCTGCCATGCATGCAAAATAATGGTATAAAGGAGAAAAGATCCCGTGTCGAGTTCCCAGTTTGGTTTGTGAATTAAAACATTGGATGAAGACAAGCAATGGCCTTTCAGTAAACAGCCTGGGAATACAAAAAAGGTCCTTTTGGCTTTGCAGTCAAACAACTCTAATTTTTTTTCTTCCGTCACCACCTAGCAGGTGCTCCAGGTACCACTGGTATTGATGCAAGCTTTAGCCAGTATTATGCAAATGCCCTAATCCTGAAAGCTTCAGGGCCAGGCACATCTTCCATTTGTGATAAATGGAATAGTGAAAGATAGGATTGCAGTTTTTCATTTCCAAAGTTACTAAAATTGTTTTAAGTATATTGTGCCTTCAGCACGTACTGAATGCAACTGGAGAAAATACTGCAGTGGTTAACAATGTGGTAGTGAAAAGTGGCATGTTAGCAACTCCTCAGGCACTGAAGCAACCTTTATTCCTCTGGAGAAAGATCTGGATAAAATTCCGGCTTGGTTTGATAAGCAACCAGTAGCATTTGTGCTCCACATGTACTAAGTAATGACCATTTTTAATTAAGAAAACCTAAGCACATCTCCTTGACATTCAATGGGATTACTATGGCTACCACTATCTGAATCCTATTACTATTGACCAGAACAGAATGGGACCAGCCATATAAAAACTGTGGCTACACGTGCAGTTGAAAGGCTAGGAATTCTGTGGTGAGTAACTTGCCTCCTATTTCCCCAAAGTCTATATGCTGTCTCCGAGTCACAAGTCAAGAATGTGATTAAATACTTTGCATTTGCCCGATGAAACTCACCATCCAGGACATGCCAACTGGCTTCATTGAATGCAAATCCTACACTTTAAAAATTCACTCTTTGAACATGCACTGACAGCAGTGTACTATACAAAAGATGCATTGCAGTAACTTGTCAAGACTTCTTTGACAGCACCTTTGAAACCTGTGATCTTTGTCACCCAGGAGGACTATGACAGCAGACACATGGGAACATAAATCACTTGCAAGTTCCCTCTGCTTTGCAAGCCAACTATCCAGTTTATCTGAGATAACAAGGTGTAGTGCTGGATGAACACAGCTTCTTCAGAAGAAGGGTCTAGGCCTGAAACATCAGCTTTCCTGCTCCTCTGATGCTGCTTGGTCTGCTGTGTTCTGGATGAACACAGCTTCTTCAGAAGAAGGGTCTAGGCCCGAAACATCAGCTTTCCTGCTCCTCTGATGCTGCTTGGCCTGCTGTGTTCATCCAGCTCTACACCTTGTTATCTCAGATTCTCCAGCATCTGCAGTTCCTACTATCTCCTATCCAGTTCATCTCTTTGCTTTTCTGTCTCTCCTCTCCAGGCACCATCTTCATGTACTCTGTTCTTTACCCCACCCTGTAATCAGCATTGAGCTATTCCAGCTATTTTCAGTTTTGAGGAAAGGTCACTGGACTCAAAACGCTAATTCCATTTTTTGCTCTTCAGCTGCTGCCACAGCTGCAAAGTTTACCCAGTACTTCCTGTTTTTGTTTCAGATTTCCAGCACCCACAGTATTTTGTTTTTATTTATTGACAAAAATGTTGTCGGTGCAGTTGGTAGACAGGCAGCAAATTAACTTCGATGTGGAGAAGTGTGAGATGGTGCAATTTGGTACAAATAACATGGAGAGACAGTGTAATATAAAGGGTCCTACTGTAGACAGTGCGCAGGATCAGAGAAACCTGGATGCATAAATGCATAATTTATTAAAGGTGGCAGGACAATTAGAGAGAGCTGTAATTAATCATAGAAACAGAAAATAGGAGCAGGAGTAGGCTATTTGGCCCTTGAAGCCTTTTCATCTGTTTATTTGATCATGGCTGATCATCCAACTCTGTATCCTGTTCACATTTGTCTCCAAATCTTTTGATCCCTTTAGTTCTAAGAAATAGATCTATCTCCTTCTTGAAAAAATTAAATGTTTTGGCCACAACTGGCTTTTTTGGCTTTCTGTGGGAGAGAATTTCACAGGCTCATCACTCTCTGGGTGAAGAAATTTCTCCTGATTCAATCCTGAATGGCCTACCCTGTATTCTTAGACTGTGACCCCCGGCCAGGTCTTCCCAATCATCAGGAACAGCCTTCCTGCATTTACCTTGTTTAGTCCTGTTCAAATTTTTAGGTTTTTATGAGAATCCCCCCTTGTTCTTTTAAGCTCCAGTGAATACAGTCCTTACTGATCCAGTCTCTTTTCATATGTCAGTCCTGCTATTCCAGGGATCAGTCCAATAGCATCAGCATACAGTACGCTAGGGCTAGGCTTCATAGATAAAGGCATACGTTACCAAGTCAGGGCAATTATTATGAATTTATAAAAGACAATGGTTAGAATGGACTATCTCACAGTACAATAGAATGCAATACAACATAGGAACAGGCCATTTGGAACACCAAGCTTGCGCTGATTCCTCATCCTTATTTTTCAGCCGTTACTTGTTGCCCATGTGCAGTATCTATCCCTCTGTTTGCCTCACATTCATGTGTCTAGCAAGATATGCTTTCAACTTTGCTACTGTGCTTGCTTCCACCACCTCCTCTAGCAGTGCATTCCAGGCACCCACCACCCTCTGTGTGAAAACTTTTCCTGCACTTCTCCCCTAAACTTTCCCCCTCCCACCTTGAACATGTGCCCTCTTGTAGTTGACCGTTTCACCCCAGAAAAAAGTCTCTGACTATCCACTATCCACGCCTCTCAAAATTTTGTAGATCTCTATCAGGATTCTCCTCAGCCTCCGTCTTTCCAGTGAAAACAATCTGGGTTTATCTAACCTCCTCATAACTAAAACCCTCTAAACAAGGCAACATCCTGGTAAACCTTCTCTGCATCCTCTCCAAAGCATCCACCTCCTTCTGGTAATGTGGCAACCAGAACTGTACGCAATATTCCGAAATGTGGCCTAACTAAAGTTTTGTATAGCTGTAACATAACTTGCCAACATTTATATTCAATCCCCTGGCCGATGAAGGCAAGTATGCTGTATGCCTCCTTGACCACCTTATCCACCTGTGTTGCCACTTTCAAGGATCCATGGACTTGCATGCCCAAATACCTCTGTATTTCAATGCTCCCAAGGGCTCTGCCATTTATTGTATGATTCACACCAAGTTTGATATTCCAAAATGCATTACCTCACATTAAACTCCAGCTGCCATTTCTCTGCCCAAATCTGAAATCTATCAAAATCCCACTGTATCATTTGTCAATCCTCCTCACTATCTGCAACTCTACCAATTTTGGTGTTATCTGCAAACTTACTAATCAGACCACTGATATTTTCCTCTAGATGATTTATATATGTTACAAACAACAAAGGCCCCAGCACTGATCCCTAAGAACACCACTAGTAACTGATGTCCATTCCGGAAAGGACCCTTCTGTCGCTACTCTGTCTTCTATGACTGAGCCAGTTTTGCATCCATCTAACCAGATCATCTCGGATCCCATAAGACTCAACTTCTGCACCAGCCTGCCATGAGGTACCTTATCAAACACCAGACTCAAGTCCATGTGGACAACATTCACTGCCCTTCTCTCATCAATCATTCTTGTCGCCTCCTCAAAAAACTCAACATAGTTGGTGAGACATGACCTTCTCGGCACAAACTCATGCTGCTTATCACTTACAAAGTCCATTCTCTTTCAAATGTGAATTAAAGCCTGTCTCTCAGTATCTTCTCAACCACTGACATCAGGCTCATTGGCCTTTAATTACTTGGATGATCTGTTTCCCTTCTTAAACAAAGGAACAACACTGGCCATTCTCCAGACCTCTGGAACCTCACAAGAGGGCAAAGAAGATGCAAAGATATCTGTTAAGGCCCCAGATATTTCCTTCCTTGCCTCCAACAGTATCCTGGGATAGATCCCATCTGGCCACAGGGTCACATAGCACAGAAACAAACTCTTTGCTCCAACCAGTCCATGCTGACCATAATCCCAAGCCAAACTAAACTAGTCCACCTGCCTACACTTGGCCTATATCCCTCCAAACATTTCTTATTTATGTACTTATCTGCATGTCTTTTAAACGTTGTAACCATATCCATATCCACCACTTCCCCTGGAAGTTCATTTCACAGATGAACTACACTTTTTATTAAGAAAATTTCCCCTCATGTCTTTTTAAATCTTTTTCCTCTCACCTTAACAATGTGGCCACTAGTCTTGAAATTCCCCACCCGTTGAAAAAGACACTTGCCATTCACCTTATCTATACCCCTCATGATTTTATAAACTATATAAGGTCACCCCTCAACCTCCTACGCTCCAGTGAAAAAGTCCTAGTCTATCCAGCCTCTCCTTATAACTCAAACCGTCCATTCCCGGCCACATCCTGGTAAATCTCTTCTGAACTCTCTCCAGCTTAATAATATCCTTCTTATAACAGGGAGACCAGAACTGGACACAGTACTCCAGAAGAGGCCTCACCAATGTCTTGTACAACCTGAACATAATGTTCCAACTCCTACACTCAAAGGTCTGAGTAATGAATAGTGTCATGCTACACATGTTCTTAACCACCCTATCTGTATGTGATGCAAAATTTAAAGAATTATGAACTTCAACCCATGGGTCTGTCTGTTCTGCAACACTGCCTAAGGCCCTACTTTTAATTGTATAAGTCTTGCCCTTGTTTGTTTTACCAAAATTCAATGCCTTGCATTCATCCAAATTAAACACCATCTGCCTCTCTCAGCCCATTGACCCAATTGATTAAGATGTCCTTGTAATCTCGGATAACCTTCTTCACTGTCCACTCGACCACTAATTTTGGTGTCATCCACAAACTTACTAACCATGCTTTCTATATTCTCATCGAAATCATTTATATAACTGACAACAAATGAAAGTGGACCCATCACCCGGAACACTGCTGGTCACAGCCCTCTAGTCTGAAAAGCAACCTTCCACCATCATTCACTGTGATGTGCCCTGGGGTCTTGTCCACTTTAACGTATTTCAGGGCACCCAACAATTCCAATTCCAGTTCAGAAGCTGTGAATACATTGGAAAAAGCACAGAAAATGTTTTTGAGAATGGTTCCAGAGATGAGACACTTTGGGTAATGGGAAGAAATTGGAGAGTTGAGACTGTTTTCCTTGGAGAGGAGAATGGTAGGAGGTGATTTGACTGAAGTTTCCAAAATCATTCGAGGCCTGGATAGAGTGGATAGGGAGAAACTGTTGCTGCTCATAAACAGATCAAAAATCAGAACGTTCAGTTTTAAAGTGTTTTGCAAAAGGAGCAAATGCAAGGTGAGAGAAAATCCTTTTTACACAGCATGTAGTTGGAGTGTGGAATGTACTACTTTGAAGAGTGGCGGAAGCATTTGTTTGAGGCATTCAAGAGGACTTTGGTGTTTATATAAATAGAAATAGTGTGAGGCTTAGTGGCAAAAATTCAGGAGATTGACACAAAGTTATAATGGCCAGTGAACCAGTGCAAACACAATAGAGTGAAAGGCCTCCTCTATACCATAACAATTCTGTAATTCTGTGAATTATTATACTACCAGAAGGACAGTAACAACTGTACATCCAGCCTGTGGATCAAACTCTACTTTTGGTAAATCTGTATAGAAAAAGGAAGCATATTTCTGGTCTGCAAGTGACAAGGCTAACTGCATGAATTGAAATAAAGGGATATATTTACAAGTTATTATTAGTGGAGAGTTGCACAATAGTAGTACAGGTTGGGAGTTCAGATGCAGATATTATTGAACCTGATTTATAGATCACATAATTTTAAAACTAATTCTAATTGATTAAAACTGTGCATAGTATGATGATTTTCATTCCTGAATTCTTGATGTGCAATACAATTCTGTAAAGTTCAGTGCCAGAAGTGCTAAATTGTAAATGACTCCAAAGATTCAAACATTGAATGTAATACTTTGAATACTGCAAAGAAATCTCAGCTCAACTCTAAAGCATGACAAGTCAATGGATACACTTAATGAGATGATTATGTAATTTCCTGTATTGTAAACAGACATAAACAATATTTACAGTTACTTATTCTAATCATGTTTACACTTTGTTGAAAATCTGGAAGCGATGGTGTAACCTGCTAATCTCTATCCGGTTTGGATTTGTCAAGGAACGTGCTTACTGGAGTATACATACAATCTCTGAGTGTTATTGTCCTTTATAATGATCCATTATCATCAATGCATCACAGATTTCCTTTCTTTTCACTGTTATCTCTGGTATAAAGGTTATCTATTCCAGGAAGTTATTTGTTATGGTTGCTTTTAGTGTGTCTGTGCCCCAACATATCTGAAATGCATTGCTTATAAGTAAAACTGCACGCCAGAAGCACCACATCTGGAAATTACCATTAAATTATGCTCAAAGACTTGAATAGATACTCAGGTAAGGTAGTGAAAGAAAAGAGGAATTTAAGGAACAGCAAGGAATTTTGTAACCCTTTCCTACCTTGATTTGCCAAAAAAAACCAAAATATGCATATGCTTTTCCATATACTATATGTGTCTTATGACTTTCTGATCTTTACTGAATAAACAGCAACTCTACAACTTGCGTCCAACAGAACAATCTGATATGTCAGTAAGTGTGGGTAAAGAAACTTTTGTGGGTAGAAATAACACAATATTGTATGTGAACTGATTGTGCTAATTTGCTGGAAACTTTTCCATTTTTAAGTAGCATAGATCACTGTTGTTTCAAGACATTCCCATTTGTACATGGGATGGTTGTTTGTATTGATTGTGAGTTCAAGGCTTTTTGATGTTGGTACCTGAAAATTGCCTAGGGCCAAGTACAATGAAGCAGAGCTGGTTGCAAGATATGAAGAACCGAGTTGTGCGTAATTGACAAAGCCCTGCTTGTTAGGTCTAACATACTGAAACTTGAGCCTGTAGTGGAATTTTTAAATGAAGAAATTCAGTAAAAAAGCTGGAGTTTTGCTAAACATGTATAGCTCTACTCCACTGGAACAATGATTCACAATTTTGGGCATCTGAAAGATGGGAGGATTGGGAAGAGGCTTGGAAAGAAGAGAAGCACCAGTTATGATTTCTGTTCCTGGCCCTGCATCTCCCTGCTTTGTCACACACAAAAAAAATCACTGAATATCAGAATGGCATCATGTGAGGTATAACAGACAAACCCCTCCTCAGTTCCCAGCACAACTGACCACCAAATTTCTGCTTTAGGAGCTCAAGGAACGCTTAGGTTAGGAAATAGGGCTATACAAGCATGAGTGCTATTACTGTAATTTGAATGATTTGGAGTTAGGAATCAAAAAATTCGACACTTTTAACACTTGTAAAAGTCACGAATAAATTTACTTAATGTGTCGGTAAATAGCAAATTAATATCAACAAAGGTAATTGTAAGTTGTTATATTTGGGCACAGATTGCTTGTAAGACAATGAATTAAAGGAACAAAGGGATCTAGAAGTATCGATCACTAAAAATAGCAACGTAGGTTAACAACACCATGAAAATGGATCATTTCCGGGGAGATAGACTTTAAATGCAAAGAAATGATCTCACACACACTGTATTATGACTTTCACACTTTATACTTATAGCACAAGAACATACTGCCTGACACGGCACTGATTTTTTTTGCCGTAACTTATTGATAATAAAATTGACTGTTTTAGCCGCATTTGGAGTATTGTGCATAGTTGTCGTGTTCACATTAAAGAAGTTATAGACACATAGCGAAGATACAAAAATAATTTATTAGGATGAATGCAAAATTGAGAAGTTAAGCTTCTCAAGAATGTCTATCTCACTTAGGTGCTTTGAGAGAAAATGCTGCGGTGTGTCTGAGTAAGAAGTCTTCAAAATTATGAAGTTATTTGATAGGTCGGATACAAAACAAGTGTTTCCACTTACAGGGAGACCAAATATATAAGATACCCACCAGTAAATCAAAAAGAGAATCCAGGTGAAGCTTCTTTATTTGAGAATTCTGCACTGAGAAACTCATCTCTTGTCTCCCCAAAGACTGTTTCTCATCTACAAGACACATGTCAAGAATGTGGTGAAATACTCTCCAATTGCCCCAATAGGTGCACTCGCAACAACATTCGAGAAGCTTAACACTGTCTAGGACAAAACAACTGCTTGATTGCACTGACACACAGTAGCAACTATGACTATTATCTACAGGATGCACTGCAGCAATTCAGCTAGGTTTATTGGACAGCACATTCTGAACCTGGGATCTTTACCACCTAGAAATACAGGACAGCACATGCGTGGGAACAGCATTACTACAAGTTTCCCTCCAAGCTGGAAACCATCTTAACTTGGAACTATTTGTCAATCCTTCACTGTCGTAGGTCAAAATGAAGTGAAAAATGAAATGTCAAAATCAAGTTAGATATTTTTAGTTCCTTATAGGAGAAGCACTTTTGCAAATAGTGTAAATATGTGTAAATGCTGTAAATAGTGCAAATATGTGTTGAATATTACATTTTTCTGCAATATGTGATGTAAGATAAGTGATTTTGAATCACTAAAGTAGAATTTTGGATTGCATATTTAGGTTGTCTTCTCCAAATCGTTCTCTTTCCTGTCAGCCTGGCATTCAACAAACAACTCGGCAGTCAGTGAAACTCAAAACACCACCAGCCACTGCCTGTGCTGATCATTGCAGAGCAGGACAGGTATGTACTTCTTTAATTACGAAGGTATCTGAAGGAAAATAATTTACTACTTGCCATAAAGCCATGACAGTATTGTATGCATCGTAGAGCACACATATTACAATACCTGTGAACCAACATTTGATCTTGAGGGAGCTCTGACTCATACAATATCTGTAAATGGAAAGGAGTAGGGACGAGGTTGTTGCCTTGCTCACTGAGCTGGCTGGTTATCGTTTTGTCACCATGCTAGGTAACGTCATCAGCGTGACCTCTAAAGCGATGTTATTCTACTCCATTTGGAGTTTATCTGATCCAGTCTGTTAAGTTGGGTTTTGTCATTTCTGGTTCTTTTTTGCATGGGTTTGTATATGGGGTCTAATTTCTACATGTTTGTTGATTGCATTATGGGTTGAAAACCAGGCCTGTAGGAATTCCTGTGCATGTCTGTGATTGGCTTGAGCTAGGATGGTCATGCTGTCCCAGTTAAATTGATGGCCTTCATTGTCCAAACAATGATTGCAACAAACATTACATTGGCCAGAATGGAAGGAAACTAGCCATTAGGATATATGAACACCAGCTAGCAGCAAAACAACACAACAAACTTTCCTTTATCTTAGTGCATTCGGACAATGAAGGCCATCAATTTAACTGGGACAGCATGACCATCCTAGCTCAATCCAACCACAGACACGCACAGGAATTCCTAGAGGCCTGGTTTTCAAGCTGTAATGTGATTTTTTAAAAAAATGTGGAATTAGACCCCATATATAAACCCATGCAAAAAAGAACCGGAAATCTCACAACCCAATTTAACAGACCGGATCATATAAATTCCAAGACGAGTAAAACAACATCACTTCATCAGAGGCCGCACTGATGATTTTACCTAGCGTGGTGACAAAATATCTGTATGACAACCAGCTTGGTGAGCAAGCCAACAACCTCGTCCACAACCCGAGCTACAAATTTTCATAAGAACCTTAAAAACTAGGGACAATTCTCTTAATTCCCCATGCCACGTGTTCAATTTCATAGGGAAGTATGGCACCAAAAAGGGCAAAGATCATACTGGTGATTCTTTCTAACCCTTTTATTTATAATGAGAATTTCTGATGAGCTGACAGTGAGAGGAGGAAAATGTCAGCTGAAAGTAGACAGGAGCTTTACTGCAATGTTCACGTACCACATTCAAATTATGCCGTACAAATGAATGCCCAGGGATACTTACAGCTGAACTGGAAATAAGTTTAAGGGTGTGTAAGAATATCCATTCAATAGATTTCCTGCCCCTTCAACTTTGCCAGTCATTTCTGACCAGCTAAGTACCTCTTTGTTATGCTAAAGACCTTCAGAAGTTCATTCTGTACAATGATGTTATGTCATGTGTAGTCTGCTCAAAACAAATCATAGAGTCGTAGAGGTGTACAGCTCAGAAACAGACCCTTCGGTCCATTTCATCCATGCTGACCAGATATCCTAAATTAATCTAGTCCCATTTGCCAGCATTTGGCCCATATCCCTCTAAACCCTTCCTATTCATATACTCATTCAGATGCCTTTTAAATGCTGTAATTGCACCTGCCTCCACCACTTCCTGTGGCATTTCATTCCATAGATGCACTACTCTTAGTGTGAAAAAGATGCCCCTTAGGTCCCTTCTAAATCTTTCTCCTCTCACCTTAAACCTCCGCTCTCTAGTTTTGGAGTCCCTTACCCTGAGGAAAAGACTTTGTCTATTCACTCTATCCATGCCCCTCATGATTTTATAAACTTCTAAAAAGGTCACCCTTCAGCCTCCGATGCTCCAGGGAATATAATCCCAGCCTATTCAGCCACTCCCTATAGCTCAAACCATCCAACCCTGGCAACATCTTTGTAAATCTTTTCTGAGCCCTTTAAAGTTTAGCAAAATCTTTCCTATGGCAGAGAGACTAGAATTGAATGCAGTATTCCAAAAGTGGCCTAACCAATGTCCTGTACATCCGCAAAATGACCTCCCAACTCCTATACTCAATGCACTGACCATAAAGTCAAGTATACCAAATGCCTTCTTCACTATCCTGTCAACCTGGGACTTCACTTTCAAGGAACCATGAACCTGCACTCCAAGGTCTCTTTGTTTGGCAACACTCCCCAGGACCTTACCATTAAGTGTATACATCCTGCTCTAATTTGCCCTACCAAATGTAGCACCTCACATTTATCCAGATTAAACTATATCTGCCACTCCTCAGCCCGTTGGCCAATCTGATCAAGATCCAGTTGTACTCTGCAGGTAACCTTCTTTGCTGGAGGTACTAACCATACCCGCTATATTCACATCCAATTCATTTATACAAATGACAAAAAGTAGTGGAACCACCATCGATCCCTGCGGCACATCGCTGGTCACAGGCCCTCAGTCTGAAAAGCAAACCTCCTCCACCACCACGCTCTGTTTCCTAGCTTCTAGCGAATTGTAACCAAATGGCTACTTCTCCCTGTATTCTATGTGATCTAATCTTGTTAGCCAATCTACCGTGTGGAACCTTGTCAAATGCCTTACTGAAGTGCATATAGACAACATCCACTGCTCTGCCTTCATTAATCCTCTTCATCACTTCTTCAAAAAACTCAATCAAGTTAGTGAGACATGGTTTCCCATAAACGAAGCCATGTTGACTATTCCTAATCAGTCCTTGCCTTTCCAAATGCATATAAATCCTGTCACTCAGAATCCCTTCCAACAACTTGCCCACCACTGAAGTCAGGCTGACCAGTCTATAATTCCCTGGCTTTTCCTTACCACCTTTCTTAAAAATGGCACCATATTAGCCAACCTCCAGTCTTGTGACACCTCACCCGTGGCTATCAATGATACAAATATTTCAGCAAGGGACCCAGTAATCTCTTCCCAAGCTTCCCACAAAGTTCTAGGGTACGCCTGATCCAGTCCTGGGGATTTATTCACCATTAGGCGTTTTAAGATATCCAGCACCTCCTCCCCTGTAATATGGAAATTTTTCTGGATGTCACTATTTATTGTCCCAAGTTCTCTAGCTTCCATATCCTTCTCCACAGTAAACACTGATGAAAAATACCCATTTAGTATCTCACCCATCTCGTGCATTTCAACACATTGGCGGTCTTGCCTAATATCAATAGAATTATTATCACTTGCCCGAAAGAGCTCTCCTACTGACACCTTAGTCACTTGCTCTGCCTTATTTCCCAAGAGTAGGTCAAGTTTTGCTCCTTGTCTAGTAGGGACATCCACACGCTAAATAAGAACATTTTCTGGCATGTACTTAATAACTTCCTCTCCATCTGATCCTTTCACACTCTGGCAGTCCCAGTCTATACCTGGAAAGTTAAAATTCCCTACCATTACCACCTTATTGTTCTTACTGACAACTGAGATCTCCTTACAAATTTGCTTCTCAGTTTCCTGCTGACAACTGGGGGGCCTACAGTATAACCCTAATAAGATGATCGTCCCTTTCTTATTTCTCAGTTCCACCCAAATAATTTCCTTGGATGTATTCCCAGGAATATCCTCCCTAAGTACAGCCGTAATGTTATCCCTAATCAAAAATGTCACTTCTCCTCTCCTGCCCACCACCACCCAGCCACCCCATAGCATCTGTACCCTAGAAAATTAACCTGCCAGTCCTGCCCACCCTGAGCCACATCTCTATAATAAATATGATATCCCAGTCCCATATTCCCAACCATGCCCTGGGTTCATCTGCCTTGCCTGCCAGACCTCTTGCATTTAAATAAATACAGTTTAATTTATCAGTTCTACCTTGTTCTCTGCTTTGCTCCTGCCTGCCCTGACTATTTGACTTGCTCCTTTTTCCAACTGCACCAGCCTCAGACTGATTCCTTTTTATCACTATCTCTCTGGAAGCAACCCCACCTGCTTACTAGTTTAAATCCTCTCCGGTGGCTCTAGCAAATCTCCTTGCCAGTATATTGGTTCCCTTCCAATTCAGGTGCAACCAGTCCTTCTTATACAGGTCACTCCCACTCTGGAAGAGATTACAATGATCCAAAAATGTGTATCGTTGACCTCTGCACCAGCTCCTCAGCCATGCATTCATCTGCTCTAGCCTTCTATCCCTACTCTTATTACACCGTGTGTAATCCAGATATGACGACCATCGAGGACCTACTTTTTAACCTCCTGCCTAATTTCCTGTATACCCTCCTCAGAATCTTGTCTTTTCTCTTCATATATCATTGGTTCCAACATGTACAACAACTTCCTGCAGTTCTCTCTCCCCTTTTGAGAATCTTCTGCACCCTCTCCAAGACAACCTTGACCCAGCACTCGGGGGTCAACACACCATTCTGATTATCTCATTGCCGGCCACAGAAACATCTGTCTGTGCCTCTGACTAGACAGTCCGCTACCACAATCGATTGCTTGGAACCTAGTATACTTCTCGTTTTGGTATACCCAGTTTCGATTCTAGAAACCTGGCTGTCAGTACTACATTCTCCTAAGAGTCCATCACCCCCTACATTTTCCAAAACCACATATTTGTTTAAGATGGGGTTAGCTACAGGACACTCCTGCACTACCTGCCTACCTTTCCTAGAGTTAACCCATCTACTTGATTGTATCTGCAGATTTTCTACCTTCCTGAAACTGCTGTCCATTACACCCCTTAGCTCCTGTAAATTATTCTGAAGAGATAGTGAGAAAAGAGATAGATCTGAGGCTGGTACAGTAGATAAAGGGAGCAAGTTAAATAGCCAAGGCAGGCAAGAGCACCCCAGAGAACGAAGTAAGACTGCTAAATTAAACTGCATTTATTTCAGTGCAAGAGGCCTGACAAAAAAGGCAGATGAATTTAGGGCATGGTCGGAACATGGGACAGGTCTTTCATAACTATTACAGAAATATGGCTCAGGAAAGGGCAGGACTGACAGCTTAATGTTCTGGGGATAGATGCTGTAGGATGGATAGAAAAATGGGGAAGGGGTGCAAAATGTCCGGTGAAGAATGTAAGGTGGAACTGAGAAATAAGAAAGGGATGATCATCTTATTGGGATTGTACTATAGATCACCCAATAGTCAGCCGGAAATTGAGAAGTAAATAGGTAAGGAGATCTCTGTTATCTGTAAGAATAATAGGATTGCAATGGGAGGAGATTTTAACTTTCAAAATACAGACTGGGTCTGCCAGAGTGGTAAGAGCTTGGATGGAGAGGAATTTGTTAAGTGTGTGCAAGGAAATTTTCTTGTTGAATATGTAAATTCCCCTACTAGAGAAAGAGCAAAACTTGAACTTCTTTTGAGAAATTAGGCAGGGCAAGTGACTGAGGTGTCACTGGGGGAGCACTTTGGGGTAAGTGATCATTATTCTATTGGTTTTAATATAGTTATGGAAAAGGATAGACTTTATCTAAAAATTAAAGTTCTAAATTGGAAGAAGGCAAAATCTGACAGTATTAGGCAGGAACTTTCAAAACTTGATTGGGGGTAAAGGGATGGTTAAAAATGGGAAGCCTTCAAACATGAAATAATAAGAGTTCAGAAGCAGTATGTTCCTTTTAGTGTGAAGGGCGAGGCTGGTAGGTGTAGGGATTGGTGGATGACTAGAAAAATTGAGGCTTTGGTCAAGAAAAAGAAGAAGGCGTATATCATATATAGACAACTGAGATCAAGTGAAGCCATAGAGGAGTATAAGGGTAGTAGCAGTATACTTAAGAGGGAAATCAGGAGGGCAAAAAGGGGACATGAGATAGTCTTCACTATAGGGAGACAATAGGGCCCCTTAAAGACCAATGAGGTCTTCTATGTGTGGAACCACAGGAGATGGGTGAGGTACTAAACAAATTTGTTTTACTGTGCAGAAGGACATGGAAGTTAGGGAACTTGAGGAAATAAATAGTGATAACTTGAAAAGTGTCCATATTACAGAGGAGGTGGTGCTGGATGTCTTAAAATGCATAAAGGTAGATAAATCCCTGGCACCTGATCAGGTGTATCGCAGAACTTTGTGGCAAACTAGTGAAGACATTGCTGGGCCCCTTGCTGAGATATTCATATCATTGACAGCCACAGGTAAGATGCCTGAAGACTGGAGGTTGGCTAATGTGGTGTCATTACTTAAGAAAAGTGGCAAGGAGAAGCCAGGAAATAATAGACCAGTGAGCCTGACATCAGTGGTGGGTAAGTTGTTGGAGAAGATTCTGAGGGACAGGATTTACATGCATTTGCAAAGGCAAGGACTGATTAGGAATCATCAATATGGTTTTGTGCTTGGAAAATAATGTCTCACTAACTTGATTGAGTTTATTGAAGAGGTAACAAAGAAGATTGAAGGCCGAGCAGTAGACTTTGTTTATATGGACTTCAGTGAGGCATTCACCAAAGCTCCACATGATACACTGGTTAACAAGGATAGATCACATGGAATCCAGGGGCAGCTAGCCAATTGGAGACAGAGGGTGAAGGTAGAGATTGCTTTTTAGACTGGAGGCCTGTGACCAGCGGCGTGCCATGAGGATCAGTGTGGGTTCATTGCTTTTTGTGATTTATATAAATGATTTGGATGTGAATATAGGAGGTATGGTCAGTAAGTTTTCAGATAACATCAAAATTGGTGGTGTGAACAATGAAGAAGGATATCTCAGAGGACGATGGGACCTTAATCAGATGGGCTGAGGAGTGGCAGGTGGAGTTTAATTTAGGTAGATGTGAAGTGTTGCATTTTGGTAAAGCAAACCATGGCAGGACTTGCGCAGTTAATGGTAGGAACCTGGGGAGTGTTGCTGATCAGACACCTAGGGGTGCAGGTGCATAGTTCTTTGAAAGTAGATTCTCAGGTAGACAGGGTGGTGAAGAAGGCATTTGGTATGCTTGCCTTCATTGGTCAGCACATTGAGTATAGGAGTTGGGACGTCATGTTGTGGCTGTACAGCACATTGGTGAGCTCACTTATAGAATACTGTATTCAGTTCTTGTCTCCCTGCTATGGAAAAGATATTGTTAAACTTGAAAGGGTTCAGAAAATATTTACAAGGCCATTGCTGGGATTGGAGATCTTGAGCTATAGGGAGAGACCACATAGGCTGGGGCATTTTTCCCTGGAGCTTGAAGTCTGGGGGGTAACCTTGTGTAAATTTCTATAATCACGAGGGGCATGGTGAATAGTCAAGGTCTTTATCCCAGGATGGGGGAGTCCAAAACTAGAGGGCATAGGTTTAACGGGGCAGATTTAAAAGGGATCGAAGGGGCAAATTTTTCACATAAATGGTGGTTTGTGTATGGAACAAGCTGCCAGAAGGGATGATGGAGATGGATGTAATTACAAAATTTAAAAGGCATCAGGATGGATACATGAATAGGAAGGGTTTAGATGGATATTGGTCAAATGATGGCAAATAGGACTAGATCAGTTTAGGATATCCATTCGGCATGAACGAGTTGGACTAAAGGGTCTGTTTTTGTGCTGTATAATACTATTACTCTTTGACTCTATAACTGTTATTGGGAATGAAGAATATCCTCGGACCAGGAGACAGGAGCACAAAACAGACCAGACTAAAAAAAAGACACACTTTTTAAAAACTAGATTTTCTGATAATTTTACCTATTCTGCATTTGTGCAACCATTGTGGCTGCATTTACAATTTTCCCTAATATTAAAGGATCTAAATAATAGATGAAACAAAATATAACTTATTAGGGATAATCCCTTTTATAGAAATATTTCTGTGCTGTGCACATTAGAAATCTGTGACAATATTTGTAAGGGCTAGAACAGGGAGAAAAAGTGGAGATGCTATGGTGTTGATGCAGAAATGTTATGTATGCAATAAGTTTGCAAACATGTACTAAGAATATTAAATGTGTATTGCAATCTATTGGAATATATTTTAAAGAATAGAGTGAACTGAATGTATTTGCTGCTGTTTGGTGTTGTAGGAGCTCTGCTACCTTTGCATGCAACGAGCTCTAAAGAATTTCCCTATCGATGTTTCGGAGACCAGAAGAAGGAGGGAAGAGGAGAATGAACAAATATTACAGCAATATCAGCAAATAAAAGATCAGCAGGCGCTCTTCCAGGAGCAGGTTATCTAAAATTATGAGCAAAACGTAACTGTGGAATTCTATTGGAGTATGCACATGTGATAATACATTAATGATAAGTTGACCATTTGGCAATGGCTTTTTAAAACTAGCTAAGAACATATCGTGTTTGGGCAAGATATATAATGGACAACTCATCCAAACCAGTAGTTTTATGCCCTGCTGAAGTTGGTCATCTTGCCCACATTATAATAGTGAAAAAGAAATAATTTGGTTTTGGAATAATTGGCAACCTAACTTAATAGACAATAGAAACAGCAGCAGTAAACAGTAGTCTGGAATTTATTCAACTTGCTTAATATTCATCCTGCATGCCTATTATTTTGGCATTATTAGGACTGACTTTTCTTTTTTCTTCTTTCCAATTGGATACTAGTCAGGCATAGTGTATCCAAACAAAAACAGAAGTTTCTGGAAAAGCTCAGCAGGTCTGGCAGCATCTGTGAAGAAAAAAAATCAGAGTTAACGTTTTGGGTCCAGTGACCCTTCCTCAGAACTGGGTCACCGGACCCGAAACGTTAACTCTGATTTTTTTTCTTCACAGATGCTGCCAGACCTGCTGAACTTTTCCAGAAACTTCTGTTTTTGTTTCTGATTTACAGCATCTGCAGTTCTATTGGTTTTTATATAGTGTATCCAAAGTCTGAGTTGTTGGACCTGCTGTCTCTGTTTTGCAGATTGTGGTTCTGTGCTTGATTCTGATGTGGCTGTAGTACAGTTTGTACTTACAGGGCCTATTGCTTTGAAGTCAGGGAAGAAGTTTTCTACTGTTGCAAGTCTGAGAAGCTTTTGATCTTCTACGTGAACCCTTAGCAAGTCTTCATTGGGCAGGAGGCAGAACAAAATTAATGCAAACACACTTATTGACCTAATATTCAGGCCTAGAGCATTTCTACTTGTATACCTCATTTAAAAAGCATGTGTTTCGCCCATTCTGGCAGGAAGAGGGTGCAAAATGGCTGCCATCAGGGAAAATGGTGGCTTATACATGAATGCTGGGGAAGGAGTTCCAAAAGGTCTTACAGGAAGCAAATTTTGTAGTTGAGGCAAGAGAATGCAACTTCCTTGTTAATCTGGAGGAGAACTCCTGTTTATTATGGTCCAATAAAGGAAGATTCTAATTTGACTGAAAGGCTTTTTTTTTATCCTTTCCACCAGCTGCTTGTTGTATAGATGTTTTCTGTAAGGGTTAATGTGAAAGAGGTTAAGCATTAAGCTCTACTCAACATGATGATGCTATCAGGATGTGGATGGAGACAACAGTTCTGAATTTATTGTCTTAATCTCCTCATAATCTTAACAACAATGTAGACCATGCCACTGTTACTGATACCTGATTAGTATCCTACAATAAATGCAACTAATTTAAGATATGATCCTCTTCTTGGTAGACTACCTAGTGGTTTTCCTCTATCACACTAGATCCGTCAGGCCCTGTAGATCGCAACCTAAAAGGGGGATGATGGTAACAAAGTTACCTTACAGTGGCCAAGAGTCTAACTAACTCATTCTGTATGATGAGCATAGGTGAGGTTTCCTGTTATAACATGGTGCCAGCAGTAGGCATTACTTAATCTTATGACTTTTTGAAAACAAAATATATGATATCTAATGGTCTCCTCTATCCATCCTGTTTCCTCAAAGAATTCTAATCCATTTTTCAGACATGATAATCCCTTCGTGAAGCCATTAATCTCTGCTTAATTAGATTGGATGCCGACATAGCCATGTTGTTGGGTCAATGCCCAGAGTCTGAACATGGACAAAAATCACAGCCAGCAACTCCCCAGCATTCATGGGAATGGCTTGGTAAATCCAGGATTTGGTTACACTTCAACTGTTCTGATCCTTTTATGGGTTCTATGTTCTTAGTCATTGTGCTTGTCCCTTCAAAGTGGGTGGACATGCATAGGGTTTATTCATCAAACGTGGGGATGACAGTTGAAAAGCTGTGAGCATCTTTTACAATACATAGACTTCCAGAAGTGTTGGTCACAGACAAGGGCCATTATTTACCAGTAGGGAATTTGAGTATTTCCTAAACTCTAATAGCATTTGGCATATAAGGATAGCTCCATACAATCCAACATCCAATGTTCTGCCAGAGAAGGCAGTCCAAACATTTAAGGTAGGCTTAAAAAAAACAGCCTACAGCTTTACTTGATACCAAACTTTCCTGGTTCCTGTTTGATTATAGGACTATCCCTCATGCAACTACAGGAATAGCTCCAGCAGAGTTGCTAATGGGGACAAGAATCTGCACTGGGTTAAACCTGGTCTTTCCTGGACCTGGGGGAGGGTTAAACAGCATCAGAACGACAAAGCTGGGCACAAAACTTCTCTAAGCAAGACAGGCAGTTTACTTCAGGGGATTAAATTTGGTGTTGAAAACATGGGAATGGCCCTGCAGGGGTAAGAGGCCTAGTCAATGCGAGGTCAGGTCCTGTGACGTACACAGTTTGGGTTGGAAAAGTGGTCCTGACCAAGCACTTGGACCACATGAAAGCTGCAACCTCGCAAACAGAGCAGGACCAAAATATTCTTGGAGCCTCAGAACATCTGGCAAGGCTGTCAGAACCCATGGGTTCTCCTACTCCACTTGGCATTGAAGAAACCGCTAAGGCGAAATGGATGTGGCAGATGCTGCAGCATCAATAATGTCACCGCTGGATGTGGAAGATGAATTTCTTCCAAGACGCTTCGGGCACAAGAGGTAGGCTGTGGTCCAGTACATGCTGCCTGTATCCAAGGCAGAGTCAGAGAAACTGGACATAGTGCGAACATGCTCCAGGAGAAACTAAACAATAAAGAACAGGCTTACATTCCAGGACTTAGAGTGGGAGGGTTCCATGATTGGAATGATGTCAGCCAGGTGGATCTCATAGAATATGATTTTCCTGATTGGGGCTGAGTGTCATTGGTTCTGTTCACTCAAGAAGCCGGGTCTGAGGTAGCTAAATCAGTGTCATGCACAATACACGTGTAAAGAAAGGGTGACTTGTTGATGGGATACCGGCCTTCGTGGAGTTATTTTATCATAAATTGTCTTTCCTCCTAAACTCCTTTCTCAGTATACTCCAGTCAACTCTGTCCTAATTCCTTTGCAATTTCCCTTAATTAAATTTAGCATAGTTGTTTCCAACCCAAATTTCTTATTCCAAAATTGAATGCAGACAACAGGATTCTTTCAACGAAGCTTTTAAAGAGAATGAGAATCATTTATTAGACTACAGAAGGCAGGTGTCCAGCATTTTAGATATGGATGGCGGGTATCTTCCATTTTAGCTACAGAAAGCAAAATTCTTCCATTTGGATTGCAAAAACATAGAAAAATACTCCAAGACAGACAAGTAACATTGCTGTACTGCAGAACGGAGTACTTTTAAAGCAAAGAGAATAAATAAACAAATTAGAAAGAAAATAGCAACAGCAATCCTATTGCCCGGAAGACTTAATTTCAGAATTGATCCAAATGGAATGCAGATTTAAAAATCTTGGAGTAAACTATGCTTAACAAACAAAAATACTTCCAAACTAGACAACTAAATTAGAAGCTGAACAAGTAAACACATATTCAAATGGGACTATAGAAGACTATGTTGTAGCTTCCCAAAGCAGAAAAGAAGAAGAGATACTCTTGATGAATTTTTTAAAGCTTTTGATAATTGCTTTACTCTTAAAACAAATGAAACTCTTCAAAGTGCAAGATTTAACAGAAGAGTTCAACATCTAGGGAATCCATTGATAATTTCTACAGGTTGGAAAAATCTGACTATAGAGCCATGAAATCAGAATTCATAAGCTTCATGACCAGAAGACAGAGCCTTGAAGTGCTATGAACATTTTTAAATTTGTAATTCCAAAATGAGGTTTTTAAAACAGGCTGATGTAGGCAAAAATAGCTGCAGATTGGAGATTAAGTGGTTCTTGTGAAAGAGAGACTCAGGATATCACACGTATACGGGAACTTTATGATCCAAACTAGATACATTTTCTGGTTTTTTTTCCCCTTTAAAGAATGTGCAAGGACAGGGGTCAACAAGCCAATTCAACTCTTTTGGAGTGTGGAGTTAACATTCTTGCACCTACCAGCCTGGGTTCAAGTGTTTGCATACTATGAGGTCACAATCGAAGAACTACCCCCTAGTCACTGCTCTGTTGCTGGTAAAGGCTGTCTCTCAGTCTCAGTACTATAAGTCAGCTAGCCAGCAGCCATTGATAGAAAATAGGACAACAAAAAGACACTCTCTCTCGCCCTGAATGTTGGAATTCAGTCAGTCAAAAGGAATCCGAGCTATACAATCTCACCTAACCTGCAAAACTGAGGATAGTGAAACTGTTAAACTCCATCATCGATACTGCCAGTAACCTTGACTGTAATGACTGCAACGTCAACTATCCTTTGTTTGTAAACAATTCACAGCTGATCTGTACATATTTTTATAAAAACTTTTATCATTTTGCACTGACCGGATTTCTGTGTTCATGTGTGTTGAGTAAGTATTCCTTCTCATGAGTGATAATAATGGAACTCATTCTTTGTTAACTCAAGAAGACAGGTTAAATTGGGTGATTTTAAAGCATAAGTTGGGTGTGGGAGAGTAGTATCCACAAGAGAAGGGGTCAACTTTCAAATTAACCTTGTTGCAATCAATCAAGGAGATAGCAAGCCAGTTCATCTCTCCTCACCTGTGTATTTAAGGATTTGGGGTGTCCAGTCCAGAGCTGACAAATTGACAAACCTTAAATGGGGTCTGGACCTATACAATTAAATAATTGTCTGTTATTGTTAAGACCTGCCCTTGTTTGTTTTACCAAAATACAATACCTCGCATTTATCCAAATTAAATTCGACCTTACCACTCCTCAGGTCATTGACCCAATTAATCAAGATTTCTTTGTAATCTTAGATAACCTTCTTCACTGCTCACCTGAACCCCATGTAATCTGACGTTACTAATTAGTCTACCATACGGAGCCTTGTTTCAGGCTTTACTAAAGTCCGTGTTGAGGGGTGAATTTATAGAGGTTCATAAAATCATGAGGGGCATGGATATGGTAAATAGGAAGGGTCTTTTCCTCAGGGTGGGGAAGTTCAAGACTATGGGGCATACTTTTAAGGAGAGGAGAAAGTTTTAATAAGGTTATGAGGCACAACTACACAGAGTGGTTTGTGTATGGAATGAATTGCCAGAAGAAGTGTTGGATGCAGGCACAGTTACAACATTTAAAAGACATTTGGATAAGTACATGAATAGGAAAGGTTTGGAGGAATATGGGCCAAGTGCAGGCAAGTGGGATTAGTTTGGTTTGGGAACATGGTCGGCATAGACTAGTTGGACCGAAGAGCCTTTCCATGTTCTATGACTCTATTATTGGATTTGCCAATAAGTCTTCATCAGATTTGTTACAGTGCAAAGAAGATTTGACTTTGGAGAAAACCATCCAAATGGTTCTGGAAACAGATAATTTGAAGAGCCACAAGGAAATCTTAAGATGAGAAGATCAACCTTATCACAAGAACACAGCAGAACTCATTCAGTTCATAAGGTACACAAAACCCTGAAGAGACACATGAGAAGTCTATCAAAGACTAGATCAGACAGAAAATAGTAAAAGTCAGATATTGTGGAGCAATGAAACATGACAGGCTGAAGCAGTGTATTGTTCCGTTATTATAAAAGAATAATATATCTGTAAAATAATAGGTCCCTTCCAGAAGATGTGAAGAAGCATTACAGAGTAGCAAAAGGCCAAATAGCTACTCACATAGAGTCATTGGAAAGGTGGAGCCACCTACAATACAGAAATCAAATGTGTTCCTCGGAGAAATGGGTGATTCAAGACAATTGTTTTGGCAAGAAGAGGTTCATATCAATGGATATCTCATTAACTTTAAGCTTGGTACCAGGCTCAGTATCACTGCATGGTCAGATGTTATACATTGATTGAAGTAACAGATTACAGTTTACAACAGTGAGGGATAGATTTCAAGATTAAAAGTATGCTGTAATCAATGCCGCAACACACGGGTGGCACAGAGCAAAGAATGTACACTTACTTCACAATCAAGAATTCTGGCTTGAGCCACCAGTGATGTGACAACTGGTCAAAGAACTCTCAGTCATGGGACCACGTGTCAAAGAAATGTTCGCTGTTGGACAACTGGTCCAAGGACAGATGATAGATTTTGTAGGGCTTCCTGGACTCCTGGTGGAATCCAAAATGTGTATAGAATACATTGAAAATATCTCTGTTGCCATAATTGAATTGTTCCATACCATTAACGTGATGGCAATGATACACTATAGGCAGAAATGGTTTCCATTCCAATCAGCACCAAAAAGTGTCCAGGTCAGAAATATCAGAAAAGTTTGTGAGAAAACTCAAATGATGAGAAAAATAATGAGCAATTATTGCCTAATTGAGCTAACTGATGAATTTTTAACTGAAGTTGTTCAGACAACAACATAGCTGGCAAACACAGCAGATTTGAATTTAAATCAGATGATGAGACAACTTCGTTCAAGAGAATTTTTCAATTCTTCATTTTTCAAGTAAAAAACATCACGTACCGGGGCACTGATCAGTTGGCAGCAAATCTCAAGTAACATGACCGAGGAAGTGAACATATTGGGTTTACCAGTAAAGCAGCCACAGGAGTGAAAGAAAGCATGAACAAGTTGAAGTGGAGAGCCAACATATGTCAGCACATATCGGTTGACAGATTGAAAATAAAGATTTGATCACACAGAATGCAAATGGGCTGCATATGACTCCACAAAAGCCACATGGAGGTGGGATGACCAATGTTCACAGATTCAGGACACAGTCAAGAAGAAATTGAGTTGTTTTATACTACAAGGAAGAAAGTGCCTGGTTCAACAGAAGGGTATTCATAAGATTAGAGAACCCACAGATGATGTTGTGGGACAATTATCTGTTTCAACATGAAATTAGCCCCCTGTGAAGGAGGTTCAGGAGATTAACAGTCATCCAGTTGATGTAGTAGACTAATTTCCAGGTTCAAAGGAATGTTATTTTCCACGAAGAGCGCCTAAGAGATAAAAAGACTTTCAATTTAAAGGGATTTACAGACATCACATGATCAAGAACAGAATCAATGTCCCAAGTCCACAGGGAATGAATTCTAAGAGAAAACTGAAGCGTCCAGAACACCTGAATTTGTGACATCAGAGACTTGGCATAAGATAGGATAGAGGTAAATATAATTATATAAATGAATGTAAAACTGTTAATAATGGGCAAAAAGCTTGGAAAGGACGTAGTGTATTGTGTTTGGTTTTGGAAAGGTCCTGAGGTTTTTCTTTTATTCATTTGCTGAATGTGGGCGTCATTGGCTGGCCAGCATTTATTGCCTGGCACTATTGTGCTTAAGAAGTTGATGGTAGGCTGCCTTCTTGAACTGCTGCAGTCCACCTACTTTAGGTTGACATACAATGCTTTTAGGGAGGGAATTCCAGCATTTTGACCCAGCAACAGTGAAGTTTGTGGGTGGCTTGGAGGGGAATTTGTGAGTGGTGGTGCTCCCATGTGTCTGCTGCCTCTGTCCTTCTCGGTGGAAGTGGTCATGGGGTTGGAAGGTGTTCTCTGAGGATCTTTGGTGAATTTCTGCAGTGTACTACTGCTACTGAGCATCAGTGGTAGAAGGTGTGAATGTTTAGATATGGTGCCAATCAAGTGGGCTGCTTTGTCCTGCATGGTGTAAAGTTTCTTGAGTGTTGTTGGAGCTGCACCAATCCAGGAAAGTGCCGAGTATCCCATGACACTCCTGGCATATGTCTTGTAGCTGATGAAAAGGCTTTGGGGAGTCAGAAGATGAGTTACTCAACACAGTATTCCTAGCGTCTGACCTGCTCTTTTAGCCACTATGTTTATGTGGTAGATCCAGTTGAGTTTCTGGACAAAGGTAACCCTCAGGATGTTGACAGTGGGGGATTCAGTGACGGTAGCACCATTGAATGCCAAGGGGCAGTGGTCAGATTGTCTCTTATTGGTGATGGTCATGGCCTGGCATTTGTGTGGTGCGAATGTTACTTTCCACTAGTTAGCCTAAGCCTGGATATTGTCCAGATTGTGCTGCATTTGACCATGGATTGCTTCAGTATCTGAAGAGTCATGGTGCTGAACATTGTGCAGTCATCAGTAAACGTCCTCACTTCTGACCTTATAACGGAAGGAAGGTAATTGATGAAGCAGCTGAAGATGGTTGGGCCTAGGACATTACCCTGAGAAACTCCTGCAGATGTCGTGCATTTGAGGTGATTGATCTCTAACAACCACGACTATAGTCCTATGTGCCATGAATGACTCACACCAGCAGAAAGTTTTCCTCCTCACTCCTATTGCTTCCAGTTTTGCTCGAATTCCTTGATGCCACTCTTAGTCAAATGGATTCTTGATATCAAGGGCTCTTGCTCTCACCGCACCTCTGGAATTCAGCTGTTTTGTCCATGTTTGAATCAAGGTCTATAGTAAGATCAGGAGCTGAGTGGGTGTTACTCAGCAAGTTATTGCTGAGCAGATACTTCTTGATTGCACTCTTAATGACATCTTTGTTACGAAGTTGTGTAGAGTAATTGTGAATTGGAAGACAGGAAGCTCGAATTTCTTTGTACAAAAAAGAGAAGGTGGTGGAGGGGAAGAGTGCTTAGTCTCTTTAAGAGGTAAAGTGCTTTTCTAAGCTTAGAGATTTATTTATACAGAAAAAATGTCTGTATGTAGCTGAAGATATATAGCCAGTTTTGAAATTTAAACATGTATCAATTAGTTGTGTGATTGGAAACCTTAGGTGTGTTTTGATGTTTTGGCAACTAGCTGGAATCAACCAAATAATTTAAACTAAGCACTTAGCATTTGTAAGCCAATTGAATTTAAATCTGATGGTTTTGACAACCTTGGACCAATGCTATTTTAAGAAAATTGATATGTTATCCAAGGTATATAAGGAGAGGGTTTTTGAAAATCAGTGTGAGAGCAAACCACCATCTGAGAAATAAGCATCTAGCTCTCACAAGAAATCACTGAGCTCTCTAAGAAAGCACCATCCATCCATAAAAGGTACCATGGAACTTCAACCAAGAATTCTCACAGAAGACTTCACAGAGAAATCATCCCTGACAGCTAGATCAGCTGAAGAAAGGCATTTATGACTAGAGAACAGCAGAAGAAAGGCATGTAGACTTTGAGAGACTAAGTTTTAATTATTTTTCTTAATACTTGTGTTATATAAATGGGAGAGATAGTAGGAACTGCAGATGCTGGATAATCTGGGATAACAAGGTGAAGAGCTGGATCAACACAGCAGGCCAAGCAGCATCAGATGAGCAGGAAAGCTGATGTTTCGGGTCTAGACCCTTCTTCAGAAATGGGTCTAG
>JAHRHZ010000264.1:6583094-6682794 GCA_024137785.1 Ginglymostoma cirratum | reverse complement strand
GGGTCTAGACCCGAAACATCAGCTTTCCTGCTCATCTGATGCTGCTTGGCCTGCTGTGTTGATCCAGCTCTTCACCTTGTTATCTTATATAAATGGGACTTGTGTTTATTGGAATACCATATCAGTAGAATTCTGCTCAGTTAGGGAATAGTTAGGTGTTAAGGGAGAATTGTTCAGTTTGTCAGTAGTTCTGTTAATTTGTTCACTGCTAGTGTTAAATAAATACCGTGTCACTTATAAAGGGAATATGAGGGATTTTCTTTCATTTAACTCCCCTCCCCCGTAACACCTTCCAACACATTACTAATGATCAAGAGTAGATGGATGGGCAGTAATTGGCTGGATTGGATTTGTCCCGTGTTTATGTACAGGGCATACCTGGGAAATTTTCCATATTGTCGGGCAGATGCCAGTCTTGTAACTGTACTGGAAGAGCTTGGCCAGGGGAATGGCAAGTGCATTAGGCTCTGCCCAATATGATGGTGTTTTAAGGATTTGTCTGGGGTGAATAGCTCAGATCTTAAGGGATCCAGGCCACCTCCTAGCCTTAGTAACAATGTCTATCATACTACAATGTAGGTCATAACTTGTACTTGATTACTTTCATGCATAAAACAATATCTTATTTAATATCATGACAGTGAGGGAGGGCAGCTGGAGTTGAATGGACTGTCTCTGGAAAGAAAGGGTAGTTTTGGGGAAGGAGGGCTCAGAGAAAGAAAGAGCTGCAAAAAGGATTCCCGAATCCAATGTAAACAACTGCTACATTCCGTGTAAATACTGTAAATACTAATGACCTTAATTTACATTAAATTTGTAATGATCTGATGCCAGTAGAATAGATAATTCCTGCTTCATGATCTTTGGGCTTTCAACATGTTCAAATGTCATGTTAAATTTCTGGTGCAGTCAGTCAGCAAGATCACACAGTACATATGTCTAGTCATGATGGATGATATTGAAGGGTGCCTGGTTGAAATAAAGCAGATGGTGGAGGAGTTGAAACTGGCACTGTCCATGACGGCACCTGAAGCTGCATGGTCATTTGAGGTTCAGGTATTGACAAAGGAAGTCAGACCTTCACGCCAAACTTGGGCAGAGGCTCTTAAATACATCCCCTTAACACAATGGAGGAAAGAAATGATTCTCCTGGTCAAATATTCTACGTGTTGATGAGTAAGAAGCTGGACAGATTTGTGGATAGAACAGAAATATCCAAGGATCTGGCAGTTGAAGACTGGATTGAGGATGCACAGCTGGTTATGGCATCCAGGGGCTTCAATATGCATGAGAACGCAATGATCATGATGAAACATCTATGCGGGAAATCCTGTGGACAGTAGTACAGATGGTTGAAGAAGTCTACGTTGGATCTTTGAGGTATTGACAAGGAGTTTTGGATATAGCAGTAACGTGACATAGCTACGGCAGAGGTTTAATGAGTACAGCAAGCCAAAGGGGAGGACTGGTTGCCGTGACCCTGGATCTACTAAAGTTGTTCAATCATATTGTACTGCTGCATTTCTCCTTCAAATTGATTAGGGACATGATACTGAAGGACACCCCAGCAGAAGCAGGGAGGGATAGAAACATCCATGAGGAGGCACTTCTAATGAGACTGCCATCATCAACCATAGTCACCACTGCCATTAGGCACAGGGACTCCATCCAGTGCAACTCCCCTCCCTTCTTCATGGATATTAAATTAATTTGCCCTTCCACTGAGAGCCAGGTCAGGGTGAGGTTTTATGTTTAGCAATATGGACTCGCCCTACAATGAGTGTGAAATTTCACGAGGCAGAAATATGCTTAATTGAAACAGGGGTGGAAGTATCAGCAATTAACTCACCAGTTTTTCCATTAGAATCCTGCTGGGGATTGTAAATTGTTTGATATTGCTTCCTTCATTCACGTGTCTGCTTTGCAGGTATTGGACATTCTCTATCATGGCTATATTGAATTCTTCCTATCTGATCTCAATAACAATTTTCATAACCTGGGATTTCTGGTAGTTTATGACATGATTGATACTCACATGGAAGTAATGAAGTTGAAAATATCCATGGTTTTGGGGTTGAAGAAGTTAAGAGATATCCTGGCATCCTTGGAAAATACATGTGTAATTGTTATGAGTAGCATATTACAAGGTTGGCAGACAGGGCATCGGAATCTTTGACTTTGCTCTGTGTGCTCATGTGCATCAACCAGTATGGGACACCAGACTATTTAAATAGCAGAGAATTGGGCCATTCTTTTACCTGCTCATGGCATCACTGTTTTTGAAGGCTTGGGTGAGCCATCTCCAGCAAATTGACAACATGCTTTGCTAGACTGCCACACGTCACATATAACAGAACTCCCACTTGGTGTAACTGTGGGGGGGAGTTACCCTTGCAGCATGATTGGAAGGTTGGCTAAATAATGGAAGATAGAGTTTGGATAAGGGGTACATTTTCAGGATGGTAACCTGCACGTTGTGGCGTACCACAGGGATCAGTGCTTAGACCACAATTGTTTACAATATATATTCATGACTTGGATGGAGGGAAATGAATGTACTATCACCAGGTTTGCAATGGCACAAAAATAGGTAGAGAGGCAAGTAGTGAAGATGATAGAACAAGTCCTCAGAGAAATAGTGACAGGTTAAGTGAGTGGGCAAAAATTTGGCAGATGGAATATAGATCAGCCATTTTAGCATGCAGTAATGTTTAAATATATAAAATCCTAGCAGATACTTGATAAATTTAAGTGACAAGCAATTAGCAAAATTTCATATTTGCCATTTGGAACATTGGAACTCTGATATTTCTTCTTACTTGTAGAAAAAAGTGAATATCAGCATTGATATGTGCAATTTTATCATATGACAATTTATTGAATGAAAAGTAGTTAGATTATTTGATTATGCCAGAACTTTTGGTGTAATTGATAAAAATATAATAGAACTGTTGCTTATCCTTCATTTGAACGTAATGGGTATAACTAAATGGTCACAACGGACCCACCACCTGGAAACATGACTGTGGTCATTCTGGGAGGCCTTATGGGATTAAATTCCAATCAAGCACTCCCTGCTTGTCATCAGGCCTTCTGGCTCCCAGGAAGTAACTCTCCAGACAACAGATGTATGGGGTTGGTTCACCTAGGTCAGACAGGAAGGCCATAGTGATTAAGGGGGAGTGGGTTTGATTTAAAGTACAAAACTTTGGGAGAAGTCTTACTCTGGCTAAGTATCAGTGATGATACTTGAGGCCCTTCAGTGACCTTATCTGGCCACTAAAAGCCTCAGTTAGATCCACTGGAGATGCCACCCTCAAGCTATCTCATCATGGACTAAATTAGCGTGGGGTTGGAATATGATGGAATCTTCATCCTCCAACTTCCTACCCAATTATACAGCACATATAACACCTGCAAACCTACCAAAAGATTGGGCATTAAATTCCATCAAATGCTGTAATTCAGTGATAATTTTCTTATAATGTTGAACTTTAAATACACATTGACAGCTGGAAATCCGGTATCATGAGGAAATTTTAGGCTAAGTAATAGTCTTTGCATAAAATGTAGTGACATTTAATGAACTTGTGGAGACAGTTGCTCACAACATTAATATTGCCTTTTATATATTCTTATCTTTTAGCAAAATGATTATCTGCATGATTAGACAGTACACTTTGTCATTATGGCTTACATGAAACAGTACAGCACAGGAACCGGCTCTTTGGCCCACCATGTCTGTGCCAACCACAATGCCATTCTAAACTAATCCCACCTGCCTGCACGAGATCCTTATCCCTCTATTCCCCGCCTGTTTATGTGTCTGTCTAACTGCCTTTTAAACATTGCTATTATATCTGCTTCTACCACCTCACTTGGCAGTGCATTCCAGCCACCTACCACCCTGGCATATCCTTTAAGCCTCTCCCTTCACACTTTGAATTTGCCCCTGATATGATTAAAGTTGAATTCAATAAAATATGGAATTAGAAGTTAGCCTAATGGTGACTATGTACTCACTATTGACTACATGCACACAGACACAGGAAATAATTAATTTTGTGTACTTTAAGTGGCAATGTTTTTCTCCATGTTGTTTTTAATTGTAGTTAATGTATTTCTGTTATGTTTTAGTGTGAAATGTTGGCTAACAGAGAAATCAACCAAAAGATTTCAGCATTCAATCTGGGAGTCGCTGAAGCTAAGAAGAGAAAGAAGAATTCAAAGTGCAGAGACTCTTATGTAAGTGTATGAAGGTGCTGTTTCTGGAATTACTTACTTTAAGTATGTTTTACCTGTAATCATAAAGAACCAAAACTGAAATATTTTGAAGTGAACATCCAATGACTTTTCAATGGGAAAAATGACACAAACTATTCTTGTGTTTAAGATTTTTGTGATTCATGAAGAAATTCTGCTGGAACTAGGCCGGGGTAGAGAGTTTGACAGGTTGAAAATTGAATTGTACTAAGAATTACACTAACAACCAACATTTCTGATGAAGGGTTTAGGCCCGAAACGTCAAGTTTTCCTGCTCCTATGATGCTGCTTGACCTGCTGTGTTCATCCAGCCCCATGCTTGTTATCTCGGATTCTCCAGCATCTGCAGTACCTTTTATCTCTAATTTAAAAATATGAGTCAGGCTTGGACTATGACTCACTTATGTTTGCTCAAAGTCACATTTATTCATAATTAGGAACCTGTGCTCTGTAGGAGAAAGGAACATAATCAGACATTGTGTCTTTTTTTCAAGTAAATAAAATTTCGGGAACAATAGCTTCCTTGTGCATTTCCATGGCACCAATTCAATGAATCAGAGTCAAGTCAAGTCTTATGCAACCACATGGGTAAGCTGCCTCTGGAGGTGCAACAGATACCACTATAATTTTTAGAATGAGGCTTGAAGACTTCTAAACTTTAGGATAACCCTTGGGTTTTGGTTTGGGAACTTATTGAAAGTATAGCATCTGCTGCGCACCTGTAAATGGACCTAATGAATTTACTTTCTGGAGGTGCTTCTGGTGGTTATTATCACAGATTGATGTATCTCAGTGAGATCTTGGAAATCTTGTGAAGTATTCTGATTCAAACTGTTTACCGAAGCATTGATAGCTACAAGTCTGATCAGTTCTTTGAGTTTTATCTTAAATAAGGCCTTGAACAAATTCAACTCCATTTTCTCAAGTCACAGAAGCTGTTTGGGCACCTAGATGCTATTTAGAGTATTTGCAGCCACCAATTTAGGCCACCTGCAATACTGGCAGCAATGCTAAAGTAGAATGAGAGGGTGTGAATAGAAGGGGGAAGAGGGGAGAATACCTATTAGCAGTGGCCTACAGTTGAACATAAAGGTAAGTTGAAATTTAAGAACTCACCTTTTATGCTGTCAGCCTCCAGTACTTTCCTTCAGGACTGCTAGTTGAGCTGCAGAAAATCCTGAAAACTGAAGGATACAAGGCATTCTGTACTCAGTCCTGCATGATTTTGTTTTAAGGTTGTGACATAATTATGAAGTCTTTTATTAATGTGTGCAAGGAGCCTAATGACTGTTCCAGATGTACCAACGCAATTGCCAAAGCCAGCTTTGAACATTCTTCAAACATCATTTGGACATTCTTTGTTTATTTCATTCATTTATTGATGTGGCTTTTTTGCTCATACCTTGTTGCCCTTGAAAAGGTCTTGGTTAACCTACACCTTGAACTGCTTTAGTTCATTTGGTTCAAAAACATCCACAATGATATCAGTGAGGGTGTTCCAGGATTTTGATCCTGCAACACAGAAGTTCTTCCAAGTTAGGAATGGTAGGTTGCTTAGAGGGGAACTTGCAGTTGGTGGTGTTTTCATGTACCTGCAACCTTTGTCCTGCTATATGGTAGTGGTCATATGGGCTTGGAAGGTGCTGACAAAGGAACTTCAATGAATTTCTACAGTCTATCTTGTAGCTGGTATATGTTGCTGCTACAGTGGGTCAGTGGTGGAGAGATTGAGAGTTTGCAGATGTGGTGCAATCAAGCAGACAATGTTATTCTGGATGATGTTAAGCTTCTTGATTATTGATGGAGCTGCTCACATCCACACAAGTAGGTAAAGTCAAAAATCACACAACACCAGGTTACAGTCCAACAGGTTTATTTGAAATCTCAAGCTTTCTCGTATCAGGTGCAGTGAGAGGAGAACGCACAAACAGAGTTTATAGGCACAGAGATGAAGGGCAGAGAGATCAAAGGATCATACAACTGGTATCAGTGGAGTGAACTAACCTAAAATGGCTGACTGACTGCCTCCTGTTGAATCTTTAATCATTCATACATTGCTGCATACTAGAATTTGCAGAAGTAGGATATGGAGAACTCTGTTAGTGTCAATTGATTAAGATGCAAATTCCAGAACCTGTTTCAAGTCACTGCCCTGAGATAATTAAAGGTTTCATCAGTGTCTGCCAAACTTTCCGAACTTCAAACAGGCAGAGTGATAAGAATATACAATAGGTGACATCTAAGGTCAGATACTGAATTGCAGGTGAGAGGTTTTGTCCAGAGTCTGTGTCAGAGTTTTAACCTGGAATCAGGCTGGTTTTGTTTTCATAATTTATAAAATGCCACACTAACTGACTATGACCACAAATTATGTGTTTCTTGTATAAAATAGAAGGTATTTGCAAATAAACAAACATCTTGAATGAAATTATTCACCCCTTAGGTTCGTGTGTGTGTGTGTGTGTGTGTGTGTGTGTGAGAGAACCTGACATGTCTTTCTTATCACTCTATTGAACTAAGGTTGATCTTATTAGAGTAGGGGATATATGATGTAGATTGTGTTAGCATATAATTCTGCTACTGATAATGGCCCAAAGCATCTCATGGATGTCCAACCTTGTTCAGCATCTATCCCATTTAGTACAGTGGTAATCCCACACAATGTAATAGCGTGTATTCTCACTGTTAAGACAGGACCTTGTCTCCATAGGACTGTGCGCTGGTCATTCCTACCAATATTGTCATAGATGGATGCATTGGTGAAGATGAGATCAAAAATGTTTTTCCTTCTCTTGGTTCCTTCACCACATGCCACAAACCCAGTCTAGCAGCTATGTTATTTAGGACTCAACCAGTTTGGTCAGTACTGGTGCTGCTGTGCTACTGTTGGTGATAGACATTGAAGTTCCCCACCCAGAATACATTTGCCACCTTTGCAATCCTCATTGATACTACCCAGTACTGCTTAACATGAAGGAGTACTGATTCATAATTTGAAGTTGTCCAGAGTTAATGTTGAGGACTCCAAGATAATTCTGTCCTGACTGTATAACACTCTGTTCTCACCTCTGCAGAGTTTGTTCTGCACATGAGTATGTTCTGACATACCCAGGGATGGTGATAGTGTTGTCTGGTATTTTGTCAGCAAAGTATGATTTTGAAGTCTGATGATATTGGCTGTTGCTTGAGTAATCTCCCAATTTTGGCAATTGGCCCCAGATGTCAATAAGGAGAAGTTTGTGAGACTAACATGGCTAAGTTTGCTGTTGCATTTTTGCTGCTACATATGTTGATACCAGTGGTTCATCTGGATTCATTCCGTTTTAGAAGAGTTTTTAGTAGTTTGATACAACTGAAAAAGAGCAGTTAAGGTTTAATCACATTGTTATAAATTTAGAGTGACATGTAGGCCAGACCAGGTAAGGGTGGTAGTTTTCATTCCGTAAAAGGAAGCTGCATCCCTGGTCCCTAAAGGATATTAGTGAACCAAACTATTTATGACAATTAACAATGGTTTCATGGTCATTATTAGATTCGTAAGTCATAATTCCAAACACTTTGCAAATTCTGCCATATGCTATGGCATCCAGGACCCTACAGCATTAACTGGGTCTCTGAATTACTAGTCTAGTGATAATACCACAACGGTATCACCTCCCTCAAGTATAAAATTAGTAGGTTAATACAGAAGTTGTTAGCCCATATTGATTTACTATAAATGCATTTTGCATTGTAAATTGAGCTTTTAAAACACAACAATATTATTTAAATATTTATCAATGATTTCACGTTGAGTCAGCAGGATCTTTTGTGCACAGGCATTTATTGCATACAACATCAATTCTTTTGAATATATGCAATTAAGCACATCTCCTGGTGTTCAAACCGTGGTTTTCATTACATTTCTAACAATTGTATATATCTGCTTTGGTAACGTAATTTGTATTTATTTTTACAAAAGAATTGTTGAAAAGTACGCTTTTGCTTCTTAAAAATTACAATTTTGAAAAGTAATAAATTTAATACAACATTGAAAATTTGTTATTTATGTATAATATATCTTAGAAATAATGTTCGGGCTTTGCTTTCAGAAAGGATATATATTTCAAAACAGACTCTTGACACCACCAGTCTTTCTGAAACAACAGCAGTATGCACAGTGTCTAACTGAACAGATTCAAGAGAAAAAGCGAAGAGAAGAAAAAAAGAGACAGGATGAAGAGTTTATGGATCGCTTGGAACAAGTTCAGTTGGCTGAAGAGTAGGTTGCTTCAATTTATTGTTGAGATGTAGGCTATATGCATCAAGTTTGCAATTCTACCATGAAGGCAAGTAGACACGATGTAGGAAAAAAAGTCCCCTTTTATTTCATTCATAAGATTTAGAAGTAATTCAGAAATCCCACATTTAATCACCCATTAGAAGATAATAGTGATAATAGTGAACCATCTTCTGTCATACCCAGAAAATGGATCACATATTTCAGCACTGATCTTGCATAATTTCAAATGAATGAACAGAAACATTGGAAGGGACTAGAATGGTCAGCTGAGGGTGAAATTGGAATAAATTATTCAAAAATGTTATAATTTTCAAAACAATTTACTTTCATAGTTGTGCTGATTATTGTGATTTCCATATAGACCTATAACTCTTAACAAGATATTTGAACTTCTAATTGATAGCTGAATGAATGGCACGACAAAATTTCAAGTTTTAGGAGTTTTATTGAAAACATGTTGACTAAATTCTATTTAGTCAATTCCAAGGCTGTTTCCAATGGTTTCCTACATTTCTATTTGGTCAAGTAACATTGAGAGACCGTCTCCAATTTTCTCCAATTTTCAGAGCAATCCTCAAACCCACCATCAGCAGTAAAACCTGCTAAGATGATTCTCCCAGCCATGCCAGAATGAATATCCAGAAAGGCTTAGATGGCTAAGGTTTACATCTCCTTTACTGGAGACTGCTTCCCTTACATATCTGGCAATGGCAGCTCACAAAACTAAGCAGATTATATCTTCGCTGACCACACAAAAACTCCTATCTGAAATATTTACTGATTTTAAGGGAAGCCTGAAACCTGATCCCAAAGTGGTTTCCTGACCATCTTCCCCCAGGGGGTTATGAACCATTGAATATTCTTGATCCAGTTTCCCATTCATCTTAGAAGTAAATGTACACTTTACAACACAATTGTTTAACCCCAATACCTCCAACATTTTTCCGGGACTTTGGGATGTCAAAGTCTAGTCATTGTATAATAAATACAGCATAAATACATTCTTGGTAAGACAAACTAAACCTTCCTTTGATCTTGAACAATCAAATCACCAAGATTTGTGTAAGGCAGACTTCATTTGGCACTACATCCACAAGCATCCACCCCCTCCATTACTGACGCTCAGAAGCAGCAGTGTGTACTATATGTAAAGATGTACTGCAGAAATTCACTCAAGATTATTAGACAGCACTGTCCAAACCCATGACAACTTCCATCTACAAAGGACTACAGCAGCAGATGCAGGGGAACATCACCACCTACAAGTTCCCTTCCTACCATTCACCATCCTGATTTGGAAATATATTGCTGTTCCTTCACTGTCGCTGCGCCAAAATCCTGGAATTCCCTCTCTAAGGGCTTTCTGGGTCAACCTACAGCATGTGGACTGCAGCGATTCAAGAAGGCAGTTCACCACCACCTTCTCAATCATGATGAGTGGCAGGCAATAAAATGCTCGTCAGCCAGTGATGTCCACATTCCATTGAAAATAAAACGAAACCACAGGTCACATGAACCCATTCATTTACCCTAAATGTAAAGCTATAGTCCCAAAATATAATAATATCATAAACCTCATAACTGAAACATAATGATAATTGTAAGCTATCTCCTTAGATTGCTTGCTGTATAGATTCATTTCCATAATAAAAAACTATTGGGATCTTTCCTATTCCATCCAAAGTTCCTATCATTTATTACCTCTATCTTCGCTAATCTCCACTGGGTCCCACTCCCACTGTATTGATTTAAAAAATTCTCATTCTCCTTTTATAATTCTCTATGTAGTGTCAATCTATTTTAATTTTGTGACTTCCTTCAACCTTGTGTTCTAGCCTGCATGATCTAAGTTTCTAACTTCATTCTATACATCCTGATGTATCCTCATTGCTCTACCATCACAGCAAAGATTTTAGTCATTGCATTCATGCACTCTTGAATTTTCTTCCAAAAATCTTCTGACATCTTGTATCTCTCTGATCTTTGCCTTTAAAAACTTCATCAGAACTGACTTCTTGACCATGTGCTGGATTTTATTCACCCCTCTAGAGGTACATGAAAGGTACCATGAATTCTCTCCATTCTATGCCCCAAGTTAGCTGGGTCCAATGGGTAATTTCATCATGGGACTGCTTGCTGTTCTGGTTGTGTCCACAACTGAGGTCTGGCTCTGTAAAGACTGCCAGTCAATCAGATTGGCCAGCAGCCCCAGGGGGTTGACCTTCCTCTCACTGGGGACTGTGGAAGTCCAATTTTAACAATTTAGGCCACCCACAGTGTGGTATGGCTATGGGATAAGCCTCTTATCAATCTGTTGACTGGCCATCTATAAATTTCTGCCCAATCTCTTTAGTAAACTTCCCAAATTTTTGTTTGGTGTTCTTATTTTCCTTTTTTTTATATTGTGTATGGAATTCTTGGAGAGGTTTCTGAACAATTTTGAACTGCATTTTGTCTAATGTAAAATTACAAACTAGTCCAAAATATTTTTTTCTAAGAAATGTATTTTGTTTTCTAGTCTTGCTGTCCAAAGGCAGTATTATCAGAAGGAGAAGCATGAACAAATAGAGGCCTACAAGAAAGCATTGGATACACAGGTGAACAATTAATAAATATGTACATATATAACAGGAGCATGGTAATAACTAGTGTCTGTTCAGACATCTATGTAAGATTCATTGAAAGTACAAAGACAATATACGACAGAAATATGACATCTAATTCAGTAAAAAATACACCAAAGCAAAATTTTCTGCCTTGTGTCAGTGTCGCTATTGCCATGCCTGCTTCTGCCATGTTTGGAAACCCATAGCACCCATATGCTGCCTGAACTGGACAGTTGATGCTATTACTAGAAGCTAATAGCAATAAGTATTCTATTGTCAATATGATGCCTCCTAATTAATGCAAAACATTGCCAAAGATATAAATTTTGCAAGGACCATGATCAAACACAACAGAAGATGAGTTTACCTTACCTGATAAAATAAGGACAACTTACTTAAATATTTATCTGACTCTCTGCATATATGGGGTGGAGAAAACAAGAAAATGGATTGTGAATACAAACACCAGGATTGGAATTTTCCATCCCAAAATTAGACATAATAGGTGGTGAGCCTGCAGACAAAGTGGCTGCTGAGAGGCATGACTGGAGTTCCCACCTCTGTTTTTTGCTCTCCAACACTTTCCCCCAGACAAGATAAGGGAGCAGGCCCTAACCTCCAATTTCAACTTATTTTATCATGTGAGATCAATAAGACACCAGCAGCAGAAAGTTTTCTGCAAACCACCCAGGGTCGCATTTATGTTTTCAGTTTAAGTATTTACTGAGATTGGCTTTTGAGGTCAAGTTGTTTGTATGGGGCATTTATGGACTCTTGGATACAATCTAGACTTTCAACATGATAATGGGTGGGATCTTATCAGTCTTGTTTGAAAAGGGGCGTTGTGCTTTCTTCACTAGACAGTAGCAAATTGCCAACTTGAGGGGTTTATTGCTTCTTAAACTCTTTCTTAATGGCTCAACTCACCTCATTAATATTCAGCATCCTATCTCACCAAACGAGCTAGAAATGGTGAAAGCCCAACCATGGAAATCAGAGCAGATACCTGGTAACTTCAGCTTGCTGCTTGATTCAAAGGACTTCCATAATGCTTAGGACCAGATAATATCTTAGGGCATAATCCACAGGTACCAGCTGCATGTACCTCTCATCCTTGGATATTGAAATCCAGAATTTGCCTTCCTCTCGTGACCATCATGGCCTATTTCTGATACAGTTGCAAGCTGCGTAGGAAGCATAAACACCAGACAGTTAACATTGAAAGACTGCTGCAAGGACACTTTGTGCTTATGAACAGGGCCCTAGTTCTAAGTTTGGACCTGGCCGCACAGCAGGGCTGCTTGCTTGCATTCTTAGCACTCGATCACAGAGTACATAGCTGCATGTTTGCACCATGCTTGCCTTGCCTTGCCATGCTAATTAGTGCAGTCACACAATCAGGCAGCTCCTTTGCTGGTCAACAGTCCTTATTTAAGAGCTGTATGGCAGTATACTACATCAATCTCACACCTCAACCATGTGACAACAGCTTACACAGCAAACACACTGCATATGCTTTTAGCAAGCAGTGATATCTCAAAGTCCTCAGGGGAGTAGTCTTCACCAAAGTCCATGAAGCCACCCAACAGTCTGGGGGTCCTCACACAGTAAGTCAAGGGCTAACACATATCCTCCTAGTTGGGGTATTGGTCACAGTCAGGGGTCTGATCCGGGTGTTCTCAGTCAGGCAGTCCATGCCTTATAGAGACTGGGAAGTGGATCATGATCAGTACTGTTACTCCAAAGCAGGTATTCTAGTGGTATGGCTAACCCTTTTGGGAGATTTGTACACCACTAGTCTGGGCACTTCTTCCTCAGGTTAGATCACGCAAGGGATGAGCCACAGTCAGTCTTGGTGGGTCCATCCACAGAAACTAAGAATAAAGTAGGATGGAAGGAGAACAAGAGGGTTTGTGGGAAGGAGAGTTGGAAAGTTAGTCTTTGCGACTAAGGGCTGCAGGCTGAAGAAAGTGGCGGGGGTGGGGGGCAACATTATCTATAAGGGATATAAGGTAAAACATAGATTGAAAGGAGGTCATGTGGGAGTGGGGTTTGTCCATGGTCAGGAGTCCCCTAGCATCAAGGAGGGGGTACAATGTATGATCACACTTTATATGGTCACCTCATACGCCAGAAGCTGGGGGCAAAGGTGGCAGTTGCAGGCTGTGTAGTCTGGTTGGGTGGGGACTTCGGAAGGTGCACAGCCTATGGGGTTCATGGGAAGGACTACCAGCATGTTTGGAAGCTCATGGACACATCGAGACAAAAGCTGGAAACTACTGTCCTAGGAGCACTCATTGTCACCTTCCACTATGCTGAAAATTAAAAGTGCGCAATGGGGAAGAAATCAGCTGCAACCACTGTTGGACTGGACAGAATAATTTGCTCAACTGTAAGGGAGAGAGCTGCAAGATCCAGTAATGTTAAAAGGAAACAACACATTATACACCAACCCATGCACTGTGCAGGTCACACACCTGCGGGGTCCCTTATCCTTGGGTATCCTAATGCATTGCTTCTCTGTACGCTGCACAGTTCCCAGCCCCAGCCATGCTGACCATCTTATTTACACCATCATTTTTTGGACACAGGCCGTGGAAAGAGGGTTGATGGTGTCAGCAGAAACCATTACTTGTATACACCTTGTTAATCTTGCTTCTAGATAACTGCAGCAGGTTCTCAGTACAGCCATTGATCCATTGTACAACTTGAGATGAGTTGAATGGGTGTCACATCTGTTTGTGCTGGAGCAAATATGCAAAAGGTGGTAAGGTATCCCAAGTGAGTGAGTCAGCTATGCAGAGGGTTTGTCACTCCCTTCCAAAGGTACTTGACAAATGTTGACGGGATCATGCCAAGTTTTCAACTCAACAGTATTTTCCAGCCTTTTAACCCATCACCTTCTCCCTCTTTAACAGTTAGAATTCTGCCTAGTATGGTTATTGTTAATTACTTTTGACTTAAAATCTGCTGATTATTGACTATTTGGCTGCAGCTAATTCATGTTATTCACATATTTAATAATATATTATGTATATATTCATATATGTAATAATTATCCCTTCTATATCTAGAGAAAAGAGAAACCACGTCAATTACCGGCATCAGTACCTGATTCCTTTGAACCAATCTTTGGTAATTCTGATCCAGCTGGAAAGTTAGAAGAACAAAAACAAGCCGCTTATAACCTCTACAAAGAGCAGATGCAGGCTGCTGCTGACCGTAAGAGGAATGCCATTCTGAATCAACTGTATGAACAGAAAACTGAGTTAGATATGCTGGAAAGAAACAGAAAGGGGTAAGTTAAAATCCTAAACTTTTATTGTATGACTTGTCTTTAATAGATGATATTTATGTTTATTACTTAATGAACTATGGCAAATCAACAAAGCTACTGAGCTTAACTCTTCTGACCAGTGGTTTGCATTTTTCTTATCAAACTTCCCACTGAATTCAAAAATATTAAATTTAACCTCCACTACCACAAGATTAGGAGAGGGAGAGATCACTGAGGTCACCTATCTGTGGCTTAGCAGGCAACAATGTATGTTACTAAGCATGATCATCAATTATTATCTTTAAAGAATAAGTCCACAAAACTGTTATTGCTTGTGATTATGAGATACTCATGTTTTGCAGCACCTCCAGGAAAGGCAAAAAGACAAAAGGGTTGGAATTCCTTCTATTTCATTTGTCATGAATGAAAATTAAAATCAGAATTGTTTAACAGATGGTTGAGCTGATGTTGTAGGATTTACTTTCAACTTAACTTGAAAATACCCTCAAATAGTCAATAAAAACCGAAAGATGCTGTAAATCAGGAACAAAAACAAAGTTGCTGGAAAAGCTCAGCAGGTCTGCCAACATTTGTGAAGACAAAATCAGAGTTAAAGTTTTGGGTCCGGTGACCCTCCCTCAGAATGAGAGTAGTCAGGCAGCAAACATCTACAAGAAGGATGGTGCACATAAGAGAGGAGTTGAAAAATAAATTTACATCAAGTAAGCTGATGGACTGATATGAGTGACATGTCATATTCATTGTTAATTTCATTTAAACACATATTACACTGGTTCAAGTAAATGGTCTGAATATAACGGTTGTCTTATGCGTTCACTTGATGTTAAATAAGGTAGTTTAATAATTCCTATCCAACCTCATGCCACCATATTTGGTCAGACTATTTCCTGGTAGATTGAAGAACCACTTGTTTAAATTACAGGTTTGTACAATGAAAAAATATAAAATACAAGCAGATTATGGCAACAACTGCAAAGAGAAAAGAGTTAGCATTTAGGTCTGTGACCTTTCATCAGAACTGTTTTCTTGACCCATCACCATTCCCCTAGGCTCTGGAGACTAACTCTTCTGTCATTCAGTCTCGCCTGACTTCACCCATACATAGATCTTCATTTCAACTCTTGTCCATTTACCCCTTGCTCCTGACTTATTACCAACTTTTAAAAAAATTAATGAATAATAAAGAAAATGTTGGTAATAAGTCAGGAGCAAGGGGTAAGTGTACAAGAGTAAAAATGAAGATCTATGTATGGGTGAAGTCAGGTGAGACTGAATGACAGAAGAGTTAGTCTCCAGGGCCAAGCGGAATGGTGATGGGTCAAGAAAATAAACAAAGCGATTTCAGATGCGTCTAGAATAGGTGTGCTGCTGACTGGAATAATAAATACAGCACAAGAAAACAAAAATGAGCAATTAAGGTCTGAAATTGTTGAACTCAAATGTTAATTCCAGAAGGATATAAAGTGCCTTATATAAAGATGAGGTGCTGTTCCTCAAGCTTATTTTGAGCTTCACTGGTACAGTACCAAAGAAATGCCAGCATGACAGCAAGACAGAGAATTAAATCGACAGACCAATGGAAGCTAAAGATGAAGCTTCAGATTGAATGGACGTTCCTCAAAGTCATTCTCTAATCGGTGTTTGGTCTTCTTGATGTAGAGGAGACTACACTTTGAGCAATGAATACAATAGACTAGTTTAAAAGAAAGATGTGTCAATCACAGCTTTTACTTTAAGGAGTGTGTGGGGCCTTGGATGGTCCATAGAGAGGGTATAAAAGGATCAGTGTTACATTTCCTGTGTTTCCATGAAAAGTGTCATTTGTTTGTGGAACCAACTACTGGCAGCTTATGATTTGGATAAAGTGCTGACACCAATCCTCCTTTTCTACTATGTATAAGGACTAATTTGGTTAGTAGTGTTTGAGGACAAATCACGAGAGAGTCTTAATGAAAGGAAACATTTGTCTTAATAACAAGATGTAATTTATAGCATGTTAGCGTTGGCTAGTTAAGCAGAATCATCAATACCACAGTAGCCAGAACATGGTCATCAGTGTGGTAACTAGGGATCACAAAAATGATTGAACACCTCTTAGCCAGTTGTGAAATTTGAGTTATCCACAAGCCCAAGCGATGTGAGCCTCACCATTTTCTTCACTAGGTCATGGGAATACATTAGACCAGACCTTTCCATGTTTGACAGTAGGTCTTATCTCATTGTCATTTTTCACACTGTACAAGTTATGGATCATCACTACAATTGAAGTTACAGGGTTTGCATAAATTGTTCGCAACCCTTGGAATCCCAGACAAGGTCATGTAAGGTAATGGACTACAGCTTTCTAACAAGTGCTTCATCCTATTGCAGTCAGTCTGGATTTGAACGTATCACAAGCTTGCTGCAGTACACATAACCAAATAGGGAAGTTGTGTGTGGGGCCCTGGCAGTTAAGCCACTTTTGATTAAAAAAACTGCTAACTTTTATAGTGTTGCTAAATTACCTAATTTGGGGCAGCACCTAGTCAAAGGTGGCACAATACATTTGCCCATTGGCATAAATATGGCTGCAGTAACAGAATCAGCTTGCCAGATCCAGCATTAAAGTGAGGCCGTAAGTTAGCATAGTGATAGCTTTGTGAACGAGTTATCTCAAGGTAACAGGGTCTACTTTGAACAAAGAATCTTACAAGTTAACATACAGGGAGTTTTGTGAAAAAAAAACACTGCAGATGAGTGTAGGAGACAATTCGATAAGAGATGTGTGAGAACAGACAACCTGAAGTTTGTAGCAAGTATTAAAATGAAAAGTAGGATCCCACAATAACGGAGACAAATGATAAGGTTGGGATTATGTCTTGTAAAAATCTAGATCATACAAGTTTGAGTTGTGAAAGTGATTGAGTTTCACTCTTATCAATGAAAAAGTGTTAGAGTAAGGGCAGTAAATTTCATCTCAGAAGACAGTATGTGACTGGAATGCATTACAATGAAGCTGCAAGATAGAGGGGCAGTGTCTCACTGAACCTTCAAGGTCCGGTGGGACCAAAACTGCTCTCAACTCCTTAAGTAAAAAATGTTTACAGTAGGTGTAAACATAAAACTTTACGTATAACTAACTTTGTAGTTGAACTGCTATTATGAATCTTATAGCAATTAGTAATAACTGACTTCCTTTTGTATCTCTTGTGATTAGAGCAGTGGGAAATATAAGATGAGTAACAGGATCTGATAGGGATTGCATCATATAAAATGAAAAAAAGAATTCGAGCAGACCTTAGACATAAGCAAGTCTGGGACATTTCTGAAAAAGAATATAACCACTAACTTTGGAATGTGAATTAATGGAATGCATTGTAAGATCCCAAGGCCTGATGATTACAATGTCTGGTAAACATCATGAGATCATGAGGAACCTAGTCCATAGGGGTGCCCCATCACTGATCAGGTGTTTCACAGGATTGGATATGTAGATTAAAGGGGAAGGAACAATGACAATGTTGCATGTAATTATTGTAACATGAAATGTATAAAAGTGCTGTATCCCATTGGGGAAATCAGAAGGTCATTGACCCCCTCTTCCGTTCTGAGCTGGATATTAAGAAGGTGACTGGGTCCCATGTAAAGGCCACATTCAGAGTGGTCTCTGGCCTCTGGCCTCAAGCCAAGAGCTTGAATAAAGATTGATTGTATTTCTGAACACAGAACTCAAGGTTGCTCTTTGACATCTCTCCCCAACAACCCATCTATCCCACTTAAGTGTAAACTACCTCCATCAGAATTGCTGATAGGTAAAATAAAACTATAGACTTGCTTTTGATCCAATCAATGAAGTTGACCCCACAAGTAAGTCCATGGGACAATAAAAGAAATGTAATTCTTAGTGGGAGCAGCAGCTACTCACTACAATAGATACCACCATACATGACGGTTGACTCATTTGGACCAAGGATGACAGGTATGAATGTGGGACCTTAATAGGAAAAAGTATGGCCATTTAAGGGAAATATTCAGGTAAAGACGTTGTATAAGGCATTAGTAGCTGAAAGGGTTAATGCTGAAGTGTGCATTGGACACCATCCAATGTGATGATGCCACAGAGACTTGAGTGGGAGAATAGGTCTGGATCTCAAAGGTGATTGATCTACTAGTTAAGTCTCCTTCTTAATCTTGGGGTAGAACCTTCTAGGAGTGTGAACGACATGGGTTGTATTGAGAAATCTGGAGAATTCCATGAGAATTTGAATGAGGCTTGTTTGGCATTGGGGCAACCAGTTGCATTTTCCAACTGAGTTCTGGCATTGAGATGAGATTCTTGCTATGTAGCAGAAAACCGCCTATTAAAAGGGATTATTGCTTGTTGTCAGCCTCATTAATTTAACATCTCACATCATTAATATGCAGCTTCCTATCTTACTGTGAGGAAACTAGACACTGAAAGTTCTCAACAAGGAAGTATGAACAGGTGCCTACCGACTCCAGCAGACCACTTGCTCCGAAGGACCTCCCACCTCAAACACCAAGCAGTCAGCATCTCAGAGCACACTCCAGCAGCAACCACATTCATCCCATGTCTATTAACTTTGGCAACAGAAATTTGCCAGTCTTTCTGCATCATCATGACACATCTCCAACCTACTTACAGAATGCTTCTGCACTTTACAGCTGTGTCTCTGGGCATACCTGCAACTATCATTTCAATGCTGCTGCAAGGACACTTTATGCCCAGGGACAGACACTCACTGTCTTAGCAATCACTCACTTTGTGTCTACCTGGATGCTCATAACATCCCTGCCTTGACTTGCTTTGCCTTTTTGTGCATTGCCTCCTCAGCCAGAGCTACCAGGCTCACAAAATTTCTGTCTTGCCTAGTTGTTTGGCACAGACATAAAGCTATGTCATGGTTTGGAGCTTGTCATAGTTGTTGGCATTCTTATCAAGGGAGACACTCCTCAGTCGGGGTCATCGACACATTAAGTCAAGGGCAGCATACAGTGCCAGTCAAGGGGCTTGGACAATAGGTAGCCATTTGGAGTGGTCACTGTCAGGGTCCTCTCCTTGGAAGGAATGAGGAGCCAAGTGTCGGGCAACTTCCACCCATCGTAGCTCCTTCTACTGGGAATGAAAGAAAGGCAGACATTAGAGAGATGAAAGTGGTTGGCACAGCCATTAGTGGTGCATGTTGAGGAAAACTAATTAATAATAAAGGTGATGGCACTTACTCTGGTGTGATTCCTGGGTGGCAACCTCGGACCATGCTTGCAGGGTCTCACATCATGGCCTCCTCTGGGGGTCCTGGGGGTAGGAATGGCAGTTGTCTGCATTACTCAATGCAGAATGACTTCTAGGTTCCTGTACAGAAGGTGGGGCATGAAATTACCCTTGTTTGCTATGTCTGGGACAAATCTCATGAACAATGTAGGGCGGCTCCAGACTGTTAGTGCTTGTTTGTGCATGCAATCACCTTTTATAGATGGCACTAGTGCTAGACATGCCAGTCTACTTTGAAATTCTGAGCAGTGGTGAGTTTTTCTGGGTACAGTGAGTGGTAGAATCAGGCTCATGTCAGCCCATGGGACCCAGGTAACTAGTTAATGGGGCAGATTTGGGATGCAAGCGCAAGAAAATTCACTTGGTCTCATGAAGAGAAGCCCTCCATGAAACTTGACAAGTTAATAGTTAGCATGAAAAATGTAAGATTTCGTCTTTGGTAACAATGTCTATCTTATGTGACTTGTACCTGATTGCAATCATGCAATACACTACAACTGGTTTAAGGCACAAGCCTCTTCTTGTTCGACTACCAAGCGATTTTACTCTACCACAGTTGACCAGTCAGGGTGTTAGATCTCAACCTAAAAGAATGGCAGCAAATCTACCTGATCTATCTTTCATCAAGCTGACACTGTGAGGATTCATTACAAATATCCTATAAGAATTTTATATGTTTGAATTAGAATCTTTTGAACATCCAGAGAATATAGGCCCATTCTACTTAATCTTTTGATCGTAGATTCTTCTTTCATCCTAAGAATTGGTTTGGTGAATCTTTGTTGCATTCCCTCTATGGCAACTATTTCTTTCCTTGGGGGAGGAAACTAAATGTGCAGACAATATCCCGAGTGTGATTAACATCAAGGCTTTGTTTAATTACAGTAACATATTGTTGTTCCTAATCTGCGATTGTTGTAATGAAGTCCAAACTCTCAAGACTCTATCATAAATGTTTCTTAAATCTGAATATAAGAGTGAAAAGGTTATAAATTACCATTAATGACTCTAAATATTCCAAAGCGCTTTAAAACCAATGAGGTGCTTGTATTGTAATCACTGTTGTAATGTTGAAAATATATTGAAGCAACACTTAACATCACCAAGAACAGATCAATATTTAAAACATATGTAAAACATGTTGCTCGTTTTGTCTTGGGTTTTATTTGGTCTAAGGTTTTGTAAATGTGAAATTTATATGGGAGGTTAGGTATCTATCTGCAGCTATGTTACTCACTAATCATGTTTATATATTTTCCGCAGCTTAATAAATGAACATAAAAAACGCTATGAAGATCTGCAGAGAATGCGTAAAGCATTAGAAGAAGCATGGAATGATAATATAACAATGAAGCGATTGAAAAATTATGACGAAAATCAGTACTCAAAGTAAGATTATGAACTATCACACTAACATATAATACTTTAAAAAAATCCAGGCCATTACCAGAAAAAGTTCACCTGATCACTGGGGCTCACACTATCTGAGTTGCTGTTGGTGATTGGCTGAAGCAGAGCTAAAATCAAGTTATAACACAAAGGATAAGACAAATGACCAATTTGTAAGGGAATCACAATTTAAAGATGAAAATGCAATGGATAAAGAAAAACAGGCATGTGAGGGAAAAGGGAAAATTTAGAATCAGAGATATTGGAGGATAGAGTGTGGAAAGGAATAAAAGGAAGAGTTATTGGTATTTTCATAAAAGTGTTCTTAGAGAACCAATGGTGTGTTAAGGAGAGTGTGTTAAGGATGGATAGTTAGAGGCAGGGCTTATGAGTATCATTATGTGCACACCACGGGGTTTAGATGAAAAGTGATGGGTTACTGGTTTAAATACCTGCCAGATTGGACTTATTGAATACTGTGGGGAGGTGGAATATTTCTGTTGATCAAACAAAAACCTCATAACCATCAAGAAAAAAAATGATGAGACAAAGCTTCTGTTCACTATATAAAAATAACTTTAATAGCAATCTTGATTCCAATCTGAGATTTGTGAAACTGAGTCATTTACTGCCCTGCTGAATCCTTAATTAATAATATTCATTGGAGTTTGTATGTTGTTAAGATCATAGCTGATGTTATTACTGGACAAGTCAGATCCAAAACTGAAATGCAGCTTGATAAATCATGTAATGTGTTTTGGTTTTAACAATGTGGTCCTTCACTGAGACACAAGCATGTAATGCTGCAGATTTGGTTTTAACAATAAAACAGAAGTTTATTATGCAAAAGGAATGAAGATAAAATGGAACAAACCAAACCATTTAAACATAACAGACATTTAAAAAGTCAAAACACACAGTAAAATTCCATCCGATTAATCCCAATGGCATCCCATACTTATGACTATGCTTAGACTTTCTCAGCTTCACACAACCCCTTCAGGATTTTAACCAGACATTTCTGGTCTGATCCTTTTAAACTAAACTCCTAACACTGAGGTAACCCTACTTCTTAACCACTCTAAACAATCTGCCTTTCTCAAAAGTAACTGTTTTACATATCCAGCCACAGCCAACTGAAACCCAAAACTTTTCTCCTATTCAAGCGGAAAAGGAAGTCAATCTCAAAACTTCTAAACTGAAAGTCTAATGCACATTTGTTCACTTGTGAAAAACTCTTCCAATAAAATCAAAACTCTATTATACATTAGGAACTCTCTCTCTCTCATACTGTTCATAAAGTAAATCACCATGGCTACAGAAAAACTACAAGTTAATCATTAAACCCTTTCAGACACACAGACCAAAACTCCCATGATAATAGTTCAAATTGAAATTTTAAAATGTGTGTAAATCAAATACCTTACATTGTAGAGAAGAAGAATTTTGCAAAATTAAACCTCTACAGAGGTTCAAAAAACATCTTCCAATTGTTGACCAATATATATTTTTTGAAATTTCACTGGTTTCATTTGGATCAAGTGTAGCTCAATAGAAGGTTTGCTTCTAGCTGTAACAATGCTGGGTGGTTAAGCTATAAGTATTACTCCCAATATGTTCTAAATGATCACATTGAATAGACTCCACAGCCCCTGCAATCGACCCCATGCATCACTCCATCCCAGTGAACAGTATTACATAGCTGCCAAACTCAATCTTGTACAAAAAATACAAATGGTGTCTTATTCCTATCACATATTCGAAGGGCTACCATGATAGGCACCATGCTACATCCTAGTGATAGGACCTGGGGAAGGGAGATGGGAAACAGGGCAGAAAGCAGTTACCCACCATTTTCTAGTCCTATTTATTTTAAACTGCATATGAAGGCTGAAAATTTTCCTTTAAATTTCTACTTAAAATAGATATTTTCCTAATAGTCAGTTTCGAAGGATTAAAATGAGTTGCCAAATTCTTGGATATCAATGCATTCATAAAATTAGCAGGACAACATTAGTTAAAAAAAATTAAAGTTTTAAAAAGAGGTTATGTTAAAGAAAGTGTGATCTGAGATACTTCATTTTTAGTAATTGTCAATCAACATAAGGACAACGCTAATCATCTTTAATTTACTTTACAGGGCTAGAGGACTTTTCCTACTTGATCAATGTAATAAATATCGCCGTTGCTTTCAGTGTAAACGACGTTTATCAAACTATGGCCAGACAAATATTTGGAACAGTACATTCATTACAACTGGAACAAATTAGTGAATTAACTTACTCTTAAGACAATGCACAGTGAACTCCTACCAAAATCATGGAAATGCCCACAATTCTCAGTATCTGAATTAATAATGTAAACTGGTTCAGCATATTTCCCTTAGATTACAGTGGAACTACTGTTGCAAGGGAGTATATGTTGTACTGTTAATCATTTTTTGTCTAATCAAGTAGCTTTTCCATCATTTTAGAATAAATCCATTTTGCAACATTGGCACTTCTTCAATCATTTCTACCCTTGAATGCATTGAGGCAAACTAAAACATTTTTTTCCCTTTGATATCAAGATACTAAGTAGGGATTTGGATTTCTTCAACTCTATATACAGCTGCTCCAGTCGCCTGGAAGCATCCAATTGGTGCTGAAAAGATTTGGAACTGCCACTGAAATCTGAATGGGTTACCTAATATTTAAACAAATTTTCATGTTAGTTCTGACAAGTTCAATCTCTATCTGTAGATAACATTGTCTCAAAGTGTAGTGCTCTTGGATACAAATTTGGCTAAGTCAAACTCAGACTTTGGGCAGAAATTTTGGACTGGTTTAGTTTAGTAAATGAGTGAGCGCATACTTAATTTCTTATACATTGAAAAACTTGATCAGTCCATGATATTCCCCAACCCAACCAACTTCTAGCCAAGCACTTTTCTGATACACTTGCTCAGAAAAAGTTATGTTGATTAGCTGAAATACATAACTTAATAAAAGGTTAAAATATGAATACAGGATAACAATCTATACGTACTACGCGTGACTTAGACAGAAGTGGCAAAACAAAACTGCACATTTTTTAAAATACTACAGATCTGCATTTTGTGTATTTGGAATTCAAGGAGAGTAGAACATGAGGTTGGGATGAATAGAATCATGTTGGGACATGTCAGCACTACGCTGGACATCATTGCTATACTATGCAAATTGTCTTCATGACTCTTCTTCCAAATTGCAAAGGGACAGTTCATCCAGAACCAGAGGCACACTGTGTTAACAACAGCAGCAAGACAGCCTGCTGCTGGTAGGACAAACCATAAAAGGACACCAAATATGTTGGCTGCAAGATCACATCCCACAACGGGGCCAACCTGTTTTCTGGATTGGGCTGAACTAACTCCGGGTGCTGGAGTGCCAATGCTAAAGGAGAACACATCAACCTGTGTGTGATGCTGCAGAGCAGTTGCCGACTCATTGGATGGATACATGAAATCCATGATGATGAACGTTACCATTGTATTGACCTTCTGTGCATCGGTGTTCTTTTGGAATTCTTCTTCTTCCACAAGACCCATGTGCTGGGTCTCCTAGGCTGCAGCTCATTGTTGAATTGAGGACGTGATTAATCATTGTTCAATAGCTAGAGATTTTAGACTCTTCTACTTATCCTGATGGTCAGCCAGAGAGGTCCATTGGCTTTGGTGACCATTGCAATGAAAGGTAAATCAATTGCACCCACGTGACCATTGATGCCCCTTTGGACTAGTCACCAGTTCATTAGCAGGAAGGGGTTCCACTCGTTCAACATTAAACTGGTTTGCGAACACAGAACGTGCATCTTGCAGATGTTTGCCCATTCTCTCATAATGTGTAATCTATTGACAATCTCAAGTGCTGCAGCCATACAAGTGGATCTGTGGGACAAGATGTACTCATGCAAGCATGGCTGATGATGCTGGTGAGAAGGCCAAATGTTTGATCTGAGCAATGATCGAGCAGGCCTCCTCTTTTTATCATTACAGTTCTGTTGCCTGGACTGATATGGTAGAGTTCTGCAATATACCCAAGTGAGGATTTCCCTTGCTATTAGGTGCTACGCTCTGAACAGCCTCACAGAGCATAAGGAGTGGCATGCATAAGGATTATTTGGATAACTGGCACTCCTCATCTGACAGGAAGGGTGGGAAGGGGACAGAGCAGGCACATGGGATGATAATTTCCTGTAATAGAGATGTGCAAGAGAGTCCTACGGTTTAGATTCACTTTCATCAACATGATACCCCTGACATACCTGTTTGGTAAGAACTCCATGTTGGCTTTGTTGGCATCTCCTTATACAAAGTGCTCACATTATACTTAAACTTTACACTCATTATTCACCATCTCCTAGCTCCCTAGCTCCATTTGTACTTTATGCACCATCTGAGGTGATAAAACTCCATCTCTCCAATACAGGCAGGCAGATGAGAGTGCAAGGTGTACATTTGGACTGAGAAGAAACCATTCACTATATTAACAACCCACATCTCAAAACATAAATACTGTTTAATGAAACAGCACAACATTGATCAAGTACATAGCCTTTTAATATCTGTGCCTTTCCTGCTGCATCTACATACTATTTTGAAGACATTTACATGAGCTTCTATGGGATATGTGGCCTGTACTTGCAGCTGAAGTCTAGGTAGGCTGCTGGCCTCACTGCCCTGTGGCTTGGGATAACTGTTAATGTCGTCCTCTAGAGATCTCTGGCGTGCTGAAGACATTCTGCACAACTAGAGGCTCCCTCTTTATCACTTGAAGTGCTTTTGGCACTGGTGGAGGGGCAGGGGGTGTCTATCCATCCTATCACCACTCTCACAGGAGTCTCTGTTTGTGGCTGGAAGCTGATCCACCTCCTTTTCAATGGATAATGGCACCTACCTGCATACCAGAAATGAAGGAGGACCTGGAGAGAGTGTGTTAAGCATATGGCCAAGGCAAAGATATGTAGGTCTGCCTACATCACCGTGAATAGGTCTGAATCTAGCCCTCCATGAGGATTACCGCTCATTCAGTGAAGGACATTAAGTACTATTGTCTGAGACATAGCAACACTCATGGCCTGGATGGCAAATAGAGTTATTGAGAATCCAAAGGGATTCTACAAACACATTAAGGACAAAAGGGTAACTAGGGAGAGAACAGGGCCCCTTAATGATCAGCAAGGCCACCTATGTGTGGAACTGCAGGAAATAAGTGAGATACTAAATGAGTATTTTGTATCAGTGTTAACTGTGGGGAAGGATATGGAACTGGCTGTCCAATAGGAGACAGAGGGTGGTAGTAGATGGGAAAGTATACAGCCTGGTGCTCAGTGACCAGTGGTGTTCCACAGTGATCTGTTCTGGGACCTTTGCTCTTTGTGATCTTTATAAATGACTTGGATGAGGAAGTGGAATGGTGGGTTAGTAAGTTTGCTGATGACACAAAGGTTGATGGAGTTGTGGACAGCATGGAGGACTGTTATAAGTCGCAATGGGGCATTGACAGGATCCAGAGCTGGGCAAAGAAGTGGCAGATGGAATTCAACCCAGAAAAGTGTGAAGTGATTCATTCTGGAAGGTTGAATTTGACTGCAGAATACAGGGTTAATGGCAGGATTCTCAGCAGTGTGGAGGAACAGAGGGATATTGGGGTCCACGTCCATAGAGCCCTCAAAGTTGCGACCTAAGTTGATAGGATTGTAAAGAAGGCGTGTGGTGTGTTGGCTTTCATTGGCAGGGGAATTGAGTTTAAGAGCCGTGAGGTTATGCTGCAGCTCTATAAAACTCTGGTTAGACCACACTTGGGATATTGTGTTCAGTTCTGATCACCTCATTACAGGAAAGATGTGGAAGCTTTAGAAATGGTGCAGAGGAGATTTACCAGGATGCTGCCTTGTCTGGTAGGACAGGTCTTATGAGGAAAGGTTGAGGGAGCTAGGGCATTTTTCATTGGAGCGAAGAAGGATGAGAGGTGCATTGATAGAGGTTTACAAGATGATGAGGCATAGATAGAATGGATAGTCAGAGACTTTTTCCCAGGGTGGAAATGACTATTACGAGTGGGCATAATTTTAAGGTGATTGGTGGAAGATTCAGGGGAGATGTCAGAGGTAGGTTCTTCACACTGAGAGTAGTGGGCGTGCAGAATGCACTGCCGGCAGTGGTAGTGGAGTCAGATACTTTAGAGACTTTTAAGCGACTCTTGGATAGGCACATGGAGGATAGTAAAATGTAGGGTATGCAGGGTAGTTTGATCTTAGTAGGATAATAGGTCAGCTCAAAATTGTGGGCTGGAGGGCCTGCCTGTACTGTGCTGTACTGTTCTATGTTCTTAAGTTAGAGTACTTGGGGAAACAAGTAGCAACATCTTGAAAAATGTCCATATTACAGAGCAGGAGGTGCTGGATGTCCTAAAATGCATCAAGGTAGATAAATCCCTGGGACCTGATGAGGTGTACCCTAGAACTTTGTGGTAAGCTAAGGAAGTGATTTCTGGGTCCCTTGCTGAGATATTTGTATCATCAATAGCCAGAGGTGAGGTGCCGGAAGACGGGATGTTCAGCTATTGTGGTGCCATTATTTAAGAAAGGTGGTAAGGAGAAGCCAAGTAACTGTAGACCAGTGAGCCTGACATCAGTGGTGGGCAAGTTGTTGGAAGGGATCCTGATGGACAGGATTTACATGTGTTTGGAAAGACAAGAACTGATTCGGGATCGTCAACAAGGCTTTGTGCATGGGAAAGCATGTCTTATTAACTTAATTGAGTTTTGTGAAGAAGTAATGAAGAGGATCAATGAAGGCAGAGTGGTGGATGTGATCTGTATGGACTTCAGTAAGGCATTCGACAAAGTTCTGCACGGTAGACTGGTTAGCAAGGTTAGGTCACTTGGAATAGAGGGAGAACTAGCCATCTGGATACAGAACTAGCTCGAAGGTAGAAGACAGAGGGTGGTGGTGGAGGGATACTTTTCAGTCTGTGGCCTCTGACCAGTGGTGTGCCACATGGATTGGTGCTCGGTTCACTTTTTTTTAATCAATGATTTGGATGTGAACATAAGAGCTATAGGTAGTAAGTTTGCAGATGACACCAAAATTGGACGTGTAATGGACAGCGAAGAAGGTTACCTGTGAATACAAACAGACCTTGATCAGCAGGGCTGGTGGGTTGAGGATTGGTAGATGGAATTTAATTTAAATAAATGTGAGGTGCTCCATTTTGGAAAGGCAAATTAGCGTAGGACTTATACACTTAATAGTGAGGTCCTGGGGAGTGTTGCTGAACAGAGAGACTTTGGAATGCAGGTTCACAGTTCCTTGAAAGGAGAGTTACAGGTAGACAGGATGGTGAATTTGGCATTTGGTAAGCTTGCCTTTATTGGTCAGTCCATTAAGTATAGGAGTTAGGAAGTCATGTTGTGGCTGTACAGGACATTGGTTAGGCCACTTTTTGAATACTGCTTGCAATTCTGGTCTCCCTGCTATAGGAAGGATGTTGTGAAAGTTGAAAAGGTTCAAAGAGATTTACAAGGATGTTGCTTGGGTTGGAGGGTTTGAGCTATAGGGAGAGGCTGAATAGGCTGGGGCTATTTTCCCTGTGCATTAGACACTGAGGGATGCCCTTATAGAAGTTTATAAAATGATGAAGGACATAGATAGGGTGAATATCAAGCTTTTTAACCCAGGGTAGACGTGGTAGGTGCAGGAGGAATGATGTCTGAGGATTCTCGTCCTCCTACTCTGAGGTGGACAGCACTGTCCTAGTCTCAACTGCTGTCTGTTACTATGGAGTACAGAACCCCTAATGGTAGGGGACCTGGAACTCAGAGTTAAAGGTAAGTAGAAACAGAAACCCTCAACACATTTAAGTAGTGTCTTGACATGCACCTCAAGTGGCATAATGTGCAGGCTATTAGACCAGATGTTGGAAAGTGGGATTAGGTTGGACAGTTCATCCCTTGGTTGGCAGAGATGCGATAGGTGAAATGGCCTCTTTCTGTGCCTTAAGATTTCTGTGAGTCTATGGTAAGAATCAGCTTTGGGAGGCTAGGAAATGTTGGAAAAAGTGCTATATACTACTTTTTCTCTGCCTATACAATTTAAAAGCCCTCTGAAACAATCAACCTAAAACAATTGTTATTGGAATGAATGATTAATGAAGTTAATCCTAGTGCAATTCAGAAAATGGATCACCATCATCTTTGGATTGAAGTGCAAGTACGAAAAGGAGTTGGGCATGTTTCCTGGCTTGCCAAAGAAAGCAGGACTACATTATTCCATAAGTGAATGATTATGAGTTTAATCAAAAAATCAAAGTTAACAGTGGACCATCCCAATGTTCAGGTCTTTCACTTTTTAAACAGTGTTTGGCATTGCTTTTCTTTGCGTATTTCAGATAGGACTGAGGAAGGCAAGAAATTTAGACTAAAAGAAAAATGGCATACACATGAAGCACACGTTGATGAGAAACTCCATTGATAATATTCTAGTACCATATAGGACAAAAATAGCATTGAAATTTCCAGTGTGCAGTTCTGTTTGTATGCTATACTGATTTAGTTACTGCTTGACTTCCCACCCTGTTCCAATATATCCCGGTTTGATGTAAAGTTTGTTTTGTTTTAGTAATGTTCCTCATCAAGTTTTTTTTTGACGTTTTACCAAATTAAAGATGCTGTAGAAATACCAGTTGTTGCTGATTATAACTTTAATTTTCTTCAGTACACCACTTGAAGACATCTGCCAGAGAAGATGAAGATAAAGCCTGAACCACTTTCACGGTAAAGGCTTATCAAGGTTCCAAAAGGAGCGCTTCAGGTTTCCCTAAACAGTTTAAGATGCTTAGCCAGGGGGTACTTTCAGGTTACTAATCCTCTTCTTTATTTTCTATTTCACACGGCAAAAGACTATTTGAGTGTATTGAGCTCTTTGTCGATTGCTTTATTTCTGCTAATTAGTAGGAGAGAAGCCATCTTAAATGGCAGAAAGTATGGAACATAATAGTTTCTCGGTAATTTTTATTAACAAATAATAGTGAGTAGAAACTGCAAAGGATTTTCCTAGAATTTTATACCGTATTTTGGTTTTGCACTGAAAAATGACCACTCTTTGATTCAACTTCCTAAATGCTAATTTTTACCACTTCAAATACAAAATTCTGGGAAAAAGTTACGTTAAAATTTAAGTTTGCATTATCCCAGTTGCATTACTGAATGTGACAAAAGTTAATCACTTGTCGAAGAACTATTATTTTGTGTGTGTTTTTAATACTTTATTGTTTCTCATTGTCAGTTTTGTTTGTGAGAAATCAACAAAACTTCTAATTTTTAAAATTAAAATGTAATTTCTGTAGACCGGGTATATATCTATGAAAATTACAGAAAAAAATATCAAACTTTGCACACTATGTATAATGACCTTGGGTAAAGTCAATATTAAAGCCACGAAGTGAAGCTTCAGAGAGTCTTTGTAGAGCTTCCTTTGACCACCATGAGATTTCAACTCAGACTTCAGCTCTACACAAAGGATTTACTTTAGTACATTCAGTGTCAGGCATTCTGGCTACATGACCAGGCTAACTCAAAATTGAGTGTACCAATATGGTCTGAGTGCTTGGCATGACAGCTTGAGTATGCACTTCACTACTTGGTATTTTGTTCTCCTGAATGCAGCTCATGTGAAAGTGATTGAGCTCCACAATTTAATGCTGGTACATGGTCCAAGTTTTGCACATGGAGAGGAAAGTGGGATAGACTGTTGCACTACAGATATGCAGTTTGGTAGAAGGACTCATGGTTTTTATTTCCAAACTGACGCTTAAAAGTCTTGCGTTTGGCAATTCTTGCATTTGTCTCATTGTCAGTATGGACAGCTCAAGAGACTCTGCTGCCAAAATAAATGAATTTATCCATTGCTAACAAGCTCTGGTCATGGACTGAAACTTTGGGCTCATGACACGAATTTTCTGAAGCTGACTGATATATTAGTTTAGTTTTCTGTTTTGAGGAATACAGTTCTGATAGAGCATTGTGATTGGAAATTTGGTAAGGAAATTCACCACATTAAGTGAAGAGTTTTTTTGTATTCTTCTACAGAATAAGGAGTAATCTGAACTGGGGGGAGGTGGGGGAACATACTGAAATCAGAATTCTGACAGCCAAAGGAATTAAACTTGATAAACTAGTAGATGATTGGTTTGGACTGAGACACTAGTTCAAACTAACACCATGGGAATATTAAATGTAAAACTTAAAAACAGAAATACTGGAGAAGCCCAGCAGATCTAGCAGCATCTGTGGAGAGAAATTAATGTTTTAGGTCCAGTGACCCTTCCTCAGAACTGGATCAGAAACATTAACTCTGATTTCTCCCCACAGATGCTGTCAGACCTGCTGAGCTTTTCCAGCAATTTCTGTTTTTGTTTCTGATTTCCAGCATCCACAATTCTTTCAGTTTTTAAATGTAAAGCTTTGCTGGTTAAATCATGTATCTGCAATTTACTGTTGTGATATTTCTAAGTTTGAGACCCTAATTCCTTAAACAAAATACAACAAAAATGGCAGGATAGTTGATTTGTTGCGGCTGTAAAATGTAGGTATTGGTGAATACCAGTACGATTCACAGCAATCACATCTGCAAATTGGTATCTCTGCTTCAGGAACATCAGCTCAGAGTTGGTGAACTGGAGCCTAAACTTTGGACTGTGATGTACTGGGGAAGGAGGAAGCTATCTGGCCACTTTGACCCAGAATTTATGGTTAGCGAAAATTTATTGGAGTTCCAAATCTGGAAGTCCTGACCATACCTGCCTCCAACCGTTTATCTAGCACCCACCATGTTCATCATGGTGGAGGGAGAAGGCTGGGAAGTATTTAACACACATGACGTGTACATGGAGGAAGTGGAACATTTAACAGCACAGCTACCTTCTTTCAGAAATAAATTTCATCAGAAAGATTTATAGACCACAACTTATAAGAAATGACTTTTGGCAAAAGGTGGAAATATAACAAAGTTCTTGGAGAAAGAAAAGAACTATGGATGCTGGAAATCAGAAATTGCTGGAAAAACTTGGCAGGTCTGGCAGCATACGTGGAGAGAAAGCAAAGTTAATGTTTTAGGGCTAGTGACCAATCCTCAGAACTGAATAAGTGTCACTAGATACCAAAATGTTAACTCTGAGTTCTTGGAGATCTCAGGTAACCTTTTGGAGAAGTTGGGTATCTTTGATAGAGCTTTAATTTTTTTTATCAAGTGTCACTGAAGGTGAACAAATTTAAACATAGATTTGTGGCTAACAGCCAAAAGAGTTGGAGTGAGGGGCCAGTGATCTTAGAAGGTCATATATTTTTACCTCTTATGCCTTGGGCATAGTTGGGAGAATAGTGTGCAGATGAGGGGAAATGTGTATATTGTGGTAAAGAAGCCACAATTGACAAGTGGCAACTTCACATCTTCATCCATAGAATATATGAGAAGGAGCAACATGCAGCCAGATGGAGAGAACAAGGCCAGGAATTGGAGGCAACACAGCTTACATCAGGCAGGAGGAGGACAACCAGGTCTCACCCTGACATAACAGTCTACTGATTGCACAGGTCATACCTGGATAATGACTGAGAACCAGGGTGACACAGGTTAACCTGTAAATTGCTTACTGGTATATAGACTGGAAGACTTAGAGCAGAAGTATATCATTCAGCCTATCGCATATGCTCCACCATTCAATGAGATCATGGCTGATCTGAGAACCCTCTACTCCACTTTCCTGTGTTTTCCCATTAACCCTTGATTTCTTTACTGATTAAAAATCTGTCTATCTCAGCCTTGAATATATTTAACTAGGCCAGTGTGATAAAGAATTCCACGGATTCACCAACCCCAGAGAAGAAATTCCTCCTCATTCTCTGTCTTAAACGTGCAAACTCTTATTCTGTGATTTTGTTCTGTGATCGTAGACTCCCATAAGGGAAAGTAACCTTTCCACATCTCCCCTGTCAAGTTCCCTAAGAATCTTGCATATTTCAATATGTTTGCCTCTCATTCTTCTAAATTCCAATGAGTACAAGGCCAAACTACTCAACTTCTCTTCATGAGAAAATTTCTCCATAACCTATCAACCTACTGAACCTTCTTTAGAGTGCCCCCAATACCATTATATCTTTCATCAGTTAAGGGGCCCAAAACTGTTCACCGTATTCCAGCTATGATTTTAGAGCTTTTTATAGTTTTAGCAAAATCCTCCTACTTTTATACTCCAGTCTTTTTGAATTAAAGGCCAACATCCCATTTGCTTTCCCTATTCCCCAATGAACTTAGATGCTAGCTTTCTGTGATTTTTTTTAAGGATTCCTACAGTGTGGAAACAGGCCCTCCAGCCCAACAAGACCACACCAACCCTCAAAGCATCCCTCCCAGACCCAGCTGCCTATAATCCGCCTAATCTACACATCCCTGAACACTATGGGCAATTTAGCGTGGCCAATTCATCTAGCCTGTACATCTTTGAACTGTGGGAGGAAACTGGAGCACCCGGAGGAAACCCATGCAGACAAGGTGAGAATGTGCAAACTCCACATAGACAGTCACCCAAGAGTGAAATCGGAATTGAACCTGGGACCCTGGCGCTGTGGGGCAGCAGTGCTAACCACTGAGTTACCGTACTGCCATGTCATTCACAATGACACCCAAATCCATCTGTTCCATAGCTTTCTACAATCTAATGCCATGGTGCAAAAAAAATCCAGTACCACTGACGCTCAAGATTACCATGTCTCTGAATTTTGACGCTGCTAGCCCTTTCCAGGAGTTGACCACAGACCTCCACAGATGCCATCTTTGCTCAGGTTGGGAGCACATCAACTTCCTGCAGATGTAATGTCACAGGCACAGAGAGCCATGGGGTCTAAGAATTAGCAGGCCTTTCCTAAATATGGGGGTTGTTGTACCCACATCCTAATAAGGGCACCAAATCATCATTCTGACGTCTTCATAAATAGGAAATTGTACCACTTCTTGAAATATATAGGTGGTGCATTACTGAAATTATGTGCACATTGTCCTGGAACATAAGGAATTCATAGCTGCCTCAGGTTTTTCAGACACCAGGTGTGGGCTAGTCAGATTTGTTGCCATCCCGTTGCACATCTCTTCCTTGTCCTGATTTCTGAGGCATAAAGTGACCTGAAAGGATGGGTGTGCGGTACTGTAAGCCATATGAAACAGAAAAGGTGGCAGTGAAATTTACATTTAGATTTAGATAGCACGTTTTGATACAGGTTACTGCCTTTAGCCTCTTGCATCATTATGATGGCCTTCTCATGTAACTGAATCTTTGTGCTCCCTTTTATGCCATGAATGTTTTCTCAGGGCTGGAGATGAACCTGGAGTAGGAAGGGAAAGATCTAGTTGTGATCTTTATGGATACCAGTGACATAGTTAGGACTGAGAAAGAGTTTCTGTTAAGGAAATATGAAGAACCTGGAGACAACTTAAAAAGCAGAACCACAAACAAATAATCTCTTGGTTACAACTTGAGTTTCGCAAATTTTTGTTTAATTGCCATCAATACATCTCACCCTCTCCATCTGTGTAATCTCATTCAGCTCAACAAATGTCAGCAGCCCCTACACTCCAGTCCTGGAATTCTTCATTTCCCTGATTCTATCTCACATTCAATCTCCTTCTTTTATTCCATCATTGGCAGCCTTGACTCCAGCCTTCTAAAGCATCTTCCCTAAAGCTTCCTTCTCCCAAGAATCATCGTTGGCTAACCCTGAGGAAATTTCCAACTGGCAGCTTTAACTTCATTTTCAGATGCTCTATGCACTAAAACAGGGAATATTTTTTAACCAATCTTCCACCCAAAAGCTGGTTGATTAGGAGAATCCCAAATGAGGTTCACCACCAAAGCAATATATTGTAGATGCTGGAAATTGGAAACAAAAACAGAAAAGGCTGGAAATATTCATCAGGTCTGACAGGATCTCAGGATGATAGGAAGCCCCAACATTTCAGATTTGTAAACTTTCATCAGAATGTAGGATCATAATATGCTAGATATAAAGCCAAATGGGGCAGGATAGGAAAAAAAGGTAAGGCATGTAATCATATTTGAGCCTGGATAAATTAAGATGCAAAAGGTTTCATGGTATAAAACCAAGGGGAGTGATAATGCAGCATGTGTTGAGACGAGATATGAACACAGGCATATGAAGAGAAACAGGAGTTGGCCATTCAGGCCCTCAAATCTGCCTTGACATTCTACAAGGTCATGGCTGATTTGCCCAGGCTTCAACTCTTTCATGTCAGTTCTTCATAGCTTTCAACTCTGTTATTTAAAAAATCTTTCTACCTGCTCTTTAAATACTTTCAGTGATCTAGTCTCCACAATCACTGGGATAGAAAATGCCACCCATTCACTGTCGTCAGAGTAGAAATTCCTTCACATCTCAGTTTAACAAAGTGGACCCTATGTCCCTTAGTCTGAGATTCTTCCACTAGTGGAAACATCTCACTATTTATGCTGTCAACCCTACTCAGAAATTTGCATGTTTCTTCTGATTCTAATGAATAAAGGCCTAACCTCTTTAGCCAATCTTCATAAGTTGACCATTCGTCCCAGGAATTGGCCTCGTGAATCTCTCTTCCACTGCCTCCAGTGTACCCTTTCTTAAATACAGGGACCAAAACTGTACACCATACTCTCAGTGCACTTCAAAATCCTGTACGGTGGTAACAAGACGTCCCTATTTTAAGTCTAAAAATCCATTTGCTTTCTTAATTATTTGCAATACCTACATATCAATCTTTTGTGCTTCATGCACAAAATCACCCAAATCTCTTTATGTTACACTTTCCTGAAGTCTCTCTCTCTATATAAATTATAGTCTGCCTTTTGATTTTTCTTATCAAAGTGCATGACCTCATATTGTCCCACAGTAAATTCCATCTGGTTAGTTTTTGTCCACTCAATTTATTTATATCCCCTTTCAGATTGCTTATGTCCATATCACAACATGCTCTCCCACCTATTTTTGAATCATTAGTGAATTTGGATACATTACGCTCTGCTCCCTCCTCCTAGTCATTAATATAGGAAGTAAACAATTGAGGCCCTAGGACTAATCCTTGTTGTACTCCACCAGTTACATCTTTTCAACTTGAAAAAGGACCATTAATCCCAACTTTCTCTCTCCTGTGTGTTAACCAATCTTCAATCCATTACCCCATTACCATGACTTCCTTGTTCATTTACCTTTTATGCAGCACTTTATCAACTGAATCTGGAAATCCAAATATACTACATCCACCCGTTGTCTTTTAATCAATTCTGCTTGTCATATCCTCAAATAATCTGGCACCTTGTCAAATGAGATTTTCCTTTCCTTTTGACTCTTCCATTTTGCTAACGTTTTCTACATATTCTTCCTTCATAATGGACGACAGCATTTTCTCAAATACAAGGTCAAGGCCAAGTGGTATATATTTTCCTGCTTTTGTCTCCCTCTTTCTTGAACAGGGGTGTCATATTAGCAGTTTTCCAATCCACCAGAACCCTGCCAGAATTCAATGAATTTTGGAATATTTTGACCAATGTGTCTCAAACCCTTGGCTGCAGCCCATCTGGTCCTGGCAACTTGTCTGCCACCAGTCTCATTAGTTTGTCAAATACTTTGTCCTTTGGGGTAGAGACTGTTATAAATATTTTTCTCTTGTTTGCACCTTGCTTATTTGATACCTTTGGGATGTTTACAGTTCTCCATAGAAGCATGCTGCAAAATAGTGTATAAACTATTTGCCATTTCCCTATTTCTTGCCATCAGTTCCCCAGGGTTCCATACTCACTTTAGCTATTCTATTTTTTTAAAAATATACATCCATAGAAGCTCATATTTGTTTTTAGATTCTTGTCAATTTACTTTCATAGTCAGTTTTCTCCCTCTTTACTAGCTTTTCAGTCATTGGCTGCTGGCTCCTAAAAATTTCCCAGTCTTCCAGCCTACCACTCATTCTCACTGCTTTGTATGCTTTAGTATTTTTATTGTTTATTTTCCTTGATTGCCTTTGTTAACGACGGGTTGTTCATCCTTCTAATCAAGTCCTTTTTTTGACTGGAATATATTTTTGCTGACCATTACAAAATGGCAAAATAACAACTGTTCAAACACAAAATAAATGGATTAACTATTTTAAAAATGTCTCAAACCAAAAAGAAACAAAATGGAGTGGAGATTATGGTTGATGATAATTAAACTCAATGTCAAGACAGAATGTAAAAAGCCTAGTTAAGAAGTGTAGTTCCTCGAACTTGTGAGATGCTTCTCTGAATTACTGAATGATGCCAAGAAAAAAATGGTCAGAGTGGGAGCTAGGTATAGAATTGAAAAGAGAAGCAACAGGCTCTTCATTCATGAGGCATAGTAATGGGTCCAGTGAGAGGCAGTACGGATAGCCCTCCATCGTACCATCAGAAAGCTACCTTTAAGTTGCTGCCAGGCTTCTGACTCAGAGAAGTAGTGAGTTGTGTCATTTCTGGTTTGATCTGTATGGGTTTGTATATGGGGTCCAATTCTACGTGTTTGTTGATTGCGTTACGGGTGGAGAACCATGCCTTTAGGAATTCCCATGCGTGACTATGTTTGGCTTGGGCTACTATGGTTACCTTGTCCCAGTTAAAGTGATGGCCTTCATTGTCTGAATGTTAAGGAGAGTCTGTCGTGCCGTTTTGTTGCTAACTGATGTTCATGTATTCTGATGGCTAGTTTCCTTCCTAACTGTCCAATGTAATGTTTGTGGCAGTCCTTGCATGGTGACTCTACAACAAACACTTACAAGGATTAAAGACCCCATTCCCACAACATGCAGAACCAATGTGGTTTACAAAAACCATGCAATGACTGTCACAAACGTTACATCGGACAGACACACAAGGGAATTTCTAGAGGCATGGTACTCCATCCGTAATGCAATCAACAAACATATAGAATTGGACCCCGTATACAAACCCATACAGATCAAAACTAGAAATGACACTATTCACCATAACGGACCAAACAGTACAAATTCCAAGCAGAGTATAAGAACACTGTTTCATTGGAGGCTACACTGACGATGTCACCTAGCACGGTGACAAAATGTCTGAATGAGAACAAGCCAGCTCAGTGAGCAAGTCAACAACCTCACCATTGCCTATACTATTGAGATTTGGTGAAATTGCACCAATTCACACCAATCTTCTCCTATTGCTATATGTGAAAACAACTGTGGACAAAATGCCAGAAGAGCAGGAAAGGGCCAGTGCTGGTAGAAGGGTCAATGTCAGTGATTCCAACTGCCACAACAAAAACCTGTTTAAGACAAACAAGGAAAAGGAATTTATCAAGCAAGAAGGAATACCCAGATTGCTTTTGCAATTTATTTATAAGGTTACCAATACAGAACACAGGAATTAATGTTCAGATTTAAGTTGCACTTTAGAACAGATCTGGAAATGTGGATCAGGATTCACATATTATGAAATGTAAGACATGTTAATCATATCTTGCTCCAAATTTTGGTAACTTTCAGGGATTGAGACGATCTGTAAATGTCTATAGTGTTTATCATAATTAAAATTAAAAAAAAAGGCCTTGCTCACCATTGCACAGTCAGCTCTAAAAGTTCCATTTGATCATTTTATATAGCTTGTGGCTTTAGATAGGACAGAATCTTGTGGTTTTGAGATAAAGAGCGGATGCAGGCCTTAAAGCAGGAAGTACTTCTGCTCAGGGGCAGATTAAGTTTTCTCAAATGATCAGTTTATTCTCAGCTCATTACAAATAAACACGTATGGGTAAAACACCAAATTCTACGGTTCTGTCCCTCACCAGGACCTTCTATTTGCCATATTGAAAAGGACCTTGGCAGCACTTCACTCTCTGCAACCCAGGAGCATAACTCAACCTCTGTTCATCACCTCCATCCCTGGAGATGTTACAGAGCAGTTAAAATCTGGTGCCACCTTCAGCATCACGTTCCTAAAGTTCTCCTGAAGGCTGTCCAGGAGAGAAAAGAAGTTTTTTTTCCCCCTAGGAATGGTAACAGGAGACTAACCTGACTAACAAATGCAGCTTGGGCAGAGGTGAATGAGGAAGTCAGTGTCCATGGATGGCTCCAGTGCTGCAAGAGGAAGAAGATCATAAAATAGGACAACAATATGTAACCAAGAATCTTTTAATGTTGGCCCTCCTGAAACAAAACTATTTTCTGTAAACTTAGCATTACTACTCTTCAAAATCATCTTTCAAATGTTAGGGCACTTTCAACTTTAAGAGACCAAGCAAATGCAAGTTAACAGTGTCACTTACTCTCTGGTAATGCCAAAGGTCACAGCAGACAGAAGTAACTGACCCGAGTTTTAACATACATAAAGCTGGTAGCACAGGTTAACAAGATGACTAGATCTAAACTATGTGGAGTTTCATTAATACAATGTAAGATCTTCCAAATAAATTCCATTGTCAAAACAAGCTGTGTCCCAGGACAGAGAAACATTCATATATTCTAGTTTATTCTGAAGCCTTTTTGGAGAAAATAACTATAGATAGTTGATGGTTTTCGGATATTTTGCTCCACAATAGCTCTGGTAGCTCTTTTTCATGGCTAGCAATCATGAAGAATGGCAAATGATTTACAGACCATGATTTATTCAACATTTTGTTCTCCTACAACATTAACCTTTACAGGATTCTTGGTTTATGTTCTTTGTACAATTAGTACAATGACATTGAAGCACAACAGAAATGCTTGAAATACCTGCTATCTTAAGCTTTAGAAAAACAAATGAAATAAATTCATCATGCAGGGGAACATATAAAATATTTCAGCAACAAATATTCAAAATTAAAAAAATCTCAGCTTCCTGATGTTTTCAGCAGATATTCACAAGTGACAGATCAGATGATTCCAGGATATCCGAACAATAATGAGAAGTAGGTTTTGTATATGTTAAGTGGCTAAAAACAACATTGGATTGTTTATTTTATAAATCTCTGATGCAGAATCTCTGCGCTTGGCAATAGTGTGTGTATGTGTGTGTATACACACACACACAATCTAATTTTAGGTATTGAAACAGCATTCAACTGAATGCTGAACAAGTCATCATGTCTTGGGTCCAATTTCAGAAAATGTTTCCTGCTGCACCCTAGCAATTCATAATTTACACTGAAGGCATTCTTATGGGATATGGCATATTATTAATTCAAATGGCACCACCAACTTGTTTAATTTGGAAAGGTTTAATGTATCCCAAATAGATGGCTCTTGGTCAATCAGTCTGGACTAGATTCAACGCAACTTCTACAGATGAAAAGATAATGCTTTAGTGGATAATTTACTTTGTTATTCATTCTCCAGTTTTTTTTCTGGGCATCTTCAAAGTTGTTTAAATATGGACACAGTTTTAGCTTAAATTCCTAGGGAATGTCATCCCATGCTCTCTTTGCATTGCTAAATTAGACTCCTTTATTCCAAAGTCAGAACAGTATGTGAGAAAAGTAAGAATTCAGGCTAAAACAGTGGCATTATACACATGATTCTAGAATCAAAATGGTGGCCATGTTTAGAAAAGCAACTTAACTATTGTGAAGAAATGCTGATGACACCATACCTATAAGTCTCATATTAGATCAGAGAGTTCAGTGAATATGAACCGAGAGCCTGTCTTTTGGTGTCATAGTTATAATGAAGTGCAGAAATAGTATATATATTTAAATTGTTCAAATGGCGTGTAAAAGGAGGAAATAACAATACAATAAGAAATATCAATAATTCCTGCATGAATAAAAAAGAAATTTAAAAGAATTCAAAAACTGCCATGAACTTCTACAACATTATTACTGAAGATATTTTTGGTGGTTTGTTTGCAATTAAGGTTACTTGGCTTTGATAACCTATTCTAGGTCATGACTTAAGTGGCACAGAAAACTAAACTTTCTGGATTTCCATGGCGTCTTTTGGCCATTGGTAGTTATCTAATACAAAGGAATCATAGTCAGGGCTGTAGATTTGAGCACGAACAAATGCTTCTTTGTCCTCAGGTTCAGGGTACCAGGCAGCAAGATTATGTTTATATGCATAGTCCACGATCTATAAATGATAAAATAAAAAGATAAAACATAAACAGTCTTGTAAATTTTAAAAACATCAATACCAAAGGAGGTTATCAGGATTTTGAAATATTTCTTCCCTCATGGAGGTGGTGTGAGAATAAGTCAGGTTTAAATATTGTCTGTTCAAACAAAGTGAATTCATACATGTTTATAAAGCCACAGCTTGCACTCTCAGAGAAGGACAGGAGTCTTAGGTGGAGTTTGTAAAAGGGAAGGAGGAAATTAAGCTATTAGAATGGCAGAAACTGACAATAACTAGTGCATAGTAGATTGATTAGTAAGGTTAGAATACATGGGATTCAGGGAGAACTTGTCAGTTGAATACAAAATTTGCTTGATGGAGGAGACAGAGGGTGGTGGTGGAGAGTTGTTTTTCAGACAGGCTGTCTGTGACCAGTGCGCTCTGCAGGGAGCATGGTTAGTGAATTTGTGGATGACACCAAAGATTGATGGTAATAATCAATAGTGATGGTGGTTATCTAAGATTACAAAGGGATCTTGATTAATTGGGCCAAAGGGATAGGGAGTGGCAGGTGGAGTTTAATTTGGATAAATGCGAGGTATTGCATTTTGGTAAAAGAAACAAGGACAGGACTTCTACAATTAATGGTAGGGCCCTGGCAGTGTTATTGTATAGAAGGACCTAGGGGTTCAGTTACATACTTCTTTGAAAGTTGCATCAAAGGTAGGTAGGGTAGTGATGGTTAAGAAGGCATTTAGTACGTTTGCCTTCATTGCTTAGACCATTAGAGTACAGGAGTTGGGAAATCACGTTGAGGTGGTACAGGTTGGTGAGGCCTCTTCTGGAGTACTGTGTCTAGATCTGGTTGCCCTGTTACTGGAAGGATATTACTAAGCTGGAGAGGATTCGGAAGAGATTTACCAGGAGGTTGCCAGGAATGGAAAGTTTGAGTTATAAGAAGAGGTTAGATAGGCTGGGACATTTTTCACTGGAGCGTAGGAGTTGAGGCATGACCTTACAGAGGTTTTTAAAATCATTAATGGTATAGATAGGGTGAACGGCAGGTGTCTTTTCCATAGAGTGGGGAATTTCAAGACTAGTGGCCATATTGTTAAGGTGAGAAGAGAAAGATTTTAAAAAGTCATGAGGGGCAACCTTTTTATACAGAGTGGTTTGGGTGTGGAATGAATTTCCAGAGGAAATGGTAGATACAGATATAGTTGCAACGTTTAAAAGACGTGGATAAGTACATGAATAAGAAATGTTTGGAGGGATATGGGCCAAGCACAGGCAAGTGGAAATAGTTTAGTTTGGGATTATGGTCAGCTTGGACTGGTTAGATCAAAGTTCCTGTTTTCTGTTTAGAATGACTGAGATTCCATAAGAGCCAAAATACTTTACAAAGGATTAATAAAATTGACATTCTGATATTCAAGCTAATAAGAGATCACTAGAATTAGTAACAAAATCATGGCTCATAAATTAGACTTTAAGGAGAATTTTGTTGGAGGAGAGGAAATGTTGCGACAGAGGACTGTACAGAAAGAATTTGATTTAGAGTTTATGGCTTCCAGATGGGTGGATGTTCTGTTAAATCATCTGATATGCAATACAAGTACTATAATGGAATCATAGAGCATGGAAACAGGCTCTTTGGTCCAACTCATCCACTGAGTGACCAAGTTTCCTAAACTAAACTAGTCCCACTTACCTGCATTTGGCCCATATCCCTCTAAACCATTTATATTCATGCACGTGTCCAAATGTAAGGTGTTGTTACTGCTGGTGGTATACACAGAGTTCATTTTCCTTATATATCTAAATTAGTCTGCAGTCTAGTTGCATTGCAGACTTTTTAATATTGTCAGCAAACCTGAATTCTGTACAGACGATGCCTTCATCCAAATTATTAATAAAAATGGTGAAGAATAACAGTTTAAACAGTGAACACAGAGAATGCTACAGAAACTTAGTAGGTCTGGCAGCATCTGTGGGGATAGAAACAGAGTTAATGTCTCAAGTCCAGTCGGACTCTTCTTCATAATTCTTCACAGGATTTTGCCTTTAGTCTATATAACAATTCTGTGGGTAGTGATAACAGAATTGATCAAACCATATTCATAAAACACAGGAGCAGAAAGAGACCATTCAGTCCACTAAGTCTGCTCTGTCACTCAATGAGCTCATGGTTGATCTGATAATCCTCAACTCCACTTTCCTCCCTTTTCCCTATACCACTTGACACTGATTAATAATCTGTCTATCTCAGACCTGAATACATTCAATGATCCAGTTTTGATAGCCCCTGTGGTAAAGAATTCCACAGACACACTATCCTCCCCATCTCTGAATTAAATGTTAATTCTGAGATTATGCCCTTTGGTCCTAGACTCTAATACATGGGAAATAACCTCTCTGCATCTCCCTGTCAAGTCTGCTAAGAATCCTGTATGCCTCAATAAGGTCACATTTCATTCTTCTAAATTCCAATGAATACAGGCCCAAACTACACAATCTTTCCTCAGAAGACAGTCCCTCCATGCCTGGGATCATCCAGGTAAATCTCATCTGGACTGCCTCCAATGCTAGTAATCTTTCTTTAGATAACAGACAATAATAACCACTATATAAACCCATATCTGCCTACGACAATGTGCCACTTTGCAATTTGGCTTAAAATTTCACCAATAACTCCACAGCCTGTAAATTTATATATCAGTCATCACTGCAATCCTGCATCGCAATCTTTCCAAATGATTAGTCTATACATCTCTAACAATTTCTCCTGGTAACATCAACTTAACTAGCTTCTAATTACTAAGTTTTGACTTGCACCACTTTGTGAATATGAACACATGTACCTGTCTCCAATCTGTGGAAACTGCCCCACAGCTCTATTTCTTTCAGCCTCAACAAATAGAGAATATCTTTTACATGGAGGTTCTTACCAATAATAGTCAAAGGTTTGATTTAAAGCTTCTGGTTAATCTCTGCATTAGTTAACTCCATTGACTGGTCTAGAGTTAAAGTAACGTCATTGCAAACTGCACCCACTGATAAAAGGAAAGGAAATAAAAATGAAAGGAACAAATTAGGATCATGTGCCACCAAAACCATGTCTCACCATTTCTTGGTCTACTGCTTCACTGCATTCAGAAAAATAACAACAGCTCTATGCAACTGCAACAGTTTAATTTGCATTTAACAAACAAAAATGTTTGTATACCCTTGTGGCAATCTTGAATGAAACATCTCTGATGGTGCTGAGCGGTGGGTACAGACGTCCTTCTGCAAGATCTTTCTCCGTTACTAGTTCAGCAAGAACCTGGATAAAAGAAAAATCTCAAATCAATACAACTAGGATACATGCAGCACAAAATATGAATTGGGATAATTAATAATTATTATGACTGAGTATCATTAATATATCTCTACCCAATACTCTGCTTAGCTCTACATTGTTAAAAAGTAAAGAATTAAAAAGTCTGCAAGGTTTTACTGCTGACAAATGTATTTTCTCACAAGAAGACGTGAGTGTAAAATTAGAGGAACCAATCATTGGGTTATGTTGTCACACTCCTCAAAACTGCTAGTTTAATAGTGGCATTCAGAGATAGCTGGATGCAGGTCCCCAATGCCATGCTTGGTGATTCCAAGGAGACCATGAGGACTAGAGAGAAAGAAACCTGAAGAAAATGGCAAAGAGGATTCTGAATCAACACCTAAAGTCAAAAATCAGCCACATTACTGTTGGTCTGGAGTCACATATAAATCAGAACAGGTAAGGACAGCAGTTTCCTTCCCTAAAGGATGTTCGTGATCCAGATGGGTTTTTCCAATCAATCAATAATGATTTTCTGGTCATCATTAGACTCTTAGTCCAGACCTTTTCTGTTATCAAATACAAATTCCACCATCTGCTATGACCGGATCCGGGTCACTATATTAATGGTATAGTGATAACATCACTAGGCTATCACATCCTTGATGCAAACTTTTAAAAGTTTTAACAAGATACAGACATGAGGAAATTCTGCTACACAGTCGTAGTGAAAATATTACCATATTTACGGTGGCCCAATTCCCAAGCATGATAAAGGACATGGTTTATGCCCATCAACGTGCATTTTGCACACGTATCTGGTGTCATAAATACAAGCATGATTTTCATTCTTTCAGCAACCTGTTGGTTCAAAGTGATATGTATAATAATACAATTATTATATAACATAAATATACACACAAAAATCATCAGGTTTGAAGTATGGATGAAGGTTGATTCTACATATTAATTTTGATGACTGTAACTTGTTTTCCACACAAGGAAGTACTAATCAGTTTCATTTTCTTCTGCTTCTTTTTAAATTAAGGGGATTGTGCAATAATGAAAATTAGAAACTAACTTTTAATTACTACAATTGTATTCTGGTAGGAAAAAACCCAAAAGAAATTGAGGTTGTAGAATTCATCTTTCCCACAGCTAATGAGGTTCAGCAAGTCAGAAGTATAACGTATAGGAAAATTTTTGATCTACCTGACGGGACTATACAAAGGCAGCTTGTGTTTTTCTTGCCTTAATGCTTTACTTAAAAGATACGATAGTCAAAGACTTGTATATACGGAGATGTGAACTTCTGTATTATTATTTTAATTCCATGATGTTATGATGAAAGCCCTGCCTTCCCAATCTTTCCCCATGCGGAAGAGTGGTGACCTTTCGGCTAAACTCACCACCAGTCATCTCTCTAATGAGAGAACAGCCCTACCCCTATGGTCCTCTGAGACTATGGCGACTTTACCTTTTACAGACATACTTACAAAAATATACATTTGTTGCTCAGCGATCAATTTAAAAGAAAGAAACAAAAACTAAGTTAACATTTTGCAGTAATTCAAGAAACTGCAAGTTAACTGATGCAAACCTCAGCGGAAATTAGGAATATGTCATCGTCCATGTGCCTCGCTCCACATGTGATAACTCCAAGAGCAACACCAGGGAAAATGTAGGCATTATTACCCTGACCTGGGAAAAAGGTACGACCATCAGGCAGGGTTACAGGATCAAATGGACTGCCACTGGCAAATATTCCACGGCCCTGCAGATAATCAAATTTCTATTTATTAATATACTAATTACTGATGAGAAAGAAATTCACAATATCCTTACTGAGCATTTTTGCCAGAATATATTGTATATGTAAAACATTACTAATTATTAGTAAAATATTTGGATCAATGTAGATTGTTAAGCATCAGCAATAGGCAATCTCTCTGAACAGAAAATTAGACATTCTTATATTCAGATTCAATTATTCATTCTCATCTTAATATTTATTGATAGAATCATTGAGTCACAAAGCATGGAGGCAGACCCTTCAGTCCAACTCGTCCATGCTGACCAGGTTTTCCAAACCAAACGAGCTCCACTTGCCAGCATTTGGCTCACAGCCCTCTAAACCTTTCCTATTTGTGTACCTGTCCAAATGTCTTTTAAATGTTATAACTGTACCTACATCTACCACTTCCTCTGGCAATTCATTTCACATACGATCCACCTTCTGTGTGAAGAAGTTGCCCCTCAGGTCCATTTTAAATCTTTCTCCTCTCACCTTAAAATACGCCCTCTAGTTTTGAACTCCCCCCACTCTAGAGAAAAGATCTTTGCTATTTACCTTATTTACACCTCTCATGATTTTATAAACCTCTATAAGTTCACCCTTCAACCTCCTATCCTCCAATGAACAATAAAGTTCCAGCCTATCCGCATCGCTCAAACCCTCCAGTTCCATCAATATCCTTGTAAATGTTTTCTAAATCCTCTCCAATTTAGTAATACCCTTCCTATAGCAGGGCAACCAGAACTGTACACAGTAGGTACAAGTGAATTGAGCAAGAACACTGAGGTTCGGATAAGACGTGAAGAAGCTGGAGGTAAGTCCAACATATTCCTATCGCCATGGCATAATGCCAGTGAGGAGAAACCTGGTATCAAGATTGCCTGAATTGAGCAACTTCAGTGGCCAATAAAAGGGCCACATTCTGCTCCCAAAAGCATTTTGCCTATGTTGAGACAGCCCAGCAGGTTTTCAACAGACTCCTAGATAAACCTCTGCAATCTCCCAGTGGGTTCCCGGAAACAAATTCCCTCCTCAGTGCTGCTGCACGACCCAAGGAGAGCCTCCAGCAGCAACACTTATACACTGGAAGGCTATCTGCCCAGCCCAGCTTCTCCCACTTCATGAGAGCTCCTGCCATTGGAGTCCCCTCTTAGCAGTGATGCTGTTGAGAATGCAGTTCTCTGCTTGGGTCGTGAGCACATGAGGGCATGACAGCCTCTGATTTGGCTGTCATGGCAAAATACTGCCCCAGTGCTTGCTGCCCACTGAAAAGGGATTACCTCCCATTTACAGTTCTAATAGCAGGACTTCAAAGTTCTCTTTTGCTAACGCTGTTGGGGAGGGTTTAAACTAATGTGGCAGGGGGATGGGGACCAAATGAGGAGGACAGTAAGGAGTTAGTAACTACAGCCTGTAAGGAACTAGATAATGAAGTCAGTGTGACTAAGGGAAGAGTGGGCAGAGAACAGATGATGAACGCAAAGGGACAGGTGGTCTGAGGTGCATTTGTTTTAATGCGAGAAGTGTAGTAGGTAGGGCAGATTAACTTAGGGCTTGGATTAGTACCTGGGAGTATGATATTATTGTTATTACTGAGACTTGGTTGAGGGAAGGGCAAGATTAGCAACTTAACATCCCAGGATATAGATGCTTCAGGCGGGATACAGAGGGAGATAAAAGGGGTGGAGGAGTTGCATGATTGGTCAAAGAGGATATCACAGCTGTGCTGAAGGAGGGCACTATGGAGGACTCGAACAGAGAGGCAATATAGGCAGAGCTCAGAAATAGGAAGGGTGCGGTAACAATGTTGGGGCTGTACTACAGGCCTCCCAACAGCGAGCGTGAGATAGAGGCACAAATATGTAGACAGATTATGGAAAGATGTAAGAGCAACAGGATGGTGGTGATGGGAGATTTTAATTTTCCCAACATTGACTGGGATTCACTTAGTGTTAGGGGTTTAGATGGAGCAGAATTTGTAAGGAGCATCCAGGAGGGTTTTATAGAGCAGTATGTAAATAGTCCAACTTGGGAAGGGGCCATACTGGACCTGGTGCTGGGGAATGAGCCCAGCCAGGTGGTTGAAGTTTCAGTAGGTGATTACTTTGGGAATAGTGATTCCGTAAGTTTTAGAATACTGATGGACAAAGATGAGACTGGTCCGAAAGGAAGAGTGCTGAATTGGGGGAAGGCCAACTATAGCAAAATTCAGCAGGAGCTGGGGAATGTGCATTGGGAGCAGCTGTTTGAGGGTAAATCCACATTTGATATGTGAGAGGTTTTTAAAGAGAGGTTGATTAGGAGTGCAGGACAGACATGTCCCTGTGAAAATGAGGAATAGAAAGGGCGAGATTAGGGAACCATGGATGACAGGTGAAATTGTGAGACTAGCAAAGAGATAAAAGGAAGCATACGTAAGGTCTAGGCGACGGAAAACAGATGAAGCTTTGGAAGAATATCAGGAAAGTAGGACCAATCTGAAACGAGGAATTAAGAGGGCTAAAAGGGGTCATGAAATATCTTTAGCAAACAGGGTTAAGGAAAATCCCAAAGCCTTTTATTCATACATAAGGAGCAAGAGGGTAACGAGAGAAAGGGCTGGCCCACTCAAGGAAAAAGGGAAGATATACAAGGAGTCAGAGAAAATTAGTGAGATTCTTAATGAGTACTTTGCGCCAGTATTCACTGAGGAGAGGGACATGATGGATGTTGAGGTTAGGGATAGATGTTTGATTACTCTAGGTCAAGTCAGCATAAGGAGGGGGGAAGTGTTGGGTATTCTAAAAGGCGTTAGGGTGGACAAGTCCCCAGGTCCGGATGGGATCTATCCCAGGTTACTGAGGGAAGTGAGAGAGGAAATAGCTGGGGCCTTAACAGATATCTTTGCAGCATTCTTGAGCACGGGTGAGGTCCCGGAGGACTAGAGAATTGCTAATGTTGTCCCCTTGTTTAAGAAGGGTAGCAGGTAATTATAGACCGGTGAGCCTGACGTCAGTGGTGGGGAAGCTGCTGGAGAAGATACTGAGGGATAGGATCTATTTACATTTGGAAGAAAATGGGCTTACTAGTGACAGGCAGCATGGTTTTGTGCAGGGAAGGTCATGTCTTACCATCTTGATAGAACTCTTTGAGGAAGTGACAAAGTTGATAGATGAGGGAAGGGCTGTAGATGTCATATACACGGACTTCAGTAAGGCGTTTGATAAGGTTCCCCATGGTAGGCTGATGGAGAAAGTGAAGTCGCATGGGATCCAGGGTGTACTAACTAGATGGATAGAGAACTGGCCAGGCAACAGGAGACAGAGTGTTGTAGTGGAAGAGAGCTTCTCAAAATGGAGAACTGTGACTAGTGGTATTCCACGGGGATCCGTGTTGGGACCACTATTGTTTGTGATATACATAAATGATCTGGAGGAAGGCATAGATGGTCTGATTAGCAAGTTTGCAGATGACACTAAAAGTGGTGGAATAAACGATAATGAAGGGGACTGTCGGAGAATGTAGCAGAATATAGACAGATTGGAGGGTTGGGCGGAAAAATGGCAGATGGAGTTCAATCCAGGCAAATGCGAGGTGATGCATTTTGGAAGATCCAATTCAAGACTGAACTATGTGGTAAATGGAAAAGCCCTGGGGAAAACTGACACACGGAGAGATCTGGGTGTTCAGGTCCATTGTACCCTGAAGGTGGCAATGCAGGTCGATAGAGTGGTCAAGAATAAGACAGCAACAGCACCAATACTTGATAATCAGACTGTTTGGAGTAATTCTAACATCATATCTATCCAAATGACTAGGGCTATTGTTTGAAGGATTCTCAAAGAACTTAGAGAACTGAAGTTCACTTGAGTGGATATCCACAAATATTTAAAGCCTTTGGCCCAAATTTTCCAATAACTGAAGAACAGATTTGACTGTTTGTCAGTGTTTTATCAGGCCAGAATTCACAGTATGGCCTGTTTCTAATGTATCCATCAGAGGCAAGTAGGGAGAAATCCACTCAGTGCAGGATTAGCTACGCGGGCCAAGACATATCCCTTTGTTACAGCAACTTCGCTGCTGTACTTCAGGAATTATTTAAAGGTTGCAAGATAACATTCCAGACCAGTGAAGGCATTGTGTCAGAGGGTGGGCCAAGAGGTTTAATGTGTGTTGGAAAATTAAGGGGGTGATGTCTCTGGAGTCACTGACAGTGAGTCAGTGATGAGTCACAGGTTTCGTTCCATAGGTGTCTAAAAGTTACAGCAAACTTTCCTGGATAGCCATTAAGTTTGGAGAGTTCCAACTCACTTAAATTCTCCAACTTTAAGGGGATTTTTTCAGAGGGTTCCAGACTTAGAGAAATTACCCATCAAAATTTTCAATTTCCTAGGCAATTCCCTCAGAGTCAGCTGTGTCGGAATTTTGCACGGTCCCAATATATAACTCCAGTCCTCTTGGCAGAAATTATCCTGGCTACTGGAATTTCTGGGCCAATGTACCCTACATTATTTCTATGAACCTTGTCTTTGAATAAATTGAGAACTTGGCTAGTCATAGCAAATACAACATAGATTTCTTACTTCTGTCAGACGATAACACTCCTCTGCTGTGCACTCTGATTTGCTGGTAGGATTACTCAAAGCAAAAATAATTGGATGTTTATTAAATGAAGCCATTTCCTTTAATATTTGTTCTGTAAATGCTCCCCCAATAGCTGCTACACCTGGAAAAATACAAAGCAAAAATAGTGTGGCTATTTAGCTTAAGAAGTTTTGACATTAAATCATTTGAAGATTCGAACATTTACATCTTGCGTGTCTCATATCAGTTCTGTATAATTATAACAATACTATCTGGCATTTTTCCAGGATCAAAAACTAAAAAGAGGAGGGAGCAAAATGGCAGGAGGGAGCAAAATGGCATCTTTCATCTAACAATTAGAATGAACGGGTTTTAAACCTTTCTTCTTTTCACAAAAAGAAATTTGAAATAATTGTTTGAAGAAAAGTGTAGTACTTTAATACAATGGCTGCAAACATTGACTGTGCATCTAAAGATTAGCTTTTTCTCTTGAGGCTATTAAGGGACATTTTTTTATGTATGACTAGAAAGTCACAAAACTTAAAAATCAATTCATGTGTAATTTCAGAATTGTTTTGTCTTCCTTCAGCTGACAAGAGATGCCAATGACTGCAGCAGAGGAACCATAAAAAGAAAAAAAAAGACCAAGAGTTAAAATAGAAAATGACACTTCTTGTCAATTTCAAAAGGGTTTCAAATGGCTATACAACTAAGCCAGGTTGTTTGATGTGTAAACTGGCCAAGATAAAGAAACTTCTTCCTATGCACTAATCAAGTTCTACACGATCAAACCATTGGTAAGAATGAGGTACCTGGACATGAGGCAAATTCACACTTGTCAAACAACTCAACTCACCAAAGGTTCCATTATGTCTTTGTGTCACAGCTTCAACAGTTATAGGGGGTCCACGGGTCCAACACTAGCCTCAGTGGAGTTTGCACAGCCTCTCATTTAACTGGGACAAGTGACTGCAAGCATCACTTTACCCAAAAAAACTAATGGCTCTCCATTCAACCATGGAAGGCGATGGAGGTCCTGTCTGTAATTATGTCATTCTTGGCACTAAGATAGCTAACAACTGTGAAAAATAATCCCAACGTTGGAAGTTCTGATCATTTGCTTGTACTCATGGGGCACATTCTTTTTGTACACCACCACCAATTCAGTGGAGTTCACCAATACTACTGACTTGAACTTGAGTGTGGGAACATAGGAACAGGAGGAGGTCATTCAGTCCATTGAGCGTGTCCTGCTATTCAATATAATCATGGTTGATCAAACACTTCAACACACTAAAGGACAGCATACACTTCAGGACAGTAAAGCAAATTATAGCTTAACTATTCATGACTTGAGAGAACTGCCACATGGGGGCAATGCCATTATTTCAAAATTTAACAATTCTGAGGGCACAGGAACATAAAAATGTGGAGTTCTTGCCAATTCCAGCTCCTTTCCATATTTAATAGACCAACAAAATGGGATCACGGAATACTTGGTGTAAGACAAAAGCTACTAAATCTTGACAGAAACTTGTCTAATTTCAATCACACACAACAACTCCATGCATTTCCACCTTTGTATTACTGTTCTACTTCATCTCTGCCTTTGCTATTTGCTGCTTATTCACACATTTATCATCCTGAGACCTGACTGCACTCTCTCACATTCTATTCTATGTAAAGTTGATATTATGTGCTGTCCATGTCTCTAGTTTCATCAAATCATAATTTAGAGTGAAAGGCAGGAGGTTTAGAGGGGATTTGCGGAAAAGTGTTTTCACCCAGATGGTGGCGAGGGTCTGGAATGCAGTTGTTAGGATGGTGGTTGAGGCTGGTAATCTCACAATATTCAAAAAGTACTTGGATGACCACTTGAAGTGTCATAATATTCAAGGCTATGGACCTAAGTGTGGGAAAGTGGGACTTGTGTAGGTACCAGCATATTTTTGGCAGTACAGACTTGATGGGCAAAAGATCCTTTTCTGTACTGTATGACTTTATGATTCTAGGAAATCCCACTCACTATCGTTCTTTTGCTCACTGACCTGCATTGATTCTCAACCAAACAATTCCCAAATTTTAAAATTTTCATCTTAGTTTTCGAATCCTCCCAACATCTCCATACACTCTAAACAGAAAAAAAAAAGAACTGCAGATGCTCGAAAATAGAAATTACTTGAAAAGCTCAGCAGGTCTGGCAGCATCCGTACAGAAAATTTTAAAGAAGGGTCACTGGGCCTGTAATGTTAACTCTGCCTTCTCTCCACAGATGCTGCCAGACCTGCCAAATTTTTCTAGCAATTTCTGTTTTTGTCTCTGTGAACTCCTCCAGCTCCACAGCCATTCAAAATATCTGGGCTCAACCAATTCTAGTCTTTTGAGGATCACTGATTTTAACTGTCCCATTATTAGAGGCCGCACCTTCACTGCCTAAGTCTGAAAGTCTGGAATTCTCTCCTTGAACTCTCGGTCTTCCTTTTAAGAGGCTCCTTAAAACCTATATCTAATACTAAGCTTTCGGCCATCTAGTCTTATACCCCCCTAAGTCACTTGGTATCTAGTTCTATTATATAACAATCTTGTAAACCACCTTGGGAATATTTTAGAGATAGCAAGAACTGCAGATGCTGGAGTCAGAGGTAACACAATGTGGAGTTGGAGGAACACAGCAGGCCAGGCAGCGTCAGAGGAGCAGGAAAGTTGACGTTTCGGGTCAGGACTCTTCTTCAGAAATCTTCAGGAATATTTTATCCTTTATAAGGCACCGTATAAATACAAGTATTTTCTGCATCGGTTTCTAACCTAGCTTCCCTTCCTTTAGCAGTCCTCAGACAACTCAGAATTTAAAAAAAAGTGTGCAAAATCCATTCTCCCTGTTTCCTCAGTACCAGCTTTCAATATCACTACAGAAACATGGGAACTTGAATCTGGTAACCTCAGTTAAAGACACATTTCGACTTGTCTTTCATGCTCCTTTTCAAGAGCCATAAATAACAGACTGGCTAAGCAAGTCTAATGTTGCAGGAAGAGAGCAAATTGCAGAAAGTGCAGTAAGGTTGTCGCCAATGTAAGATGTTTGAGTAAAGGAAGTGCGTCAGCAATATGGAAACTTGATTTCCTCAAGCTACGATTATGAACACATGATGGGAGAATACAAGGAAAATGCAGAATCTGATAGAGTGGAAGGCGGAATAGAAAAAACTAGATGACAGATACCAAGACTGGGTGGGCTTTTACTACCTAGCTATATTTCCGTAAAATGAAAACAAAGATGACTGAAAAAAGAAACTTATTTGAACCAAAAAAGTATTGGTTGACACTTTTACTCAACAATAAGATTCAACACATAGAACATAGAACAGTACAGCACAGTACAGGCCCATTTGGCCCACGATGTTGTGCCGAACTTTTACCCTAAACCTTACCCTATCTAACCTCCACCCCTGTCTTAGACTTCTTGAAGTCTAAGTCTCAATTACCCTGGGCCAGGGCCTTTGGGACCGCTAGGAGCACTTTATTATTAAATTGTACATTTTTTGTGTGATATATCACAATTCACGTCCATTAATAATTATTCATGATTCTATCACTGTTCATAATGCCATATAGTACTAACTACAGACTTATGTGCACTAACCATCCTATTCAAACTAACTCAGAAGCGCATTACCCTATCAGGTTACAACCCACTTAAAGGTGCGGTTACATTCCACTTGAAAGTGCAGTCACACATAATGCACTATTTAACATTTAACAAGGCTGACATTCCACTCAAGCATGCAGTCATGTGTAACGGCTAACAAAACTGCATAAAGACCACAGGATAAAACATTTTTACACTTCTGCACCAAAAGCAGTGTTTTTCATATTAAAATCTAGCCTTGAATAAATGCGATCTCCAACCCTTTACTTTAAACGCCTCTCCAGGCAGCGTGGCTCCAAGAAGCATCCAAAGGTGACAAGTGGATTAGCCCTCTTCTTTAAAAGTAAAATGCTACTTCCTTGTAGACTTTCTTGTACTAGACTATGCATATTACGATTTGTAGGTGATAGGATTTACCTTGCCCCAAGTTTTTATTCAATGCCATGTATATATGCGACCTTTAACCTACTCATAAAACTATCAGTGCTATGTCCAGAACTGCATGACTTTGAATGAATGAGGGCATGAATAAAACTGACAGTGTTACTATAACAGAGGTCACTATGAAACTGAATGAATGAATGAGCTACAGTAAACAGAACCCACAGATAAACACAGCTGTGAAACTAAATGAATAGTAAATAGTAAAACTGAACAATAGTAAATAAAAGTCAGAGACAGCCGCGATTGAAAGAAATCCAAACTTTTACTTAAAACATAGATAAATTTTTACTAACATTCTAACTCTGGAAATAACAAGACTAACACCTTTTGAATTAAGCAAGGACACTTTAATCTCATTAGAATAACCACTAACACTTAGCAAGTGTTTAAACCATCTCCGATTTCCTGCAAGACGGTTTTTGTACAATAGCCATTACTTAGCACTCAAGTGTTAGAAGGTTGATGTATGCTCAAATTCTGTATAAAAGAGGCTACTTTCGAGCTATGATTTTGGGATTCTATTTTCGCTTTACGTCATGCTGCTGTGAATGTGCAATAAAGAGGCTATTTTCGCCACTCACTGATCCTAGTCGTCTGGTTCTTTGAACACAATCTCACAACTTGGCGTAGTCAGCAGGACACTGGAGACACAGTCGAAACTGACCGGTCACGGACATTATCAGAAGGTTAGTAGCACCCTTCTCAGTCATGATCTAGTCCCTGAACACAGCCCGAACCTTTCATGAGTGTACTATCTTTTTGGATCACACATGCCTAGAGCTAGAAGTCTCAAAATCGACTGAACTAGGTCTAGGACGAGGATCCCACAGTAAGACATTGTCTACGGCACAAGATTTCGGGTAATCATATGTGACCCCAGTAACCTCCAAAGGCGGGCTTGCCCCTCCTGACATAACGGAGGAGGGAATGCTGCGGCAATTACTGAAGTACTCTGAAGTACAGTTTTTGCTAGGGGAGACTCTAACTAGAATCAAACAGAAATATAATGTTCCAAAAGGACAGTGGTCCCTGGAGGACATGAAACGGGTCTGGGGAAAAATCACCTAGCAGAAGAATAAGGACAAGGTTAAATGGGCCCTTACATTGATGGCACAACTCTGCCAAAGAAATAAAATCATGACCCTGTCAGCCCATTATTGAGAAGTAAATAATCTTAAAGATCAAATAAAAGCAATGCATGAACAGCTACAGATGGAAAGATCCAAACGGGAGGAAGTTGAGCTTAAAATCAAGAGCTTGTAAAGGAGAATAAAAAAAACTGAAGGATGAACTGACAGCTTGGTCAGTTTCCCTCCCCAGTTCCCAAGCCAATACAGAATATGTACCCATCCACCCACGACGTCCAGGAAGTGGTTAAGTGAAATAAAGCTATAGCTCTTGAGACCGAGGGATCCTCCAGCAGCGACAGTGATGAAGACTATACATCCTCAACACCATTTTTACGAGCCTTTAAAAACAAAAAGGTAAAAATTGAGAAAATGGTGAGGGAGACATTAGAGGACGGCAAGGAGGTGGATGTTCCAGTAAGGCAGACTGAAAACCACATCATACATGTACCCCGAAAACATTGACAGGTCGTCTGAAGAAATGCCTCACCCAAAGAAAGGGCCAATGAAAACCTGGGAAAGCCTAAACCGGTTAAGGGGAATATACCTGCTCCATGGGATGGGGTACAAATTCTGACTGTAACAGTCACCAAAAAAGAAAGACGCCACATCCATGAGGCAGTCAGAGGTGCCCTTGGGGAGTATGTGCAGGAGCTGCAAGCTGGCTGGACAGCAATAAAACAGTGGTTACAGGGATATAGTCCATCTAAGACTGATTGGACAAAGGTCACTGCCTGTTGTCAAAAGGCCACTGAGGAAGTCCCGAAATATGAGGAAAGGTTTAGGACAACCTGGAAGGAATGTGCAGGGATCCCAAATGAGAAGGATGATAGAGATATTGAAAACTATGACAGTGGCCCACTGATATCTGCTTTTGTGGCCGGACTTAAACCGGAGCTCACTAAAATGCTGAAGCTTGCTAAACCAGATTGGGAATAGAGGGAGACCAAACACTATGAACTGGTTGACCGAGCCCACCAGCTCGACTGGGATATGGGGGCCCAGGGCAAGTCCTACAGACAGGACAAGTGGGACAGACCCCCAGTAGCCCTGGACAATCCCAGGACAGATGCCCAGGCAAGTGTTACATCTGTGGGAAGGAAGGCAAAGAGGGAAAGGGCAGAGCTCCCCAAAAGGGCCCAGAGGAAAGAGAGACCCCTATGGCAGGAAGTAATCAGTTTAAAAGGCTGTCCACTCAGCTGCAGCAGGAACTGCTAAACATGACAAAAAACTGAACGAGCCCGCCCCGTGCCCCTCCACGTTCCTACTGGTTTTATGCCAGCAGAGGGGAGATGGACTGTATGTGACCATGAAGGTGGGTGATCTAGACATTGAGTGTTTCTTGGAGAGACTACCCTAGAAATATGAAACCAAACTCCTGCTAGACCGCAAAGTGAGGGCAGCTTACAAAGCTGGAGCTGATAAGACTGAAATTAAAAGAACCAAACCCATAAACATTGCATTCGGCCCCCACGAGTCGGTAACCTACGCATTTGTAGGACCTGTGGCACCGCTACTGCTCAGAATGGATATCCTCACCCAATTAAATTCATCCTTACACTTTGATGATGGATGAATGACATGGTCCATCACAGCCCTACAGAGGGAAGAATTAAGAGGCCACCTTATCTGGTCTAAAGACAAGGATAACACAGGTTACTGTAAATGGAACCCGTGGTCTTCACCGGGACACCCCCGCCTTGCACCAAACAGCATCCCATTAGCCTGATGTCAATTACAGGAAAGCTCCCAATAATTCAAAGCCTAGAGGAAAGGGGCACAGGGCGGGCTCATTCAGTTTTTTGTCATGTTTAGCACTTCCTGCTGCAGCTGAGTGGGCAGCCTTTTAAACTGATTACTTCCTGCCATAGGGGTCTCTCTTTCCTTCTGGCCCTTTTGGGGAGCTCTGCCCTTTCCCCCTTTGCCTTCCCTCCCACAGATGTAACACTTGCCTGGGCATCTGTCCTAGGTTTTTCCAGGGCTACTGGGGGTCTGATCCACTTGTCCTGGTGTGGTCCATGCTGAAGGCAAGTGGGGAATGAAGACTGACTGTAGACTATAGAAAGGTTAATCAGCGCATTGATCAAAAGGCCCTACTGGTAGCCGATCCCTCTACTATATTTAGTGCCTTAACACCAGGCCACAAGTGGTTTTCAGTTATAGATATATATATATATATATATATATATATATATATATATATCGCTGAATGCTTTTAAGGCAAGACTAGATAAATTTTTGAACAGTAAGGAATTAAGGGTTATGGTGAGTGGGCAGGTAACTGGAGCTGAGTCTCAAGAAGACCAGCCATGATCTTATTAAATGGCGGAGCAGGCTCGAGGGGCCAGATGGCCTACTCCTGCTCTTAGTTCTTATATGACTAATGGCTTCTGGTCAGTATCCCTAGCACCTGAAGTACTCTTGTAGTTTGCCTTTACTATACGTCAACAACAATACACATGGACCCGACTTCCACAGGGATTCCACATCAGCCCAACTGTGTATCACCTCTGTCAAATGCCACCAACCGGGTCAGTTATCATCCAGTACGTGGATGATATACTGGTAGCTTCTGAAACAGAAAGACAACACGAGTTAGATCTTAAAACTCTCCTAAATCACCTGAAACGAAAAGGCCATAAAGCTAGTATTGAAAAGGCTCAGTTTGCCCAAAAAGAGGTGCTTTATCTGGTGCAGAAAATCTCCCAGTGGAAAAGGGAGATCACCTAGAGTTGGACAGCAGCCATACACACTGTCAAACAGCCTACAACTACTCGTGAATTGAGGGCCTTCCTTTGTTTATGCAATTTTAACCGGTGCTGGGTTGACTCACACACCCAACTGGCCCAGCCCCTGACAGACACCCTGAAGGGAAAACAGGACTCAAAAGAACATTGACATGGGAACAGGAAGAAGCCTTCCCGGACCTGAAAAAAAGCACTTTGTTCTGCACCAGCATTGGGGATTCCTAATAACGGAAAACCCTTCACATTGTTGGTGCGTGAGGAGGAAAATATGACAGAAGTACTGGCCCAGGAACACGGGGACAAACTAAGACCTGTCGGATACTATTCAGGGAAATTAGACAGTGTAGCCCTCGGGTGGGCAGCTTTTTGAGAAAGGTATAAACTACATGTATGGTGGTGGAAGTCACTGCAAGTCTAGTGCTGGACCAGAAATTAACTGTTAAATACTCGCATGCTGTGCACACTTTGCTCTCAATGAACAGTGTATCCCAGGTGAATGCTGTTCAACGGACCCAGTGGACAACAGTTCTGGAAGTCCCTAACCAACATATAATTCATGCAAGTCCAGTCAATCCAGCCACACTACTGCATTTACTGACAGAAGAACAGGAAAACAACTATGGCTGCACTGGGATCATGCAGGAAGGAGGACAATAATCAAATGATGGTTGAGGCTTTACAAAACCCAGACTTCATCCCTTACACTGACAGATCTTCATTTGTGGAGAAGGGTATAAGGAAAGCCGGACAGGCTGTCATAACACTCCACACTGTCATAACGTCGGTTAGCCTTAATCCCAACCACCGGCACATCAGCACAGCAAGCGGAGTTATGGGCTCTAACTGAAGCCTGCAGAGTAGCAGAGAATCAATCTGCCAGCATCTACACGGACTGCCACTACGCTTTTGGAGTTGCCCATGACTTTGGCCAGCTATGAAAGCAGCACAAATTCCTAACTGCTGCAGGTACCCCCATCAAGAACGGGACTTAATTCAAGGACCTGCTGGATGTTTTCCACCTACCCAAAGAAGTGGCCATATTAAAGTGTAAAGCCCACACTGAAGACAGCAACGTAGAAGCCCAGGGCAATGCAGCCAGAAGAGCCGCCTTCAATCACTCCTGTCACGAGCCTCAAGCGCATGTCTGCCGCCTCAACACTGGGACAACAAATCAAGATCTGCAAACAATGCAGAGTGAATGTTCCCGAAAGGAAAAATGGGAAGGACTGTAAACGGACACAGGTTATGCGAAGACGGAATCTGGAGGCACCGGGAATCAAACTGACCAATTGCACCCACTGCCCTGATGTCATATCTTGCACAACAATTCCACTACTGGGGACATTTGGGGCCAGAACAGATGACAGCCTGGTTCGGGTGCAGCTGGTGGGGATGAGGCTTTAAAATATATGTTCAAGCGATAGTGGACTGTTGCCTCACTTGCCAGAAAAACAACCCAGGGACCAGAGTGCAAGTCTCCCAAGATAAAGCACCAGCGCCTCCAGGCCCATTACAGTATTTGCACGTTGATTATTTCTCACTCCCACACTGTCAGGGATACTCATACGCCTTGGTAATTGTGGATAGGTTTTCTAGATGGGTAGAAGCTACGCCCACGAGAAAGGCCACAGCCAACCACACAGCCAAGGTACTGTGTAGAGATTACATACCTTAATGGGAGCTATCCACCAGCATTGACTTGGATCAGGGGACCTATTTCACAGGAACAGTGCGTCAGGAGGTCTGCCGGTTGTTGAGAATCAACTGGAATTTTCACTGTTGCTATCATCCTCAGTCATCAGGGCAGGTGGAAAGGATAAATAAGACCCTGAAACAACGGCTGGCTAAATACCACCAGGAGGGAATGCCCTGGCCGCGGGCATTAGCAATATTTCCTGATTTACAGCATCCACAGTTCTTTCGGTTTTTACAAATCACTCAGGACCAAGCTAGAGACAATATCTTAATTGGAGACTCAAGTGATCTGAAGCATTCCCCAGCACAATGCAATAATTTTAGTCATGTAACAGCTCCCAGTGTCATAAAAATCCCTAAATGCAATAACCTGCATTTGATATAAAAAAAACACCCTGCAACAGCGATGAATATATTAATTCAGGAGATTCCACAGTGTTAAAAAGACTAAAAGTTCTGTGCACCTATGGAGTTCATGCTGACTCCCTGTGGAACAATATAGTCAGAGTCATTCTCCTCCTTCAGCTCCATAATCCTCTAAAATTATTTATTTCAAGTACCTATCCAATTATCTTTTGAGATTATTCATTTTCTCTGCTTCCACAATCCTCAAAGGCAAAAACAATCTGGGTCATTACCACCAAAAACAATTGCTTTATAATTTATTTCAGTATTTCCTAATCAACCTGTTCAGAGATGTTATTACACACCTCTGGGGCAGGTAGGACTTGAACCCAGGTCTCCTGGCACACAGGTAAGGGCATTACCACTGCACCATAAGTACGTTTTATAACAGTGGAAAGAACAGACACATCTGCAGTCTGTGGCTACAATTTGTTCATTTGTAGTAAATATATGGATAGTGTGCATATTTCTCGCACAAAAGCACAGCCAAATGTTATCAATGTGAGGGCTATAAAAGCATTAAAATATCAGAAACAAGAAATCACTGTCCTTACCAACCCTCAAAATATATTTTTTAAAATAAATACTTCATTATCAGGATTTTAGAAGGTCACTGGAGGATGCCAGACCGTGATATTGAAAATACAAGCAGTAGTATCCTTTAACCCTGTAGCCCGACAGAAACTGCAAATCTGCATGGTAATCTTACAGTAATTAGTTTCTACAAGTTTCCTTGATTTGGGCATCTGAAATCACTTTAAACAATCTCTTAAAAATAACAAATACTTACAGAAGACGATACCCCTAAAGATAATCCTAACTGACGTTTTATATTGCAAAGTAACTTGAACACTGTTGGAAATTTAAACATGTTGCCAACGTTTTCATCTTGTGATCAGACCTAGCATAAGAATGCCAAATTTCAAATGATTTCAACAATTTACAGTGCAGGAGAAAAAGGTGCAGGTTCAATGTCAAATTGAATCTGATTGTCTAGACACTGACATGGAGGAAATGACAGGGAACCATATGCTTCTGAGTAAGTCAAAAACAAAAGATACAACCCTCAACATATTCCTTTTACTTGCAGAGAACAGATCCCTGCATGTGAATATAAATGTCACTTCTGGCAACTGTAAATAATTATCTTAAATTGGTTGGTTGTGTGGTAATTGTTTAGCAAGTGCTGCTCAAGAGCAGAATCATCCAACTTCCACTTTTCTAGTGATATAGGAATGTCCAAGATTGGTTCATGTGCCCTTTATCAGATAGGTAGTGAGTTGCATTTTTCACTAAGATAGTAACCACAACAATGTTGCTGCTCCATTGATTACATTTATTTGACCAAACATCAAGTTATTACAAATGTGTACTGATTGGAGAAGGGTGGCAGAGAACAAGACTGCAGGCTACAGGACTGCTTAGAGCCTAAAGTTCGACTTTGTGTTGTGGACTCAAGTACTAAGGACTACACTGAACATTTTCAATTTGATTTCATTAACAACATTTCTCTAAACTGCAAGAAGTAGCAAACTTTCTTTTCTGGTGTTTTAAATCCAGTTGCGAAGAAAACCAAATTCCAATTAAACTTCAGGATTTAGCAAGTCCTTTGCATTTTTTAAAAAAGTGGAGTTTTTAATGCTCCAATTTAAGACATATTAATACCTCTCCTTATCCATGGCATCTCAGTGTCACAATCTTACACTAAAGCTCAGCATGAACAAAGGTAACATTCAGTCTTTAACTTACCAATTAAAGCTGTTGGTTTAATTTTGCAAACAACTTCTTCCAGGCTACTTATTGGCTGATGATCCTGAGCAAACACCCGCTTTTCGTGCGTCAAGTGGGTTCTTCCCTGCACAAGATGAGAATGAAGAATACACAGTAAGAATAATATTGATTTTATAAACACAGCACTTCCACTTCATAAGGGGCAGAATCTGCCTTTCGTGAATTAGTCTCTTTAGCCATTGGCAACAGAGAACCCTTTGAAACTACCTGACCTGAACAGATTTGGTTTGCTGCATGTCCATCATCATCATCATGGAAGGGTGTTGACAATGAGGCATGCAGTGGATCAAATTTCAACCATTGTTTCTTTCACATGAATTAAAAAAGGTTAGACTAAATTCACACCATCAAATCAAGAGCAGTGTTACAAGATTAGATCTGAATCAACAACACTTGGTTTGGCATATTGGCTTTAACGTGGAGCATGTTGCTGCTGTTTCTAACCAACAGTACTTGCATACCTTGAAAACTGTGCCAAAGTATTTCATAATGGTGTGAGGGGCAAAGAATAAGGAAATAATTCCTTAAAGGCTGTAGGGAGGAGGAGGGGGATGGGGAGGGGTTGCTGGGTGGGAAGGGAAAATAGTGAATTACAGATTTATTTCTTCAGTTAGTCATTTAAAGGTTGTTTCTTAAATGGATAGACAGATGGAAGAGGATTGAGAAGAAAATTCTGGAAATAGGATCTTTCGACGATGTGAAGTCTTATTGTCAATGACAGGGTAAAGGAAGTGGATGCACAAGGGGGTTAAAGTCAAGACTAGTGGGTTTGGATTGGCTTTTGGATGGGGTGGGAAAATGGAGTTGGGTAGTAGGGTTGTTGATATCTGGAGACAGAAAATGGCAAATCACATACAGATTTATAAATAAGGAAGCGAATCTTGCATGTGAGGCACTGAGACGAGTTGGAGCCAACGGAGGTCAGTGAGAATGGGTGTGGTGGGCAGGCATAACTTGTGGATTAAGGAAAACCAGGCAGGAGTCAACAACACCAACTTATATTTGCATAGCAATTTTAATGCAATGAAACAGTCCAAGGTGCTTAAGAAGAACATAATATGTCAAAGAACAACACCAAGCCATATTAGGAGATATAAGGTCAGACAACTAAAAACCTAGTCAAAGAAGATTTTAAAAAGTATCTTAAAGGAGGAAATTGCAGTGGAGAGGCAAAGGCAGGATATTTCACAACATGGCACTCAGGCAATTGAAGGTACAGCCACAAATGGAAGCAATTGTAATTGGGAATGAAGAGGCCAGAATTAAAAGAATGCCAAATCTCACAGGGTTGTGGGCCTGGAGGAGATTATAGAAATAATGTCGAGGTAAGGCTACAAAGGGGATTAAAAACGAGAATGGGGATTTTAAGGTAAAGACATTACTGAAAGACAATGTATGTCAGTTAGCAGAGGGGTGGGAAATAAGGGAATGGGATTTGCTGCCAGTTGAGATGTGGGCTGCTGAATTATGGATGACCTCAAATGTGGGAGCATTTAAATGGTCAAGTCTGGAAGAGATAAGTTATCAAGAAGAGTTTCAGCAGCAGATGAGCTGAGGTAAGGATGTAAGAATCCATGGCATTGAATTATTAAAACATTTCTTTTCGTGGTATGGATGTTGCTGGCAAGGTCAGCATTTATTGTCCATTGCGAATTGCTCTTGAGAAACTGATGGATGAACAATCTTCTTGAACTGCTGCAGTCCATATGATGTACATGCGCACCCCCAGTGCCGGCAGCAATTTAAGACAAGACTTAAGAGGAGAAATAGGTCATTTGATCTACCAAGTGTGCTCCACTATTCAATGGGATCATGGCGGAACTGCTCCACTGTCCTGTCTTTTCCCCATAATTCGCAATTCCCTCACATAACCTCAGCTTTGAATATACTTAATGGTCAAGCCCCTACAGCTCTGAGGTGAAGTTCCACAGATTCACTACCCTCAGAGAAGAAATTCCTTCTAATCTGTCATAAATGGACAACCCTTTATTCCAGATTAGGCCCACTAGTCCTAGACTCTCCCACAAGGGAAACAACCTACCTTGTCAAGCCCCCTTAGCTTCAATAAGGTTGTCTTTCCTTCTAAATGCCCATGCCAACCTACTTAACCTCTCCTCATGAAACAATACCTCCGTACCTGGGATCAACTTTGTGAACCTTCCCTGGACTACCTCCAATGTCAGAATATCTTCCCTCAGGTATATCCTAGGTGTGGTGTAACTTGCATCTTGTATAGTTTTAGCTATACTTCCCTATTTTTTAACTCCATTCCCTGAAGTAAAGGCAAATATTCCATTTGCCTTCCCAATCACCTACTCTATTTACAATGCTCATTTTTGTTTTGTGATTTAAGTACAGACTCCCAATCCCACTGTGCTTTATCTTTCTGCAATTCTTCTTCATTTAAATGATATGCAACTCCTCTACCCTTCCTGCAAAGGTGCAAATCCTCACATTTTCCCATGTTATCTTCCATCTGCCTTGTTTTCTCTTGTCATTAATATATTTTGTAAATAATTGTGGCCCCAGCACTGATCCTTGTAGCACTCTCCCAGTTACAGTTTTCCATCCTGAAAATGTTCCCCTTTATCCCAAATCTCTGTGTTCTATTAGTTAAGCCAATTCTCTACCCATGCGGATATAATATCCCAACACCATGGGCACTTATCTTATTAAGTAGCCTACCATGTAGTATCTCATGAAACACCTTTTGGAAATCCAAATATATTACATTCACTGATTCCTCTTTATCTATCCTGCTTGTTACCTCCTCAAAGAATTCTAATAAATTTCTTAAGTGTGATTTCCCCTTTATGAAAGCATGTTGACTCTGTTTGAATACAATGTATATTTCTAAATGCTCCCACCTTGCTTACTTATGTGGCTGGTGATCTTTGTAAAACTGGGCATATAGAGTTGGGAACTCAGCTCAGGGTCAAACTGAACATCTAGGCTGCAAATGCAAACAATATGGTTTAGACTGAGGTATCAGTTTGTTTCCAACAATGAAGTGGAAGAGTCATGCCGCATCCTAGACTGGACGTTAAACAGCAATTCAACAACACAAATGCAATGGAAAGTTCAAGGGGGTGGTGTGGTGGAGCAGGGTGCCATCGAGATACATGTTTAAAGTATGCCTACAGACGTGTTTGCTAAGGAAAAGAATATGGATAAAGAGAATAAAGAGTAAGGGATAAATACTCTATGATATGAGCTGGGAAAAAGAAGCTGTTCTGACAGTAGTCAAGCTATGTCTAGGTTGGTAAAAATAAAACTAAGCAAGGACAGTATCACTGAGTGGGACAATGGAAAAACATTTGAGGATGGAGATTAGAGAGGAAAAACATAAATAGAGAGCAATTCAACATAAAATATATTTCTTTAGTTACAGTTTGATTTATTTTAATGCAATGCAAGTTGAATTTAGAATGGAAATAAACTGCTTTGAAGAAAAGCCACTGGTTGATGGTGACAGGATCTCTGGCTTTTCTGTATTCATCCTTTGTGGGACCGTATATGCGAAAGCGGAAAGAGTAAAAAGTGGATGATGACAGGGTAATGGGATTGAGGTAGTGATAGATCAGATGGAATTATAGGGGAGGGCGTCAAAATTGGGAAGGTGTAGTGGTTTTGTGGATGTAATGTAAATAAATGGGACAGCATTAGTGAGGGGGGTTGAGAAACAACTTGCTGAATGTTCCAGTGTTCTGAAACCCCCAACCTAAACAGTCTGTAGTAACTGATGGCTCTTTTCCTTGCCATCCCACATTATTCCAACCACCATATGGGAACATACCAAACAGTACTTCCCACCTGAAAAGAAAGTGAAGAACGAAGAGTTAAGAGAGAAGTAGTTGAGAAGAGAAAGAGAGGAGACAGAAACAGAGACGAGTATTAGACAGGTGAGGTAATATCCTCCAATAAATAGTTTGGCAATACCGCAGGCAACCGCTGAGTTTCTGAAAACACTCTTAGATATTTTACATTCATTGGAAAATTATTTAAATGTACCTCACCCAAAACTCAACAAACCGAGTGATGTTTGAGGACTACATGTGGGACACTCATTGATTGTTCAAACCACCCAAGTTCTGTAACAGATGCAATTTTGATTTGTTAAATATGTTGGTATTCTTACTGTGTGATTTTGTTCACCCTTAAATGCAAAAAATACTTAACTTCATAGAAATAGACTATAAGGTTTCAACAACATCAAAATTTCTACCTTAGTAATAAGGCCCTTGGAGTCCACCATCCAAATCTTTTTTACAGCTTCTTCTTTCGGTATTCCAGCTTTCTCCATAGCTATCATGAGGAGATGTGCAATTCCCATGGCAGCCTGTGATACATTAATAAAGTCATAGCTACATAGATCACAGTTTCCAAATGAATGCAACTATTTTAAAGTTTAAAAACAACACACTCAAAGGACAACTCAGATGTGGGACTACTTCACAAAAATATATCAGTAACTAGAACTAACAACTTTCGCAAATATTACATTGCTGCACACAATCATATGAGGAACAGTTAATGCACAGACAACGGAACTTTGTGCATCAGTAAAGGGGCTTGCAAGAAGTCAAAATGAATTTAAAGATCAAATCAACCACAATCATTATTAAAAAATTTGCAAACCAAGCCATGTCTAACTACAGGGGCAAGTCCCATTTATGCTCATGTAAAAAAAATTCTAAGCAGATACAACACTGCAACAAAATTCATTACATCTATTTTTACATTACAGAGTGCATAGTAGGTGCACTATCCATCAGGTCAACTGATGTGATTGCATGTCCAAGTCAGAGTGCCAGTAGAAATTTTCAAAAATATTTGCATGTTAAAACTACTTCAGAATAGAAGTTAAAACCAAATGTTGCTCTCCTTGACAGATTCTGAAAGAGGGATGTAGGGGGTTTCAGTGAAAAAATTTAGAGAAGCAATGTTACCTCCCCAGCTCCTTGGAAGACAAACTTATGATCATGAAGTCCGTCCTTGGTGATTCGCAATGTAGCAAGTATACCAGCTACAGCCACAGATGCTGTTCCTGTAAACAAAATGGAATGCAATTCCAGAGAAACTCTGAAACATATCAGTAAAAGTAAACTACAGATCCTACACAGCTTGCATTAAACAAACGAAATATTCTTTGAAAACTAATTCAGTTTCGATCAGTTAGCGATATAGGAAGATCTCCGAGCAATCATAGATGACTCTAGAAAAACGGTTAGGACTACAATTGTCCAGACAGACCTCTGCAACTATACCAAGGTTCTTACCTTATTTGCCAGTCATACCCAGATGGGAACTGCACTTACTTCTGTTGTATCTTGAACTGGCATGTTTTGATAAAATTCCTGCTTGCTATTTTATAAAGGTTTCTTGTTTTAGATTGGATGATAAATTCATGAAAATAGCTTACTGAAGAACTTGCACCCATACTGCACATCCATTGAGACTGATTGTCAACTGCAATTAAAATCTTTCACAAAGAATCAATGATAAGTTGTAACGTGTATATTTGGGCTCCCTTGTAGACCTTCTTATTTTTCTTCTATCAATATCAAATAAAATTCTACTTTATATACTAAGCATTTTCTACAGGCTTAATAAATGTAAAAGAAAAATTCAGCTTCCTTGATATAAATATGCAGATGATCCAGGATGGCGGCCAAAGTGCCAAACAGTTTCAAAACCAGTATTTCAAAAACATATACCTATCTTGTTTAGTTTAGGATGTTTGAAGGTAATTTCATTTTCCAACAAAGCAATAATATTGACAATGAGAATAAGATAACGTTCTGCAACATTTCACTGGACCTCATGAAGAAACCACAATTTACTCAAAAACAGATGTTGCCGGAAAAGCTCAGCAGGTCTGGCAGCATCCGTGAAGGAAAAATCAGAATAAATGTTTTGGGGTCCAGTGACCCTCACGGGGACTGAAACGTTAACTCTGATTTTTTCTTCACGGAAGCTGCCAGACCTGTTGAGCTTTTCCAGCAACTTCTGTTTTTGCTCCCAATGTACAGCACGTGCAGTTCTTTATGTATTTACAATTCACTCAGAGCCAAGCTAAAGACAGTATCCTAATTTGAGAATCAAGTAATCCGAAGCATTACCCAGCACAATGCAATAATTTTAGTAATGTAACAACTCCCAGTGGCAATAAAAATCCCTAAATGCAATAAGCATCATTTGATTTTAAAAAACACACCCTACAACAGCGATGAATATATTAATTCAGGAGATTCCACAGAGTTAAAAAGACTAAAAGTTCTGTGCACCTATGCAATTCATGATTAGGGGCGGCACGGTGGCTCAGTGGTTAGCACTGCTGCCTCACAGTGCCAGGGACCCAGGTTCAGTTCCAGCCTCGGGTGACTGTCTGTGTGGAGTTTGCACACTCTCCGTGTCTGCGTGGGTTTCCTCCGGGTGCTCTGGTTTCCTCCCACAGTCCAAAGATGTGCAGGTTAGGTGGATTGGCCATGTTAAATTGCCCGTAGTGTTCAGGGATGTGTAGATTAGGTGGGTTACAAGGGGGCGGGAGTGGGTGGGATGCTCTGGAGATTCGGTGTGGACTTGTTGGGCCGAAGGACCTGTTTCCACACTGTAGGGATTCTATGATCTATGATGGCTCCCTGTGGAACAATCTCATCAGACCCATTCTCCTCCTTCAGCACCATAATCCTCTAAGATTATTTATTTCATGTACCTATCCAATTATCTTTTGAGATTATTCATCTTCTCTGCTTCCACTATCTTCACAGGCAAAAATGTTCTGGGTCATTACCACCAAAAACAATTCTTCCTCACATCCACTTTTGCCTCATGCCCAAAACCTCTAACTCTGGGTTGAACAGTCCTTGAACCATAAGGAAATGGAAACAGATTTGCTTTCTCTATGCTGATGTATTTCATGGGCAGTATGTCAACATACCTTTTAGAGACATGCTCATGATATTACTGTATCATGGCATGTAGCCTGAAGGTGTCAAGGTCTCATAGGCCTACTTATCCTAGGATTGCTCGAAACATGAAATTTCTGGAAGCTTCTGCTGCTCTGCTGTAATCTAATATTTGTGGTAAATAGTTAGCTATAACAAATGCCTATTGGATTCTTCAACACCATAATAATCATGTTCAGTTTCTTAGGTCACAGGAGGTAACATAAGCATTACCGTATCAGGTAAAACACTGCACCAGAGGAAAAAAAACTCACATCATGGTTAGTACTGCCATGTGGCTGTACATAAAATACTCCAATGTTTTGCTGGAAGATACTTGGAAAGCTAGTTAGAGATCAAACAGACAACCATGATGTCAGAGTGTAGAGCTGGATGAACACAGCAGGCCAGACTGGCCCAAAACATCAGCTTTCCTGCTCCTCTGATGCTGCCTGGCCTGCTGTGTTCATCCAGCTCTATACCTTATTATCTCAGATTCTCCAGCATCAGCAGTTCCTGCTATCTCCAAGATGTCAGAGTATTTGGACGAATAGCAATATCAGTTCCTGGGAGTACATATAGCCATACGGATCTGTAGATAGGGCAGTGACTGTCAAGAAGACAGAGCTAATTTAATTTTCATTAGAATACAAGTTCTTTCAAGTTGAGAGAGTTCCAAAATTACTTTAATGAACAATGATAAGGCTGTAGTTCCAAATACATGTAAAACTAAATTTCACAGACTTGAACTGAAGCACAGTGACTACTCTTCCCCTCTTTTTGAAGAAAAATAGGCTGTTGATTGGATTTTTAAAAATGGCCCTGAAAGCACAAGTTCAAAGCTCCCGTTGAGGAAAGTGCAGCTTAAAAATACTAAAAACACAATTTTTTACATTATAAAGCCTTACTCAAATACAGATATTAGTCAGTTCCACCCTCTCCAAATCGTCAACAAAAGCCATGCATGGTTCTATCTCCTTCCCAAAATCCATAAACCCGATTGCCCTGGTTGACTCATTGTCTCTGCCTGCTCCTGCCACACCGAACTTATCTCCACTTATCTCGACTCCATTATCTCCCCCAGGTCCAGGAACTCCCCACCTACGTCTGTGACACCACCCATGCCCTCCACCTCCTCCAAAACTTCCGATTCCCTGGTCCTCAACACCTCAGCTTCACCATGGACATCCAGTTCCTATATACTTGCATTCCCCATGCAGATGGCCTAAACACCCTCCGCTTCTTCCTCTCCCACAGGCCCAATCAGTCCCCTTCCACTGATACCCTTATCCGCTTAGCCGAACTCATCCTTACTCTTAACAACCTCTCCTTCAAGTCCTCCCACTTCCTACAAAGGGGTGGCCATGCGTACCTGCATGGGCCCAAGCTATGCCTGCCTCTTTGTAGGAAACGTCGAACAGTCCCTCTTCCGCAGCTACTCTGGCCCCATCTCCCACCTCTTCCTCCGTTATATGGATGACTGTACTGGCGCCGCCTCGTGCTCCCACGAGGAGCTCGAACAATTCATCCACTTTACTAACACCTTCCATCCCGACCTTAAGTTCACCTGGACTATCTCCAATACCCTCTCTCCTTCCTGGACCTCTCTGTTTCCATCCCTGCAACCACCTGGAAACTGATATCTATTTCAAGCCTACCAACTCCCACTGCTACCTAGAATGCACCTCCTCCCACCCACCTTCTTGAAAAAAAGGCCATCTCCTATTCCTAATTCCTTTGCCTCCGCTGCATCTGCTCCCAAGATGAGGCATTCCATTGCCGGACATCCCAGATGTCCTCGTTTTTTAAGGACTGCAATTTCCCCTCCACACTGGTCGAAAACGCCCTCAACTGCATCTCTCGCAATTCCTGCAACTCATCCCTCACACCCCCCTCCCCACAATAACAACAAAGACAGAATCCCCCTCATCCTCATGTACCACCCCACCAACCTCTGGACCCAACGCATCAACCTCCGCCACTTCAGCCACCTGTGATCTGACCCCACTACCAAGGACATTTTCTTCCTCCCCACCGTTATCTGCCTTCCAGAGGGACCGCTCTCTCCAGGACTCCCTCGTCTGCTCCACACTCCCCACTAGCCCCACCACCCCGGCACTTTTCCCTGTAACCGCACGATGTGCTACGCTTGCCCCTACACCTCCCCCCTCACCCCCATCCCAGGCCCCAAGAAAACCTTCCACATTAAACAGATGTTCACCTGCATATCTGCTAATGTGGTATATTGTATCTGCTGTTCACGATGTGGCCTCCTCTACATCGGGGGAACCAAGCGGAGGCTTGGAGATCACTTTGTAGAACACCTATGCTTGGTTTATGACAAACGACTACACCTCCCAGTCGCGAACCACTTCAACTCCCCCTCCCATTCCTTGGACGACATGTCCATCCTAGGCCTCCTCCAGTGTCACAACGATGCCACCCAAAGGCTGGAAGAACAGCACCTCATATTTCACTTTGGAACACTGTAGCCCAATGGTCTCAATGTGGACTTCACAAGCTTCAAAATCTCCCCACCTTTCGACCTCATCCCAAGACCAGCCCAGCTCATTCCCGCCTCCTTGACCTGTCTGTCTTTTCTCCCACCTATCTGCTCCTCCCACCTCACTGACCAACACCCACCTCCACTTCCTACCTACAAGCCTCATCCCCGCCTCCTTGACCTCTCCGTCTTCACTCCAACTATCTGCTCCTCTATCCACCTTCCATCATTGCCTCCCCGTCTCTCCCTATTTATTTCAGAATCCCCTTCCCCTCCCCCATTTCTGAAGTGGGGTCTGGACCCGAAACGTCAGCTTTCCTGCTCCTCTGATGCTGCCTGGCCTGCTGTGTTCATCCAGCTCTACACCTTGTTATCTTATGCTATAATTTCTTATTTGGCACAAACATTACCTACAGGTAGAAACCTGCTACTACAATCCTGCAATTCTTAAAGCAGCAGTTTTAAATTGACAGAAGTCAGCATAGCAACTACCTTAACGGAGCCAAGGAGGGGCTTTGCAGAATTAACACATCATTTTTTTCCTTCTAAACAATCAAAAATAAAAGCCCTAAGTGCTGGAGCCATTGTATAATATCTTATCTACACCTTCTCAAAAGCTCTCATATCCTTCTTGAAATGCATTCACCAGAAATGTATACAATAATCTAACGGTGGCATAACAAATGTTTTATAAAATGGTTAGCACAAATTCCAAGTTTTTGTACTCAATTTATGAATTTCAAAATCTTATGCTTTACTAATCGCTGTCCAGCATACTCTTTAGACCCTACTGCTAAGTATAGTTTATCTTATCCAATTTCTTCTGCTGTAATGCATCAGCTTACACTCCACTGTATTAAATTTAATCTCCCATTATCCAAGAGTTATTTTCACACACAAAAGCAGTTTTTTGTGATTTTGGATATGAGAGAATTTCACACATCATTAGTTTGAGAGTCGTATTATGAACTTTACATCCTAATTTTAAGGTGGGACGTGAGTGCGTCGAGATTTCTGGTTTGTGGATCAATTTGGTGCTACTGCTCCTTTTTAACTCCAAAGTTCACATTTCAAATTGGGTGTATAGCGGAAATGGGGAGGCAAGTAATCTGCCCTACTTTAACCTTTGACCACCCGCCCATTCACTGCTCACTAGTTTGTGGGGGATTAATATTTGCAGCTTAAGATCACTTTACTCTGGAAGAGAACAGTTACATTTCCGTCCAAAATTAAAATCCAATTTTTTTTTAAAGAAAGTGCCATGCCCAGAATATTACAAATCATGTTGCAACTTTTGCACGCTGGCCTTATTTTCTTTATAACAATCACATACTCCGCAAATTGTCTATACAAGTCATATTTCCACAGCATACTATCAGTCAACTTTTCTAACATTATTTTCTCTCAAAAGAGTGTTTGCAATTTTAGCTGAGGTGGGAGGGAAACCTCCTTGGGGAGCTTTTCATTGGCAACAGATAACCCCTATGCGACATTTTTATATCCGAACTGCAACTTCTATAAAAGCAATAAGGGCATTTCGGGTTAGTGGATAAAGGTGAGTCATCTGACAAAGACAGAGAAAAGGTGACTTTTGCAGTTAGAACAGTATTTAACATCACTTTCACTAATTCCGTTATATAATTAAAAGTTGTTAGAAACATTTCCTTTAAAGGGCCAGAGGGAAGCACTTCCATTGCTACTGTAAGTTGTGCTGGAAAAGCACCTACTCTTCCTCATAACATTGCTCAATGCCCTTTAGCTGTCAAATTTCCCAAGACCAGACAATCTAAAAAAAAATTAAATCTGAGGAACCTAATCTCATTAAAACAAAGAAACGAAGGATCTTCCTCCGGGGAATGGGTTGGTCATTTCCCAAGACACTGACTTCCACCTGCATTAAAACTGCATAGGCTCTATTCAAGCCCAATTAAAATGTAGACAACATTTTATTTTTGCTTTCCACCTCACCCAAACCTGGTTTAAGTTTCAATCTAAATTTTTCAGCAGGAAAGTAGGTTTTATGGCAAACATGGATTCTCTCAATAATGCAGCAAAATCATGGACTTCTGTATCGAGATGAAGTCTATCTGCTAAATTACACATTATGAAAAAATACAGGTAGGAAGTGGAGGGGTTTTGTAGTATATTTTCTAGCAGTTCTAAACTAAAGGAAGTTGATGTGGGAGAAAGCAGCATCTCCTTCTGGCATAGCACCCATTTTAAAACCGGTCTCAGTTGCAATCCCACCATGGTTTTCCATCTCTACAGCCTCCTTTGGCCCTCAGTGCTTGAACACACTTTGTGCTTGACTGTGGTCTATTTTACATTCTACCAGTTCACCAATAAAATGTTCTCTTGAAATCCCCTGCCTTGTAACCCCTCCCTTCACCTTCAAAAGCTCAGTATCTAGTTCTTTAATCATTCCTCAGTGACAATGCCTGATCTTGCTGTGATGTCACAATTTCCATTTATTTAGTTTTCAAATTTAGCCATGAGACGTGGGTGTCAATGGCTCAATCGGCATGTATTGCCTGTCCCTAAATGTGCTTGAGAAGGTGGTGATCTGCTTTCTTAAACCACTGTAGTCCTTGTGTTGTAGGTAGAAGCACAATGCACCGAGGAAGGAATTCCATGATTTTGACACAGTGACACTGAAGGAATAACGATATATTTTCAAGTCAAAATGGTGAGTGGCTTGGAGGGGCATATGCAGGTTGCGGTGTCCCCATGTATTTGCTACCCTTGTCCTCTGGATAGAAGCAGTCATGGGTTTGGAAGTTACTGTCTAAGGATCTTTGGTGAACTTCTGCACTGCATCTTGTAGATGGTACATACTGCTACTTCTAAGCTTCGGTGGGAGAGGGGGTGGATATGTGCTAATGTAGTGCCAATGAAGCAGTTCTTAGGAAGCGAAATAACAATTCATCGATTCTGAGTTCTAACACTACTTTCCTATTAAACATTTTTCAAGTTTAATATGTGAATTGTAACTAAAATTGTGAAGAGGATGTAGAATAAATGTAAATTAAACTAATACTTATTACTCTGCATTGTTCCAGTTTAGTTTCCAAATACAGCCACAGGTCTAGTGAGAGTTTCCAAATACAGCAGCAGCTCCAGTGAGAACATCTCATGATAATCCCTAGATAGATGTTCACATACACCAGGTCATGATCAGAGAAGTGTCAATGTCCAGAGATGTCAGTGGGGAACCAATAATATCTCTTCTGATCACTAGAAACAATAATAAATAAATCACTGTCCAATTGCCTTCCAAAACCTTTTTCATAAAAGAAGTTGTATCAGTCTGCAATGCAGTAAAGATATTTATTATGTCATCATGGTTTGATGTAATCTCTTTCACTTATATTTCCTTACCATCAATATATTGGCAGTCAAAAAATATGTCCCAGGCTTCTTGTCCTTACAATCTCTCACCTGAATATGTTTATTCTTGCTTACATGCTCACTAGCCAAACTTAGCTAAATAGAGAATCCATGGTTTTAATTACACTTTCCACTTCTGACCCACCCTAAGAAAATATTGGTCACTATGCATACATCAATCTGCAGGCCAGCCCCAAAGACTCTTCAATCCCCTAAAGCCCATCCACTGCTGCCACATTCAGAACTTTGTCCCAGTTTCTTTCATCCAGGACTCTCCCAAGTCCTGCGATAGCCATTACAGACAGGCAACTTGTCAATACCAGCAGCACCACGAGCACCCTGACAGCTCCTGCTGGGACTGCATCAGCCAAAAGAAGCAATCTCCACATATGGTGGGATCTCACCCACCACAGGGTGAATGCCAGCAAGGTCTTTAGTTGGTCACTCAAGGTTCTCAATTGACTACTTCCCACCTTCTCAGTCACTAGTAAATTGCTACCGTGCTGGTAAGCAACAGACATTTCCAAGAGCTAAAAGGTACTGCAGATGCTGGAGAATCCGAGATAACAAGTTGTGGGGCTGGATGAACACAGCAGGCCAAGCAGCATCATAGGAGCAGGAAAGTTTGACGTTTCGGGCCTAGACCCTTCATCAGAAATGGGGGAGGGGAAGAGGGTTCTGAAAAAAATAGGGAGAGAGGGGGAGGCGGATAGAGGATGGATAGAGGAGAGGATACGTGGGGCAGAGGCAGACAAGTCGAAGAGGCGGGGATGGAGCCAGTAAAGGTGAGTGTAGGTGGGGGGGTAGGGAGGAGATAGGTCAGTCCAGAGAGGACGGACAGGTCAAGGGGGCGGGATGATGTTAGTAGATAGGAGATGGGAGTGGGGCTTGAGGTGTGAGGAGGGGATAGGTTAGAGGAAAAACAGGTTAGGGAGATGGAGATGAGCTGGGCTGGTTTTGGGATGCGGTTGGGGGAGGGGAGATTTTGAAGCTTGTGAAATCCACATTGATACCATTGGGCTGCAGGGTTCCCAGGCTGAATATGATTTGCTGTTCCTGTAGTCTTCGGGTGGCATCACTGTGGCATTGCAGGAGGCCCAGGATGGACATGTCGTCTGAGGAATGGGAGGGGGAGTTGAAATGGTTCGCGACTGGGAGGTGCAGTTGTTTGTTGCGAACTGAGCGCAGGTGTTCTGCAAAGCGGTCCCCAAGCCTCCGCTTGGTTTCCCTGATGTCGAGGAAGCCACAACGGGTACAGCGGATGCAGTATACCACATTGGCAGATGTGCAGGTGAACATCTGCCTGATGTGGAAAGTCTTCTTGGGGCCTGGGATTGGGGTGAGGGAGGAGGTGTGGGGGCAGGTGTAGCACTTCATGCGGTTGCAGGGAAAAGTGCCAGGTGTGGTGGGGCTGGAGGGGAGTGTGGAGCGGACAAGGGAGTCGCGGAGGGAGTGGTCCCTCCGGAAGGCAGATAAGGGTGGGGAAGGAAAAATGTCTTTGGTGGTGGGGTCTGATTGCAGATGGCGGAAGTGTCGGAGGATGATGCGTTGGATCTGGAGGTTAGTGGGGTGGTACGTGAGGACGAGGGGGATTCTTTTTTGGTTATTATTGCGGGGACGGGGCGTGAGGGATGTGTTCCGGGAAATGCGGGAGACACGGTCGAGGGTGTTCTCGACCACTGTGGGGGGGAAGTTGCGGTCCTTGAAGAATGAGGACATCTGAGATGTACGGGAGTGGAATGTCTCATCCTGGGAGCAGATGCGGCGGAGGCGAAGGAATTGGGAATAGGGGATGGCATTTTTGCAGGAAGGTGGGTGGGAGGAGGTATATTCCAGGTAGCTGTGGGAGTCAGTGGGCTTGAAATGGACATCGGTTTCTAGGTGGTTACCCAAGATGGAGACAGAGAGGTCCAGGAAGGAGACAGAAGTGTTGGAGATGGTCCAGGTGAACTTCAGGTTGGGGTGGAAGGTGTTGGTGAAGTGGATGAACTGTTCGAGCTCCTCGTGGGAGCACGAGGCGGCGCCGATGCAGTCATCAATGTAACGGAGGAAGAGGTGGGGTTTAGGGCCAGTGTAGGTACGGAAGAGTGATTGTTCCACGTAACCTACAAAGAGGCAGGCACAGATTGGGCCCATGCGGGTACCCATGGCCATCCCCTTTGTCTGTAGAAAGTGGGAGGAATTGAAAGAGAAGTTGTTGAGGGTGAGGACGAGTTCGGCTAAGCGGATGAGGGTGTCGGTGGAGGGGGATTGGTCAGTTCTGCGGGACAGGAAGAAGCGGAGGGCCTTTAGGCCATCTGCATGGGGAATACAGGTGTATAGGGACTGGACGTCCATAGTAAAAATGAGGTGTTGGGGACCGGGGAATTGGAAGTTCTGGAGGAGGTGGAGGGCATGGGTGGTGTCACGGACGTAGGTAGGGAGTTCCTGGACCAAGGGGGTGAAAATGGAGTCTAGGTAGGTGGAGATGAGTTCAGTGGGGCAGGAGCAGGCGGAGACAATGGGTCGACCAGGGCATTCAGGTTTGTGGATTTTGGGAAGGAGATAGAAGGTGCGGGGTTGGGGAACGATGAGGTTGGAGGCGGTGGGTGGGAGGTCACCTGAGGTGATGATGGTTTGGTGCTCGGGGGTGGAGTCATGATCCAGGGGGCGGTAGGAGGTGGTGTCGGAGAGTTGGCGCCTGGCCTCAGCAACGTAGAGGTCAGTGCGCCATACTACGACTGCCCCTCCCTTGTCCGCGGGTTACCACCCAGTTTTTTTAGATCTCATCACCAGCTCTTTCAGCACGTGTAATCATAGCCCATGATTCCACCTTCAAGGCCAAGGCCACGCAGTAGGTTCCACCAACTCAAAAAGCTTTCTTCCACAGATCCCGTTGTTCCTATAACCTTCCAACAATGTCTTTAAAACTTTTAAAAAATTAACTATATAAACTAACACTATGGCACGGACGTGTATAATTCTGGCTGTAAAAATCAATACATCCAAATACTCGAACAACACAATCTGACTAATTAAATTACTCAATATCATTATCTAAAGGTCTTTTCTTCAGCTCAGGGTCACACTACACCCGAAGAAGGACTCAGACTCCAAAAGCTTGTGTTTTCAAATAAACCTGTTGGATCATAACCTGGTGCTGTGTGATTTCAGACTAAATGGAGGCATTCCACAAAGCCATGATCCAACCTACGTTTAGTCTTCCTAGAGTTAAGCATCAAATATATTACACTGAGGTGAAAGAAATTAAGTTCCTGGACTGGACAAGTTCTAAACCTCTCTGAATTAATCTAGGAATCACAAAAGGTTGGAACTTTGTTCAGCAAATATAATTGATGCTGGATCAATTATTAATTTTAAATCAGACACATACATTCAGTTAACCAAAAGCATGAAGGAATTTGAGTTTAAGACACATATGAAGGCCCATATGAAATTGGATTGCATATTATCCATAATCTTTCACAACGGCAGAATGACCCTGAAGGGCCTACTCTTGTTCTTTCATTCCTTTGACAAGTACATAACCATTTCAGCTATAATGAAAGCAATTTCTAAAAGAACAATGGAGGTGAATGGCAGATATGTGTTAAGTCATCTGACAGATGACTTGAAAATAGAGACAATTTACATCCAAGATGGCCAAAGAAACTGTACCACTGGCTGTAGCATCAGGTCAAGATCAACAGGCAGGTCACGTCAGTCCCAACATTTTATAACACATCTACTTAAAATGCCTACTTAAACAATGTACACAGTATATATGTATGGACAGTGTATACATATACAGTGTCATAGGACAGCATTTATTTATAGATACAGAACAAAAGTGAAATAGAAAAGCTGCTTAATTTATTTTATGTCAAATACAAAAGAAAGACATACTTCTTGGTTCAGCTTGCAAATTTCCAAGCATGTGGTAATCTGTCATAGTTTCTCTTTAGTCTGTAATTATGCACCAAATGATCTCTGTACTTAATTAGGAAACTTTGCCTTGGAGCAATTGTCTCATTGTAACACATATGAAATACATCTATGCTCCTGACCACCTGAAATATCAGCTTGTATAAAACTACTGCCATACTCATTTGTATTTATAAAATGTCGACATCATAGGATTATATTTATAGCTTTTTACTTTAAAGTAATTAATGTTATGTGCAGCATTTTGAGACATTTCTGAGAGAGGTGATAAACTTGAATGCAAATGCGACATTGTCATTTTTGGTTCATTCATGCACACTTTCAGTAGAATTTATATTTAGGCTCATTTGGTATATCTGGTCTTATCTTTGATAAAAGCACTCTATGATCTTCTACTTAAAGTTGGGTAGGTAAAACTTGGTGCAAGGCCTTTACTAACAATGTCCTATGACCGACTGCTTGGATATAAAATTGCACACACTTAACCAGATAATATTTATAATTCTTCATGCCACAAGCTCTATTGTTGATTCATCTGGGAGGCACTAACAGGATCTTTTCACTGCTGAATGAGGTGGACAAATTTAGTCTCATTATTATTCTTCCATCACCCATTATGCTGGTCACCAAGCAAGCAAGTGAGGCTCTGCTCATATTTCTTATGGTCATACATTGGAAGGTGGATGACAAGCAAAAGTGTAAAAGAAAGATAGTGAAAATGCTGGAGATCTGAAATAAAAACAGACAGTTTGTCTTTAAGATTTGACCAGACATTTTAAGATAATTCAATTACCATCTTTGAAAATCTCAAGTAATTTGGGATTCACAATAATTGCTGGCTTGAGTGGCGACGTCCACGGCCCGAAAAGTAAAAAATGAAACTGTCATTCGCTGATAAAAAGAGATACCAAATAACTGTACGAGAACTACAAAGGCTACTACAGAATTATTACAGTGTAGGAGAATCCCATTCAGCCCATTGTGTCTGCACCAGCTCTCCAAATGAGCATCATGATCTTGTGTCATTCCTCTGCCCTATTCCTGTAAAACTGCACAATGTTTCTATTCAATCACCCAATACCCTCTTGAATATCTCAACTGAACTTGCCTCCACCATACTTCCAGTCAATACGCGGCATACTCTAATCACAATCTGTGTAAAATTGTTTTTTTCGCTCATATCACATTCGCTTCTTTTGTAAATTACCTGAAATCTGTGACCTCTTGTTCTTGACTCTTTTATAAGTGGGAATGTTTTCTCCCTATTCCACCATGTACTATGAGCAGTTTTGATCCCCTTATCTAAGTAATGATGTACTGGCACTGCAGGCAATCCACAGATATTTCACTAGGTGTGATTCCAGGTATGGAGGAATTTTCTTCCGAGGAGAGGTTGTGTAGGTTGGACTCATACTCATTAGAGTTTAGAAGAATGAGAGGAAACCTTATTTAATCTTAGGGGGTTCGACAGGGGTAGATGCAGAGGGGTTGTTACCCCTGTGAGAAAGTCTGGGACCAAGGGGCATAATCTCAGAATAAGGAGTTACCCATTTCAAACAGAAATGAGGAGGACCTTTTATCCCCCCTCACAGTAGGCAGCAAACCTGTGGCATTCTTTACCACAGAATTCTGTCAAGTCTGGGTCATTAAGTACATTAAAAATCTTCCTGTCTCAGCCTTGAATCAGTAGGGGAATCAAGAGTTAAGGGAATAAGGCAGGAAACTGGAGTTGAGTATCACTAGATCAGGCATGATCTCATTGAATGGTGAGCAGACATGAAGGGCCAAGTGGCCTCTTTGCTTCTATGTCATATGGCATATCCAGATTAGTACATCATTTTCCAAACTCGTGATGTCTATCACTTGGAAGGTTAAGGATCATCACCAACTGTTGACTTACAGATGACATACAAATTATACTTCTGTTAAAACAGCACAGAATATTCCCCTTTAATTTCATAGAAAACTTCAAGGTGACAAGATTGTATTACCATTTTAACTCTGTTAAATACTGCCCTGCAAACTGATACAAGTTGCTTGCCACCAATAAACTTTGTATTGTCACGATAAAGACTTTCAATTCAGACTAAGAAAGATTACTGGGGCAGGGAACTTGAACACTGTTTAAACAAGAAATTGAGTGGGAACTCAGTTTCAAAGCCCAAATGCCCTACAGAAATTTCTTTTATCATTTAAGATTCATTCACTTTGTAAGATGTATCTAATTACACATGAAAAGAGTTCTAATAGGTCACTTAATTATCAAAGATGCATGTTTACAGTGTTGTAGAATGCAAATGATCACAAAATAGAGGCTCACTCTGGCTAGAACCCAATGTTTTAGTCATGATCTTCCAAAACTCTCTTGATTCAGCATTTGACCCCTTGAACTGGTAAAGTGCCAATGACTTTCTAATATTTAAGGGGCAAGAAAAATAAACAAGAACATTCTCTGTCATTAGCCATTGTCAGTCTAACATTAGTTATCAGTAACTTACTGGAATCTGTGATTATGAACAGTGACTGAGCACTTGGATAAATAAACTGAAACAAGAAACCAAAACCACTGTGCTTCTGTAATTGGTAAGTCATTCATAACACCCTTAGCTGAACCTTTTAAAGGGGCAACTAACCTGGAAGAATAGGTTGTTTCTAGTGTTCTAGGGCCAACCATCGTCAGGTACTTTATAAATGACCTTCCTCTAACATAACGTAAGAAGTGGGATGCTCACTGATAACGAGGGAAAGTTTAGTATCTTTGCAACTCCTCAGATACCAAAGCAATGCATATGCAGTAAATTAAAGATGATACTTAGCCTTGGGTTGATAAATGACAGGTACCATTCACACTGTACAAAGTGTTGGGCAATGACCATTACCAAGAAGAGAGATTCCAACCATCTCCCCTCAATATCAACATTCTGGGGGTTGACACTGACCGTAAACTTAACCGATCAATCATTTAAATACTTCTGTTACAACAACAGGTCAGAGGCTGGACTTCTGCAGCAAGTAGCTCACCTCTCAGCTCCCCAGAACCTAACCTATTATGTCAAAAAGACACAAATCAGAACTATGATAGAGTACTCTCCACTTGTCTGGATTAATCTGACTCAAACAACACTTGAGGTTTGACACTATCCAGGCCAAAGCAGTCTGCTTGACTGGCATCTCATCTTCCCCGTTCACTTTACACTCACCACCTATGCATAGTGTTTGAGGCACCATATACAAGACACACTACAACAACTCAATAAGGGTCTTTGAATAACACTTTTCAATCATGTGGCCTCCAACACTTAGAAGGACAAGGGAAATAGATGCCGTGGTAGCACCATAATATGTAAATTCAACTCTAGACAACAGATCATCCTAACTTGAAACTCTATCACTGTTCCTTCTCTGTTGCTGGATTAAAATCCTGGAACTGCCTCCCTTTCATCACTATGGGTACACATACATCTGATTGACTGCAGCAGTTCAAGAACACAGCTCACAATCTTTCTTTACTCATTCACGGGATGAGGGCATCACTGGCTAGGCAATATTTATTGCCCATCCTTAACTGCCCAGGCAGTTAAGAGTCAACCACACTGCTGTGGGGCTGGAGTCACATGTAGGCCAGACCAGGTAAGGATGGTAGTTTCCTTCCCTAAAGGGCATTAGTGAACCAGATGGGTTTTTCCGACAATTGACAATGGTCGTCATTAGATTCTTAATTCTAGATATTTACTGAATTCAAATTCCACCATCTGCTGTGGCAGGATTCGAACCCCAGAACATTACCTGGGTCTCTGGATTAACAGTCCAGTGATAATATCACTAGGCCATTGCCTCTCCTTACAATTATCTTCACAAGGATAATAAGTATGAATAACGAATATATGCCTTGCCAGTGACATATATCTCATGAAAGAACGAGAAAAACAATACTTATATGAATTTCCAGAAGACATTCAACTAGCTACAATATAAGGAACAAAACCGACAGCATTTAGAACTTGAAATAATTTATTGGCTTGGATAGGCAATTCATTCGGAGATAGGAGACAGACAGAAAGAATAATGGACATGGAGGGAAATTTGCAGGGTATACCTAGAGCTGACCCCCAGTACATTTTCACCAAGTTACATAAATAAATGTTATTTTAATCAATTCATGCAATGTGGGCATCGTTGGCTAGACTGCATTTACTGACTAGCCTCAGCAGCTGTTGAGAAGGTGGTGTTGAGCTGTCTTCTTGAACCACTGCACTCCAGTTAGCGTAGGTAGACCCACAATGCCATTGTGATGGAGTTCCAGGATTTTGACACAGTGAAACTGAAGGAACCATGATATATTTCTAAGTAATGATGAAGAGTAGCTTGTATTGGAACTTGGTGGTGTTCTCATTCATCAAACCATCAGACCATAAGACATATGAGCAAAGTAGGCCAATTGGTCCATCAAGTCTGCTCACCATTCAGTGAGATTATGGTTGATCTGATCAGATCTCAACTCCACTTTCCCTATCTATTCCCATACCCATTGACTATCTTACTGATTAAAAATATCTCAGACCTGAATGTACTTATTGACCCAGACTCAACAGGCCTCACCAGTAAACAATTCTACCGATTCCTTACCCTCAGAGAAGTAATTCCTCCTCATCTCTGTCTTAAATGTACCACCACTTAGTCTGGAATTATCCTCTCTGGTCTTAGACTGTCCACCAGGGGAAACAACCGTTCCACATCTACCCTGTCAAGCCATCTCAGAATCGTGTATGTTTCAATAAGGTTGCCTCTCATCCTTCTAAGCTTCGCCTTGCCCAGCCTACTCAACTTCCCCGCATAAGACAGTCCCTTCATACCTGGGATCAGCCAAGTAACCCTCCTCTGGATTGCATCCGATGCCAGTATATATTTCCTTACAGACAAAATAAAACTGCAGATGTTAGAATCCAAGATAGACAAACAGGAGGCTAGAAGAACACAGCAAGCCAGGCAGCATCTGCAGGAAAGGAGCAGTCAAAGTTTCGGGTATTACCCTTCTTCAGTACTGTCTGAAGAAGGGTTAAAGCCTTAACAAGACTTCCCTATTTTTACACTACATTCCCTTTGAAATAAAAGTCAATATTAGCTTTTTGTGATTTATACATAAGGACTCCCAGAGGTTTAATTATCAACAATCTCTTGTATTCATACAGGGTCTTTTGGAGAAAAAGATCAAGATGTTTTACTGAGGGAAAGAAAATAATGGATTTAGTCACATAAGTGGTGTGGTTGAGAACTTTTTACTTGCCAGTCTCAAACTGTTTGTTCATGTTCCATAAAACAGCAAAAGTTATGACATATTTGGTGTAGATTCACAATTTATATTACATCTGTTTCATGCTTAGACTTGGCTGAATTAAGGTGCAATATGTTGACAGACGGTCATATTTGTTAAAGAGTTTTCATTTTGATTTCTTAGGGACGGTCAAAAATGTTTGGGAAATGACTAGCAGTCCTGGAACTCAATCCCATAAAAATATTAAACTGATAGCAGTGGATAGTTAAAGGAGACACCTGACTACAGAAAAGCATCTGCAACCAACACATGTGCTAAGAAACAGTTCAATGACAGTTTTTGATTCAAATCAAATATCCTACTCATTATAATTCCAGCTGTTTAAGTATGTTACTAGGCTGTTATATTTTCTACAGTTTATTTTAGGTTCAATCAAACCTAAAATAAGTGTGTAATATTCTTAACTGCTGCACAATAATAATAAATCACATGCATGAAACTGTTTTCCTCTTTTTTAAATCAACAACATATTTACCTTCACTCATTTTAGGTCTCATTATTCAAGGCACACGAAATTTCATGTCAAATTCAGAACAGTGTACTGAAACAAGTTGAATTCAGAAAGTCCTCATTTAAAACTGTGACTGTGTTCCTGAAAATCATGACTTTAGTTGAATGACTTTAAGTGAAGCTTATTGCCCATAGGAATCTTTGTTAAAGCCAGAGTTAGGTCCCTGTGGATAGTCTTGCTTCGAGAAAACAATGTGCAGTTCTGTGTATTCCAACCGGAAATATCTTGCAATACTGAATAGAAAATCAGTAAATAGAAAGAAATACCATATGCAGTGAAATACATTACAGTACTTTATAAAATAATTACTCATCCTGCTCACCACTAAGGCAGTCCATGCCCAAATTCTGCAAGGCGTGGACAATATATCTAACACTTGGGTCACATAGATGCTAGGCAATGACCACCTCCATCAAGAGAATCTAACCAACTTCCCTTCACATTCAGTTGCATAACCACTGAAACCCGTCCCCCCAACAGCCAAATCCAGGGTGTTGTCATTGACCAGGTCACAGTCCAGGAATTCTGCAGGGAGTAACTCACCTCCTAAATCCCCAAAACCTGGCTACCATTTACATGGCACAAGTCAGGAGCATGATGGAATACTCCCCACTTGCCTGGATGGGTGCAGCTCCAACACCACTCAAGAAGCTTGATACCATCCAGGACAAGGCAGCCGTCTGATTGGCACCACATCCACAAACATCCACTCTATCTACCACCGATGCTCAGTAGCAGCAGTGTATACCATTTACAAGATGCATTGCAGAAACTTACCAAGGCACCTTCTTTCTTATACAGCACTGTTAAAACCCACAACCACTTCTATCTAGAAGAACAAGGGCAGTGGACATGTGGGAACACCACCAACTGCAATTTCCCCTCCATACCACCTACTTTACTGACTTGGAAGTATATCACCGTTCCTTCAAAGTCGCTGTGTAAAATTCCTGGAACTACCTCCCTAATAATGCCCTTAGGCATTATTAGGGAGGTAGTTCCAGGAATAATGCCTAAGGGCATTATTAGTGTATCTAAAACAAACGGACTACAGTGATTCAAGAAGGTATCTAACCATCACCTTGTCAAGGGCAACTACAGATGAGCAACAAATGCTGGCCCAGCCAAGGATGCTCACACATCATGAAACAAACCTCACAATACTGCACTTCTAGATTGACCAAGCTTCATTTCATCACTGACGCCGGTCAGTGCAGGTACCAGCAGGCCAGATTACCTGTACTGACCAATTTCTGCCAGAAAATTAAGTCAGAATCTCAGTGCAGAATAGGACCATAAACAGAGCAGGGGAAGAACAGGTTTAGAACTAAGGAACTGTGGGCAATGGTAGGAGCGTGAGCCAGGCTGAATACCAGGGTGGGAGCCCATGACGACAGGGAAGAGAAGCTGAATTTTTCCAATGATCCCAAGGGCACTGGGACTTTAAAACCGAGAATGCATGGTGAGGATCTGGGGGAAGGGCGTACTTAGGAAGCACTGAGGAAGAGGTGATGTGTGCGCTGGTGACCATAGAACAGAAACTTTGTAGCAAGCACTGTTAAAAGCTGTTAAATAAATGCATCAACACTTCTTTATTAACAAGGTTGTAGTAAAAAAATTAGTGAATTTACGTTAAGGAGAACTTAACATGCATTTCTTGTTACTTTCACTAACAACCACTGAAAAAGTACAGCCATCGGTCTTTCTTTTGTTAGAAAACTACCCCATTTAATTGGTATATGGACATTTCTAGAGGTTCAGTTTTATTCTGCTATTGTTTAAATTTCAAAAAATACAATACGGCATGTCATATCAGATATCTAATTACATTTCCATTTCCTTCTCCACAAAATAACTCTTTATAATCATCTGTGTCACTGAGCTAGCATGAGGTTTAAAGTAGTAAATTTTTCTTTAAAAAAATCTGTACATTTTTCTCTCCTGAATGAAGTATCACAGATGAGAATGTTTACTAATTACCTGCAACAACTGTGTGCACTCTCTCTATGTACATGCTGTGCGTATATTGGAGGTATATTGCACTTAAACTGTTCCTCTTGTTTATCTTCCTCTTTAAGGACAGCAGACTTTGGAAAAAGTGCATTTTGGCTTTTGTTCTAAAGGGCTTGCAGTGAAAGATTAAGTTCAATTATAACAGACGGAAGTTTGGAACCAGAGTTTGGAAAGACAAACAGCGTTGTCGGCATAATGTACATGGCTAATATTGGTCAGATATCAAATGTTAAATACAAATCATAATTTATCCATTCCAAAGATTGACTTATTTAGCTACTAATTTCTAAACATGATAAATTTTGAATCTTGTACCAAGTAATTTCTTTACCTACCTTGGATGTCATCATTAAAAGTGAGATACTTGTTGCGGTATTTGTTAAGGAGGCGAAAAGCATTGGAGTTTGCAAAATCTTCAAATTGAATAAGACAGTTCATTCCGTACCTAAAACCCAATGATATAAATGAATAGGATTTAAACATACAACACTAATTTTAAATAGAAAAACTGTTAAGACTACATTCTTTACTGGAATCAGATATTAAGGATGAAAAGACACGAAGTTTTATTATTGTTGCTGATTTGTACATAGTTATGAAGGCTTCATATTTAATGATATTCTGGACTTGAGTTTGAACGATTATGGATATTTGGACTTTTTTTCAAATTCAATGAAAGAAGATTATACTTTTTTAAACAATGCATTTCTTAGTTATCACAAGACATTGGCTATTGTTTGCTTATTGGAGACCTTCTGCTTAGGTTTATTACCATCAGATTGCAGTGTCTGCTTGGATGTTCTTTGTTGTAGTAGGTAACCAACCTGTTTAGATCTCTGGTTTCTGTAAAGGTCCTTATTGTGGCTGCAGAATTCTACCTGGATAACTGGTTCATTTGCTCTGGCATGAAAAACCTCTGAGAGAGCTTGTTGATATTTCCTGAACAACTGTGTCCACAAAGGTCCCTAGTGATAACTGCACGTGTTCAGCGATATCCGCCTTTGTGCGCCAGAATATCACTTTAACAGCCATCTGAACATCTCAAATCTTATCCTTTTCAAAAATAAGATATTCAGTCAAGAGATTTTTATCACCCCCAAAAGTGAATTTCTGCAAAGAAAATCTGTTATTTTGTTATGTGTTGGGTTATTTAAAGGGATAAACATTTTCATATTACAAATTGTATGTTAACCAGGTCTTGAATCTTCATTGAATAAGATTTGTTTTATAATAAATAGATAATTTTGATGGTTCTTTTCATTCTCATGTGTTTGAAGAATATGGTTAGCCACAAAGTCGTTGGCTTGCTCGCTGAGCTGGCCGGTTATCGTACAGACGTTTCGTCACCATGCTAGGTAACGTAATCACTGTGATTTCTGATGAAGCAATGTTGTTTTACTCCGCTTGGTATTTCTATGATCCGATCTGTTGTGTTAGGTTGTGTGATTTCCAGTTCTGTTTTGCATGGATTTGTAGATGGGGTTTAATTCCACATGTTTTTGATTGCATTACGGGTTGATAACCGGCGATAGGAATTCCCATGCGTGTCTGTGGTTGGCTTGAGCTAAGAAGGTCACATTGTGCCAGTTAAATTGATGGCCTTCACTGTTTGCGTGCACTGAGATGAGGGAAAGTTCGTCATGTTGTTTTCCTACTAGCTGGTGTTTGTGTATCCCAATGGCTAGTTTCCTTCCAGTCTGGCCAATGTAATGTTTGTTGCAGTTTTTGCAAGGTATTTTGCAAACCACATTGGTCCTGCATGTCATGGGTACAGGGTCTTTGGTCTTTGTAAGTGTTTGTCGTAGTGTGGCTGTGGGTTTGTGTGCTACCATGATTCCTAGTGGTAACAGGAGTCTCGTTGTCAGTTATGATATGTTCTTGATATACGGTAGTTGACCAGGTGTTTCAGTCACTGTTGTAGGTCGTTGACCAGTTTGTGTGTAGGTGTGCCTGGTAGGGAGACAATGGGTCTGAGGAGCCACAACTCACTGCAACCAGAATTATGCAGGAAGGAGGAGGAGCACCTATTCAAGGTCTTTGGTAACAACCGATATCCCAACAACTTCATCCGCAGGTGCCTACTAGATAGTCAACGCCAAGAGGACACAGTATGCTCCAATATACTGGCCACACTACCGTATATCAAGAACATATCAGAACTGACAATGAGACTCCTGTCACCACTAGGAATCATGGTAGCACACAAACCCGCGGCCATGCTACGACAAACACTTACAAAGACCAAAGACCCCATACCCATGACATGCAGGACCAACTGAGTTTACAAAATACCTTGCAAAGACTGCAACAAAAATTACATCAGCAAGACCGGAAGGAAACTAGCCATCAGGATACACGAACACCAGCTAGCAGCAAAACGACACGACGACCTTTCTCTCACCTCAGTGCACTCGGACAATGAAGGTCATCAATTTAAATGGGACAATGTGACCATCTTAGCTCAAGCCAACCACAGACACACACAGGAATTCCTAGAGGCCTGGTTTTCAATCCGTAATGCAACCAAAAACATGTGGAATTAGCCCCCATATACAAACCCATGCAGAACAGAACCAGAAATGACACAACTTAACAGACAGGATCATACAAATACCAAGCAGAGTAGAACAACATTGCTTCATCGCACTGATGATGTTGCCTAGCATTGTGATGAAATGTCTGTACGATAACCAGTCAGCTCGGTGAGCAAGCCAACAACCTCATCCACAACTCGAGCTACAAATCTTCACAAGATTGGTTAACCATATCAAACACTGGGTAAAATATCTAACACATGGAGTAATGAAAGATGGTGCACTTTTCTCACCTTTGGTAGTTACTAAATTCTTTCTCGAGCTAGGAGATTTATCCCAGAGAGACTTACAATAAGCAACCAAGGCTAGAACTATTTGCTTTGATGGAAAAGTTGACAGCAGAATTAAAAGCAGTAGTTAGGAGAGGAGACATAGCTGGGATAATAGCAAATCACCTGAAATTGGAAGATAAGCAAGGTAATCCAGTTTGTGATTTGACTGAATTAGCTGGAACTCAATTTCAAACAAAGCAGCATGAACAAGAAAATAAAAAGAAAAATCTTTAACTTGAACAGGAAGGAAAATTATATAAAAAATAATCTTGAAAGAGAAGCACTTCAGAGTTCAAAGGAAAAGAAAGAACATGTTAGAAAGAGAAATGAAAAAAGACAGAATATTTAAGAAGCTGGAATTAGAACCGCAATGGGAAGGAGAAAACTGAAGAGAGGCAGGAGAGAGGAAATACTGGCTTAAAAAGAGGCCTCCAACTCCAGGAAACATTCTGATGTGGAAATATACAATTCCAAACCAAATCCAAGTGGGCAGGTGTTTAAATTGGTGTAAGTCCTCTCAACATTTAATGCAAGGAACACAGAAGCATTTAAAAATTTTTGAAAAGACAGGTAAGCTGATGAGGTGGCCAACAGAAAATTAGATACTGCTCACACAAAGCAGGCTGATGGGCAGAGCTCATGAGGTTTATGTCTTGCTTTTTGAGTAAACTTTGATAGTTGATGAGGTAGAAAAAAAGAGGCTTGTCTCTGTGTGTACATGGTTGGTCTGAGGCTTAGGCATAGAAATTTCAGAGTATCTGGAAGCTACCTGAGCAGTTTATATAGAATTTCAGAGGATAAAGAAAAATAACTTTGATGACTGGATGAAGGGATATAAGGTGGAAATTATATTTGAGACCCCTAGAGAAATAATTCTCATGGAAACATGGTGAAAAAAAATCACTCTTTAATTAGAAAGAATACACATAGAGAATCCAAAAGTTGCAACAGCAAGACCGGCAGCTGATTATGAGCTAGTCCAAAAATCCAAAATTACCATCATACCCATAAGCCTGAGAAGGATAGGTGTGAGACTCAAAGGAAGGCTAATTGTCAGGATGAGAAGGGACAGCAGAGAATGCCCCAGCATCTCTTCCTCAGGCCAGAAAGGAAGGTGCTGACAGCAGAAGTGATGTACGAGAACCTCAGTGTTTCCATTGTCACAAGGTAGGGACCCTCAAGCGGACTGCTGCAAGGTGAAAGACACATGCATTGAACTTATTGGGGCAAACATGGTCACTAAAAAGGAGCCTTGATGAAATGGACAATATACCAAGTTGCAGCTCTGACTACGCAGCTATGAGACCAAGTGCAAACATTGCTGAGATTGCAGGAGAGGTAAAATTTGTCCATACAAACTTGGAACAGCAGCAGGCCATTGGCCCTTTGGGCCTTCTACATTATTGAACAAGATCATGACTGCTCTGATTAAAACTTCAAATACACATTACTATAAACCCCTGATAACCTTTCATTCCCCAGTTTACCACAACTCTACCCAACTGCCTTAAAAATAGTTCAAGACTCTGCTTCCACCACCTTTTCAGAAAGCATTCCAAACATACTCAATCCTCTGAGAGAAAACATTTAGCCTCATCTCTGCTTAAAATAAGTGACCTCTGATATTTTAAACAGTGATCCTAAGTTCTACATCTAGATTCTGCCATAAGTGGAAACATCTTCTCCCCAGAATTTTTTCAAGATGCCTTGGGATGTTATACATTTTAGCCACATCATCTTTTACGTTTCTAACTTCCAGCAGTACAAGTCTAACCTACCTAATCTTTCACCAAAAGACTCTCATTTCACCAGTGGGGGAAGAAATTGAAGCAGTTGCCCCATCCCCAAGTTATTCTCATCCCTAGCCTTCTCCCCGCTACCCCTCATTCCTTGGGTTCTTCTCCAGGGTCCCGATGTCAACCCATCCCCTACCGGGTCCTGATATCTCCCATCTCTTCATCCCAGTTCCCAATCTCTCCCCCTCTCACCATTGCCCACATCATACTGGACAATACCAAACGTATTGACAAAGGAATCAATGGAGCCCTGCATTTCTTGTTAAAGAAAAGTGGAAATTTAACCACATACAGTAGTCAACACAATCATTATTTATTAACTTGATTTGAAAATGCAGTGAATAAGTCTGAATGATCGCTATCCCTTTGTATGGGCCTAACAACTAAATGAGTGGCCACAGGTGGACAAGCACTTTTCTGCTGAAGCTTTCTCCTGATGCAGATTTCTAGCAGATGGTTTCTAGAAATGTTGGACGAGAACACAAAAGAAAGTCACATGGAAGTCCTTTGAACTGCAGAAAGCACCCAGGTCAGGAAGAAAAGTAATTCTTTCCCTTTCCAGGAAATGAATCATACAGTTGCAGTAAGAAAAAAACATTATAATCAATCCATCCTGTTATGTTTTATTCAGAGTTCCTTTAGTTTCTCAAGGGGGTTGCAAATTGTATTCGACAGTTCTGATGACTGTATTTGTCTTCTTTGTACCCAGTTTGGTTTTTTACGTGTAGAACAATAATTTTCAGTTTCTTTTAATTTTATTTCATATTACGCTTAGTACCTTTCACCCATGATATATGCCACATCTTTAGTAACTTATAGCCTCCAAAAATAGACACCCCACCACTTTACTGGGCAGTGGGCTGTCACTACTGCAAATTCTCATTGCCTTTTCCCAACCCTCATACAGACGTTTGCTTTACTCACTGACGAAACTAAGACAAGGAAAATGCCCAAGACTGAACCTGTCATTGAAATAATTTCATGGATCTACATTCATTTGTGGAGCATGGCACAAGCCTCTACCGAAATATCTGGTATTTGAAAACACTCTCTGGAATTAGTCAGTATTGATTAAAACATAAATGCCAAAAACATTTAGTTTTTAAAAATGCAGCTAAAGGTGCATGTTGTGTTAGTGGCCGCATGGCTATTGTTCATTGGTACAGGTAAGTATTGAAGAACTCAGCCTCACAAATGAATTCAAACATGACTCAAATGATGAATAAAAATGTCTTAAATAAATAGAAAATATAGATTAAGTTCATTATCCACAATTAACAGCCAGTAACTCTTTGCAGGTTCTTACAAACTACGAAGGTTTCCACAGAAGGGCAAGTCAGCAGAGATGAATAGTCTCCTTCATAAGTTCTTGTCTTTATTTACCATTTTAATGTTGTATAACAAGACTTACATGCACATTACCAAGTAAAATTTAACAGCAAACCACATAAAGACATTATGCTTGGTAAAAGTAGTAAAGTTTATGGAGAGATTTAAAAGAGGAGTGATCAAGAAGAGCAGGGAGATTTAGGGAGGTGCTTCCAGAAATTTGGCAATAAACAATTCTAATGCACGGTTGTCATTGGTGAAATAAAGTAAAAAAGGCTTTCGCAAGAGGCTAAAATTAGAGGAGTGCAGAGATTTGAATGAGTGTGGGTCTAGAAACAATTACATATATAGGGAATGGTGAAAGATTTGAAGATGAGGATGAGAATTTTAAAACTAATATGTGGTCAGTTAGCATGTACACATATAAAAGTGAATACGACTTTTTTTTTGTTAATCGTCATGTTAAAAAATACAGCTTTGCTTGAGCTCACATTTAAGGGGTGTAAGGTGAGAAGTCCTGCAGGGTGCACTGGAATAACTGGCATTCGAGATGATAAAGGCAAGGGCGAGGATTACAGCAGATGAACTGAGGCAGGGTGACAACAGGTGACGTTACAGAAATGAAAGCAGTCTATCTTAATGGTGGAGAGAATATGGGGCCAGAAACTCAGCTCATGGCCACAGGACACAATGTTATTGACAGTCTGGTTCAGCCTCAAGCGGCAGACAGTACAAGGGAAAAAGTTGATAGCAAGGGAACAGAACTTGTGGTTGGGACTGGAAACAATGGATTCAGCCCTCCCTATACTTAATTGATGGAAATGTCTGTCTGTTGAATACTGGCTAACAGACAAGCAGGGTAATAAAGCAAAGGCATGGTAACAGAAGAGGAAAAGACCACATTGAGGTATATCTGAAAATACACAGGCAGAACCTGCTAGTTAGTTTATGGTTGAGGTTGCAGAAGGGCACCATGTGGTTGAGGGATTTGGAAGGAGTATTTTTAGAGTCTATAGAGATAACAAAGCAGAGGTTTTAAGAGAAGCCATTACAGATGAAAGCAAAGGACCGCAAACTGTTGGAGATCTGAAATAAAAACGCAAGTATTGGAGAAATCCAGCATGTCTGGCAGCATCTGTGGAGACAGACAGAGTCAATGTTTTGAGGCCAGTATGACTCTTCTTTGGAACTACAGATGATGATTCTCTGGCTTCAACAGTGTAGGTGGGAACTGAAGCACAGGGAGGGCAATCTCATCCAGTCATGTAACAAAAGGGATGAGCACAGATGTGGTCAACAACATCAAAGGCTACACAGAAGTTTTGTTTTGATGGGGGAAGGGCAATAACATGTGATGTAATTTGAAACTTTGATTAAGGTCTCTTCAATGTTGTGACCATGTCAGTGCAACTGATTAGCAAATATACATTTTAAATGTAAAGAAATACGAAATTTAGTCGGCTAACCTATGTTCAAATTAGTCTCTTATTTTTCGTGAGAAGCCACTCCATCAACATTTTCCTCATTCCGTAATGCAAACAAAGTCCAATCCAACAAACTTCATCCTGTTAATACTGTTGAGTGTTTCCTTTACACCTTTAAAATGACCTAGTCTTTTTGTCACTGTCATGAAAAATCTCAGATATTGAATAATGAGAACCCCATTTGATTTTCTGATATTACACAGTATATCTAAACGTGATCTGACATGATTCTCCAAATATCTGACACATTCATATGGAATAGAAAATGGATTCAATTGGAGTCTGCTGCCATTATTGGAATCACAGTTAATTTGTGCAGGGAGAGAGAATGGGTATAACATCCAACCTGTCCGTGACTGCTTGCATGAACTCATCAACCAATTCATCATATGCCTGCCCACGAACTCTTTTATGTTTCAATCCAATGTAAAGTGGGTCACTGAGGAGAGTCTGGAAAAGATTAGCAACATTTAAATCTCTGCTTACTGAATTTTGCTATGGTCCAAATATTGCCTCGTAATTAATTCATAATTGTATTTTTATATTTAAATCAAATTCAAGTACATAAAACGACCCATTTTCCTATATTTAGGTTTTTTGCAGAAATGGTAAAAAATTAACATCTATTTACTGGACAATACATAAATCAACAATTGAATAAATTAGACAACAGACATTTCAATTTGTGTCTCCGCAACATCCTTGAAAAGTAAAAAGATAATTAGAACGTTACAATTGGTTCCATAACAGTATTAAAAGGCACACCATAAACATACTTAATAAAATGAGTGTAACATTCAACATACCACACAATCCTATGTTGGGGTTCTGTACGTCTTACTGGTTAAAGAGCCTTTCATTTTTGTAGTGTGTGAAATATAACAAGTAGCAGGTGAGGCAGATTGAATTGCAAGAGTTTTCAGATATGTGTCATATTACTTCAGGGGCTGGGGGAACTTTCAACATAAAATATTTCCCGCAGGCAGTGTACGAAAAAGCCTATAATTTACTGCACAGTATATACATAACATGATTATAGTGTTCAAAACTGCTTTCTAACTAATTCCTGCTTACTGCATATAGTTGATCATATGGTTAACAGAGATCAACTACATTTCACAACAGAAGGAAAGTAGAATCAAACTGAAATAACTAACCACTTACAAGTTGTAACTAGCAACTGAATAAGTCACAAAGTCATACAGCATGGAAACCAACCCTTTGGTCCAACTAGTCTATGCTGACCGAGTTTCCTAAACTAAATGTGGTAGTGGTAGTGGAGTCAGACACTATAGAGACTTTTAAGCCACTCTTGGATAAGCACATGGAGAATAGTAAAATGTAAGATGCAGAGTAGTTTGATCTTAGTAGGATAATAGGTCGGCACAATATCGTGGGACGAAGGGCCTATACTGTGCTGTACTGTTCTATGTTCTAGATTTTCATCTAGCATTTATTTTTGTCCGCCTGCAAACAAAGAGCATGCAGTATGGATGTCCCTTTCATCAAAGGGACCTGTCTTCCTGTTGTGACTAAATAGTGAATAAGTAATAGGCTTGTATAGCTCTGAACTCTTCTCAATAAGCAATAATGGAGCAGTTTGTCTTAGTGAAAGAAGATTCAGAACAGTTGCACACTGTCTCGCACTATTAGGTACTTCCTGGTGGTAAAGGAATTTGTAAAGTATGAAATTGTCAACTTGCAAAGAGATTTAATATAACTTGGAGAGGATGTGAAAAAGAGATAAAGTTGTCAACCACAACAACGATCTCTATGTCAACCAACTCGTGATGGACAGGTTAGGGAGTTAAAGATTAAAAACTGGGGAACTTTTCCCCATCATGCCATGTACACACTACTGCCATTTTTATGCTGCCTAGTTGTGAACAATGGATGCATCCAATTTTGGATACATAATGCACAATTGTCATAGTGAAGTGATGAGCCTAATTAAAATTTAGCAGCTGTTGGTAGGGTTTTCCATGGTTTAGATACCTGACAGTGAAAGGGAGAACTCAGCCACCAGTTCCAGCTGGCTGCATTTTTTGATAGAGCTCATTGTAGGTCTGCAACAACAGGAGTGTTTGCCCTCTTCCTGTTCCACCAACCTTTTTTCACTAACCCTTGTGCCATACTCCTCCCTTAAACTCTAAACTCCCATCTCAGGTCTCCACCAGGGATTTGACAATCAGGATGGCTGTCAGATGCGGGGGGAGAAAAAGAAGAAAATGTTTATCAGTTTGTATCCAAGTCTGCGCAAAGTTTCAGACTAGCCATCATGCTCCTTTGTATCCTCCCTGCCCTGCTATAAATTAACACCAAGGTTTTCTCTTTAAAGGCTCCTTAAACTAAACACTCTTCATTATACTGTAACTTTGTTTATTGTCAGGACTTTTTGTCAGGATTCTTGCAAAAACTAAGAAATTGTCAGTGCTGGCAGCGATCATTCTGTGAGACTGGCAGCAACATTTTGTGTCTACACGTGTACAAAATAAACACAGAATTTTTACCATCAGTGGCTTTTACAGGGTGTACTATTGAGTTCCTCTCCTATGGAAACCAATGAGAAACCACTGAATTTATTGCACTTGCAATTTTTATGCAATATTTGAACATATGCCTTTTTGAATGATGTATGAAATTTATAAGTATTATTGAAAAACCTCGCTGATGTCAGTTGAGACAGACTACTGAAGAATTTCCCTTCAACTAGAGAAAAATGAATTACCATTGCACTATTTTTTACACAATTCTAATTTGTAAATAGGTCAGATGCTGACATTAGGTCATGGATCAACCAATATTCCTTCAAATTGCAGCTGAGGGCTGGATTTTCTCTGTGGAGGCTGGAATTGAGAAGGCAGAATGATCCTGGGCTCTGAACTTTTCTTCAGCGAGTGAGAAGTGTGGTGTTCATGGGTCTGATTTCAATGACCCCCAGAGACAGGTTTTCTGCACAATTGGTGTCCTGAGGATGTGTAGGGGTGGAGGGATCAGAAGCAAAACAACTGAGTTTCAGGCCTCAAGTTTGGCACCAATGTTAGCCACCGTACGGGTGTCCATCTGCGCATGGTTTAAAAGATGACAATATCCTCATCTTCAAATTGGCCACAGCAAATGAAGAGCTGGGATTCATGGTAAGAAACAATAATCCTGGCTAGTAAACTTTTATCACAGTTGAGTATTTTTTCACCGAACTTTGATTTTTTTGAATAAAATATGTTTTTTAAAAATTCATGTGTGGGATACTGGCCAGGCCAACGTTTATTGCCCATCTTTAGTCACCCTGGAGAAGGTGGTGATGAGCTGCCTTGCAAAGCTCTTACGGTTTAGGTACATAACATTGTTTTTAGGGATGGAATTACAGGATTTCGACCTGTAAGTAAAGGAATAGTGATATTGTCCCAAGTCAGGATAGTGTGCAGTTTGGCAGGAAAGTTGCATGAGGTGATGATCTCATGTACCTGCTGTTCTTGTCCTCCTAAGTACCTGAGGTCACGGATTTGAAAGATACTGTTGAGGAAGCCTGGGTGGACAGCAACAGTGCAAAGGGGCAGGAATCAACAGATCTAGCTTTTCCTTCAATATAAAGTCTTGCCAAAATACCTGCACGAACTACGTCATCAATATCTTTATTCAGGCTGGATTCAGAAACTGCATTCTCAACAAGTACATGTTATTCCATTGGACAGAGGGATTGGATACAAATCCAGTTTGAAGGAGGCAAGATTCCCATAGGTTCTACACACCAAGAAGCAATTCTCTCAACAAATGTGAGCAGCTGTGCTTCAACAATTCTGGTCTTGGGCAGTAAATCATTGATGAGATCTAATCTCTTGGTGCAAGACTTCCTTCCTTTTAGACAAGTGATTACCCATTGCTAGTTGTCATCATGCTGGTGATCACTGAACAAATGCATACCTCCACCCCAGTTCCCATCAGACGCTCTCATACAAGAAGAGAAAGTAGCTGTGAGAATGGGAAACGAGTTTCGTGGGGAGGTGACCATAAGGCTTGGATATGAGATGAAGCACCAGGATGAGGCTGTGTGTGGGCTGGTCAGATGGGAATACAGATGAACTCAAAGTAATTATGAGATTAACATGGTCTTATGAAGGGAAATCATGTTTAATCAATCTACTCGAGTTCTTTGAGGATTTGCTGTGGAAAATGTGCCACATCAAAAGTTATTGCAGAAAATGTCATGGTATAGGGAAAGCGTATTGGCATCAACAGATGATAACAGGAAGAAGAGTAGGATTAAATGGGTCTTTTTCAGGTTGGCAGGGTCTAACAAGTTGTGTGCCACAGGGATTGCAGCTGGGACCTTAAATGTTTACATTTATAAAAAATGACTGATGAAAGTACTGAAAGCATGGTTGTTAAATTTGCTGATGACATAAAGACAGGTAGGAAAGTAAGTTCTAAAGAGGACTCAAGCAAGTTACGGAAAAATTAAATAGGCTAAGTGAGTGGGTAGTATCTGGAAAATGATATAATGTGGAAAAATGCAAACTAGTCCATTCTGGCAGAAAGAATAAAAATGAAACATATTATCTAAATGGTGAGAGCTTGCAGAGCTCTGAGATGCATAGGGATCTGAATGCATGAATCGCAGCAGGTAATTAGGAAATCCATTAGAATGTTGCCATCTATTACAAGAGAATATGAATACTAAAGGAGGGAATTTATGCTTCATTTACAAGGCATTAATGAGACCAGATCTGGACTACCGTGTACAGTTCTGGTCACTTTATTGAAGGATGAATGTGAATTCATTGGAAGCAGAGATAAAAGGTACTGCAGATGCTGGAGAATCCGAGATAACAAGG
>JAHRHZ010000264.1:6561448-6573094 GCA_024137785.1 Ginglymostoma cirratum | reverse complement strand
ACTTCACAACAGATTTGAGTATGATGCGAAGACACCTGACTTGTTATGGGAGGATCATGAAATATTTGGCAAAAGTAATATTTAAGAATATGTTCTTTAAATGATCTTTCTACATTGACTATGGTTACTTTTGCAGAATAAAAAATAGTCACAAAAATAATTGAGAAACTTGCATTAATAGAATGATTCATTATATCTCTCCAAAACACTATCGGTACCTACTGTTGTCAAAATGTAAGCTGAGGAGTGGCAGATGGAGATAACAAGGTGTAGAGCTGGATGAACACAGCAGGCCAAGCAGCATCAGAGGAGCAGGAAGGCTGACGTTTCGGGCCTCGACCCTTCTTCAGGTGGAGTTTAGCTTATATAAATGTGAGGTGCTGCATTTTGGAAAGGCAAATTGGGGCAGGAATTATACACTTAATGGTAAGGTCCTGGGGAATGTTGCTGAACAAAGAGGCCTTAGAGTACAGGTTCATAGTTTCTTGAAAGTGGGATCGCTGGTAGATAGGATAGTGAAGGCGGTGTTTGGTACGCTTGCCTTTGTTGGTCAGTACACTGAATATAGCAGTTGGGAGGTCATGTTGCAGCTGTACAGGACACTTTTGGTCTACCGTGTGCAATTCTGGTCTCCTTGCTATAGGAAGGAGTTGTGAACCTCGAAAGGGTTCAGACAAGATTTATGAGGATACTGCTGAGGTTGGAGGGTTTGAGCTATAGGAAGAGGCTGAATAAACTGGGGTTATTTTCCCTGGAGTGTCGGAGGCTGAGGAGTGACCTTACAGAGGTTTATAAAATCATGAGGGGCATTGAGAGAGGAAATAGACAAAGTCTTTTCCCCGGGGTGGGGGAGTCCAAAACTGGAGGGCATAGGTTTAAGGTGAGAGGGGCAAGATTTAAAAGCGACCTACGAGGCAACTTTTTGGCACAGATGGTGGTGCTGACTGGTACAATTACAACATTTAAAGGGCATCTGGATGGGTATATGAATAGGAAGGGTTTAGAGGGATATGGTACAAATGCTGGCAAGTTGGACTAGATTTATTTAGGATACATGGTCAGCATGGGAGAGTTGGACCAAAGGGTCTGTTTCCATACTGTACATCTCTATAACTCTTTATGACTAGACACAGCAGTCATTTGGTACCATCATCTCACTCCTCAATAATGCAACTTTTGACTTCCTGTCCGAACTAACACCCCATCCCCAACCCAAATTCAGTGAATATGTTGCCACCTGTCAGATCTGTTCCCATCTTTCCTGGACCTTCTTGTTGAATCTGTCCTATCAGATTTGTGCCAAACAACTGCTATTGAAGTTACAAATGTGACTGTGACAAAGATAAACTTCCCATTATTGTGCTTCATGAACTGCCTGGAAACTTTGACATGGTTGACCAGACCATCCATTAGGCTAATACAAAGAATAGGGTATCCTATGTAACTTGTTAGCCAAAAACGTGAACAGAATGCACCAAACACAAGAAAAACAACCTAATGTCATTGTTATTTGCAAAAGTTATCGATCTCTTCATTAGGCATCGCAATCTTTCCATTATTTCTAGTTTTTGATTAAAGGTCCTAATGAGAATGAAATTGCTTTTCTTTTACACTGTCTACCTTATCTGGCCTATGCAAAAATCAAAGGAAAGTACTTCCTTTCGCCAACAGTACAAGGATCACAGATTTACAGGACATTGGTGAGGCCACTTCTGGAATACTGTGTACATTTCTAGATGCTCTGCTATACAAAGGATATTATTAAATTAGAAATGGTGCAGAAAAAGGTTTACAAAGATGTTCCCTGGACTGGGGGCTTTGGTTTATAAGGAGAGGCTGGATAGGCTGGGAATTTTTTCCCTGGAGTGTTTAATGTTGAGGGGCGACCTTACAGAGCTTTATAAATTCATGAGGGGCATAGATAAAGCGAATAGCAAAGGTCTTTTCCATTGGGTAGGGGAGTTAAAAACCAGAACGTATAAGTTTAAGGTGAGAAGCGAAGGATTTAAAAGGGTCTTGAGGGGCAACCCTTTCATACATGGAATGAGCTGCCAGAGGAAGTGGTAGGTGTAGGCACAGTTACAACATTTAAAAGACATTGCACTGGTGCATGAATAGGAAAGATTTAGAGGGATATGAGCCAAATGCAGGCAAGTGGGACGAGTTTAGTTTGGGAAACCTGGAGCACAGTGGTTCAGTGGTTAGCACTGCTGCCTCACAGCACCACGGACCCGGGTTCACTTCCAGCCTCGGGCGACTGTCTGTGTGGAGTTTGTACGTTCTCCTCACGTCTGTGTGGGTTTGCGCCAGGTGCTCCGGTTTCCTTCCACAGTCCAAAAATGTGCAGGTTAGGTGGATTGGCCATGCTAAATTGCCCATTGTGTCCAGGGATGTGTAGGTTAGGTGGTTTAACCATGGGAAATGTAGGGTTACAGGGTAGGGCGGAGAGTAAGTGTGGACTTGTTGGGTTAAATGGCCTGTTTCCACACTGTATGATGCTATGAATTGGACTGAAGGGTCTGTTTTGATGCTGTGAGAAAGATTTTATTTTATTTTATGTTGTCAATAGTACTGGCCTGAAGATGGCAGCCTATGAGGGTGGCCAAAGTGGAGTGTATCAATGGCTTCAAAAGACAATTTTTCCTGAGAACATATTATACAGTGTTATTTGTCCAGCTCCTCCCTCATACCTCTGTGGTCGCCTTTATGCAGCTGTAATACCATTACCTCTGATTCTGTCTTCTCCCTCTCAAATTGCTGAGTAAATTCAATCATATTACGATCACTGCCTTCTAAGGGTTCTTTTACCTTATTTTACCTTATTTTACTAAATCCAGTATTGCCTGTTCCCTTATGGGCTCCACCATGAGCTGCTCCAAAAAGCCATCTTGTAGACATTCCACAAACTCCTTTTCTTGCAATCCACCACCAACATAATTTTCCCAGTCCACCTGCATATTGAAATCCCCCGTGATCACTGTGACTTTACCTTTCTTAGACACCTTTTCTATCTCCTGGTATATCTTGCGCCCCAGCTCCTGACTACTGTTTGGAGGCCTGTACACAACCCCAACTATGGTTTTTTTTTATCTTTGCGGTTCTTCAATTCTACCCACACAGATTCTACACCATCTGACCCTACTTCATTTCTTCCCATTGATTTAATTTCATTCCTCACTAATAAGGCAACTCCACCCCCTCGGCCCACCTGTCTATCTTTTTGATAGGATGTATATCCTTGGATATTCAGTTCCCAATCCTGATCCCTTGCAGCCATGTCTCCGTGATGCCTACCACGTCATACCTGTTTCGATCTGCGCCACAAGCTCAATTACCTTATTCCTTATACTGTGTGCATTTAGATATAACACCTCTAACCTGTTCTTTAACCTATTAAAGAAGGTTACATTCCAAAGGTAACCCTGAAAATTACTTCACTTTCATCAGTTTACTGGATATTAATAAAATGCTGTAGTAGCTGTGCATTCTTCTGTTACAATGTTGTAACATAACCTGTTTTCAATCATTCAAGATTTCCTAGTGCTCATCAACTGCTTTACGCTGACGTCAGTCTTTACAAACCCTATCTTTCCTCTTAAAATTTTGAGGCATGAACTAATGTGCACCTCGATCTATTTTGAGCAATTTTACCTTAAAAATGGCATCACATTTGCTTCAAAATTATTCATTTTAATTAGGCTGTTGTTATTTAGGAAAATATGTTGCTCCTGCCTTCTCCAGTAAATAAAGTGGAAGAAGCAATTAATCAGAACAATAATCATTGTTTACTGTGCTCATCTACAGTTTTTGCACATTAATACCGTTTTAGCTTTCTCTCAAACTAATGTGAAAATTTCTGAATGTTGAGTTTTGTGTCTGCAAAGATGTCTGCCCAGATTTTCTCTTCACCCTTTCAATTCAAGTTTGCATTCTTTCTTTAATCCTTCTACATCTAAGATTAGAGAATAATCTGCTTGCCTCTGCTTGGATTTTTGATTGAGATGTAAACAAGTTCAGAGTTCCAGACAGTTTTCTATGGAGTTGGTTGTCCTCTCTTAGTCTGCTGTCAGCTTGTCATTCTTCAGCAATTGTGCACTTTGATGCTACAATGTTGGACTGATGAGACTTTCCTGGGAGGCCCAACATGAAACTAATTTAAAACTTAGCTGTTTCTACACATAACATTTAGCTCAAATTGCTGTTTAAACCAAGCTTCTGAAATTTAGTTTGGACATGCAATTTTTATTTAAATGCTGAAATACAGTTATTTTAATAACAATTAGTAATTTTTTTCAGGAGGAAGAACTGCAGTTATTTCCAGCTGTAATAATTTTAATCTTTCAATCATGATTGAGTACAACCAATATGGTGGTATGTTGAATTTAATCAGGCTTTAAGTTTGGACAGTTATACAGTTAAAATGTATCATGACACGTGAGAACCTGTTCAGATCAAATAAGGTGGTCGGTACAAACAACATTTTCTTCCTCTCAGTGCTTCATGTCTTTATAACTTTTCAAACTATACATGAGTTTTGAGTTAATCTCCACTGAATGCACTGAGGCCTCCCAGAGTTTCATATTTCATACCTTTTCTCAGGGACGGATCCCCTTGATCATTAGCAAGGTATTTTGCCCAATGACTATGTACTCGATACTGAAATACACCACAGCAAGTTCTTTGTCTAAATATCAGTGTAAAAACCCACTTTTAATGCTAATCATGTCATGCTGTGGAGAGGAAAAATAGACAAGTCAAGGATGAAAATAGACCTTTGACTTTATGACTGTTACTTCTCTACTAATCTCGTACTGTACTAATTTATAGTTTGATTGAAATCTGAATGTAGCCTGTATCAAATTGCAGACAATTGTTCTGGCAACCATTAGTTTCTGAAATTTGTCTTCTATATTTTCTGGTCAACAGTAACTTCTGATTGGCAATTATTGCCAGAACCTTCAGCAATTCTCCCCACACTAATTCAATTCATTTTAAACTGGGGTCACTTCTTTGTTTTTTTGTTAACATGTTTCTTCCATATTTTTTACTGTATTTTTAGTTGTTTAATTTGCCAATATAGGAATTTAGTATGTAAAGTCGTTATAGGAAAAAATGTTTAGATGTATTTTCTGATAAAGTTCTACAGCATGTAACTGCAGCTTTTAAACATTTTAATGGGAAAGTGGATTTACTTCAAGTCATTGCACTGAAGTCGCAATTTTCATTAAAGCAACTACAAATTTAAAATGAGGATTTACTGTATTAATTCGTCTTGAATTTTTTTTTATATTCAGTCATTGGACATGAGTGTTGCTGGCTGGTAAGCATTAATTGCCTGCCCCTAGTTGCCCTCGAGACGGTGGTGGGGAACTGCCTTCTTGAACTGCTGTTGTCCATCTGCTGCAGATTGACTCATTGTCCTTAAGGAGAGAAATCCATTTGCAAACCTAAGGAAGAAAATTATGGCCAGTGCCTCAATTTCCACTCTCCCTTCCCTCAGAATCTTTGATTGTATTTCATCCTGTATTGGAGTCTTTTCAAATTTAAGTACGGTAAGCCTCTCCATTACCTCCACCTTACCAATATTAATCCTTCAAGTTTCTGAGTTAACCTCATCATTTACCAAGTCCTGCGCAGCAGTTTCTTCCTTGGTAAAGACAGATGCAAAGTACGCATTTATGACCGAATTTATACTTCACCATTTTTCATAAATGCTCTTTTTGATCTCCAATCGATCTCAGTCATTACATTTTAAATTATCTAACAAGCCTGTAATATAGTCTATTAAATTTTCACCTGGATCTATCATGGGCACCCTGTTTTCCCTTCATCTCTTCAACTACTAATTAGAAACAAAGAAACATAGAAAATAGGAGCAGTAGGTCATTTGGTCCTTTGAGCTTGCTCCCGTCATTCATTATGATCTTAGCTGATCATCCAACTCAATAGGGTGTTCTTGCTTTTCCCGCATATCCTCTGGTCTCTCTAGCCCAAGTATTGTATCTAAATTCTTCTTGAAATCATACAACGTTTTGGCCTTGACTGCTTTCTATGGTAGCGAATTCCACAGGCTCACCACACTCTGGGTGAAGGGATTTCTCCTCATTTCTGTCCTAAATGGTTTAACCTACATCCTTAGACTGTGGCCCTGGTCTGGTCAATCCCTGCCATCGGGATTGTCCTTCCTGCATCTACCCTGTCTAGTCCTGTTAGAATTTTATAGATTTCTGTGAGATTCCTCTCTCAATCTTCAGAACTCCGGCAAACATAATCTTAACTGATTCAACATCCCCTCATAAGTCAGTCCGGTAAACCTTCATTGTGTTGCCTCTACAGCAAGAATATCCTCTCTCACCAAAACTGCATTCAATATTCCAGGTGTGGTCTCACCAAGAAACTATATAATTGCAGCAAGACATCTGTTCCTGTACTCGAATTGAAGGCTTGCTTTGAAAGCCAACGTACTATTTACCTTCCTTAGCATCTGTTCCACCTGCAAGCTTACTTTCGGTGGCCAGTGTATGAGGACATCGAGACTGTGTGGTATATTCGCTTCACTCAATTCATAGCCAGATAATAGTCAGCTTTCCTGTTCTTGCTACCAAAGTGGATAACCTCACATTTATCCACATTATACTGCATTTGCCATGCATTTGCCCAAGTACTCGGTTTGTCTTAATCACACATAAGTATCTCTGCATCCTCTTCACAGCTCACACTCCCAGCCAACTTTGTGTCATTTGCAAATTTGAAGATATTAGACTTAGTTCCCTCATCCAAACCATCCAAATCTATTTCCAACAGTTGTTTCTAGAAGCTTCCCATCATTGAATTTAAAGACAACTTATTGATCAACTATAGTGTTGCCTGGTAATCTTTCCTTACAATTTATCTGGACAAAACCCATTCCCACTCCTTTGAGCAAACATTATCCATGATTGAATTGAAAACAAACAACTTGTTAGGAAAGCATACAGGTAAAATTCATTATAATGTATTAGTGAACACAGTTGCTAGGACTGTCTAAAAATGTAATTATTAGTATATTAGTCTCAACATTACTTAGAAAGCTCTGTAGTTTAACATTACACAAGGAATAATTTATCTCCTTTTTAATACATCATTTTGTTCTAACCCTCCATCAATCCCTACTACACAACATAAATACAGATATCTACAGACTTTGAAATAAGCTTTACCTTTATATCTTCTTCTGGCCAAGATTTCAACATTGTAGCAATGTGGCCTTTGTCATGAATGGTAATGAACAATCCTCTAGATGGGGAGGAAAAAATAATAAAAAGAATTTCTTAGTTGAAGAGAATTAAATAGCCCAGCACTTCTGAAACCTTTTTGGACTATGACCCCATGCTGAGGCTTGGAAATTGTTATGGCCCTCAGTGGGGGTGGGGAGAAGAAGGAAAGAGAAAACCTATGTCAGGAGGGGCAGGAGGTTGGCCATTGCTGCCTCAGTGCTCATTATTCCAAAATTTCAGCTTGTAACACCTACTTTCACAAGCCCTGCTACAGTCAAAGATTGTTTGTGTTAAAATATAGTTGAATTCTCAATTTATTTTATTTGTTTTCCATTGGAACTGTTATGGCGAGAGGTCCAAATTGGGGTGAACGCCATTCATAAAGACTATTTCTGCTCTTAGTTTCCCCCTCCTTCCCCTTTTATTCACCCAACCAACTGACTTAAAAAATGGCATACTCCCAAAGTCATGCTCTGAATGACTTTTGACCTTGTTCACCCAACAGCTTTTCAATGATAGTTCAACTTAATATCAGTAAGCATGACATATAATGTATATAAAATGATCTAAAATGACTGAGGCGCTTCATAGAAGCATTGTAAAAGAATGCGAAACTGACCCAGATAAGTAGATACTAGATCGGAGAACAAAAGGGAGCATATTAAAGGAGGAAAATGTCATGTGGACATATGTGGCAAGGTCAGCTTTGTTACTCATCCCTCACTAGACCATTTCAGAGGTCCAGAGTTACATGTAGGTCAGAACAGCTAGGGATGGCAGAGTTCCCTCCCTGAAAGACATTCATGAAGTTGATGGGTTTTTTTCCTGTCAATCTATGGTAGTTTATACAGAGACTAGCTTTATATTCAAACTCCACTAACTGTATCAGGACTGCATTAGCAAGGGCCTCTGCATTACTGGTACTGTCAGCATGAGTGGATGTGTTGCGCAGTAACACAGAAAATATGAGCAGGAGTAGACCATTCAGCCTTTCAAGCTTGCTCTGCCATTCATTATGATCATGGTGGATCATCCAACTTAATATTCTGTTCCCACTTTTCTCCTATATCCTTCGATTTCTTTAGCCCCAAGTGCCGTATCCAATTACTTCTTTAAATCATCTTGACTGCTTCATGTGGCAGCCAATTCCATGGGCTCACCACTCTCTGCATGAAGAAACTCCTCCTCACTCAGTCCTAAATGTGTTATTGCTATCCTTAGACGGTGAACCCTGCTTCTGGATTCCCGGGTTATCGGAACACTCTTTGCGCATCTACCCTGTCCAGACCTGTTAGAATGTTATGAGTTTCTCTGAGATCCCTCCTCGTTCTTCAGAACTCCAGCAAATAAATCCTAAATGATGTAACCTCTCCTCATACGTCAGTCCTGCCATCCCTGGAATCGGTCTGGTATATCTTTGCCGCATTCCCTCAGTAGCAGGAGCATCCTTTCGCAGATAAGAAGACCAAAACTGAACTCAATATTCCAGGTGCAGTCTCACCAAAGCCTAAGTAATTGCAACAAGACCCAACTTCCTGTATTTGAATTCTTTTGCTATGAAGACCTGTATATAGTTTGTCTTCTTTACTGCATGCTGCGCCTGCACGCTTACCTTCAATGACAGGTGTACAAGGATACCCAGATTTTGCTGAACATTGAAAACAACAAATGCTGGAGATCACAGCAGGTCAGACAGCATCCATGGAGAGAGAGCAAGCTAACATTTCCAGTCCAGATGACTCTTCAGCAGAATTAATGTGAAGTATGCAGGGGACAGCATTTATGCTATTGTTGGGGAGTGGGGTTGTAGTGTAGGGTGCTGGTGGAGAAAAGATGTAGATAGTAGATTAAGTGATCAGAATGGGGAGAATGGTAGAACAATGGTGTATCTAATTGCCAGACTTGAAAGGACAGACTGTCCCACTGGGCTGGGGGGATGGTGACAGAGGATGTAACAAGCTGCAAGAAAGGGAAGACTAGGAGTTGGTTCACATTTTAAAGCCATTGAACTCAATATGCAGTCCAGGAGGTTGTAAAGTGCCTAGTCTGAAGATGAAATGTTGTTCCTCCAGTTTGCGCTGTGATTTCAGGAGCACTGCAGCATGCCAAGGACAGATATGTTGGCATACGAGCAGGGTGCTGTGTTAAAATGACCGACTACGGGAAGGTCAGGGTCAAGCTTACGCACAGACCGCAGCTGTTCCACAAAGCGGTCACCCAGTCTGCATTTGGTTTTGGTTTCCCCAATGTAGAGTAGGCCACACGGTGGGGAAGTGGGGGGGTGCGGTAGTGGTGATGGAGAGACAGAGAGAAGGTGGTGGTGGTGCAGCATATACAATACACAAGATGGGAGGAGGTACAGATGAAATGATGCTTCATGGGAAAGACTGCTCAGGCCCTTGGATGGTGGGCAGGGCGGAGGTGAAGAAGCAGGTGATGCACCTTCTACAATTGCATGGGGGAAGGTGCCACGGGAAGGGAGTGTGGAGATTGAATGGACGAGGGTATCCCTGAGGGAATGATCCCTGCAAAATGCAGATGGAGGGGGATGGTGAGGGGAAGAAGTATTTGGTGTGGCATTCTGCTGGAGTTGTCTGAATTTTTGGAGAATGATCCTTGAATGCAGAGGGTGGTGGGATAAAAAGTGAGGACAAGGCAAGGGGGACCCAATCACACTGTTGTGAGTGATAGGAAGGGGAAAGGGCAGAAGCAGGGGTGTTAGATGTAGTTGAGGGCCCTGTCAACCACAGTGGGCAGGAAACCACAGTCATGAAAGAAGGAAGCCATGTCAGCAGCACTGTTTTGGGAGGTGGCATCATCTGGTACTGAGACTGGCTCTAATGTAACAAAGGGTATGTCAGGTTCCAAGCAATCAATTGTGATAGGGAACTCTCTATTCAGAGGCACAGACAGACGATTCTGCTGCCAGCAGTGAGATATCAGAATGGTGTGTTGCCTCCCTGCAGCCAGGATTAAAGATATCTTAGAGGGGGAGCAGAACATTCTCAAGGGGAGATGAAGCAACAGGAGGTCGTTGTACACATTGGAACTAACGACACAGGAAGAGAAAAGGACGGGATTCTGAGGGGACAATATAGGAAGTTAGGCAAGTGTGGAGATTAGCTAATTTGCTAGGGAGGATTTAAATCAGTAAAGGATGCCGAGGGAACGTAGGAGAAGACAACCCAGGGAGATAGTGAGGAAAGAGATCAGTCTGAGACTGGTACAGTTGGGAAAAGGGGCAAGTCAAACAGTCAGGGCAGGTAGGAACAAGGCAGAAAACAAGGTAGGACTGATACATTAAACTGCATTTATTTCAATTCAAGAGGCCTAACAGGTAAGGCAGATGAATTCAGGGCAGGGTTGGATATCATTGCGATCACAGAGATGTGGCTCAGGGATTGACAGGGCTGGCAGCTTAACGTTCCAGGGTATAGATGCTATAGGAAGGATTGAAAGTTGGGGGGGGTGGTGGAGCTGGGAAGGGGCAAGACAGGAGGGGGAGTGGAGTATTTGATTAGAGATAACATTACAGCTGCATTCAGGGAGGATATTCCTGGGAATATGTCCAGGGAACTTATTTGGGAGGAACAGAGAAATAAGAAATGGAAGATCACCTTACTGGGATTGTACCATAGACCCCTAGTAGTGAGCAGAAAAATCGAGAAACAAATTTGTAAGGAGATCTCAGTTATCTGAAAGAATAATAGGGTGGGTATGATAGAAGATTTTAACTTTTCAAACACACACTGGGGTGGCCATAGTGTTAATGACTTGAATGGAGAGGAATTTGTTGAGTGTGTACTAGAAGACTATCTGATTCAGTGTGTTGATGTACCTACTAGAGAAGATGCAAAACTTGACCTACGCTTGGGAAATGAGGCAGGGCAGGTGACTGAAGTGGGGGAGCACTTTGGGGCTAGTAATCATAATTCTATTTGTTTCAAAATACTGATGGAAGACGATAGACCAAATCTATAAGTTAAAGTTCTAAATTGGAGGAAGGTGAATTTTGATAATATTAGGCAAGAACTTTCAAAAGTTGATTGGCAGCGGATGTTTGCAGGTAAAGGGGAGGCTGGAAAAGGGGAAGCCTTCAAAAATGAAATAACGAGAATCCGGAGACAGTATATTCCTGTCAGGGTGAAAGGCAAGGCTGGTATGCATAGGGAATGCTGGATGACTAGAGAAATTGCGGTTTTGGTCAAGAAAAGAAGGAAGCATATGTCTGCTATAGACAGCAGAAATCCAATGATTCCCTAGAACAATATAAAGACATAGGAGAGATAATAGGAACTGCAGATGCTGGAGAATCCAAGATAACCAGGTGTAGAGCTGGACGAACACAGCAGGCCAAGCAGCATCATAGGAGCAGGAAAGCTTGACGTTT
>JAHRHZ010000264.1:6481502-6561048 GCA_024137785.1 Ginglymostoma cirratum | reverse complement strand
GGGCCTAGACCCTCTAGGCCCGAAACGTCAAGCTTTCCTGCTCCTATGATGCTGCTTGGCCTGCTGTGTTCGTCCAGCTCTACACCTTTAAAGACAGTAGGAGTATACTTAGAAGGGAAATCAGGCGGGCAAACAGGGGACATCAGATAGCTTTGGCCAATAGGGTTAAGTAGAATCCAAAGGGATTCTACAAATACATTAAGGGCAAAAGGGTAACTAGGGAGAGAATAGGGCCACTTGCAGATCAGCAAGGCCACCTCTGTGTGGAACCGCAGGAAGTGGTGGGGGGGAAGATACTAAATAAGTATTTTGCATTAGTTGCATTTACTGTGAGAAGGATATGGAAGATAGAGAACATGGGGAAATAAATAGCGACTTCTTGAAAAATGTCCATATTACAGAGGAGGTGGCGCTGGACATCTTAAAACACAAAGGTGGATAAACCCTGGGACCCAGTCAGGCGTACCCTAGAACTCTACGGGAAGCTAGAGAAGAGATTGCTTGGCCCCTTGCCGAGATACTTGTATCGTCGACAACCACAGGCAAGATGCCACAAGATTGGACGTTGGTTAATTTGGTGCCACTATTTAAGAGTGGTAAGAAAAATCCGGGGAACTACAGACTGGTGAGCCTGACATCAGTGGTGTGTAAGTTGCTGGAGGGAATCCTGAAGGTCAGGATTTATATGTATTTGAGAAGGCAAGGACAGATTTGGAATAGTCAACATGGCTTTGTGCATGGGAAATCATATCTAACTAAATTAAGTTTTTTGAAGTAGTGAGGAAGAGGATTTATGAAGTCAGAGCGGTGGACCTGATGTGTACGGACTTCAGTAAGGTGTTCAACAAGGTTCTTCGTCGTAGACTAGTTAGCAAGGTTAGAGCACACTGAATAGAAGGAGAACCAGCCATTTGCATAGAGAACTGGCTCGAAGGTAGAAGCCAGAGGGTGATGGTGGTGGGTTGCTTTTCTCACTGCTGGATAAGCAGTGTGCCACAAGGATCAGTGCTGGATTCATTGCTTTTCACCATTTATATAAATGATTTGGATGTGAACATAGGAGATATAGTTAGTAAGTTTGCAGATGACACCAAATTAGTGGTGTAATGGATATCAAGGAAGTTTCTTTCAGTGCACACCCGGATCTTGATCAGATGGGCCAATGGGCCAAGGAGTGGCAGATGTAGTTTACATAGAACACACATAGAACATAGACCGGTACAGTACAGTTCAGGCCCTTCGGCCCAGGATGTTGTACCAACTTATTATCCTACCAAGATCAATCTACCCTCAATACCCTACATTTTACTATCCTCCATGTGCCTATCCAAGAGTCGTTTAAAAGTCTCTAAAGTATCTGACTCCACTACCACTGCCGGCAACGTATTCCACACGCCCACCACTCTCTGTGTGAAGAACCTACCTCTGACATCTCCCTACACCTTCCTCCAATCACATTAAAATTATGTCCCCTCGTAATAGTCATTTCCACCCTGGGAAAAAGTCTCTGACTATCCACTCTATCTATGCCTCTCATCATCTTGTAAACCTCTATCAAGTCACCTCTTATCCTTCTTCACTCCAATGAAAAGAGCCTTAGCTCCCTCAACCTTTCCTCATAAGACCTGCCCTCTAGTCAAGGCAGCATCCTGGTAAGTCCCTCTGCATCCTCTCTAAAGCTTCCACATCTTTCCTGTAATGAGGTGACCAGACTGAACACAATATCCCAAGTGTGGTCTAACCAGAGTTTTATAGAGATGCAGCATAACCTCACAGCTCTTAAACTCAATTCCCTTGCCAATGAAAGCCAACACACCATACGCCTTCTTTACAATCCTATCAACTTGGGTCACAACTATGAGGGATCTATGGACGTGGACCCCAAGATCCCTCTGTTCCTCCACACTGCCGAGAATCCTGCCACTAACCCTGTGTTCTGCATTCAAATTCCACCTTCCAAAATGAATCACTTCACAGGGTTGAATTCCATCCAACACTTCTTTGCCCAGCTCTGCATCCTGTGAATGTCCAGTTGCAATCTACAACAGCCCTCCACGCTGTGAACAAATCCACCAACCTTTGTGTCATCGGCAAACTTACTAACCCACCATTCCACTTCCTCATCCAAGTCATTTATAAAGATCACAAAGAGCAGAGGTCCCAGAGCAGATCTCTGCGGCACACCACTGGTCATCGAGCTCCAGGCTGAATACTTTCCATCTACTACCACCCTCTGTCTTCTATTGGACAGCCAGTATAGTATCCAGACAGCCCAATTTCCCTGAATCCCATGCTTCCTTACTTTGTGAATGAGCCTACCATGTGGAACCTTATCGAATGTCTTACTAAAATCCATACACACCACATCCACTGCTCTACCTTCATCGATGTGTTTTGTCACACGCTCAAAGAATTCAATAAGACTTGTGAGGCAAAACCTGCCTCTCACAAAGCCATGCTCACTATTTCTAATTAAACTGTGCTTTTCCAAATAATCATAAATACTATCTCTCAAAATCCTCTCCAATAATTTGCCCAGCACAGAAGTAAGGCTGCCTGATCTGTAATTTCCAGGATTATCCCTATTCCCTTTCTTGAACAAGGGCATGACATTTGTCACCCTCAAATCTTCTGGCACTACTCCAGTGGACAGTGAGGGCGCAAAGATCATTGCCAAAGGGGCAGCGATCTCTTCCCTCGCTTCCCATAGTAACCTTGGGCATATCCTCTGGCCCAGGGGAATTATCTATCCACATGTTTTTCAAGATTTCTAGCACATCCCCCTTCCCAACAACAACCTGTTTGAGCATATCTGCCTGTTTCATGCTGTCCTCACAAACGTCAAGGTCACTCTCACTGGTGAATACTGAAGCAAAGTATTCATTAAGGACCTCCCCTACCTCCTCTGACTCCGCACACAAGTTCCCTCCACCGTCCCTGATTGGCCCTACCCTCACTCTGGCCATCGTCTTGTTCCTCACTTGGGCATAGAAAGCCTTGGGGTTTTCCTTGATCCTAGCCGCCAAGGTTTTCTTATACCCCCTTCTAGCTCTCCTAAGTCCATTCTTCAGTTCCTTCCTGGCTACATTGTAGACCTCTAGAGCCCTGTCCGATCCTTGCTTCCTCAACCTTCCTTCTTCCTCTTGACTAGGTGAACAGAAAGCAGTTAGGGCAAGGAACTGGCAATGGTCATTATGGTGGAGGGCATCAGAGGAATCGTGGATTTAGGTGGGCAGGGTTTGGACAAGTGGAAAGAGGATGCAGTCTCACGTACAAATTGTGAACCAACTCCCATTCCTTCCTTTTTTTAGCTTTACTTGCTATCTTCTCTGTCACCATGTCCTCTCTCCCCTCCCCCACTCCAGTGGGACCATCTGTACTTTCACGTCTAACAGTTAGACACACCATTGTTCTGCCATTTTTATCACTTAATCTGAACTATCCCTTCTCCCCAAGCACTCTACACTCCAAACACATTCTCCAACTACAGCATAAATGCTGCCCCCTCCACACTTCACGTCAACTCTGATGAAGAGTCATCTTGACTCGAAATGTTAGCTTGCTCCCTTTACATGAGTCATTGTTATCTCCAGCATTTGTTGTTTCCAGTACAGATTCAGCATCTCCAGTAATTTGCTCCTCTCATTGAACCTTCCCTTCTCTCGATTTATATCCATTCAAATAATCTGCCTTCCTGTTTTTGCTACCAAAATGGATAACCTCACATTTATCCACATTATACTTCATCTATTATACATCTGTCCACTCATTCAGCTTGTCCAAATCACCCTGAGGCATCTCTGCATCCTCCTCACAGCTCATCCTCCAGAGTCTAGAATGACATGAGCATAGATAACTTGGGGATTTAGGGTCTGGAGGAGGTTATAAAAATAGGGAGGGACAAAACCAATCAGGGATTTAACAAGGATGTGAACCTCAGGCATGCGTTTTATTTTGAAGTTTTAGTATTACAAACGTTTCAACTACTTTTGATTCAATTAGTTTAAGACAAAGCCTTGTCTCCAGAACCCTCAACAGTCTTTGCCTAACCTCCCATCAGAAACAAAGGCAACAGTAAAATAGTTTTGTTCTACTCCTTGACAGTGTAGATGCTGTCTTCACTACTCCACCTCTCATATCATAGATTTGTTCTACGTTACTTGTACAAAGCTTGTTTTCAAGGTGAATACTTTATTCAAAAACAAGTTGTTCAAAACTGCTATATACAAATGTAATGAGTTATTCATGGCTCAACAGAAAAAAAAATTTCAAATTTGAACCATGATTTGGGACAAGTAAAATTAGAAATGCTATGACAATAAATTCCTAATATTAGGGAGCTAGCCACTTATTATTAACAAATGCTCTAAGGCATCAGTACCTAAAATATTTTGAAGAACAGATACAATAAATATTTTAGAAGGTAAAATTCATAGACAAAATATTCTACATGCAGCTGGTTTAGCATTTACAGAAAGATACTGAATTATAAAGGTCAATGGATCTGTTCAAGCCTTGCATTTTGGCAGACATACAACACCAATACAGATACAGACGCCACCTAAACTTCTAACTGCTTGCGTAACAAGTCATCCGCAATGTTTCTAGGCAAATTCCCTAGACGGAACAACAAGCAGAGATGAAGGAGAACATGTAGTCGTTTTACAATTGAATTTCCAATAGCAATTTGATAAAGGCTGCACATCAAAGATTACTACACAGTGAAGATCTCAATGTATGACATATTAACAAGTGCAGAGGACTGGTTAATCAACAAGAGCGAAAGAGTAAATTGGTCATTTTTGGTGGCAGGCCATAACTATCGATGTGCCACAGGGATCACCGCTAAGGTCTCAACAATTTGTAACTCATAACAATAACTTACAAAAAGGGGCCAGATGGAAAATTTGATAATGACGTGAAGATAGGTTAGAAAATAAATTCTCAAGAGGACATATGGAAGTCTACAACAGATTTAGATTGGTCAAGTAAATGACAAAAAATTGACACGAGGTATTGTATAGGAAAATATTAACTTGTTCACTTGGCATAAAGAATATTTCAAACGAGACAAACTGAAGAACTCTACAAGACAGAGGGATCTGGGTATCTTGGATACGTGAATCAGAAAAATCTTTGAATGCAGCTACAACAAATGATTAGGAAAACAAATGGGATGTTTCCATTAACTGCAAGGGGAATATATTATGCAAGTAGGACAATATCACTCCATCTGGACTACTGTGCATAATTTTTAAATTCTCACTTAAAGGGTAAATTGCACTAGAAGCAATTAAATGGTTCACTCAACTGGTTCATTAAAACAGATTATTTTATGAGGAAAAATCAAGCAGATTGAGCCTAAATTTATCAAAATTTAGAAAAATGAGAAGTGATCTGACTGAAACAAGCAAGAATTTGAGAGGTCTTGACAGGATGGTGCTGGGGTGGGGGTCATGTTGCCCTATTAGTAAAGTCTAGAACTTGGGGACAGCTTTTATAAATAAGGGCTGTCCCATTTAAGACTGAGCTAAGGACATCATTTCCCTGTCGGTCGTTGGATGGAGAGAGAAGAATTGCCACTCCATGGAATTCCCCTCCACAGGGAGGTGCAAGGCTAAGTAATTGAATAACTTTAAGGCTAAATTAGGTTTGATCAACAAGGGAGTCAAGGGTTGTGGTTAGACAGGAAATGATGAGGAAGCGATGAGGCCACAAACAGACCAGACATGATCGCACTGAATTGCAGAGCAGGCTCAAGAAGCTGAAAGGCCTACTCCTGTTCCTAATTCTTGTTAAGTTATACTCTAAAATGTAAAAATTATGAAATAAGTATTCCTGACACATGGTAGTAATGGTATCAAAAGTATATAACATAGGTGATAAGTATTAACAACATATTGACTGGCAAGGTAATTCAAAATGAGTAAATGGGTTCTACACCAATCACATAACTGTGAAGTCAATCCGTCAATGTACTTTTTGCTGCTGCTGTTTCTGAACCAGATGCCAGAGTGTGTATTTGCTGGGTAAACAATTTTAAAAGATTAATTTCTTTTCCATCTCCAGCTGACTACCTTAATAAAATTGCTACATTCAGTGTAATACTAAACCAGAAGGTTATGACTAATTTGCGCTGAATCAGCTGTTTTCAACTGGAAAATTAGACAGAACAGACAGAGATGTGAAAAGAATTGGAAAGTAGGCAGTGCTTAATGCCATTGTTGTTCTTTGCCAAACAGCTTATCGATGATCACAGTTTAATTCAATGTAAGAATGGTTATTTGGTAAAATACTGGCTGACACTTCAAAGTGAAAGCACATGAAGGCAATTAAGTTGTCATATAATGGGAATTTTAAGAGATTATATCAGAACTACAAATCTGTAAAATATTGCAAAATTATAAATGTGCTGCAGATTTCATAGATCATAGAATCCCTACAGTGCGGAAACAGGCCCTTTGGCCCAACAAGTCCTCGCCGACCCTCAGAGCTTCCCACCCAGAACCCATCCCCCATACCCTCCTCATCCCTGAACACTACGGGCAATTTAGCGTGGCCAATCCACCTAGCATGAACATCTTTGGACTGTGGGTGGAAACCAGAGCACCCAGAGGAAACCCATGCAGACATAGGGAGAATGTGCAAACTCCACACAGACAGTGGCCTAAGGGTGGAATCAAACCTGGGGCCCTGGTGCTGTGAGGCAGCAGTGCTAACCACTGAACCACTGTGCCGCTTTGTACACAATGAATACAATAACATGACTGGCCCACTGCCAAATCACCAGATGGCCAATAAAACTGTTGGAATAGCTCTTGCTGGGCCTACATTTGAAAATGTATATATGAACCTAAAAACATTAAAGACTAGGACCAACTGTAGAGCATCCAGACTCCCGAAACAGCTTCACCATTCAATACAATCATGGCTGATCTCGTCTCAGTCCCAACTCAATTTATTGCTGAAATGTCACAGCAGTCCATAAAATTACACAAACACATTACTTTTTAGAAAGCTCTCATTCTCTGTTGCTTTGACAAGCACACAGAAACATCAGGCAAATTTTAAGTTAATTTATTAAACAATCTGATTTCAACACCCCTCTCTTAGAACAGAAGCACTGTGTCACTTTGACCTTTTTGCAAATCTAACACAGCTTTGGAGTTAAGGTCTGAGAACCAAGAACTGCACACAACACAAGTCCAAACAAATATAGGTATTACACTGACCCTATAACTCTGACATTAAGCCAGCATTACTCATGGGGTGTGGTGCCAGAAGAACTCAACCAGATCAGAAATGGCTCAGACTCTGAAGCACTGTTTGAAAACAAAACCACCTTTGTTCCCACAGTGTTCATACGAAGATACTGTAAATTTTAGTGTAATTTATAATTTAAAAATACTGCTTCTCAGATGTTTGGGTAAAAGCATCAACCTGTGTTGCATTAAAATAGATTTGCACTAAATATGTACTGAAATAGCTGATCTCAATTGGACATAGGGATGGGCAAGTCTTCCCAAAGTTGGAGGTCATGAGCCAAAATTTCAGGTCACAAGGTAAGAGACAGCAATGTCTGCCATGGCGCTCCAACCAAGTGAACAGCTACAAAATAAATCCACACTTTTTCCCCATACCACAGTATGGCCTAGACAAAACTACCTCAAGACCTGATCTCGCAACAGACTTCACACATTTTTGTAAAAAACAATGAAATTCCTCATAATATTCTCTAACCCCAACCTCCTTCTCTTACAGGCCCCCACCTTACAGGTTTGCCCTCTCATTCTCACAGTCCTCACTGAGGGGTCATGACAATTTTCCAGCTGTGAAATAGGGCTGGCAGAAAAACCAAGGGCAGGGAGCCCTGCAGTTGTGCTACTGCACCTGGCGCCAATGACCAGACTAGGGTCAGGATTGGACAGGATGGGAGAAGGATTAGGACTCACCTACAGTGTCCTTCATGGCCAAGAATCTTATTCAGCAATCATGAGCTTAATCCTAACATAAAGAATAACTGTTTAATTATTGTGCCATAGGGAAGTGAAGGTAACTAGGGACAAAGTGAAATTGTAGAAAATCTGCATTATAAAGATCAGTTTGAAAATAGCAAATTGAAAACTTAAAAACAAATTTAACTGCGCACAAATAACTCTGAAACACAATACCAGCAGTGTGAAAAATGCTGAACTTTGGAAGCAGGAGTCAAGTGAAAGAAAAAAACTTGACTTACCGTGGCCTTCTGAAGGCCAGGCCATACTGCTGACATGCCAGGCCCACAGTGGGGGTGTAAATGATGGGCATAAATCTTTCAATGTTGGAAGTAAGCACTCTATAGAAAAGTTTTTCATTTCGATCCTGCAGAGTCATGAGGATAATATACCTGTTAAGGCAGATGACAACATGCAACATTTTAAAGCTCATTGATGAAAACTGACTGCAAGAAAGATTCAGCAATTCCACCTAGATTTCAACTACAGTTTTAAAATAAATAAAGTGCATCTTTGATCAATAACTGCATGTCCTAAAAGAAGAACAAATCACATCTTCTATTGATGAATCTTTTATATATTAAACTGTTTTATTTAATTTGTCAATTTGATGCGGATTTTATTGGTTAGGTATGCATCTAATATACCTAGAGAAGATGGTGGTATGCCATTATTTAAGAACACAGAGTCTGGGTACTGTCAATAAACTCACAATGTTGTTAGGAAGGGAGTTCTATGATTTTGACCATGTGAGATCAAAGAACAGTGATATGGTTCGAAGTCAGGACAGTGTGGAGCTTGAAGGGGAAGGTGGCTGTGTTACCATACATCTATTGTCCTTGCCCTTCTTGGTGGTGGAGTTTGTGTGTTTGGAAGGTGCTGAATTACCCGAGGTGACTGCTGCAGTAAATCTTGTAGATGGTACATTGCGCATTGGTAGTGGAGGGAGTGCAAGTTGAAGGAGATGTTGGGAATCAATCGAGCTGGTTACTTTGTCCTGAATATGATTGACTTCCTGAGTGTTATTGGAGCTGTGCCATCCAAACAAATGGAGAGTATTCATCACATCCTGTACCTTATAGATGGTGTAAAGGTACATTCACCAGTTATTTGCCTATTCTGCAAATTTATTAATATTGTCCTGTAAACTGCTGCAATCCACCTAAGCCCTAACTATAGTCATCTGAAAATTTAAAAGAAGTGTTTTGGATGCCTTTGTCCAAATAGTTGCTATAAACTGTGAACAGCACTGATGTCCTGTGGAACATCACTCCTCAGTTGCTGCAAGTTCCACTAACTGACAGAAGTAAAGAAATACAATCTTTTGTAGCGCAGGATGACATTATCAACACAAAATTACATTGTTTGAAATGAAAAGGATAGCAGCAACAACATTTTAACAGATGACCAATAAAGCATCTGCATAATTTGCTTCTACCAATAAAGTCAATGAAGGACAATGTAACTGTTGTTTACGTAAGGGATTTGGGCGTTTTTAGCCAAATCTATGAAGACCATTTATACCACCTGACTGAATTGTTGATTAACTACAAAAAGCCTACTTGGTTATAAGTCCAGCTAAGATGGATTTGCTAAAACAAAAGTGACTAACGTGGGCCACGGTAGGGAATACGCAAAGTAGCATTTGTAGAAGTGAAAACATGTGTTATTTTGGATTTTCCCATGCCTAGGTCAAAATGAGTTACTTTAGCATGAATGCTTGTTCTGAACTTCAGCACCATCATTGTTGAAGAAAGACAGAAAATTTGAATGGATGTAGGAGTGCCAGAGTGCCACTGAATACATGAAAGCCATGCTGAAAACCATACTGGATTTAACAGTACTGAATTATGCAAAAACATTCAGACTGGCTGTTGATGCCAGTGATTTCAGTGTTTGGGCTGTTTTACCACAAAATAATGAAATGGGATTGAATGGCCTATCAGTTAACTTTCAAAGAAACTGACTGAATGTCAGCAAAAATATTCCACTGTTCAGAACGAGACATTGAGTCTTGTGTTGACTCTACATAATATTGAGTATTAAATCAACAACTTGGAAAAAATTGTTGCAATTTATACAGACTATTATCCCTTGATTTTTTTTAAGGAATAAACTTGGGACAAGAATGAACTTTTTGTTTCAGTAGAGCTGAATTCGCTAACCCTCTAATTTGAAAATTGTACACGTGGCTACGAAAGAAAATTTTAGGAGAGGACATTTTATTGGTAGCATATTTGAAAACCACTGAGTGATGTGGTCTCCATGGACGGAAGCAAAAACAAGGTTGCTGTGCAACTGATTGGATACTTAATGCCAATATGATATTACTGTTAAAGTGACAAAGTAGTAAAGTTAAGACAATGCTTGATGATTAATGAAAATGCCAATTAAAGAAACATTTCCCTTCTTCTTTGGGAGGAGATGTGATCTAAAGTGTGTGGTTCATCTACATTATAATATCATTTATTTTAGAATTTGGATTTGAATTAATGGCATGTGGATTTTGGTCTGTGTGTCAGGAGGGATATCATGATAAACTTGTAGGTATTTCTGCAGCCTTCCTAAAGTTCTTTTAAAAAACACTGCGAGTGAGCGAGTTCTTGGAGAGTAATAGGATTTTGTTTTCATTGGGCAAGTTTATGAGCAAACAAAGTAAACAGCATAATGCAACACGTTTAAGTTCAGAAGGTTCTGACGGGATGGGGAGACGATGGCCCTAGTGGCATTATCCTGGGCTGTTGATCCGGAAACCTAGATAATGTTTTGGGTATCCGGGTTCGAATCACACCATGGCAGATGGTAGAATTTGAATTCGATAAATACCTAGAATTAAGAATCTAATGGTGACCGTGAATTCATTGTTAATTGTCAGAAAAACCCATCTGGTTCACTAATGTCCTTTAGGGAAGGAAACTGCCTTCCTTACCTGGTCTGGCCGACATGTAACTCCAGACCCACAGCAATGTGGTTGACTCTTATCTGCTCCCTGGGCAATTAGGGATGGGCAATAAATGCCGCCTAGCCAGCAACGCCCTCATCCGTGAATGAATAAACAAAAAAAATTGCACTTATGATTAGGGGAAATACACAATTTTAAAAAAAACTTTTGGATTTCTACTGGGGTTTTACAGAAGTTTTGCCTAAAGCAGTTTGCATGAACTGAATTCAAGACTGTTAAGAAATAAGTTACATTAGTTAGCAAAGTTTTCAAATTCCATCCAGAAATGTTTGGTTAAAACCCTGAAAAGGTTATTTGAAGCTGAGAACTTTGATACTCAGTTGTATGAAGAATCAAGGAAGAGGCTATTGGATTCTCAAAATCAGGAATTTTAGCCATAGTTAAGTCAAATTCTGTGTTTGGTACAGTTATACAGCACTGAAACAGACCCTTTGGTCCAACCAGTCCATGCCGACCACAATCCTGGACTAAACTAGTTCCATCTGCTTGCTCTTGGCCCATATTGCTCAAATTTTTCCTATTCATGTACTTATCCAAATGTCTTTTAAATGTTGTAATTGTACCCGCATCCAACACTTCCTCTGGCAGTTCATTCCACACATTAACCACTGTCTGAGAGGGAATCATTTCTGGTGTTTGAGCACAGCAAAGGGCTGCTAGTGGAATTAATAAAATTGTAGCTTACTGTGTGCTTTTAAATCTTTAAAATGTGCATTAAAATGTATATAACAAGTGGCCTGGAGCAAGGCCAGAGGAAAAGACAGTATGCACATACTGGCTCACCACAGAGTGACTCATATGAAGACAATGGAATGGCATACAGCACACTGATGGGAACGCATATTAAGATCCGGTGGCTCAGTGGTTAGCACTGCTGCCTCAAAGCGCCAGGGACCTGGGTTCGATTGCACACTTGGGCGACTGTCTGTGTGGAGTTTGCACATTCTCCCCGTGTCTGCATAGGTTTACTACGGGTGCTCCGGTTTCCTCCCACAGTCCAAAGATGTCGGGGGTAGGTGAATTGGCCATGCTAAATTGCCCAGTGTTCAGGGATGTTTAGGTTAGGTGGGTTATACGTGCAGGGGTAGGGGAATGAGTTGGGGTGGAATGCTCTTCGGAGGGGCGCTGTGGGCCTGTTGGGCTGAATGGCCCGTTTCCACACTGTAGGGACTCTATGATTCTATGAAGATGCTTAGTGTATTGACAAGGCTACCAATGGGCTTCAACATCAAAGCAGCACAAACGAATCCAGCACCAGTTTGACATGGGGCTTCATACAGAGCCTGAAGTCCATTCTTTCTAGTATACTACCACTGGTCAATTCAATTGTTGTGTGGATATGATAACCGATATCTCAGTTGCCATTACAGTACAGACCAAAGCCATCAAAAGCCTCAGAGCTGTACTGGAAACTCAGACTAAGGTCCTGAGATGTACACATTGTCATCCTAGCCAAGCACATTGCAATGCAGGTTAAACTGCTGCCATCATGGTCACAAATTCCATTTTTCAAAGGGGCTTGTATTGTCTCAGTACAGGCTAGTAAATGATTAGGATGACTGAGGGGCCATCCCAGGGCTATGGCAATGCCTTCTTTACGTATAAACCAGCTGTCCTCTCTCATGCTCCCATTTGTTATGGTTTCATGTTCTAAAATGAAAGCAAAGTGTGGAGCTGGGGGAACACAGCATGCCAGGCAGCATCAGGAGAACAGGAAAGCTAATGTTTTGGGTCGGGACCCTTCTTCAGAAATCAGATGAAAACATCCTTGCTTGCACAACTGCCACTTCACCATTGCCCCGTTTTAAGCCAGAATGCACAGGTGACTGCCACCACTGCCAAGATAGCACAATCCAAAGCTGGGCCCTCAAAACGCAGGGCACTCTGCAAGGCATCAACAGTGAACGTTGCTGATAGCAGCTTTCCACAAGCTATGCAGCAGCCACAGGAGCAACACAAACAAGGAGCATTAGACCTAGCAAAGACACCTGTAGAAGTGATCTGAGGGCCTTGGGCAAGTATAGCCTTCAATTTAAGGGCCCTCTTTCCCTTCTCTCTGTGCACTGCTGATCCTGCCTGCTGCATATACTCCATACCAAGGTACTGGTGGTGCTCAGGAGGAACTCCAACTACAAATGCTATTACTGAAAGCAGGCTTTCTCCTAACCAGCCTTCCAGATGCTCAAATGTTCTTGGCAGACTGTGCACCACACCCTTGTGAATCCAGAAATATTTCTCAATTCCTCGAATAACACTCCACAGTAATACCACTCCCCTGCAGCAGGGAAAGCTAAATGAACCTCAGTTGAAAGCTGAATCATTTTAAGTAGCATGAGTGTGTTGGGGTGCTAGTTCACCTGAATGTATGTTTAGCTGGGTAAACCTAAAGAGCGAGAAGTCAACAGAATCAGACTGCCAGGAAGTCAAATTTTGCAGCCTTTAACATGAAAATACTTATCTATCAACAAAAATAAACCAAATCCCCTTTTTATGTGTAGCCACATGTCCGTTGGATTAAAATATATTTTATAGCAATTACCTACTTGTCAAGATCATTGGTTTTGGTCTCGTAGCTTTTAAGGACACGGAGAACCTGAACATCTTGGGTTAAAAAACATGGTGGGAGCAGACCATGAATTCCAAGCTGTAGTCGTTCTTCAAGAGTAAATGCCATACCCTGAAAAACAAGACCAACCACAATAAAACTGTACTTTTCTTGTGTCACAGCCTGACCGGAAACTCTACACCAACAAATAAAACTCTGAAGTGATAATATTGATAATCTGTATAGACAATAGCGTCAATACTAACTTGTAACAACCAGCAGATGGAAGATTCAAATTTATAATTAAGTAACATTTCACTAATCCTGCAATCTATACGTGAAGCCAACTATTACAGCAACAGGGGGAGTATTACAGAGTGCCCTTGCCTGGTGAAGCTGACCACTTCACAACAATATTTAAATCTGGCTCCCATGGTGCAGTTGAGAGTCAAATGCAAATCTAGCAGCTGCTGGTGAGGTTTCACGGTGCTCCAGCAATGAAGTGCGGGAAGACCCAGCAGTAAATAAATGTTTTTCAGGGCAATCTCCTTGGCACAAGTGCTGCAGATGTATTCCCCTGACCCTTTACAGAAGTTTGCTCTTCCCACCAATCACAGCACATCTTCAGTGCCATTAACCGAATTACTGTTTTGCTCCTCACCAACAATATTACAAAAAATATATTTACAACAGATACTTACTTTCTAATTACCAGGGTTAAATCGCGAATTTTAAGAACAGAGCTCTTTCAAAAATCTAGTCATATTTTGCATTGAGCTTAATTTTAAATTTAACTTGTAAATACTTTCTAGATGCAACTGGATAATTAATTAATTAGCTGGCTGGTGAGAAATGGTTATTTTTCCAGCAGGCACTGACTAAAGCCTTTGGAATTTCAGCTAGTATAAAAATAGGAGGTTTTACGTTGGATAAAGTAAGGAACACAAAATCCAGGTTTGCAGACTACCATTCATCAGAGTATTTAACCCAGTGATTTGAGAGTAAGGGAAGAGGTACTGTTAACAAAACAGAGAGGGGAAGATGACCAGAAAGTTATGGTCTAGATGGAACAAAATGGTTAAAAAGATAAGTGGTTTGTTGGATAACAAGGTGTAGAGCTGGATGAACACAGCAGGCCAAGCAGCATCAGAGGAGCAGGAAAGCTGTTGTTTCGGGTCTGGACCCTTCTTCAGAAATGAGTTTGTTCATGAGTTTTAAGCTTTTTTCTCTAATTTAGGACCGTAGTTTAAAACAAGGGCTAGAAAAGTGCAAGTCTTATATCACATTTATAGCTTACAGCATTATACTATTTGATATAACAATAAATAACCATTGAATAAATATTGCTATTAATAAAATAAATAAACTAACGCTATTCTAAGATTTGGCACAGCAGATTATATACCTGGAAATGGGGTGACACAGTCACATTCAGCCCCATTCTTTCCCACCATCCCTATGATCAGGCTCCAAATCCATCTCAAAACCAAGCCTTGATGTTGCCCTCCCTCATTCCCTGCAGATTGGGAAAGTTGTAGATGCCGTGAGGGAGAAACAATTTTAAAAATTCTTAGAAATGAATGCATTGATCATATTAGTCCCCCATTTTGACCATTTTCAAGACAAATTGGACTAGTATGTGTCACTCACAACTTTTACAGGTTTTTCCTTCTGGCTGGTGAGCTTGTCCAGAGCAAATACATGTCTCCATTTTGAAACTGTCCAATTTAGAGTCATTGAACTCAAGTACTGGATGGAGAGACCCCCAAACACACAATGGAGGAGATGGAATTCCTTGACAGTATTATCTGGAATACAGTCATGTCCAGAGGAAAACAGAGGCTCAGGAAAGGAAGTGTGTGAGTGATGGGGATCAGAATAAATGGATTTAGCAGACGTTGAGATGATGATCTTCCTGACACTGGTCCAACTGCTAGAATGTACTCATGTGGCAGGGAGAAAGAATGCAGGGAGTAAAACCATAAAACGCAGGCCAAGTCATCATTTATCAGGGGCTGTTTCGTTGGGATGGGAGCACCAAGAAGGGTAGGAATGTGGTCATAACAGGGGATGATAATTAGAGGGATAGATAGCACCACCTACAGTGAAGAGTGAGTATCCCAAAGATGTGTTGCCAACCCAGTCCTAGGGTCAGGAGTATTCAAGCAGCTGGAGACAAACCTGGAAAAGAAGGAAGGGAGTAAACCTAGTCATAGGACATGTTGGAACAAATGACATTGGTAGGGACAGAGGGAAGGCCAGCTTTAAAATAGGTCGTAGGAGTTGGGCTCTAAATTAAAATGTACCTTCAGGATAATGATTCCTGGCTTAATTCCTGAACCACATGCACGCTACTATAGGAAGAACTAGATCAGGACAATTAAAAGTTGGGTAAAGGGCTGGAGTGGGGAAGTGAAGTTTCTTTTCACAGAAGACCCAGACCAGTTCTGCAATAGGAAGGAGCAACAGCGATGGGATGAAGGTCCACCTAGACCAGGATGAAGATGGAGGTGATAAATGTTTAAACTAAGAAGATGGGGAAATAGGACAAGAAACATAAGCAGCCTAAATATTAACAAGATAACAAGGTGTGGAGCTGGATGAACACAGCAGGCCAAGCAGCATCATAGGAACAAGAAAGCTTGACGTTTCGGGCCTAGACCTTCATAAGAAACCCTTCAGCTCCAGCTCCACACCTTGTTATCTCGGATTCTCCAGCATCTGCAGTACCTATTATCTCTAAATATTAACAAACATGATACGGAGGTACCAGTGTTGGGCTTGGGTGGACAAAGTCAGAAGGCACATGACACCATGTTATAGTCCATCAGGTTTATTTGAAATCACAGATTTTTGGAGCACAGCCCCATTATCAGGTGAATTGAGACAGAACAGCACATAGACACAGACTTTATAGGCAGAGAGATCAAAAGATCACACAATTGGTGTGAGTGGAATGTCGAATAAGACTCTCTGCAGGTGACCAAGAGTGTTAGGTGGGGTGAGTAAAGTGTCAACAGCTGAACAACAAGCGAAGGGATTACTTATAATCAGATTAAATGAGGCAGACAGATAATTACAAAAGAATTAAAATTAAGGTGGCGGTGGAGACAAACTAAACGACTGGAATAACAGTCGCATGCCGAGAGTCTAACCAAAGTAATAAGTAATCCAAAACTGTACAGACTAATTAAAGTAGAGAGGTCATAACAACGTATCAAAGTGACGGTGTCAAAACAGGACAGTCAACTTGTCTGACTATACCCTTCAACTGGACGAAATTGAAGTTCTCAGTTGAGGGCTCATCATTACACTGTCGTCAAACCAGCAGTCAACGGAGCAGCCACCATCATACAAAATAGAACGGACTACTGCAAAGAAGTGTACTGACAACTGAACAACCAGGAACACTACAGAAAACTACCTGCTGATCTGACCAAAGAACGTACCCGTCAACTCAACAGACTGATCAAGACCTTTGATCCAGACCTTCAGAGTATCCTATGCACTCTCATCCCACATGCTTTTTGCATGGGAAATTTCTACTGTCTTCCGAAGATACACAAAGCCAACAAACCAGAATGTCCCATTGTATCAGGCAATGGAACCCTGTGTTAAAAGGTCTCTGGTTATATCGAGGGCATCATGAAACCCATTGTACAAGGAACCCCCGGCTTCTGTCACGATACTACAGATTTCTTACAGAAACTCAGCACCGATGGACCAGTCGAACCAGGAACATTCCTCGTCACAATGGACGTTTTGGCACTCTACACCAACATCCCCCACGATGACAGCATTGCTGTGACAGCCTCAGTACTCAATACGAACAACCGCCAAATTCCAGAAGCCATCCTACAATTCACTTGCTTCATCCTCGACCACAAAGTCTTTACCTTCAGTAACCAGTTCTTCATCCAGACACACGGAACAGCCATGGGGACCAAATCTGCACCTAAATATCCAACATTTTCACCCACAAGTTTGAGCAAAACTTCTTTGCTGCACAGGACCTTCGGCCAACGCTATACAGCAGATACAAATTCAGAAGCTGCTGGAAAACCTCAGCATGTCTGGCATAAGTTCTGAGGAAGGGTCACCAAAATGTTAACACTGATCTTCTCTTCACAGATGCTGTCAGACCTGCTGAGCTTTTCCAGCAACTTCTGTTTTTGTTCCCGATTTACAGCATCCGCCGTTCTTTCAGCTGTACGCCAGATAGTTGACGACATTTTCTTCCATTGGACTCGTAGTGAGGAATCACTGAAACAACTACATAGCGATATGAACAGGTTTCATCCCACCATCAGACTTACCATGGACTACTCTTCAGAATTAGTCTCATTCTTGGACACACACATCTCCATCAAGGATGGACACGTCAGTACCTCAATCTATCCCAAGCCCACGGATAACCTCATGATGCTGCCCTTCTCCAGCTTCCACCCGAAAAAAGCAGGTTAAAGAAGCCATTCTCTGTGCATACATAGGATCCACTCAGATGAGGGGGAAGTGACAGACACCTAAACATTTTGAAGGACGCCATCGTAAGAACGGGATGCAATGCTCAACTCATCAATCGCCAGTTCCGATGTGCCACAGCAAAAAACCGCAACGACCTCTGCAGAAGACAGGCACAGGATACGACTGATAGACTATGCTTCATCGTATAGTACTTCCCCAGACCAGGGATACTACGCCATGTTTTCCACAGCCTTCAACATGTCATAGATGATGATGAGCATCTCACCAAGATCGTCCCTACACTTCCACTTATCTTCAAACAACCACCAAACCTTAAGCAGACCATCATTCACAGCAAACTACCCAGCCTTCAGGACAATGTTGGCCACAACACCACACAAGCCTGCCACAGCAACCTCTGCAAGACATGTCAGATCGTTGGCATGGATACCACCATCACACGTGGGAACACAACCCACCACGTATGTGGCAGATACTCATGTGATTTGGCCAATATTATCTATCTTATACGCTGCATGCAAGGACACCTTGAGCCATGGTATATTGGCGAGACCATGTAGACACTACGAGAATGGATGGATGAACACTGCATAACATTTGCCAGACAGGAATGCTCCTGAGCAAGAGAACACTTCAGTAGTCAAGGACATTCAGCCTCCAACCTTCAGATAAGCGATCTCCAAGGCAGACTTTGAGATACACAACAATGCAGAATCGCAGAGCAGAGCCTGACAGCCAAGTTTCGTATCCAAGACAATGGCCTCAACTGTGATCTTGGGTTCACGTTGCGCTACATGTGATCCCACTACACTGTTCTGCATCTGTAAAACCTTTATTGCTGTTCTGTTTTGACACCATCACCTTCATGAATTATTATGATCTCTCTACCTTATTTAGTATGTCATTAACAAACATGGCAGCGAATAAAAAGGCAGCATAATTTTGGCAAGGGAATACAGAGAGTTACGTAACAGGAGTCTATAAAGATGGCTAAATATGAAGTTTGATGAAATCCTCTCAAAAACAGGTTAACATCTGTACAGTAATGTGCACAGCATATGTAACAAAAAAAAAGATATTGGAAGCATTGATGCATCATGAAGAATGAGATATTGTAGGGCGTAGTGAAATCTGGTTACAAAAAATATTTGTAGGGAGCAAAGTTAAGAGGCGAGTTCGCAGCACTTACTAGGGATAATAAAATAACGACAGGAGAAAAAGGCACGTATATCAGCTCGGTAAATATACAACCCAACTATCAATACAGCTGGAGATTAATTAAAGATTATAAAGGATAATCACAATAATAGATGTAGCATACAGATCACTTAGTAGTGGAAAGGAAATGAAGAAGGAATATTATTCATTTTGTCATGGGATGCGGGTGTTGCAGGCTAGTCCAACATTTGTTGCACATCCCTAATTGCCCACTGAATTGAGTGACTTCCTAGGCCACTTCAAAGGCCAACTAGTGTTATAGGTCTGGTGTCACTTGTAGTCCAACCCAGCTAACGATGGCAGATATTCGTTCCTCAAGGACATTAGTTGAATCAGAAGAGTTTTTACAAGAATCAACTGTCAGTTTCACAATCACCATTACTGACGAATGGCTTTCAAATCCAGATTTGATTCAAGAAATTTAAATTTCCACCAGTTACTATGGTGGAACTTGAACCCCGTTTTCCCATAGCAGTAGCTTGAGCTTCTGGGCCTCAAGTCCAATAACATTAAATATGCATACATATTACAGACTTGCGTATAAAAAGCAAACAATAATTAGAGTAGTCAAAATCCCCCACGATTTTCAATGAATTTAGGTAAAGGGGATGAGAAGTTGAGACTCCTAAACTTGCACAGAACTCTTTTCTAATTTACTAAGTAAAAAGCCAAACAAGAGTCAATTTATTATTGGATCTAGTGATGGGGAATGAACCAGGTCAGGTAACAGAAATACAAGTTCAGCAATCACATGGGAATGTTCACCATAATCTCATAAGCTTTATGATCAGAGAACAATATATGTATTATTATCAGCTTTGAGAAAAGCTGATTTTGAGAAACTGAGAGCACAATTTGGGGATAATAAAACGCATAATAATATTGAAAAAACAATGATGTGGACATAGGAACCATTTAAAATGACATGCAAACGCAGACAGGATATATTTTGCAAGAAACAATTTAAACAATATTTGGACTCCACAGCCAATGGAACAACCATGGTTCAATGGACAGTGCAGGAGGGCACGCCAGCAACAGCACCAGCCACACCTAAAAATGTTGAAGCTACCAAACAGGAATACTTGCATGCCAAACAGCATAAACAGCAAGTGACAGACAGAGCTAAGCACGCCCACAACCAACAGCTTAGATCTAAGCTCTGTAGTCCTGTCATATCTAATTGTGAATGGAGGTGGGCAATTGAACAACACTCAAATTTACCCATCCTCAATGATGGAAGAGCACAACACATCAGTGCAAAAGATGAGGCTGAAGATTTCACAGCAATTGTCAGCCAGAAGTGCCAAGTGAAAGATTCGTCTTGCTTCCTCCAATGGTCCACAGCATCACAACTACCAGTCTTCAGCCAACTTGATTTGCTCCATGTGATAACAAAAATGGTTGGGGACACTGGATAGTGCAAGGCTATAGGCCTTGACAACATACCAGCAATAGTACTGAAGAGTTATGCTCCAGAATTTGCGGCTCCCCTAGCCAAGCTTTTTCAGTATAGTAACAACACTGGCATCTACCCAAAAAAAAAAGGAAAATTGCTCAGGTATGTCATAAACACGAAAACCAGGACAAATCCTGGCTAATTATTGCCCCATCAGTCTACTCATGATCACCAGTAAACTGATGAAAGGTGGCATCACCAGAGCTTGCAAGCGGCATTTGCTCAACAATAACCTCCTCAGTGACGCCCAGTTGGGTTCCGCCAGGGCCACTCAGCTCCTGGCCCCGTTACAGCCTTGGTTCAAATAGGGACAAAAGAGCTGAATTCCTGAGGTTAGGTGAGACTGACAGCCCTTGACTTCAAGGCTGACTGACTGTGGCATCAAGGAGCCTGAGCAAAACTGGAATCAATAGGTATCAGGGCGCAATCTACCTGCTGGTTGTAGTCATACCTGGCACACAGGAAGACAGTTGTGGTTATTGGAGGTCAGTCATCTCAGATCCAGAATCTCGCTGCAGGAATTCCTCAGGGTAGTGACCTCAGCCCAACCATCTTCAACTGCTTCATCAATGACCTTCCCTTCACCATCAGGTCAGAAGTATGGATGTTCACTGGTGATTGCATAATGTTCAACACCATTCACAACTCCTCAGATACAGAGCAGACCATGTTGAAATACAATAAGATGTGAATAATATCCAGACTTGGGCTGACAAGTAGCAAGTAACATTTGTGCCAGTCAAATGCCAGTCAATGACCATTACCAATAAGAGACATTTTAACCACCGCCCCTTGCCATTCCAATGATGTTACCATCACACAAGTCCCCACTATCAACATCCTTAGAGTCACCCGTTGACCAGAAACTCAACTTGATCCACCACGTAAACACAGTGGCTACAAGAGCAGGTCAGAGGCTACAAAAACTGTGGTGAGTAACTCACTTCCTGACTCCCCAAAGCCTGTCCACAAGGCATAAGTCAGGAGTGTGAAGGAATATTCTTCACTTAACTGGATGAATGCATCTCTAACAACATTCAGGAAATTTGACACTATCCAGGACAAAGTAGCCCAGATGATTGGCACCACATCCACAAACATCCACTCTGCCACAGACACTCAATAGCGGCAGTGTGCACTATCTACACAATACACCGCAGAAATTCACCAAAGATCCTTAAACAGCAGTTTCCGAACCTCACCACCATTTCCATCTAGAAGGATAAGGGCAGCAGATACATGCAAACGTGATCACCTGCAAGTTCTCCTCCAAGCCACTCACCATCCTGACTTGTAAATATATCGTTGTTCCTTCACTGTCACTAGGTCAAAATCCTGGAACTCTCTCCCTAACGACATTGTGGGTTGATGCACAGCAAGTGGACTGTAACAGTTCAAAAAGGCAACTCATCATCACCTTAAGGGCGACAAGGGTAACAAGTCCAAACATGTGCAGATCAGGTAGACTGGCCATGCTCAACTACTCTGTAGTGTCCAGGGATGTGTAGGCTAAGTGGATTAACCATGGTAAACGTGGAGTTATGTGGATAGGGTGGGGGTAGTGGATCTGGATCGGATGCTCCTGGAAGGGTCAGTGCAGATTCAATGGGCCAAATGTCTTCTATCTGCACTGTTGGAATTGTAAGATTTGATGAACTAGGTATAGGCAAAAAATACTGACCAGCCAGCGATACCCATATCCCACGATTGAATAAAACAAAAAGAAACTTCTGATAAGAACTGAGGATAAGAACGAGGCAGACATGAAGCATACAGATACATGAGGAAAGTATGGTCAGAAAGAATGCTAAGAAATTAGGAGTCACGTTTTTAAAAAAAAGAGTAAATGAGAAATGATTCGGAAATTAAACAACCAAGGAACATAAAACAAAACGGTAAAACATTTTATAGGCACATCAAACAAAATAGGAAGGCTGAGTTGGGGTTAGAACTGTTAAGGAATAGACAAAATTATACCGCAGGCTACGGCAGAGAGATGGCAAATTATCAGACATAAAAGGGAAACATGACAATAAATGAGGAGGTGACCGTTAAAACAAGTACAATTAAATAATAAAGGGAATGCACTGAATAAACTAAAATGCTAAAACCCCTGGCTTACTTTGATATATACTGAAAGAATATAGAGAATAGGTAGCAAAGGCATTACTACACATTTAAAACTAGTTAGGGAGGCATACTATAGGGCTAATATATATTTAATGTAATTTCTCCATCTAAAAATAGCAAACTGAACATTTCGAGGTAATTATAGCCCAGTTGAAAATGTCAGAAGAATAGAGAGATCACTTACTACATGGAAAATACTAGTCTTATTGGTGGAACAAAGGAATCTTCACAAGGTAGCAAGACTGTAAACAAAAGAAAATCAAACACTATGCTTTATTTGTAAGAGGGACAGAATTAAAAAGTAGGGAAGTTGTACTGAATCTATCTTGAACCATGGTTAGACCACACTTACAGTACTGAGTGCAGTTTTGGTTGCCATATTACAACTTGAAATAAAGAGACAATACAGAGAAATTTACAACAAAGATATCAGAAATGTGTGAATACATGCATCAGGGAAGGATGGACAGGTTGCATCTATTTTCTCATGGGGAGGGAGAAAGAAGTTTGACAGAGGTCAAAATAATTTTGTCCAAAGACTTAGAGATTTTCTGGAGGGCTAAATTTTGCTTTTGGTGGCTACTTTTTGTTCTCACTAACTCATTTATTAGGTGATGCTGTCACACAATAACAATACATTCTGTATTTGGGTTGACATATGGAAAATTTGGACTCTCTCAATCAGAGTGAAAAGAATTCACCAATCCTCTCAAAACTTATCTACTCTCTATTGAATTTAAAGCTGCAACAAACAGGGAAAACATTACATTTCAGAGATGTTTCAAATGGTACAAGGCAACAGGCCCAAGTGTTTTTTCTCCTCTCAAGATAATTGATATGTACTTCTCGACTCTAAAAGGCATCACACCTTCCACAGAACTGGTGAGGTCACAGTTAATGCTTTATCAAAGTTGGAACATTTAGACTAGGCATTTACAACTCTATTTGCAACTTTTGGAACATAATCTCAGACTTAAATTTAAAAATTGACAAGAGTGTTCATTGCAGTTGGATCCACTATATTATTTCCACGTATAAAGCTATTGAACTTACTCAAATTTAGACTCAAGATTCTATGTTCATTTGCAAGGAATTCATTACCTCATTGATATCAAGTTTTCTTAGCTTGCAATCAGCCAAGTAATATTCCTTTAAGTTTAAAACTATTCTCTCTCCTTTGCTATGTCTTCCTCATCCACATCTTGTGACCTCCCTCTTCCGCAAACCCTTCTTACAGCCTCCTTTTCCTTCTGCCCTCCCTTGCAGCCTGCTCTTACCCCATTGCCTCCCACGTTCACCCTCTTCCTCCTTCTCCAAATGCTTCTTCCCAACTTGACCCTGCCCTCCTAGCCACATCAAGTAGGCGGTATTCCTGGATCCAGCATGAGACCCTTGAGGCTTGGGAAAAGGGACACTCCTGGCCTCAGCAAAAGGCAGTACCTGTCTCCCCACCTCCCCACATTCCTGGCTGATGCTCTCTCTCCAGCAACTAGAAGCCCCACTACAAGCTCTTGTTTCTCATCCTGCTTGCTGTTCCTCCAGTCACAGACAGCTCCTCTCTAATACTTGCTACTGATAGATTCATTAGAGTATGATTAGCAGCAAGCCTGCGAGAAAACCAGCCTGTGATTGGAAGAACCGCTCCTTACTATTTCTTACATTCTACTTATTGGGATGAACTTTCTTTGATTGGTTACCCCCATGAGTTGATTTTATGGGGCATTCAGGGGACTTCCATGGGCAGGTTGACCTCCCAGACCCATATATTATCAACATTGTAGAGGGGTGACCTAACAGAGGTCTTTAAAATTACAAAGAAGTTTTGACAGAGTGGATACTGGAAGAAAGTTTTCTTCCTCTTCCTATGGCAAAGCATAATCATAGGCTGTCAACATATGACATTGACCATAAAAGCCCACAGGGAATTCAGAAGAAACTTCTTTAAACAAAGAGAGCTGAGGCAGTGGAGCTCTCTGGAACAGAGAAGCAAATAGTTTGGATGCATTTACAGGAAAGCTAGACATGTATCTGAGGTAGCAGAAAGATGATTATGACTGTAGCTTTAGATGAGCAAAGGTAAGATGGGAGGAGGCTCAGGCGCAGCATATGTGGACTGCTAAGTGATTAATCTAGCTGTTTGACTGATGGGAAATGGCAGAAATGCTCAAGATGTCTTGCTATGCGATTTGGCAGGACCTTCTTTTTCCTGGGGCTTTCCCCCAGTGACTGGCATTTCTAGCACATTCTTCATAAATATTGGAGGCAACACTTTTTAATGATCATTATTAATAAAGTGGATTGTTCACATATTAGGTAGTAGTTGTTTCTAACTGCAATACACAGAAGAGGATTCTGGGTAATCCAAGATGGAGGAGAGAAAAGTTGTGGGTGAGAGTGCCGCTCCTTTTTGAGGTATTTTCAGTGTTGGAGTTGATTTCCTCAATTTTTGGAGCAGTAGTCACTGTTTTATAAGCTGTTGCATTGTTTTGGAACTTTGGAGGAAAAAAAAATCAAAACAACCATACTTTAAAAAAGGAGGAACAGAGAGAGAGCAGATACCACATGGGAGGTGAAACGAACAGTGAACCTTCACTGCTGACTGCTTCTGCTGTTTAGTTTCAAGTATCTCTGGACATTCGAGTTTGTTCTAAGTAAAATAAGCAAACAGTGAAATTCACAGCTGACCTTGGAGAAACCTGTGTAAGGGAGCTCACAGCAGGTGAGCAGCTACCTGGCTTCTTTTTTTAAAGTGCAGCCTCATAATAGTGAGTAGAGTTATTTTGTATTGATTATGCGTTTTATTGAGATCTGTCTCTTCATCAAACTTTAAAAATATAAAACATAGATACTAAGTTATCCTGGAGCACTGTTTTTAGAGCAGTAAGACTGTGCTATTTTCTGGGTCTGTAGATTGTTAAGATGCAAGGATGACATTTAAAATGGAGTGCTCTTCGTCTTGGATCTGGGACAATAGAGAGAATTGCAATGTTACTGAAGATTATGTCTGCATGAAGTGTGTTTGGTTGCAAATCCTATCGGATTGCATGGATGGGTTGGAGGGGGAGTTAGAGGCAATGAGGAATTTACAGGAGATGGGAGTGTGGTGGATGGCAATTTCAGGAAGGGGGATAAACCACAGAGACTGTCAGGAAGATGGGTTAACTCCAGGAAAGGTAGGAGAGATAGGCAGGTGGAATAGAGTCTCCTGTGGCTATCCTCCATTTCAAACAAGTATGCTGTTTCAGGAAATGTAGGGATGATGAACTCTCAGGGGAATGTAGCACTGACAGCCAGGTTTCTGGTAATGAGATTGGCTCTAACGTAACGAGGGGTACATCAGGTTCCAAGTGATCAGTTGTGATAGGGGCTGTCTAGTCGGAGGCACAGACAGATGTTTCTGAGGCTGACAACGAGACATCAGAATGGTGTGTTGCCTCCCTGGTGCCAGGATCAAGCATATCTCGAAGAGGGTACAGAATATTCTCGAAGGGGAGAAAGATCACCAGGAGGCTGTTGTATGTACTAGAACTAACAACATAGGATGAAACAAGGACATGGTTCTGAGGAGAAACTACAGGATATTTGACAGGAATTTAAGAAGGAGGTTCTCAAGGCTAGTAATATCTGGATTATTCCCGGTGCCATGAGCTAGTGAAGGTAGGAATAGGAGGAAAAAGCAGATGAATGTGTGGCTGAGGAGCTAGCGCAGGGGAGATGGATTGCTATTCTGGACTATTGGAATCTCTTCTGGGGTAAAAGTGACCTGTATAAGAAGGACGGATTGTACCTGAATTGCAAGGGGAACAAATACTGGTGGGGAGATTTTCTAGAGCTGCTCAGGAAGATTTAAATTAGTAAGGGTGGAGAACCCAGGGAGATACTGAGCAAGGAGATCAGTCTGAGACTGGTACACTTGGGAAAAGGGGCAAGTCAGACAGTCAGGGCAGGCAGGAACAAAGCAAAGAATGAGGTAGGACTGATAAATTAAATTGCATTTATTTCAATGCAAGAAGCCTAACAGGCAAGGCAGACGACTTCATGGCGTGGTTGGGAACATGGGACGGGCAATATCATAGCGATTACAGAAATGTGACTCATGGATGGACAGGACTGGCAGGTTAACGTTCCAGGGTATAGAAGAATAGAAAAGGTGCAAGACAGGAGGGAGAGTTGCAGTTTTGATTAGACATAACATTGCTGCTGTACTTAGGGAGGGTGTTCCTGGGAGAATGTCCAGGGAAGTTATTTGGGTGGAACTGAGAAATAAGAAAGGGATGATCACCTTATTGGGACATTTAAATTCCCAAGCAAAGACAGGGACTGCCATAATATTACGGGCTTGGATGGAGAGGAATTTGTTGAGTGTGTACAAGAAAATTTTCTGATTCAGTATGTGGATGTACCTACTAGAGAAGGAGCAAAGCTGGACCTCCTCTTGGGGAAAAAAGGCAGGGCAGATGACTGACATGTCAGTGGGGGAGCACTTTGGGGCCAGGGATCATAATTCTATTAGTTTCAAAATAGTAGTGGAAAAAGATAGATTGGATCTAAGAGTTAAAGTTCTAAATTGGAGGAAGGCCAATTTTGACAGTATTAGGCAACAACGTTCACAAGATAATTGAGGGCAAATATTCACAGGTAAAGGGATGACTGGAAAGAGGGAAGCCTTCAAAAATGAGGTAATGAGAGTCCAGAGATAGCATATTCCTGTTAGTGTGAAGGGCACGGCTGGTGCGTGTAGGGAATTCTGGATGACTACTGAAATTGAGGTTTTGGTCAAGAAACAGAAGTTACCATATGTCAGGTATAGACAGTAGGGATAAAATGAAGGCAGAAGAAGTATATTTTATAGGGAAATCAGGAGGGTAAAGAGGGGACATGAGATAGCTTTGGCAAACAGGGTTAAGGAGATTCCAAAGGGACTCTACAGTTACGTTAAGGACAAAAGGGTAACTTGGAACAGAATAGGGCCCCTTATGTGTGAAACCACGGGAGATGGGGTGATACTAAATGAGTATTTTGCATCAGTGTTTACTTGGAGAAGGATACCAATGCTAGAGAACTTGGGAAAATAAACAGCAACATCTTGAAAAATGTCCATATTAAAGGGGAGGTGGTGCTGGACGTGTTAAAATGCACAAAGGTAGATAAAGTCCCAGGACCCGATCAGGTGTACCCAAGAACTCTATGGGAAGTTAGGAAAGTGATTGCTGGGCCACTTGCTGAGATATCTGTCTCATTAATAGCCACAGGTGAGGTGCCAAAAGACTGGAGATTGGCGAACACGGTGACACTACTTTAAGAAAGATGGCAAGGAAAAGCTACAGAACTATAGACCAGTCAGCCTGACATCAGTGGTAGGCAAGTTGTTGAGGGGATCCTGAGGGACAGGATTTACATATATTTGGAAAGGCAAGGATTAATTAGGGATAGTCAACATGGCTTTGTGCGTGGGAAATCATGTCTCACTAACTTGATTGAGTTTTTTGAAGAAGTAATAAAGAGGATTGATGAAGGTAGGGTGGTGGATGTGACCTTTATGGACTTCAGTAAGGTAGCTGACATAGCATACTGATTAGCAAGGTTAGATCACTTCGAACACAGGGAGTATTAGCCATATAGATACAGAACTGGCTTGAAGGTAGGAGACAAAGGATGGTGGAGGGTTGCTTTTCAGACTGGAGGCCTGTGACTACCGGTGTGCCAAAAGTATTGGTGCTGGGTCCACTGCTTTTTGTCATTTATATAAATGATTTAGTTGTGAACACAGGAGGTATGATTAGTAAGTCTGCCGATGACACCAAAATTGGTGATGTTGTGGACAGCGAAGAAGGTTTCCTCAGAGTACAACAGGACCTTGACCAGATGGGCCAGTGGGTCGAGGAGTGGCAGATGGAGTTTAATTCAGCTGAATGGAAGTTGCTGCATCTTGATAAGACACATCAGGGCAGGACTTTTACACTTAATGGTAAGGTTCTGGGGAATGTTGCTGAACAAAGAGAACCTTGGAGTGCATAGTTCCTTGAAAGTAGAGTTGCAGGTAGACAGGATAGTGAAGAAGGCATTTACTATGCTTGCCTTTATTGGTCAGTGCATTGAGTATAGGAGTCGGGAGGTCATGTTGTAGCTGTACAAGACATTGGTTAGGCCACTACTGGAATACTGCATTCAGTTCTGGTTTAACTTGCAAGAGTTCAGAAAAGATTTACAAGAGTGTTGTCAGGGTTGGATGGTTTGATGGTCGGATGGTCTGAAAAGGGAGAGGCTGAATAGGCTGGGCTGTTTTCCCTAAAGCTTCAGAGGCTGAGGGATGACCTTTTAGAAGTTCCTAAAGTCATGAGCGGCATAGATAGGATGAATAGCCAAGGTCTGTTCCCCAGGGTAGCGGACTCCAAAACTGGAGGGTATAAATTTAAGGTGAGGGGGGGAAATATTCAAAAGGAACCTAAGACAACTTTTTCAAGCAGCGGGTGGTGTGTGTATGGAATGAGCTGCCAGAGAAAGTGGTGGAGAATGGTACGACATTTAAAAGGCATCTGGATCAGTATATGAAGGGTAAGGGTTTAGAGGGGTATGAGCCAAATGTTGGCAAATGGGACTAGATTAATTTAGGACATCTTGTTGGCATGGATGAGTTGGACCAAAGGGCCTGTTCCCGTGCTGTGTAGCTCTATGACTGTACAAGGTCTCCCCTGAATGACTCGGAAACTTCACTAGAGAAACAAGCACGCCGTTTCTACCATTCCCCAATGGATGTGCTACAATGTTTGATTTTTCTTTATTTTCTGTTCCAACTCCTAAGAGATGCACAAACAAAAGTGCGAGAGATCATTAGCAGACTTGTGTGAGATATTTCAGTGCTGCAGTATTTCTGATCTTGAAACAGTCATGGAGAACAAATGCAAATGTGACTTATTTGGATCTGTTTGAATCATAATTTTGCAGAGAAACTGCCTGGCAGATTCGTTCCAGTGATGGAAAGGAGATATTCTAGTAAGGAAGACAATATTGGAGTCTATTGTTCAGAAAGGTTTATCATTACTAGGTAAAAAGGTGCAACGAATGAATCTTCTCTGCATGCTGTCAGAAATAAAAAATTCAGTTACTGGGAAGGTACAATCTTCGTTTAAATAAAAAACTAAAGCTGCAACAAGTAGGTCCAAATTGCTTTAAATATTTCACTTCTCCTATTAGCTTTTCAAGTCTCAAGTGCGCCAAATAGGTTAGGTCATGCAAGTCACTGAATTACTATAATTTGAAGTTGATGCCACTTTGGCTCCTTACATTTTGTTGCAAAGCCAGCAAGTTAATATCATAAACTGTTCAGATCTTTGCTTTACATGTGGCCAATCTTCATGATATTTCTTAAGTTAACACTACATATTAGATCAGAGGCGAGATCAAAAATTAACGGTCACAGGATAAATTCACAAAATAACCAACAGCGATGCAAGTGAAATAAAAATACAATGCTAAATGGAACTTATTCTCCACTAAAACAAAGCAACAATACTTCAGACTCAATTGCAGAAATGGTATATTTTATATGCTTTTTTTTAAAAAAGATGTGGTTTCCTTTCTTCTTTTGTACATTATTGTAATCCACCATTGGGCACCATTATTATAAGTCCCTCTACCAACCAGCAGATAATAAAAACGTGCTGGGCACATCCTGCAGTTTAGAGTAGGTCTTTACAAAACTGATGTAACCACAAATAATGATTCTCCATCAGAGGTAAATAATTCACAGGTATCCATAGGGGAACGCTTCTCAATAACATCGTTAGTGTGAAGCTGGGGAGAGGGATATAAATTTGATAAACATGGTAACTTTTCCTGTCAATGGGAAAGGGGGATGACTTAGTGCTGAGGTCACGGAAATATCATTGAATTAATAACCCAGAGGCTGAGGCTAATGTTCCAGGGACATAGGTTTGAATCCCATCATGGCAGATGGTGAAATCTGAATTCAAATTCAAAAATGTGTAATTTAAAAAAGTCTAATGGCAACGATGTTGATTGTTGAAAAAACCTATCTGGTTCACTGATGTCCTTTAGGAAGGAAATCTGCCAACCTTACACAGTCTGGTCTACATGTGACTGCAGTGACAGTAAGGTAGTTGATTCCAAACTGCCCTCTGAAATGGCTTTGCAAGCCTCTCAGTTCAACAGCAATTAGGATGGGCAATAAATGTTAGCTGGACACTCTCATCTCATGCAAGAATAAAAATTAAAAAGGAGCAGTTGCACACAGACTTCAGCCTGCATTATGGTCATGTTTCTTTTCATTTAATAGAAAACAAATTGCAAACGCTTTGTGTAAGGAGTTCTTTCACAGCCCAGTTAGCTCACTCGATAGATCATTCTTAATCATGATTTTGAGCACATTGAATTTTGATTTTTCTTGAATATTTATCACCTACAGAAAAAGAGATGTACTTTAAAACTCTCTTACTTTAAATAGTCTGACACTAACACTGCATCTGCACATATGCACGAAGCACTCCTGGTGTCGTGGCAACCTTTTATCAAACAGCACTAAATTCCAGAGTTGAGGTTGACAGTGACACCTTTTGAAATCAAGGCCACATTCGAGTCTGTGTGGCATTAATGAAGCTGAGCAAAACTGGAATCAACTGGTATTGGGGACAAACTCTCTGTTGGTTGGAGTCATACCTGGCACTTAGGAAGATGGTTGTTGTTATTGGAGGTCAGTTGTCTCAGGTCCAGGACATCTCTGCAGGAGTTTGTCAAGGTAGTGTCCAAGGTCCAACCACCTTCAGCTTCTTCATCACTGACCATTGCTTCTTCATAAGATCAGAAGCGGGGATGTTTGCTGATGATTAAACAGTGTTCAGTATCTCATAACTCCTCAGATACTGCAATAGTCCATATTCAACTGCAGTAAGATCTAAACAATGTCCAAACATGGGCTGTCAAGTGGCAAGTAACATGTGCACCACACAAATGTCAAGCTATGACCATTACCAAAAACAGACCATTTTACCACCACCCCTTGATATTCAATGGTGTTACCATCTCTGCATCACCCACTGTCAACATCCTGGGGTTTCCCATTGACCAGAAATTCAATTGAACTTGCCACATAAACACAGTGGCTACAACAGCAGGTCACAGTAACTCACCTCCTGACTCCCCAAAGCATGTCCACCATCTACAAGGCACGTGTCAGGGGAGTGATGGAAAACTCCACACTTGCCTGGATGGGTGCAACTCCAACAGCACTCAAAAAGCTTGACACCATTCAGGACAAAGCTGTGCACTTGATTGGCACCACATCCACAAGTCCCCACTCCACTTACCACTGAGAGGGTGTGTAATGTGCAGTGTGTAGTGTCTAGTAAATGCATTTCAGCAATTCACGAAAAATCCTCAGACAGCACCTTCAAAACCTATGACACTTTCATCTAGAAGGACAAAGCCAGAAGATGCATGGGAACACCATCAGCTGCAAGTTCCCCTCCAAGCCACTCACCATCCTGACTTGGAAATATATCATCAATCCTTCACTGTTGCTGGCTCTAAATTCTGGAATTCATTCCCTAACGGCATTGCAGGCCAAACGTGGGTCAACCCATAGCACACAGACTGCAGCGGTTCAAGAAGGCAGCTCACCATCACCTTCTCAAGAGCAACTAGGGATAAGCAATAAATGCTGGCCCAGCCAGTGACGCCCACATCCTGCGAAACAATTTTTAAAAATCACACTAAACTAGATAGCATGCGAGATCTTGAAAGCGTAGGTTTCTTATGTAAATTTTACAGATTGATTTCAAGAAGAATTTAGGACAGCTTTTACAGCAGCACTGGCAGCTGTCAACAATGAACGTGTAGTCCTGCACATACAAATTTGTTTGGAAGTGGAGAATAGCAAATTTTATGAAATACTTTGATGCTATGAAACTATTCTGTGTGCAGTAATTCTGTTACGGTAGTCTAGGTGTGCTAGGCTTACGGTTCTCGCATCTAACTACTTCACCTGAAAAGATTTTAAATAGATTATCGAGCAGTATCAAAAAAGGTCTCCCTTGCATTCCCGAGAAATATTATCTTTGATGCTGGAGCATACCTGGACAAACATGCAAACTGCAACTTTTATAATAGGCCTGTCTTTTCAATTTCCAATTTTATTTAATGAAGGGATGTATGTTGAAATACCGCATGGAAGTTTAATTCTTCCAGGTGGAGGATAGCTTACTGTGGATGATGTGTTTTATGGTATTCTGGTTTGATGCATATCATTCCTGCAAGGGAATGTGGTTAACAAATCATTGTGATCCAGGGACAAGAAAACAATCGATATTTGTCAATACAGTGTGGAGTTGGAGGAACACAGCAGGAGAGGCAATGGCTGAGTTGTATTAATCGCTGGATTATTAATCCAGAGACCCAGATAACATTCTGGGGACCCAGGTTCGAATTCCGTCATGACAGAATTAAGAATCTAATGATGACCACGAATCTATCATCCATTGTCGGGAACAACTCACCTGGTTCACTAATGTCCTTTAGGGAAGGAAACTGCCATCCTTACCTGGTCTGGCCTACACGTGTCTCCAGACCCACAGCAATGTGGTTGACTCAGAACTGCCCTCTGGGCAATTAGGAATGGCCAATAAATGCTGCCTAGCTAGTGACATCCTCATCCCATTAATGAATAAAGGGAGGCAGCATCAGAGGAGCAGGAAAGTCAACGTTTTGGGTTTACTGATGGAGGGTGATGAAGCGTGTAAATCTGAAACATTGGCTCTCCTGCTCCTCTGATGCTGCGTTTTTCCAGCTCCACACTGTATTGACTCTAACTCCAGCATCTGCCATTCTTGCTATCTCCCAATGGATATTTGTGTAGGACAAAGTGGGGATGACCAACAGATATAAATAGGAAAGTGGATTTCATCAAACAAAGCAGTTCTGCTTTAACATAAAGGTCAGGGAAAGAAATGAATGTTCAGTATGTGTGCCAAAAATTTCCTCCTGCTTATCAAAATGTTTTCTCTTGGGAAACATGAACAATGTATTTTGAATCCTAAACTAATTTCTGAGGCGATTCTTTTCTCCCCTCATTAGTTCTGACCACATGTATTTCCTCTTGTTTATGATGGAAACTGTGATCAAAGCTTGCTTGCAGCTTATCACAATCTATGGAACAGATCTTTTTGAGAAATTTGAAAACAGCCACAAAGTTGACTGCCAAATTTCATGTCTGTTGATCATTTTTCCACAGGAGGGGTCCAACAAAGAAGTTTCTTTAAATGTATGTTTTTAAAAGAAACTTACAGGAAAATGTTAAAACTTTAAATGATAAAAAAGTCAGATGTTAACAATACAAAATCTAGATGCTAATGAAAGATGCTTACAGACCGAAAATGATGAGTTTGCCTTGTAACAATGAATAAATACCACATCCGTTGTGCTGGAGCAATGTGAACACAACAGCTGGCAAGAGTTCTGGCAAGCCTTCCATTTCTGATTTGAACAGCCAGAGATAAAATGATTTACATTTCTTAAAACTGGAAAAATATTAAGAACAAGCTTGACCTAAACATTCTGAGCGCATATTTAGTTTAGGGAATGTAATCTATCCAGTTGTATCAAATCAACAACTTGACGCATTTTCCACAAAGTATCCTTGAAACCACTCCTTCCGATTTCTAATTTGCACCATTAAATTCTAACACGAAAGATTTTTCTGACTCACTGGATGCCCAAATTATGTTACTATGCATTCAGTGTATGAAATATTTCACCTCAGAGATTAGGATGGGTCACCTCTTCCAATTCATGATCAGAAAGTTACTGATAATGATTAAGAATGTAAATTGAGTAATGTTAAGTTGCAACTTGCAAATTCCTCCAGCTTACTTTACCTCATTTAAAAAGGAGCTGAGGACCGTTTATGGATGGTTTCCCATCAGGAGCCCTGGCAACTTTTCTCACACAAATCTCTGCTGCTTTTCTCACTAAACATGCACTCTTGCTCGCCGGTGCCAGGACCTCCCAATATACAGGCCTCAGTTACCACCAGCTGCCAAACCATTTCAAATGCAGCAAGCCAAGAACTGCCCTTGGTACGTTGCTGCGCAATTCCAAATGACATGGTTGAGCAAGGCCAGGTGGCACCCTATGCAGAGGGGATCTCAAGGTCCTGGTGGGTGAGGTGGTAGGGAGGAGAAACATTCTCCTTTCCCAGGATCACTAGAGGAGGCTGCAACATTAGCCTGATCTGAAGCAGTCTCCCAGGGTCACAATGTGGAGCAATGATGTAAGAAGATTAATGACCTTCTGCGCTCTATTCTACTCCATTCTGTAGCTGTGACAATGATATAGCATGGAGCATAACAACATACCCACCTACCTGACTGTTCGGTACTGACATGTGTGACTTCCTGCTCAGCAAACTGTCTGCAGTTAAAGGCAAGGCAAGGGAGAGAAAATAAATAAAATTGCCATAGTCTTACAAACCATAGAGATGCTCTCTCATCAGAGAGAGACAACTGGTGGTAGTTTAACCCGAGGGTCACCATGTCTCAGGTGAGGGGAGAGATTCAGAAGGACAGTCAGTCATTCATGGTAACCTCAAATGGGGCAGGAATTGAACCTATGCTGTTGGCATCATACCTGCATTCCATCAGGCCATCCAGCCAACAGAGCTAACTAATCTAGGAGTAGAAAATAAAGCTGAAAGTGAGTGCCAACAAACCAAACTAAGAGCCCTAAGATGCACCTGTTCTGATGCACAAGGTGGGCACCCCATCCGATATACAAAGCAGCCTGGCAGCAGCACTGCAATGTCAGGGGTCAGTAAGCTCCAAAGTATAGCATTGAAGGCTGGTGCTTTGCCAATGCCGACTTCTATTTTTAAAAAATTCATTCGTGGGAATTGGGCATCACTAGCTGGCTAGCATTTATTACCAGCCCCTGGATGCCCTTGAGAAGGTGCTGGAGAGCTGCCTTCTCAGACTGCTGCAATCCATGTGCAATAGGTTGACCCACAATACTGGGAGTGAGGGAATTCTAGGATACTGAGGCAGTGACAGTGAACAAATGGTGATACATTTCTAAGTCAGGATAGTGAGTAACTTGGAGGGGAACTTGCAGGTGTTCCCATGTATCTGCTGCCCTTGTCCTTTTAGATGGAAGTGGTCGTGGGTTTCTAAGATGCTGTCTAAGGATTTTTGGTGAATTTCTACAATGCATCATGTAGATAGTATACTGTTGCTACTGGGCATTGGTGGTAGAGGGAGTGGGTGTTTCTGGATATCGTGCCAATCCATCTGGCTGCTTTGTCCTCAATGGTGACAAGCTTCTTAAGCACTGTTGGAGCTACACCCATCCAAGCAAGCCGACAGTATTCCATCACACTCCTGACTAGTGCCTTGTAGATGCTGGACAGGCTCTGGGGAGACAGGAGGTGGGTTACTCAGGAGGTGGCCACAGTATTCCCAGCCCTTGACTTGCTCTTGTAGCCACTGTGTTTATGTGGCAAGTGCAGTTAAGTTTCTCGTCAATGGTAAACCCCAGGTTGTTGATAGAGGGAAGTTCAGTGACAGTAACAACTTTTGAATGTCAAGGGATAGTGGTTAGATAGTGTCTTGTTGGAAATAACCACTGCCTAGCATTTGTGTGGTTCAAATGTCACTTATCACACGTCAGCCTATGCCTGGATATTGCCCAGATCTTGTTGCATTTCAACATGGACTTTTTCAGTGCCTGAGGAGTCATGACAGGTGCTGAACATTTTGCAATCACTGGTGAACATCCCCACTTCTGGCCTTACAACGGATGAAGACCGTTGATGAAGCAGCTGAATATGGTTGGGCCAAGGACATGGAGATGACTAAACTCCAACAACCACAATCAACTTCTTGTGAGTCAGGTATAACTCCAAACAGAAAGTTTGCCCCCAAAACCCAATAATTCTAGTTTTGCTAAGACTCTTTGATGCCACACTCAATTGAATGCGACCTTGATGTCAAGGACTGTCACTCACACCTCTGCTGGAATTCAACTTTTTTGTCCATGTTTGAACCAAAGCTGTAATAAGGTCAGGAGTAGAGTGGGCCTGGCAGAACTGAAACTGGGAGTCACTGAGCACCTTATTGCTGAGCAAGGTGCTGCTTGATCACTCTATTGATGACACCGACCATCACTTTACTGGTGATCAACAGTAACTGTTCTTTAGGACCCAAACAGCTTAAATCAGTCGTGCTGTTGCGAAGTCACTCTTGGTGCTGAACACTGTAATCTCCTGCCCAGAGTATGTTTTGTATCCTTGCCACCCTCAGTGCTTCTTCCAAGTGTTGTTCAACATGGAAGAGTATGGATTCATCAGCTGAGGGAGGACGGTAAGTGGTAACCAGTGGGAAGTGTCCTTGTCCATGTTTAACCTGAAGCTATGAGACTTCATGGGGTCCAGAGTCATTGTTGAAAACCCCCAGGGCAACTTCTTTTCAACAGTATACGATGGTGGTGTCTGGGTCATTGTCTGTAAGGTAGAATTCAGGGAGTATGACTGTGTCAGTTGTGTTGTTTGACTAATCTGTGAGTCAACTCCCACAATTTTGGCTGTAGACCTCAGATGTTAGTAAGGAAGACACTGAAGGGTCGACAGGACTGTTTCTGCTGTTGTCTTTTCCAGCACCCAGATCGCTGCCAAGTAGTCTGTCCAGTTTCATTTCTTTGTTGAAACTTGGTAGCGATTAATCAAACTGAGTGGCTTGCTAGGTCATTTCCAAGGACTGTAGAGATTCAACCATTTTGCTGTGGGTATGGAGTCACATGTAGGTCAGACCAGGTGAGGATAGCAGAGTTCCTTCCCTGAAGGACACTAGTGAATGGAGGATGCAAGCAGTCACTGTCCATGGAGCATTCCCTGAGGTGTTAGGCAATGCTAGCCAAGATGGTAGTCTTGGAGAAGAGCAAGACAAGACCAAGCAATGAGCTGTAACCAGGTAACTTCTCTATATTTCAAGTCGGGAATTGTCCATTTCTCATTGGTGCTTGGCTGAATAGCGGCTTGTGTACAAGTGAAGTGAGATCAGTTAGAGATATTAATGCATGTCAATAGGGCTCTCAGCATTTACCAGCGAAATTCTTACCGAAGTGTTGAAACCTTAAAGAGAAAGTTGGACTATTTTATATCTAGAATCTAATTTTTTATTTGTATCATATTCTTCCAACTTTCACACCATTGCTCATGTCGTTTCGATACTAGAAATATTTAACACATGCTGTTGTGAGTATTTAGTTCATGGTTCATCTGTTTTAAAAAGCAACATCTAGGTTGTAGGTTAAAAAGCTCAGAACAGAAAAGACATAAAACAATGGGTGAAATCACTTTGCTGAAGAAGTGTGGTCATATGAGGTCTGTAATGCTTATAAAGAAGTACAGTCCAGAAAGATGTTGATTTGGAAGTTAAAACTAAATTACTTTACAAGCAGTCCTCAAAAAAGCCCGTAGAAACTGTTTACATTAAAATACTTTGCAGAGGAGGGATAATTAACTTATCGATCAGTTTGTGGTAACCCAGAGCAAGTTCCATCCTTAAAAATGACAAGGGAGCTGAAGAATGTTCTTCGGTTTCAACTTTCTGGCTGTTGGCTCAGAGTTAGTTTCACTTTGGAACTTGTATGGGTTTGCAGCTCACACAGAGGATAGTCACAGTAAATCGTAGTTACATAGTTATAGGCCTGCAGTGTGAATAATGTAAAACACACATTTCACCATTAATCCCATGGAATGCAGGTGAGGCTTGAGTTTGAACTTTGTGAGGGAGAAGATGCAGGAAATTGGCAAGCTGAAGGTTGTGGGAGAATCTACAGTGGTCTCCACATTACTTTCTTTAATGCAGATTATAAGTAGATTAACTTGCTGGAATCGTAAATAATACCAGGGCAAGGGAACGAAGCATCCACGATCAACAGATCATAAAGGAAAACATTTGTCTTCGGGGCCAATAGGAGATCAGGGAAATTCTCCAGAGGACTGTGACACACAGATGGGTGGTTCCTACAAATATAAACAACTTTAAGGCTAGTGCGTCTTAAAAGATAATTAAGAGAAGTAAGAAGTAAACCCGAATGCGTAATCTATGTCATTATATTATTGTGTCTCTGTGTTTGTTTCTGAATTTAAGTATCTGCACTATTTTGCTTTTGTTGCAGTTTGTTTAAGCATCTCAGAAAGAGCCATTAACTAAAGAAAACAGCACTGAGTGAATACAAATATTTGCCAAAAAGAAACCGTGCAACTGAATAAGACTTTCAAGTCGAGACAGGGTGACCCATCATGGAGACCAGAGGATCTGAGGAAGGGTTGATTTATTGAAGTCTTATTGGAAATATCAAAATCATTCTTGGATAATGTAACATAGTTTGTGTTTTTTTTTCTTTTGTGTTGATTTAAAATCATTTGATAGTAGGGGATTTAAGTTTTGAAGAACTGTGGAAGAATAAGTTTCTTGCAAATTTTGTGGACATAGCAAGTGTACTATCTTGGAAGCAGGTCATTGCAGTTCACTGTGGACACTGGAGTTTTTTTAAACAATGTTTCCGAGAAATAACATGACTAGTGATAATACCTTGCTTTACTGTAGATCCTCCTAGAACTGTTTTTGAACGATGGCTGGCTTGGAGAGGTAACTGTTTTATTCAGTGGAGTTGGTGGAAAGCTTGCTGAGAACCAGCATTCAGCTGATTGCCTTCATTTCTGAAACAAAATCTACATCCATTCAGGGTGAGTACTATTTGTTGTTTTGAAGAAGTAATCACATCTCTAGATTGTATTTCCAGAGCATGTTGCGACTGAGACGTTAAAGATAACTATATATGTAATCAGTGATTTGACCTCTCACGTGCCATTTTGCCTTCTCTCTTTTCCTCTATGTGCACATGTATGTGCTTGTATGTTCTCATGTGTGTTTCTGGGGATAGTCAGGAGGTTCATTTATACTCCTACAGGAACACAGAGTCATAAAGCTATACAGCATGGAAACAAACCCGTTGTCCAATTCCTCCATGCCGACCAGATATCCTAAATTAAGCTAGTCACATTTGCCAGCATTTGGCCAATATCCCTCTAAACACTTCCTATTCCATATACTCAGTGTACCAGCCTCCACTACTTTCTGGCAGTACATTCCATACACCCACCACCCTCTGTGTAGTAAAAGGTGTCCTTTATGTCTCTTCTAAATCTTTCCCCTCTCACCTTAAACCTATGCCCTCTAGTTTTTGACTCCCCCACTCTGGGGAAAAGACCATGGCTATTCACTCTATCCGTGCCCCTCATGATTTTATAAACCCTCAGCCGCTGACGCTCCAGGGAAAATAGCTCCAGCCTATTCTGCCTCTCCCTACAGCTCAAACCCTCCAACCCTGGTAACATCCTTGTAAATCTTTTCTGAACCTTTTCAAGTTTCACAACATCCTTTCTATAGCAGGGAGACCAGAATTGAACGCAGTACTCCAAAAGTGGCTGAATCAATGTCCTGTCCAGCTGCAACATGACCTTCCAACTCCTCTAATCAATGCACTGACCAATAAAGGAAGCATACCAAAAAACTTCTTCACTATAGGTAACATAGTATGGAGCTGGAGGAACACAGCAGGCCAGACAGAATGAGAGGAGCAGGAAAGCTGACGTTTCGGGTTGAGACCCTTCCTGGCCTGCTGTGTTCCTCCAGCTCCATACTGTGTTGCCTCAGACTCCAGCATCGGCAATTCTTACTTTCTCTGAGTGAGTTATCCGCCTTCTTCACTTTCCTGTCTACCTGTGACTCCACTTTCAAGGAACAATGAACCCGCACTCCAAGGTTTCTTTGTTCAGCAACACTCCCCAGAACCTTACCATAAGTCCTGCCCTGATTTGTCTTTCCAAAATGAAGCACCTCACATATATCTAAATTAAACTCCATCTGCCATTCCTTGACTGATTAGCCCATCTGATCAAGGTCCTGTTGTACTCTGAGGTAAACTTCTTCGCTGTTCACAACCTCTCAAATTTTGGTGTCATCTGCAAATTTATTAACAATACTTCCTGTGTTCACATCCAAATCATTCATATAAATGACAAAAAGCAGTAGTCCCAGCACTGATCCTTGTGGCGCACCTATATTACTGACTGTACATGTTAACTAATTATTGCATCTTTTGAAGAGGTTTTGTTTGATAATAAACCTATAATTGCATGTTAAGAAACCTGGCTAATGGGTCCAGACCCGAAACGTCCGCTTTCCTGCTCCTCTGATGCTGCTTGGCCTGCTGTGTTCATCCAGCTCTACACCTTGTTATCTATGATAGATTGTTCTACTTTTTAAAAAATTCTTTTTTAATTTTACATCATGACTCACACAACAGTGCGACTCGAGTGATGATGCACTCCTCCAGCATTGGTTGTAACAGCATGTAATAAACTTTGATGTTATCTTGTTAATAGTATAACGAAGCCTCTTATTAATATGTTTAGTGTTTGACCACTGTGAGGAACAAATAGCAAATTTAATACTTATGGTCTATCAAGCTAAGTCTCACTGGAATCTGACCTGTCCAGTATTACCATGGGCTGGGATCATAATCAACCGCCTATTTTTAGCTAACTGATTCCCCGAACCTCAGATCTAAGAACATAAAAGCAAAAATCAATTCTGAATAAGTCTTGGGACACAAAGCATTATTTCTCTGTCCATAGATGAAGTTAAACCTGCTGAATTTCCCTAACACTTTTTGTTTTTATCTCATATCTTACAAGCTGTACACTGATCTTTCTGTCCCTATATACTTTGAACTACTCCACTGTACCAAACATCACTCAAACGAGGTGGCTCACAATTAATGTCATTCAGCCCTCACTCTAGTCAGTACAAACTTAATTAGAAATCAACATCAAGACTATGGTCTACAAATCCAACAATGCAAACCTCTTTACTCATACTCCTTTCATTTGTTCAACCAACCAAAAAGCTGTAAGAAAACAATACAACGTCATGGCATAAATTCATTGGCAGATACTTATTGCATAGTTTTTGTTCTTAAAAAAAGGATTAATTCTTCAGAGAAGTAAATAATGCTGATTTGGTTTTTAAAAAGGAAGTTAGCTTTAACCTCTTCAACCCAAACTATGTGTAGTTCTCTGTTCCCCGGAACTGAAGATCATAGGAAAATTTGCTATAATTAGTAAAACAAAACATCTTAGTCATTGATGCTATGTATAAATAAACCAGTGTGAGGTCTAAATATATTTCCCTTCCAGCACTGGCCGGCTTGTACCAAAGGCGCAGCAAAAGGAGGTGAAAGCAGAGAGAGAATTTCTGAAACAGGAATTTACTGAGTGTTAGAACTTAAGGGCAAGTAACATCCAGGTAACTATGCACAGAAACTAAGTTCTTTTTGCAAGATGAGAAAGGGAACTAATTTTTTACATAAAATTGTGAGTCAGTTGTGCGTTAAACAGTTACCATCTATCAGTAGGCCACCAGCCAGTTAATTAGATCATGTGAGATATGGGGAGTGGAGGCAGGAATGGTGGGGGAAGGGGAAAGCTGAATGACCATTTGAAACTGGCTTGTGACTTAAAGTTATATGAAGGCCAATAACCTAAAACCTTGTTTGAGGCAGGGCACAGCAGAGATCTTGGAGCAGAGTGAGGGCTTTGACAGGGATTAGGAGAAAGAAATTTAAAAGTAGGGGATGAAATAAACTAGCTAAGGAACAAAAATGATGTTCTTAATTCATGTTAATAGTTAAATACACAGAGGCTTAAGGGATTAATGACACTAGAAATATGGAATTAGTAAATAATAGGTAAGGGTAAATACCTAACCAGCAGCTTAAAATAAATAAGATTAACTAAAAGCTGATGCCATAAGACAAAAAGGCTAAATAACCAGAATGAGCAATAAAACAACGAGAAACCAAGTAAAATAAATTTGACTTCAGTGTAAAGGTAAATTGGTGATTCCTGGAAATAGGTAAGTAACAATTGCATAATAAATAAACAAAAGGTAGTTCATCAGGAATGAAAAATGTGAATTTGTGAACAAGTCAACATAGATGACTATACCTTTGGGAAATGTTCTATCTTTGAATCAAAGTTGTCAAATTTGAGTGCAGTTTTGATACACAAGAACTATTTCTCCAGTTTTATAACTTACTCCAAAACACCGTCAGAACCCAGAGAAACAAGAAGAATGGATGTTGCTCAATAGGATAAGGGAGCTAGGCTACTCTCTCATTCGAGAGGAACGACTGGTGATGGTTTAACCTGAGAGTCACCGTGCTTCAAGTGAAGGATGAGGTCAATAGGATGGGACCTACATGGTAACCCTCAGGGTAAGAGAAACGAAGTGAAGACATGGAAAGAGAAAACACAGAATAAGACCATGGATTAAGAAGAAAGCTACAGGGAGGATGACCAAAATGCCAGCCACAGCACTATGGAGGAAAAGAAGTCCATAAGGAATAGTGGCAATAGAACAGAAAGGTTGTAGTTCCTGGGGTTATTATAATTGGGTGATAAGCATCACCCTCTACTGTCATGCTTCAGAGTCTAGGAATGTGTGTTCCCACAGGGATATGCTAAATTTGTAGAAAACAAAAGCAGTAAGAACTTGCTGCTGTGACCCTCAGAGCCTATAACAGAATGCTGAGACAGGGAATGTCATGAGCTGGGTCGCTAAACAAAAAGCAAGGCCTTGAGGATGGCAAACTCTAGTATACTGCCAAAGTCAATGCTAACAGATAGAGGGAAAACTGATCAAAAAACTGAAAGTATGACTTAAAGAAAGGTGTGGAAAAGAATGGCTCCTTTTTATAGTACCAGAAAAGACGGTGCTGTATTGCTGCAACAAGTTGCATCATATCAGTCTAAGATAAAGCTCCTTGCAAAAAGTAAATATAGAAGAACAGAAGAGGTTTTAAACCGGTAATAGAAAGGGAGAAATCAAGTAGAATTTATTGAATGGAATCATAAAAGATTACAGCACATAAGAAGGTCGTTCAGTGCCAGCTCTTTAGAGAAGAAACTCACCTAGTTCCACTCTTCAGTGCCATCCCTCCCCAGCCTCAGCTTCAGCCCTACAAAATTGTTCATGTCAAATAAATATCCATTTCTCTTTTGAAAGCTCAAAATTAATCTGTCTTTACGACAAACTCAGGCAGACCATTCCAGATCTGAATCAGTGTATAAATAGGCTTTTCCAGGCTTTGCTGTTGCCTCTTAAATTAATGTTATCCAATTCTCACCATTTCCACTGGCAATAAGTTTCTTCCCGTCCATTCTGTCATGAACTCCTCATTGGTTTGAATACTTTGATCAGATCTCCTCTTTATCTTTTCTTCTCCAAGGAAAAAAATTCTAGCCTTGCCAATCTATGCACAGAGATGAAGTTCCTGATCTCTGGAACCATTCTCACAATTCTATTCTACACCAAAGCCAAAACTTTCACATCTTTCTTCGAGTATGGTGTTCAGAATTGGACAGAATTCTCCAGTTGAGGCCAAGCCAGAGTTTTGAATTTCCTTGATTTTGTACTCTACTTACCCCTATTTTTGAAGTCCAGGATTCTGTATACTTAATATTAACTGCTTAAACGTGTCCTGCCAGCTTCAATATTTTTTCACATATGTTCAAAGACTCCTGTGCTCCTGCATCCTTTTTTGAACTGTGTCCTTATTTTACATTGTCTGTCCTTATTATTCTCAGCAAAAATGAATCACTTCGCACTTTTTAGCATTCAATTTCATCTTCCCATTTCACCAGCCTGTGTAAGACCTTTTGAAGTTTATCACGATGCTAACAGTTCATAATGTCTAAGTTTTGGGTCACCCAAAGTTGTATTCCGCACACTGTTACAACATAGATGAAGCTGGGTTCATCTTTATATGGTTTTCTTTTGAACAGGGATGCAACTTTTGCAATTCTCCAATCATCTAGCACCATTTCCAAGTCAAAAGGAAGATTGGAAAACGATGTCTACTGCCTCTACAATTTTGATTCTTATTTCCTTCCACATTCTTGTATGCATCCCATCCTATCCTATCCTATCCTGCTGCCCTGTCAACTGTAAGTACAGACAGCCTATCCATTACCATCCTCTCATCAATTTTAAACCAGTCAAGTATCTTAACCAACTTTTTTACCAAGGCCTGGAAGCATCTTCTTGCTTAGTAAAGACAGGTGCAAAGTATTCAGTTAATAATTCTGTCCTGCCTCCTGTCTCCTATAAGCCTCCCCAGGCGCCTGCACTGAACCAAGGACCAGTCTCAAGGTAATAGCTTGCAGCAGTGACCTGGCTAAGTTAGCAGGACATCAACAGAAGAACAGAGCTCAGCTATAGAGCTGGAGGATACAGAGTGGGGAACCACCATGTCTGTGCATCTGCTGAAGGTGCTGGGACTAGAATTGGTGTCAGAATCCTACTTACACACCTGGTGCAGAAAAGAGCTGCTACTAAGATACCAACAGGCCATTTTCGACATTGATCTAATGTCCATGCAATGGACCATAGCACTAGTCACGGTCACTTCAGTGAGCATGGGGATGGTAGCAAACAGCCAGCCTCCGCCTGGCCACGTTCACAGTATACTTGACAAACTGTCTCCTCTGGAAGCTGGAGAAGAAGAGCTCAGTGCTGTCCCTGAAATCAGAGATTGAAAACGCTTCATTCTCCATGCCACAAGGCAATGTTTAGGGTTTTGTTTTTAGTTAATTGCTGAGTGCAAAAATTTAGCTGTAAAAGTTAAAAGCATCAACAGGAATGTTGTAAATTGTATTAAGACTGGCACTCACACTGAACTTTGGAATGCCAAATATCGTAAATAACCTTTCTAAACCAAAAAGTGAATCCCTGGTTGCAAGTACTATTTGGGAAATTTCACTACTTTTACAAATGCACTGAAATGAAAAGGAATTATCAGAATGCACACTAAATAGGAAATATCTATTGTAATCCTTCTCCATTGCAAGATACTTGGAACAACCTTATACAATATAGCAGGAAGGTGAAAGGAATTGATAGTTGTAGCATTTTCAAAGTTTCATGAGAAGGCTTCGCTGTTTAACCCAACTTCATCCAAACATGACCTACGGGATAGATTACCAAACCAAACAGACAGGAGGTTTCAGAGTTAATCCTTTCTTAGTTCATCTCCAATAGATTGAAACATTGCCTTGTATTTGGTATCTCTAGAACAGGAAAGGGAGAAAAACACATCAAATCCTGGCACAGCTTCTGTCCTAGTTCGTTATTTACATGATATCTGCTAGAAAGTGGAAGCCTTCCCTTGTCCTGTCCTTTCCCCCTCCCCCGAAACTGTCTTCATTATCTTCCCAACAGTCAACAGTATGTTGACATTCATGGTCCATCTCTGGAGAATGGCCTCTTGGTGTAGTATGAGAAAGGTACTGCTACTTGTAGAACGAGACTCTAACTAGATCCTGGTCTTTCAACAGAAATATTACGGACAATTTTTCTAATTCTATTAGCACGCTTTTAGCATCTTCATCCTGGAAACCATTCTAGTCTACTTTGGGAGAAAGGCATTTGCTAAAAACTTAATAAGGAATATTTGTGAAGTGACAAGCTAGTGTTTATGAGTGACCGAACAGAAGATTAATTGCAGCTCTTCATTCCAATTTCTAGCTGTGCTGAGGAACAAAGCAGAGTTTTCACTCTGCAATACAAAACATTCACGTTTGACTATTTTTGTTCAGAACAACATCCTTTGATAATTTAGTTTTAACTGAAAAACGCTATGTATGCAGATACCAGCCTCGATCCCATGATACCAGAAATGTATAATTCACTAACACATCAAATTATCTGGGAATGACATGGACAAAATCTACCGACATGACACAGAGGAAATCAAATAAAGGGGAGAAACCACATTTGTATAGGGCCTTTATGACTTCTTGACATTCCAAAGCACTCAACAGCCAATTAAGCATTTTTAAAAGTGTAATTATTGCCATGCAATGAAAAGCAGTCAATTTATGCAGAGAAATCAAGGTTTCATAGCCAGTAATGAAATAAATGACCACATAATTAACAACCTAAACAAAAATTAAGCAGTAAGTATTCATTAGGACGCCAGAAGAACTCCCTGATCTTCTGGTAGCACTGCGCCATGTTTTATAATCTGGGAGAACAGACAGGAACTCAGTTTAACATCTCACCCTGAACATAGCATCACTGCCAGTGCAGCCCTCGTGTACCAGTTTATATTACGTGTTTAAGATCTTAGAGTGAGACTTAAACACATGAGTATTTCACCCAGTGGCAACAGAATAAGCACAGAACCATGAAATTTCAAATCTAACTCACTAAAAACCGGGAGAGTATTTCAAAATAAATAATAGAATGAAGCAGGGAACACTGGAGAAACGCAGCAGAAAGTCATGCTTTGTTCTAATGAAGAGTCACCAGACTCAGAGCATTAACTCTGCTTTCTTCCCACAGATGCTGCCAGACTTGCTGAGTTTCGCCAGCAATTTCTGCTTTTATACACTATTGAGTATCATGGCGGCAGTTCTGGCAAGGTCAGACAAAGAGCACTTATAGAATTCAAGACAATTTGAACTGTGTTGCTACAGCTTTTAATCCTCTGATCATTGAGAAGATATTTCAAGTTTTAAAATAGTCATTCACATATTGTTAGTGAGTTTCCACAGACTATTTAAGTAACCTGTTGAAATCATGTATTTTACGAGAATACATCACCATGATTTCCTCTGTGACAATTTTAAACTCAAGTGATTTCCACACTAAATTAACCTGAAGCAATTAAGTCTAAATGACAAACGTTCACCCACTTACAGAAGTAACACAGGCAAAACACCTCCATTTCCATTTAAGCCACACACTGAAATAGGGCACTAGGAAGACTGGAAACCTTATTAGAGGCATACGTACAAAGGACCATGTAATTTAACTGGAAAAAGTACTGCCAATACTCCAGTCTGTGCATGAAGTAGATCCTCAACAACAAGCCTAGTGCCTCAATGCTGCAAATTGATATATTTCACATACAGCTTTACCGCCACTTTCTATTATTGTAATGGTAGCTGAAGCAAATTAACCTTTGACATCTGTCCAGCGTATCAAGCAGTTAAAATGTCAATGTAAATGAAACAATCAAATGAAGAATGAAGAACTCCATACTTAAGATGCAACCGAACAAATGTGTCTGGCTGTGGCAAAATTTGCACATGAAAGACATTCACTTGAACAACAATTTCTTTTTCCCTTGGTACAATTTGTGAAAATGGCATAGCAAGAATACCATACTTTCTAATCTTCGAAGCAAACTCTGCAAATTTATTTGTCCTATTAATGTTATATGCAAAAACAAAATTGGAGATTTGTGGGAAAGAATCAGTTTTTGAACATGCCTTATTTGGATTATGTTTGCAAATCAAGTATCTGGGGAATGAAAAACAGTACGACATTCTCTGAAACAATATAAACTGTGTTCTTTCCCCCATCTATTCTAAATACAGTCTTAAAAGAAAAGTGCTGGTTCACTGATTTGGTAGTTATTCCATTATTTTCCACCACAACATGGAAAATCTGTTAAGGGGTCCCCTTTATTACATTCTGTTTCAGAACATAATGCAGTTAAATTAAAAAAGGACTCCTTTCCACAAATGGAAGAGCTGAATTTTAAATAAGGACTCAAGGATATACAATGTTACTGCTGAGATAAAGCCATGAAATAAAAACAATAATGTGAATATTATTTACACAGAAATCAAGTTTTTTTTAAAACAAATCAAATCACATTTCACAACTGTTGGGGCAAAATAACCCTTGCGACAAAGATTGACTCACTTAAATTTAGGGAGAATAATCATTTTTTGAAAGCCTTATAAATTTCAAAAGTCTACCTTTGGAATAACCTGGGAATCTTAAATGTGGGGGTTGAGAGTCACTATAGGGCTTGCCAAAACTTCGGGGAAGAAGCTTTTTCTTTACTGCATAAACTTTAAACACACAAACCCATATCCAAAAATTCACAAGTAGTTCATCAGAAAACTGTCAATTTGGACTGCAAATTCAATTACCAGTTAAAGTAGCTTCATAAAAAAAGAAAAATGTTGGTAATGAATGCTTCCCACTTCAAAAATTTGTTTTAGTAAAGATCTGCTTTTTGATGTGCAACCTAAGGCAGGCAGTAGAAAAGAGGCAACAGAAGGAGCCTCTCAAAAGTTATGGGACTGCCCTTGAACGAAGTTCTACCTCTGCACTTCAGGGCTAGGAACTGACTTTTCAAAAATTAAGGACAGTAATACGATCCCAATTGCTGGCAACACCAGACAAGTTAGATCCGAGAAAGAAACTTGTTCTGACAAACCATACATTTAACTTTTGCAGGGACATTAAAATTGTGATATTCATTGAAACATATCCATACATGGCTGATGTTGTGAAACATCAGTTTATTACAGAAAAGAAAGAAGTTATTTAGAAAACAGTAAGAATGATCTTCCAAATATTAAAGCAAAGTTTCAGTCTGTTCCCCAACACCATATCTTATAGATTCTCAATTCCAGAAGTACTACTCCTACCTAAGCATTTTTAAAAACGTTCCTTTCTGTGACTTCTGCCAGTTTCTTTTTCTTAAACACCAGAGACCATTTTATGATTTCTTTACAAGTCTACTATAAGAATGTCTCATAATTCTGATGGCTGAATGTCTGTTCTAACACTTGAAGATTTTCATCCAAACTTCCCTGGCTTTGATGCTCCACAGATTAGAAACCATTTCTGATGAAGTGACTGGGTCCCCTAAATTGACTTGGTACTTCTGCTCAGAGAAACACCGTTCTCTTCTGAAGTCATAACTTGACCAATCTCCTAAATGTGTTTACTCTGCCTGTCAGAAACACAACAGTATATTAATCATTTTATTCATGAACATTGTACAGGTTCACCAGGCACTCATGTATAACCTTATGTTCTTTTTCAACTGATGTATTTAAGTCACTGTTCCCAAATTGACATTTTAGTTTTTTTTGAAAAAAAACAGCTTCACAAAATTGACCCAAATTCATGGAAACATAGAAAGCAGAAAAAGGAGCAGACCACTTGGTCCTTCGAGTCTGTCCCACCATTCAATATGATCATGGCTAATCCTCCATGTAAGTGCCACACTCCCGCTGTCTCAACCATATCCCTTAATGTTTCAGTGCCTTGAAATCTATCTATCTATTCCTTTTTGAAACCTAGTCAGTGCCTTGGCCTCCACAGAATTACACAGTAGAAAATTCCACAGGTTTATGGAGGAGAAAATGGTATTTATACTGAAGAGAATGATGGGGAGAGGTGGGGGACAAAGTGAGTGTTTGGTGGAGATTGGTGGGGGGGGTGGTGAGGAGAGAGAGAGAGAGAAATATGGAAGGGTTAGGCAGAAACAGGGATCATCAACAGTAGGCCAGGATAGAAGAGAAGCTGAATAAGTGACGATAAGTTTGCTGAGAGTAGAAGAGAATGGGTAGGCTATGCTGAAAGCAACCCATGTAACATGATAAGACAAAAGTGGGTGACAATGGTTGACTGTGCTGAAAGCAATCCATGTCATGACAGGACCAGGTGTGGGAGTGGGTGACAAACATGGAAGGATGGAATTAGGCTCTAAAGTTATTGAACTCAATATTGAATCCCAGAGGCTGCAGGGTCCCCAAGTGGAAAATGAGATGCTTTTCTTTGAGCTTGCACTGAGGTTCGCTGGAACAGCGCAGCAGGCCTGCGACAGAAATACTGGTGTTGGAACACGGTGGGGTGTTGAAATGGCAGGCAACTGGAAGATCAGGGTCATTTTTAAAGATAGAACAACAAGACACATATTCTCCTCTTCTCCTTTGTCAGTATTCTGCAGGGACTGTTCTTCACCTGTACTTCTCTGGATCTAGTCTCCTGTCTTCGCTGTTCACAATGTGGTCTCCTCTACATTGAGGAAACAAAATACAGACTGGTGACCACTTTGCAGAACACCTACCCTGTCACCACCCCGAACCTCATCTTAAGCGTAAAAATCACTTTTTCCTAGCTGCTATCAGTTCTGATGAAGAGTCAACTGACTCGAAACTCTGACACTGCTTTCCTCCCACAGATGCTGCCAGACCTGCTGAGTTTCACCAGCAATGTCTTTTCTGTTTCAGATCTCCAGCATGCCCAGCACTGTTTTGTTTCATGTTTTGTTAATCTTCCTAAATTGCAACAGTGACTGCACTGTAAAGTGCTTTAGGGTATCTGGTGGTTATGGAAAGCTGTATATAAATGTAAGTCTTTCTTTCTTCTTAAGATGTAATGCATTCATTTTTCCAACTGGTGGGGCAATTGTGTCCACATAACTATTTCAGGCTTCAAACTGATGCTAGAACTAACAAACTGAAATGGAGAGCTTAAAACATCTAACCCATGTTTTTAGTCCATGTAGAGGAGGTGGTTGCAGTAGCAGTGCCCTAGAAAAAAACAGCCTCGCCAATTAAAGACATAAGTATTCACATCTAGGACTGCTCCTGAAGATCGACTTTTATAAAACTTTACTGAAGAGATCCAAAGAAGGAGCTGCAAGACGGTACAGAACAAGAACATAAAAGGATAGGCTATTCAGCCCTTCAATTAGATCATGGTTTATCTTCTATTTCAACCTAAATTTTATGCAGAATCCCTACATCCCTTAATATTTTTAATATGTGGACAATTATCATTTCAGTCTTGGACATACTCAGAGACTGAGCATCCACAGCCTCCTGGGGCAGAGAATTCAAAAGATTCACCACTGTCCGGGTGAAGGAATTCTCCCTCATCTCAGCAGAAATGGCCTTTACGCTTACTCTGAGATTGTGGTTCCCTGGTTCTCGATCATACCTGATCTCCCAGCCAAGGTCCATCCCTCCTACATCTATTCTTGTCAAGCCTTGCAAGAATATTGTATGTTTGAGCTCTCTAGGATAAAGGCCCAGTTTATTGAATATCTCTTCATAAGACATTCCTTTCATCCCAGGAATTAGTTTAGTGAACCTTTGTTGCATGGTCTCTATGGAGCCTATGTCTTTCTGTAGCTAGGGAAAGCAAAACTGTAGACAATACTCCTGGTGTGGTCTCACTGATGCAAAGACCCTGAAGACAACTGGTGGCAGCAGATGCAGGAACAGTCTGCAATAACAGAATAACTCTAAGCCATGGATTATGGATCATGGATCTTGGGAAGGGGAAAGATGATTTTCAATGTTTGGGAGACAGTTTATGTGAAGGGGACGGATCATTCACAATGTAGCTGCTATAGGAGATTGCTATTGGAGTTTGAATACAGTCACCCAAAATACTAAAAATTAAACTTGTACATCAAAATATGAAAAAAGGGTCAGAATTTAAAGATATGAGCTTCTGATAACCCTCAATAACGCACAAAAATAATTCAAATTCCACACAGTCTCAATGTGCTAAGAAGGGATCAAGTGGAAAACTGGACAAAAACTGTGAAGATCCCTCCCAGGGGGCAGGGGGGCAATGGGGTCTTCAAAATAATGTTAAGTGCCATGTGGAATCTTCCCCAGTACAGTTTATTGCCAGTCTCACTGTCAGATAAACATGGCACTGTGATTCGCAAAAGATCTGTGGGGCCCTCAATGTTTTAATGACTTAAATATCATTACAAGCTGGCTTCCCTTCAAACAGAAACTGCTCAGGGTTGTCAGAAATGTAAGGGAATCACATGAAAATCCAAATACTACTTTCAACCAAGGATACAACAAAATGTCATGTTTTATATAGTGCTCCACTGGTGCCAGACAGGAAAGGAACAAACTGGCAATGAAGTGGGCTCTTTCATCTCAACTGAAACTAAACAGATTCCTCCAGCAACTCAGCACAACAGCTAGCTGGTACATCACACTTTCCCTTGAAACTGTGTGAAGAAATTTCTTCCTAATCACGTTTGTAATCTGGCAACATCTGCAAAGTGAGAAATACAATGAACATTTCAGGCCTGCATCCTTGCAACAGAATTGTAAAAGGTTAGAAGTGGTTTCCCAGTGCTGCTCAAAGATTACAGATCTGAATCATTAACTTTGTTTGTCTCTCCATAGATGGTGCCAGACCCGCTGAGTATTTCCAGCATTTTCTGTTTTTATTTCAGGTTTTCAGCATAGGCAGTAATTTGCTTCTGGTACATTTGTAATCGAATGCACAGTTTAGTTCTGCTTTACAGAGCTCTGCACAGTATCAGAGAGTGAAGCTGTTGTACTGGTTTAGTATTTTCAGGTAGAAAAGAGAGGGGACGAGTCAGAAAAGCACTGATTTAGTACACAGTGTTTATCTTTTGCTGAGCTTGGCGGTTCCATTCACAAATTCCCCAGTGTAAACTACACTGCAGCTCACTTACTCATTACTTTCAGCAGTCATGTGCACTCTAACTTTGACCAATGGTATGATAAGTCCAAATTACCTTTGGGCAGGAAATCACACAAAAAATTCACAGGCAATGATCACAGGTGAAGCATCAGCTTCTTCTGATTCAGAAACACTGGGAAGACATTGCAGATAAAACCCTCAGTATCCAATAGTTCCTACATATGGGTGCTGTCATAAGTAGTTTACACTCAATCACATCTGTAAATAATTAATCCCTGACAAACTATCAGGCAATAGCATGTATCAAAGCTTTCAGTGTAAGAGAAAAGCTGTGAATGCAGAGACTGGTTAGAAGGACCTTTAATGTACACTTAGCACCATTGTTTTTGATTAAAGCATCATCTAGCCACCTTGCACAATGATACTGGTCCAGATCTTTTAGACGGAATACATTCTAGAAAATGCATATCAGGACCATGTGGAAGCCCCAGTGCACTGACTACACAGCAAGTGCCCTAGAAATTTAAACTTCTGATGAACAATTATCTGCCATCTGCAACCCAGTGAGAAACGTGAAAAAGCAACATGAACTAAGTGTGAATGACAGAATTTTTTTGAAAGAAAGTTAATACATCATGCAATATAACGTCAGCAGGCAGTCAACACACTTGGCTTGTGGTAGTGAGCAGTCCTGCAGTTTGCCTGTTCACCTGCCAGTGAATGGTTACTCATTTCTGGTAATGGAGATTAGTATTGGAATACGTCACAAAAACTACAGAGAGAAATAAAATGAAAGGAGTGTTTACTGAAGGAGCAGAAGTAATGGACAACTTCAAATCACAAACGCTGAGCTGCCTCAGTGTCATGTACTGATAAACCTCACAAATAAATCAAACTCAGAACATAAAGGGAATTATCACCTCTTTATATGTGATAAAGATTGTCTACAACTTTCAATTCTGATTATAATCGAGTAAATCTCTACATTTTTTCTGTGAGTCAATGTCAATATTATAACATACAGTGTTCCAATTGTGGTCTAAACAAAGGTTCTATATAGAAACGACATGACCTCACTACTTTTATATTCTGTTCCTGCAGAAATTAACCCCATTAATTTGCTTGCAGTGTCAATTAAAAGCTCTAATCTGAACTAATAGGTTGTCAACCGTAGAGAATACTAAAACAGAATTACGGCAGAATGATTGCTTAAGGTCACGGACTTTTGCACTCTAATAAGTCTATAAGCAAAGTTATATTGCAACAAAACATCATGTGTGTTAAGATGTCACATGTGGGAGAAGAGTTATTTTGCAAATGTAGCATTTTAATGCACGACATTCAATTCTGCAAGCGCAGGATATCCTGAGGGGAAAAGAAAACGACTGTCAGTAACATGGAAGAATGAAAGAATTCATTTCACAGAGGATCTATAAAATGCCCCAAGGAAAAGCTGAAGCAGAGACTGAGATAAAAGGTACTGCAGATGCTGGAGAATCTGAGATAACAAGCATGGGGCTGGATGAACACAGCAGATCAAGCAGCATCATAGGAGCAGGAAAACTTGACGTTTCGGGCCTAAACCCTTCATCAGAGACTTGTGTCTTCTAAAGAAAAGTGGATAATAATTTAAGAAGCACTGGGCACCTAAATTAAACTTAGTTTACTCAAACAGTTTGCATAGTTGCCTGAATTAACTCCTCCCATGTCAAAATGCTTAATGGCTCTACAGATAGTTAAATGGTGACGGAGAACTATGGTAAGTATTCAACGCATGAACACATGGAAGAAACTCCACATTTAATTTTTACCGTAAGATTGTCCTGTATAACTTCTTCATAAGAAATTTTAGATTGGTTTAAGAGGCTTGATGAAACAAGTTGCAATGGTATATTGAGGAGAATGGGCTGAAGTACAATATTGGAAAAGGCCGTTATCATCTTATTTAAATTGTATTGTTGAAAAGCTTTTTCTCACAATAGATCTTTTAAAAATTTAGGACCTGTCTAGTAATAGTGCATTCCCGTGGAAGTTTCTAATCCTAACAGGCCCTAATGCTTAATAAAAACCAAAAGAACTGCAGATGCTGTAAATCAGGGACAAAAACAAAGTTGCTGGAAAAGCTCAGCAGGTCTGGCAGCATCTGTGGAGGAGAAAACAGAGTTAACCTTTCGAGTCCGGCGACCCTTCCTCAGAACCCAGAAGGGTCACTGGACCCGAAACGTTAACTCTGTTTTCTCCTCCACAGATGCTGCCAGACCTGCTGAGCGTTTCCAGCAACTTTGTTTTTGTTTAGGCCCTAATGCTTGCAGGATCAATAGCCAGATGCGAGGTTGACTCCAGTATTAAGGGCATTGTGACATCATTTATGATGCATGGTAGTTGCATTACTCACAGTCACTCTACGTTTAGGATATTCACTTCCTGTTTATAAAGTTGTTGGGTGTGTCATAGTCCCCATTTAATTTTATGTCACTACCACTGCACCACAGGAGCCTGACAATGTCCCAGTATCACTGGGCCTGGAGGTGCAGATTCAAATCACATCTTCTCCATAGACATGAATGACATTTCTGAACAGGTTGATTAAAAATAATTTTTTTTAATGACTGTACAATAGCAGCTTAAACAGTCTCAAAAAGACTCACTTTTAACCCCTCTAACTCTTCAAATTTCATCTCACTTCCCTTCAAAGTTCTTGAACGTATTTTCACTTCTCAAATCAACAAAGACCTTCTAAATTCCATACGTTCAATATCCTTTGCCACCATCTAATCCATTTGTTCCTGAAATCATCATGCTTCGGACTAGATATAACCAGTACTCTCCCTGTCAGTCTCCCATCTTCCATTAACTTTGGCCCAACCAGAACTCCACTGCTCATGTTCCCTGCTTCACCAAGTACTCTCCAATATTCACTCCCACAAGACCCAAATTTCACATTTCCATCATCACTTCTTCATCGCTCCATCCCTTACTATTGCTATAGTATGGTGGTGGTGCCTGGAGAAGGGACTCTTGGCAGCAGCAGCAGATCGCTGTGATTGAGGTGATGTTCGGAGTGGGGATTCCTGGCTGCTGTAGGCCTGAAGCGCGGGGTCTCCTTGAGGCCCAGGACATCTTGCACAGATCTTACAGACACCCTGGCGTGTGAAGACACCTTGTACAGAAGATGTACCTATTTTTTTTCAATTCTTTCTGTAACTCAAAATGGCTCCAGACTGTGGCAACAAAACACTTTTCACTACATCTATCGAGGATACATGTAACAGTAAATAACTCATAATAAACTCATATTCTGCAAAGGTCCTACAAACCCAAACTCTCCATTTTGTTAACCTTTTCTTTAAATTTCACCTCGTTCGCCCCATCATTGTTGTCCATAGGCACCACACTTTACAATTCCCTCCAAAAAATCTCTGCCTCTACAACCCCCTTTCCACCTTTAACATCTTGTTTAAATTCCTCATTTAACTCATCCCTCCTCACGGCTCCTTGAGCTTACCTTTCATTTTGAGGGCACCACCGTGAAGCCTTTATGGAATTTTCTACGTTTTAATGTACCAAGGTTTCAGATCAAGAAATATGTGCAACTTAAAATAAAAAACCAAAAACATCTGTTAAAAATGTGGAATTTTAAAAAAAATCACAAATTGCACAATTAGAATTTTAACTTTTCAGGACTACTATATGTGCTTTTATTTCTGGTAAGATTTAAACTAGATAGAACATTGTTACAATTAAGGACACTAAGAAGCTATAAACATTTCAAGAATAACTACTCATCCATCAATTGGCTTTTACAGAAAACTACATTAGTTATTTAACCCGGCATTAAACAGCAAATACAATTACTGAGCTAAGGATCTACTACTTGAAACTGTGTGCAAATATTTGAAGGTGTATATTGTCTTTTCACGGCTCTTGGGTTGCTTTATCCACAATTCAATACACCTCTAATTCACTTGTATGCAATTATATTATTGTATTCCTGCAGTGACTCAGTTATTGAGGCGACACAGTGGTCAGTACTATTGCCTCATTGTGCCACAAACCTGGGTTCGATTCCATGCTCAGATGACTGTCTATGTGGAGTTTGCATATTCTCCCCATGGCTGCATGGGTGCCCTCCAGGTGCTCTGGTTTCCTCACACATTCCAAAGATGTGCAGGTGGATTGGCCGTGCTAAACTGCTCATAGTGTCCGGGGTGTGCAAGCTAGGTGGATTAGCCATGGGAAACACAGGGTTACAAGGAAAGCATGGTGGGGTGGTCTGGGAGGGATGCTCTTTGGTGGGTGGGTATGGGACATGATGGGCCAAATGGCCTGCTTCCACTCTATAGGAATTCTATGGTTACATTATTTTAAGTTTATTTTGAAGATATTAATAATACTCGGACAATTCACACTTCTCTGCGGGATCTCCACACGCAGCAATACAATAGAATACAGATTTATGACCCAACACTTCTAAAACATGAGAAGCTCATTCAGTTCAGCAACTTTGCAGATATACCACAAGAAACAAGCATCACATGAATTGTGAAATACCATACCATACCATAACAATACCTGAAGAGAACACCAGTTCTGTTAAACATTATAAACAAGAGTATTCTTCATAGTACGAACTTAATGGCACACAAGTTAATGGCAGAGGCACATAACTGTGATCAAGATACTGCCACAGTTTCACATTAAGTTTTCTAAGAAATTAACTACTTTTGGCCATAAGGTTACTTGTCTACTAGTTTGCTATTAAGTCAAAAAACATAACCTGGATTTGTAGCTTAACACTATGCATTTGTTGCTAAATGGCACAAAGTCTGTTGACAAACGTGTTAATGACCACAATTAATTGGCCCTCCACTGAGGCAAGGACAGGCTGACTTGCCAAGGGCTTGTCTGTCCCACTATAAAGTTGTCGAGTGGTCAGAGAGGTGGGAGCGCCTTCTCAGGAAATTTACAGCTTCCCGCTCGCAAACCCACCAACGAGAGCATGTAAAACTCTGGACTAGGTCTGAGCCATAGTCATAGATCTGTACGGGATGGAAACAGACCCTTCAGTCCAACTCATCCATGCCAACCAGACATCCTAAATGAATCCAGTCCCTTTGCCAGCATTTGGCCCATATCCCTCTAAATCCTTCCTATCCATATACCCATCTGGATGCCTTTTAAATGTTGTAATTATACCAGCCTCCACCACTTCCTCAGGCAGCTCATTCCATACACACACCACCCTCTGCGTGAAAATGCTGCCCTTAGGTCCCTTTGGAATCTCTCCCCGCTCACCTTAAATTTATGCCCTCCAGTTTTGGACTCTGTGGAAAAGACTTTGGCGATTTACCCTATTTATGCCCCTCATGACTTTATAAACTTTTAAGAGGTCAACCCTCAGCCACTGACGCTCCAGGGAAAATAGCCCCAGCCTATTCAGCCTCTACCTACAGCTCAAACTCTCCAAACCTGGCAACATCCTTGTAAATCTTTTCTATACCCTTTCAAGTTTCACAACATCCTTCCTATAGCAGGGAGGCCAGAATTGAACACAGTATTCCAGAAGTGGCCTAACCAATGTCCTGTACGGCCACAACATGATCTCACAACTCTATGCACTGACCAATAAAGGCAAGCATACCAGACACCTTCTTCACCATCCTGTCTACTCCACTTTCAAGGAACTATGAACTTAAACTCCAAGGTCTCTTTGTTCAGCAACATTCTCCAGGACCTTACCATTAAGTGTATAAGTTCTGCCCTGATTTGCCTTTCCAAAGTGCAGCAGATCACATGTATCTAAATTAAACTCCATCTGCCATTCCTTGGCCCATTGGACCATCTGACCAAGGTCCCATTGTACTCTAAAGTAACCATCTTCCCTGTCACTACACCTCCAATGTGGCATCATCTGCAAAGTTACGAAATGTACCCCCTGTGTTCACACAGAAATCATTCATATAAATGACAAAAAAAAGGGATCCAGCACCGATCCTTGTGGCACATTGTTGGTCACAGGTGTCCAGTCTGAAAAGCAACCCTCCATCACATCCTCTGTCTCCTACCTTCGAGTCAGTTTTGTATCTAAATCGCTAGTTCTCCCTGTATTCCATGTGATCTAACCTTGCTAACCAGTCTACCATGCCGAACCTCATCAAACGCCTTACTGAAGTCCACACAGATCACGTCCACCATTCTGCCTTCATCAATCCCCTCTTTGTTACTTCTTCAAAAAATTCAATTAAGTTAGTGAGACATGATTTCCCACACACAAAGCCACGTTGACTATCCCTAATCAGTCCTTGCCTTTTCAAATACATACAAATTTTGTCCCTCGGGATCCCTTCCAACTTGCCCACCACTGACATCAGGCTCAACAGTCTATAGTTCCCTGGCTTTTCTTTACCACCTTTCTTAAACAGTGACATCACGTCAGCCAAACTCCAGTCATCTGGCACCTCACCTGTGGCTTCCCACAAAGTTCTAGGGTACACCTGATCAGGTCCTGAGGATTTATCCAACTTTATGCGTTTGAAGATGTCCATTACCTCCTCCTCTGCAATATGGACATTTTTCAAGATGTCGCTATTTATTTCCCCAAGTTCTTTAGCGTCCATATCCTTCTTCACAGTAAACACTGGCTCAAATCAGAAGCATTGATGTGAACTGACCACTGGAATCTGTCAGCAATCACTAGCAAAGGTATTTGAAGAAAACCCAATAAACTGCAACTATTTTTAACTGAATACACTCGTTGCACCTATCACATCCACTAATTGCAGCAGTGTTTAAAAATAAAGCTCATGATTAACAGGTTATTTAAATCAACTTAGCTCATGATTTAGTTAATTTAATGATCAAAAAGCTTCCCTCCACAAGCACTTAGGTACCAACATCCACAGGATATCACAAATAGACCTGTGTTCATTTAATTCTGGCCTCTTGAGCTTCACTGTTTGTTATCACTTCACCAGTGATCGATGTGTTTTTGATGCCTGGGCCATAAGCTTGGAATTCCCTCCCTGCATTGATCTGTCTCTCAACTACACTTCCTTCATTTAAAGGACTCCTTAAAACCTACCACTTTGACCAAGCACTTGGTCATCTGTCCAAGTACTTCCTTAGGGAACTCTATGTCCTATTTTGTTTCATAATGCTCCCATGAAGCATCTTGGAATATTTTATTTGACAAAAGGTGTTATATAAATATAAGCTGTTGTTGAACGAAGGTGGCTATGACAACCGGGCTGAATGTTAACAAGGAAAATATATAAACTATTGCTATGACCACTTTGTGCATGATATGGAGGTTGAGCATGCAAAGGAACAGATTTTGTTTTATTCAAAAGTTGAAGCAGTGGAAGCTCAGGCAAGGAGGAGAACACAGAACAGAACAATACAGGAACAAGCCCTTCAGCCCACCACTCGTATGCTGAACATGATGCTATTCTATACTAATACCATCTGCTCGCACATGTTCTTTATCCCTCTATTCCTTGAAAACCGTGGTTTCCCACAATGAAAAAATGCTCAAAATCTAAAGCATAATATTTACGCAGTAAATTGACTATAAGAGTTTGAGTGCTATCATATTGTGCATTTATCAATTAGAGCTAACAAAGCAAACCATAGGGTAATACAACAGAATATAAATAAAAAAAAGAAGGTGGCTACAAAAACGGTGCTCCAGATCAGCAACCTTTAAGATCTAATTATTATAATGGCACAAAATATCACTAGAGGTTATGTGCACTATTTAGATAAATAGATGCACCACAGTGCTAGATGACATAATGGTAAAAATAGATGCTGTGTACAAAAAGGCATTAATAGCTAACAGGTGATCAACATGCCACAGGATGAAAGAAATGCCAGCCAGGGCAGTGGGGCTGCGAAGTTAAAGAATTATTAACATCACCATTTAGCATCAATTGTGCCATTTTATTTGGAATGCAGGTGAAAAAACAATGCACTTCTAACATTGCTCATCTGTGCACATTTCAAATCCAGGTATTTTAGCATGACTTGAAATGGTTGCTGATTCTTTGTCACTGAAGTGCATCATGCTGAGGCACAGCATGTTAAATGAGGCGGCACAGCAGCGGCAGAAAACTGAAATAAATGAATCAAATCATGCACTCTAGATCCCACTACCTTGTGGAACACATAGACCCAAGTGCACAAGGATCTACTGGTTCAGTCTTAGCCGGTCAATCACACTAACACCCATGACTGAAAACTGCAACTGAGTAGATGACATCCTTAAATCGAAGAACAAGCAACAATTACCTCCCTTTATGTTTGAATTAATCCCCCTTTAAGTTCATGTCCACAGGAAATGAGGAATCTTCAATAAAAACAACCACTACATTCAAATGAGAAATTAAATATTTGCTATTAAAATTAAAGAAACCATTAAAGATGAGGCCATAAACAGACAAGTTACAGATACAAGACAAAAGTAAAACAACGAATACATTGCTTGAAAAACTGGGCTCAGTCTCATTTGTGTGCAGATTCCCACCCTAATCCTTGTTTTTATGCAATAAAAAGCTTTGCATTTCCGACAGAAAATCCCGATCAAAGTTCCTTCAGAAATGCTGAGTCATGCTTCCAGGCCCCCCTCAGTACAGAATAATCAAGCAAAGGGAATATTATATAAAAATTCAGAAGTATTGCTAAAACTATACAAAACACTAATTAGACCACACTACAAGAGTGAACCGTTTTGGTGCCCCTATCTAAGAAAAGATATCCTAGCATTGGAGAGATTTCTGAGAAGGATCACAAAGTTAATCTCAGTTATAAAAGGACTTTCATATCGAGGGGGTTGAGTAGGTTGTGCTTGCACTCTGATTTGAAGAATGAAAAGAGACCTTATTGAAATATACAAGAAACTTAGGAGACTTGACAGGGGAGATGCAGAGAACTTGTTTCTCTTTGTGGGAGAGTCTAGGACTAGAGGGCATAATCTCAGGCTAAGGGGTTCTCACTTAAGATAACAGTGAGGAAGCATTTCTTCTCTCAGGGGATAGAGAATCTGTGGAATTTTTTGCTGCAGAGGGATGTACAGCTGGGTTATTAATAACACTCAAGGTTGAACTAGACAGATTTTTCATATCTAAAGTAAAGGAAAGAAAGTGGAGTTAAGGATTATCAGATCAGCTATGATCTCACTGAATGGTGAGCAGACTTAATGGGCCAAATGACTTACTTCTGCTCCTACATCTTACAGTGTTATATTCTAAGGGAGTCAGCTGCCATATTCCAAAATTTACTGGTCACCTTGACAGCTGCTTTCAAATGGCAAGCACATAAAGCAAAGGTGAGGTTAAAATTCTGGCAGGGCAGGGTGCCAGTGCATAAAGATATCAAGGGCCCAGGTATGTCAAGTGTTTCAGATAGTCTGCATTGGTTGTGAAATATCAGTCCCAAGGTGGGAGAGGGTGAGGGTTCCCTCTACAAAAGATTTTGAGTTTATTGTGAAGTCAGTCCTGAATAATGGAATAGAAGTAGTAATTTTCAGCAACCATAAATGGACCCATTTCTCATCATCGTTGATGAGAAAAAGTACTTATTCAAAAATGAAATCCCCAATGCATAAGATATAACCCCTGGTGAAAAAGTGGTTAAATCACACAAAGTTTAAAAATATGAAATAGTAAGAGTACATTCTATTGCATAACATTCCAATCCCAGCTGTTTGTGGATGTTTGAAGTTTTCAATGCATTGAATACTTATCCACTCCAAATTTAAAGTTGATCACTTCAGTCCATAGGTGTACAGGTACAGCTGTCTACCCCAATATTCTTATTAGTATATTCTATTCCAAAAAAAATTCTAATCTCAGTTCACAAAGCTGTGAATATGATAAGACAAACACTAGAAGGCATTCACAGTGAACTTGTTATTCAATGCACCACGCATAAATTATTCTAAGGTTTTCAAGCTGGTGCACCGAAGTCAGTTCATAAATTGGAAAAAGGCTGACCAGGTTCCGTACTAAAGTTGCAAATTAGATCACACTACACGTGTGAATAGTTTTGGTACCCTTCTCTTAGAAAATAAATCCTGGCATTGGATAGAGTAAATAGCCGTCATTCTCAGAAGCATTGGAATTGCATAATGGCAGATTAGCACATAGAAGGAACATTTATTATCATCCAATCCTGCAACAGGTTTTTTCACTGTCCCTCAATTCCTGCATGAATAACATTTTCCCCTCTACCTTACAATGATTCTAAAGGTGGAGAGCTACTTACAGCAGTTCCCATCATTAAGCTGAAACACTAGGGGAATATGGCATAAAGGCAATGTTACCGGACGAGTAATCCAGAGGGCCAAGCTAATGTTCAGGACACTGCAGAATTTAAGTAAATAATTGATTTGTTTTTAATAAGTCTTGAATGAAAGGATCCACATTAAACTATAACTGACCATCATTTTAATAAAAAAATCTTGTGGACTAATTTTCTTCAGGGAAGGAGTTCTGCTGTTCTTACCTGGTCTAGCCCACATGTGACTCCCAGATGCAAACACAGTTGGCTCTTAATTACCCATGAAATGGCCTGATGAACCATCCAGTTGTACCAAACTACTACAGAAAAGTCAAAAGAAATGAATTCAGTCAAACAACCGAGCAATGACCTAGGCATATCTGCCTCGCTGACCCTGCAAAGCCCCCTTACCAACATATTGGGTTTTGACAAAATTACACTCATATCCGATATCAACAGCCTGACATAACCATGTACAAAGGAATCACAATTTACAGCCAACTTTCCGATACTTTCACCAATATTCTTGTGGATGTCTTGTCCCATCAACAGGAAGACGACAAGAGGTAGCTACACATTGGCGTACCAATCTGAAAGGGATTGCCCTGAGAGTTCTCAACGTAATTCTGGATTCCACGAAGACTCTTGACATTAAATCAGACAGGGGCAAGGAAACATTCTGATTATCAATTATACCAGACACCCACTTTGAGTGAAAAAGCTTTTCCTCAAGAGTACTTGATTGCTGACAATCACCTTAAATCCCACAGAAATTGACTGCTCCATTAAGAGGAACAGGTCCTCCCTGTCCCTTCGATCCAAGCCCCTCATTATTTTGTACAGCTCAATTAACTCACCCTTCAACTTTCTTCATTTGAAAGAAATTACCCTAGCCTGTCCAATCTTTCCAAGATTCAAATCAGGAATATGAAAGAATACTCTTCACTTGCCTGGATGACCAAGGTTTCCACAATATTCAAGAAGGTCCACGATATCCAGGCCAATATAGCCCACTTGACTGATAATGCATCCACCACCAAAACACTGACTCCCTTCAGTGTTGGTACAGTGGCAGCAGTGGGTACTGCATACAAGATGCACTATAGCAACTTGCCAAGGCTTCTTCAACACCACCTTCCTGATATGTGATTTCCACCACCTAGAAAGACAAGTTGCAGGTGCATGGGAACACAACCATCCTGATTTTGAAGATATTGCCATTCTATCACTATCAGTGTGTCAAAATTCTGGACCTCCCCAACAACAATGAGAAGTGCACCTACACCAAATCTACTGAAGGCTCATTATCACTTTGTCTTGGGCAATTCAGAATCAGAAGTAGGACTTTACAACAAAATCTACAATCCTCCTGTAACATCGCATTTGCTCGTCAATTTCAGTACTTTCTTCACTGTGATTACGCATATTACAATAGTCACTTGATCCAGTTAGGTGTCTCGTGGGCAGATTACTACAAATGAATAATTACAGAGTATATAAATATTTACTCTAAAAATAACACTTGAAAAGAGCCAGTCTCATGATGAACAGTGCTTCACAAACATTTCTCATTGAGGAGCAAGAATAATACATAATTTGGTGCTTCAACATTTATTTATTTCTCAGATTTTAGTTTGCAAACAAATGAGCTAACAGCATGGTTAAATTAAGAGACATCTGAAAATGTTCAGAGTGCATTTAAGAACAGTTGCCCAATCATTATTCAAAAAAAAATTATATTCATCATCACGGTTAGATTTTAACGTTTGTTTTTAATGGAGGGAAAGGATGTGAAATCAATCACCACTACAGCATGTGGAACGTCGCAATATAAATACTTTCAGCAAGATTTCAACTCACTTCAACCCATTTCTTGCACAGAATTACTCCTATTTTTCGTGCTTCCATGACAATTAAATGAACAACTGCTGTGGTGGTTGAAAGGGAATTAATTCTTCTCTTTAATCCGATGTGTAAAACATCCAGCAAATCAATTAGAAAGCTCGAGAATGAGGCATGAGTTACAGGTACTAATGAGCATGTAGCAACATTCAACATTTAAAATCATCTGCAACACTGAGCAACTAAATGGCATGTTGTTAAGCTGCATCAAGAAATCAAAGTTAACTTTGTCGCAGAAAAGATAAAAAGCCTAATCTGAAGTGCAATTGGAGCCTTCTCACAGTATAGGAGGTATACAAGGTAGCTGATAATGTCAATTTAACACAAATTACATAAAGATCCAGGGCTGTCTCTGAACAGATTGGTTAGAAAATATCCATACAGCAACAGCGAAGGTCTCTTGGTGGCGCAATGACAGTTTCACTACCTGTGGGCCAACAGGATTGGATTAAAATACCAGAGATAGTAAGAACTGCTGATATTGCAATCAGAAATAACACAGTGTGGAGCTGGAGGAACACAGCAGGCTAGGCAGCATCAGAGGAGCAGGAAAGTTGACGTTTCAGGTCGGGACCCTTCTTCAGAAATAGGGGAGGGGGAAGGAAGCTCTCTGAAATAAACAGAGAAAGGAGGGGAAGGTAGGTGGGATGGTGACAGACGACTGCAGGTAGGCAGTCGTGGGGATTGGTCAGTGAGGTGGGAGGAGCGGATAGGTGGGAGAGAAGATGGACAGGTTGTGCTCAGGTCAAGGCTGCGGGGATAAGAGGGAGGGTTTGTCATGGGATGAGGCCGGGCATGGGGAGACTTTGAAACTGATAAAGTCCACATTGAGACCATTGGGTTGTAAGGTAGAATATGAGGTGCTGCTCCTCCAGTTTCTGGGTGGCATCATTGTGACACTGGAGGACACCCAGGATGGACATGTTGCCCATGGAGCGGGAGGGGGGAGTTGAAATGGTTTGCAAGTGGAAGGTGTTGCTTGTTGCGAACAGAATGCAGGTGATCTATAAAAGTGGTCTCCGCTTGGTCTCACCAATGTAGAGGTGGCCAGGTCAGGAGCAGCGGATGCAGTAGACCACATTGGCGGATGTGCAGGTGAACCTCTGTCTGATGTGAAAAGTTTTTTTGGTTCCTTGGATGGAGGTGAGGGGGGAGGTGTAGGGGCAGATGTAGCACTTCCTATGATTGCAAGGAAAGGTGGTGTGGCTAGTGGAGAGTGTGGAGTGGACGAGGGAGTCGCGGAGAGCGTGGTCCCTACGGAAGGCAGATAAGGGTGAGCAGGGAAATATATCGTTAGTTGTGGGGTCAGATTGCAGGTGGCAGAAGTGGCAGAGAATGGTACATTAAATCTGGAGGTTAGTGGGGTGAGACGCGAGGACAAGGGGGATTCTGTCTTTGGTTTTGTTGCAGGGAAGGGATATGAGGGCAGAGGTGCGGGAAACACAAGAGATGCGGTCGACAGCATTAACGACCACCGAAGGGGTGACGTTGCAGTCATTGAAATAAGAGAACATCTGGGATGTTTGGAAGTGGAATGCCCCATCTTGGGAGTAAACGTGGCGGAGGTGGAGGAATTGCGAGTAGGGGATCGCATTCTTGCAGGAAGGTGGGTGAGAGGAGGTATAGTCTAGGTAGCTGTGGGACTCAGTGGGCTTGAAATAGATATTGGTTTCAAGGCAGTCACCAGAGATGGAGACAGAGAGGTCCAGGAAGGACAGAGAGGTATCAGAGATGGTCCAGGTGAACTTGAGGTTGGGGTGAAAGGTGTTAGTAAAGTTGATGAACTGTTCAAGCTCCTCATGGGAGCATGAGGCAGCGCAGATACAGTCATCGATGTAGCGGAGGAAGAGGTGGGGGATAGCGCCAGGGTAGCTGCGGAATAGGGACTATTTCCTCTGATTCAAATCCCACCTGCTTCAATGATGAACTAGTTGAACAGGTTGATTAAAAATACTTACAAGACCAGTCAGACTAGTGTGTCTCATTTTACTGTTTAGAGCTCTTCATAGCATAAGGATAGTTCCAACAGCCTCAGACATGTCTCATAATGTGCCCAGACAGGTTGACTAAAGATATCTACTAAAGATTCATGACTATTTAAGTGGGTTTTGTGGCACAGTGGTAGCGTCTCCCAGCTTCTGGGCTAGAAGGTCTGAGTTCATGTCTCACCGTGCAGGAGATGAATCAAAACAAATTTGAACAGGTTGATTCACAGTACTTACATAAAGAATGATTTACAAATAACCATAAGCCCATGAGATATGAATAGAAGTACGCCATTTGGCCCAGCAAGTTTCTCTGCAACTGAATGTGGTCGTGGCGAACCTGATAATTCTGAACTCTACTTACCTGTTTTTTCCCCATTACATTTAATTCCCTTACTGGTTAAAATTCTGTCTATCTTAGCCTTGAACATAATGATCCAGCCCTTTGTACTAAAATATTCCACAGATTCACTACTTCTCTGAGAGAAGAAATTCTTCCACATCTCTGTCGTAAATTAATAAATTAAATAATTGTAAATTAGATAATCTGAGATTATGCCCCCTGATTCTTCACTCTTCCACAAAGAGAAATAACCTTTCCACATCTCTCTTGTCAGTTCTCCTCAAGAATTTTGATTGTTTCAGTTAAGTTGCCTCTCATTCTTCTGAAATTCCTATGAGCAATGGCTCATGCTACTCAACCTCTCCTCATACTAAAATCCCTCTGTACCTGTGTTCAGCATAGTAAACCTTCTCTAGACTGTCCAATGCCAGTATATTTTTCCTTAAATAAGAGGATTGAAACTCTTCATAGTATTTCAACTGTAGTCTCACTAGTGCCTTGTGTAGTCTTAGCATGACCTCCTTACTTTTATACTCCATACCCTTCGAAATGAAGGAAAACATCCCATTTGTCTTCTCTATTATCCACTAAACTTATACACTACATTTTTTTTCATGATTTATACACAAGGACTCCCAAATCAGTTGAGAAAGGGTCAACGGACATAAAACATTAACTCTGCTTTCTTTCCACAGATGTTGCCAGACCTGCTGAGTTTTTCCAGCAATTTTTGTTTTTGTCTCAAATCCCTTGGCTCTGCAGCTTTTAATAGTCTTTATTCATTTAAATAATATTCTGCTCCTCTATTCTTTATGTCAAAGTGCATAACCACACATTTTCCTGAATTTTATTCCACTGGTCAGATTTTTATCCCTTCACTGAACCTGTCATTATCACTCTGCATGCTCCATGTCATCCTCAGCACTTGCCTTCCCACTATTTTTGATTGATCTGAAAACTGGGCTGTCGTACGTACATTCACTTTTCTCATCCAAGTGATTAACATATATTGTAAACAAGTGTGGCCCCTGCACTGATCCCCTTGGCACATCACTTAGAGCTTGCCATCCTGAAAGTGCCTCCTTTATCCCAACTCTCTGTCTTCTATCATCTGGCCAATCTTGTGCCAGAGGAGGTGGTGGAAGCAAGCACTTTGGCGACTTTAAGAGGCATCTGGATGGTTACATTAATTGGGAGGGAATAGAGGGATACAGACTGAATAAGGGCAGAAGATTTGTTTTTAATGTTTAATTAGGGCATGATGATCAGCACAGGCCTGGAGGGCCAAATGGCCTGTTCCTCTGCCTTACTTCTCTTTTGTTTTTCTTTTGTTCTATCCATGCTAATATACGAACCTCAACACTACGGTCTCTTAACTTATTAAGCCGTGAAAGAAGGAAACAAATGTTGTATGTAAATTAAAAGAAAATAATAGAACGGTTAGAATTTTCACCTATTCTGATACTTAAAATCACAATTTCGCTATTCATAGTGTTTGCATTGAAATAATACACCATGTCAAACATTCCACCCTATTTGAAGGTAACTATAAATCAAGACAATAATTACTTTAAAAGGTCACTAAGAGATATAATTAGTACAGTTCTACACAGTAAGTGCATTTGCCAAAGAATTCAAATCACATATTTCAGAATCAAAGAAATAGTTTCTCTCTGAAGTTTCATGTGTAGCTACTCACTTCTCTCAGGAGAGGAAGTACCTATAATGGTGCAAATGAAAGAACAAACACAATTTGTTTTATATTGAACTTCATCTTCTCAGGATATTCCTTACATCAAAAGCAGCCACTTTTGAAGTTCACTTATGTACGCAAATCTAGCAACCGGTCTAACAACAATGAAGATCCCTCTCCGGTCTAACAACAATGAACTTGACGAGTGACAAAAGAATTTGACTCATTACTAATGATGATGATCAATGATCAGACTTTTATATGAGTTTTATTTTCAAACTTCGTTTTTACACTTTATTTCACTATTTTTTCAATATCAAGTGATATGAATTATAGAAATAAATATTTGCATGTTGACACTGAGTCTAATTTCAATGTTTTATTATTCACAGCTCAAGCACAAACCCTCAGTCTAAGTAAATGGGTTTTATCATTACTTCCTATATTGTTTTAGTGGGAACTAGCCAGTTCAAACATACAATAAAAAAGGCCATTTGACGCACCTAATTATTCAATGGTGCAGACTGCTTCTGTCTACACCCGCTACCTTCTTTGGTCACCCCAGGAAGAAAGACAGTGTTTGAAGACCAGGATCTTAAAAATGGCACCAAGCTTGTGGTCCACAGAGCAGTAGTGATACCTGGCCTCCTATATGGCTGAGACACAAAGGAACCCCAAAAACCTTGGAGAAGTACTACCATGATGTCTCTACAAGATCCCATAAATTCATTGGCAGAAATGGAGCATCAAAGTCACTGTTCTTGCTCATATCATCCCCAGCATCAATGCATTGATCCTAATCGATCAGCTCTGCTGAGCTGGCCACATCGTCTGCATGCTTCATGCGAGATTCCCAAAACAAGCACTCTATTCGGAGCATCAACACAGCAAGCAAGCTGAATGAAGGTGAAGGAAATACTTCAGGGACACCATCAAAGCTTCCTTGAAAAAATACAACTTTGCCATCAACACCTGGAACACCCTAGATCAAAGATAAAAGGTACTGCAGATGCTGGAGAATCCGAGATAACAAGGTGTGGAGCTGGATGAACACAGCAGGCCAAGCAGCATCTTAGGAGCAGGAAAGCATGGTACTACAGTTTCATCTTGGACTATAGAAGTGAATGCACAGCTCTCAATTTAGAGGAAAGAGCAGCCTACACGTTGAGAATATATTGAAGATCAACTTCCAGAATACGTTTGGAAGACTGCCTTTCAAAAGGAGCTGAACTTCGAATTATTTTCTAACCTGGCCTAAGATGGTTTTCCTTTTGCTTCTCTTTTTTTTCAGGCAATTGTGTGATTAGGTAGGCTGAGGCATTGACTTCTTCGTAGGCAGTTCCTTGTGATCAATGATGACTTGCTTCCACAATAGAAATGAGTTCTCAGGTGACTTAAGAGTTCAGTGCACAGCTTACAGTCTCTGTCAGAGTTGAGAAGATGGTGGTTGGATGTTTAGGCGGGGGACGTGCCAGAGTTGCTAGGTGCTGCTTTCTCTTTTGATGCTTGTTTCTTTTGGCGATGTGACCCCCTAGATCAAGACTGCCTGAAGTAGAGAGAAAGCATTTATGGGAAGTGTACACCCTGAGTCACATTGCCAAAAGAAACAAGCATCAAAAGAGAAAGCAGCACATGGCAACTCTGGCACGTCCCCCGCCTAAACATCCAACCACCATCTTCTCAACTCTGACAGAGACTGTAAGCTGTGCACTGAACTCTTAAGTCACCTGAGAACTCATTTCTATTGTGGAAGCAAGTCATCCTTGATCACAAGGAACTGCCTACGAAGAAGTCAATGCCCCAGCCTACCTAATCACACAATTGCCTGAAAAAAAAAGAGAAGCAAAAGGAAAACAATCTTAGGCCAGGTTAGAAAATAATTCGAAGTTCAGCTCCTTTTGAAAGGCAGTCTTCCAAACGTATTCTGGAAGTTGATCTTCAATATATTCTCAACGTATAGGCTGCTTTTTCCTCTAAATTGAGAGCTGTGCATTCACTTCTATAGTCCAAGATGAAACTGTAGTACCATGCTCAATGGTTTAAATGTTAAACTGCAACATTGGTTTAGTATATCATTTGCTATTAGTATTTTTAGCCAATAAGTGATCCTTAATTGACATATTTAACACTGCCTCTTAAACATGCTTCCAATACCAGACACGAAATCAATGCACTACAGAAATTAGTTATTGATAAAGTTACGTCTACCTTAAAAGGTAAAATATAATTATATAGATGGACAAATGCTCACAGCCCCTCACCAACCCCCCATCAACCAATAATGCTTGTTGAGTTCTCTGAGTAAACTCTTTCAGTCAAAGGCAGTAACCTCAACTAGCTCCACAGCAAAAAAGGAATGCACATTTAATGATATTAATGGTAGGCATAATGTACTGTCAACATAAGTACTGTTTGGGTCAAAAGAAAGTTTCTGTAGAAAACCTCCTGTCAGATATACAAAATGCTTATCTTAAATATACTTTTCATTACATCATTCCTTATTTGCTTTTGGTTAAGTTTATTTGCAGTGCAATCCATACCCCAGCAATACTGTGATAAATGACCAGAGAACAGAAATAGTTCAAAACAGAATTACTGCATTATTGTTTGTAAGATTTTGAAGGTCAGGTGCAATTACAAAAAAAGTAATTATGCCTTCTTGAAATAGAGATTTTACCAATCACAGCTATTGAAATATTTTAAAAATTTCCAAGTAACTTGCAGTTGTTTAAAAAATGCAGGAAGATGAGTCATAATCCTACTCATAGAGTTGACGAATATCGTTTCGGGAAGGAAACTACCATCCTTACCTGGTCTAGCTTACATGTGACTCCAGACCCACAGCAATGCGGTTGACTCTTACCTGCCCTCTGTGCAATTAGGGATGAGCAATAAATGCCAGCTGGGCCAGCAATGCCCTCATCCTGAGAATGAATTTTAAAAAACTGAATACTTACTTAGATAAGCTTTTTATTGTTCTCTTTCTGAATTCTTTATCTTTGAATACAGACAAATCATTCTGCTGTCATTCCATGTCCACTAAGGTTTATAAATTTCATAAAGGATAATGCCATAATTTTTCTATTGATATTTTAGTATAATTTTTAAAACTTTTACTAAAAGTTGAGTCCACATGTTGATCTTGGAGCAGACATTTTGTTGTAGAAATTCCACAGATATTGTTCCACAGTTGTCAATATATTGGCTCTAATGTAGCATCATAGTTTGTCAATGAAACATGCAGTATCATGCAGCAACTTCAGATAAGTGAGAACAGTAATCCACGAGGCTAGACAGGAGTTTGGGGTAGCACTTGCTCTGTGGGTTGACAGCAATCCCAAATTCTGCCACTAGTCGTTATTGCACAGGCTAGCTCAAGACAAATCAAAGAGGTTCTGCAAGAGCATTAGGCTTTTCTTTTGCATATCTTGAGCACAGCACACTTAGAATATGCAATCATTTAAAGGCCCTTTTTTTTCCCTGTACAGAAGCTACATCCTGCTTGACTGATAGGTTTCTGGGTAAGTTAAGAAGGTAGATCCAATAGCAGATGTTGAACTTTTAGACAACGTAAATGAGGCTGCAGTTAGAATACACTTTACGGTTCTGGACACTCAATTACATAAAGGATATAAAAGCTACGTGAAAGGTGCACTGAAAATTAATAGCAATGGTGCAATGGGTGTGAAAGCCACAGAAGAGAGTCTTTTAACCCTCCTCCCACTCCCAAACTCCAGCCAAGAGGATGAAAGGGGTACTGGATGCAAGTTGTTGTGTCATTGTTTTAAGAGCCAGATATGTGATCCATATAGTTTATGAATCAGTTCCGAATTGGGCTGGAGAAGCAGCAGGTCCAGTATTCAGACAAGTTTGTATGACATACATATTCCCCAAGACGAAGACCCATTGAGATGTCTTGGGCTTTTAAAACCTCCTAGTACAATACATATTAAAATTTTCCAATAAAGCACCATCATTAAGACAATGCTTAAGACATCCCATATGTACAGCAAGAAGGCCATTAATTCATGAATCATTCAAACAATTGTCAGCACAAAATGGTATCCACAGTACTACGACCCAAGGAAGAAAACATTCCTCAAAATCAATGCATCTCAAAAGCATGAAAAGTATACATCTTGCAAGGTGGCAATTCCAGCTCTTCCAACATATCTGTTCCGTAAGCAATTCACTGTAGAAACTGATCATAAATCACTGGAAACTATTTGGCACAAACAACTAATAAGTGCATTACCCAAGATATAAAAAATTTTAGTAAAAGTATGGTTGGTGGGGAAAATGCCTGGGTACAACGTCAACATCTTCTACAAACTCTTACTGAGCAAAATTACCAAAGCAAAATGTGAATGCCGAGTTTACACTAAGCTCACAAGTGGACAGTACAGCCATTGATGTGGAAAATCTTCTCAAGGATATGTTCATGAACTTTGGTCAGTAACAATCCAATCAACTTCAGAATAAAATAGCTAATGATTCACGGCTGAAGGCACCGTGGAAAATAGTTATAGAAGGATGGCCTAAAGTAATACAAGATGTGCCAGAAACGCCCAGTAGGGATGAATTAGCCATTTCAAGGAGTGTAATTTTTAGAAAGGAAACAAGTGCTTGAAGCTCTTTGCCAGGACAGAGTCAGAGCTGCATAGAGAACATGTGAAAATAGATTGAACATGATGCTTGGCACAGGATACTACATATTGGCCTGAGATCAACAACAAGGTAGAAAATAAAACAGTGAGGGTATGCAAGATATGAGAACCACCAAACACAGCAACGCAAAGAAACTGACAAGATTTCATCAGTTCCCTTGGTCCAAAATTACAACAGATCTACTTATCATTCACAGCAACAATTCTCTCCTAGTCATAGAGTCGTAGGGATATACAGCACAGAAACGGACCCTTCGGTCCAATATGTCCATGCCAATAGATATCCTAAATAAATCTAGTCTCATTTGCCAGCATTTGGCCCGTATCCCTCTAAACTTTTCCTATTCGTGTACCCATCCAAATGGTTTTTAAACGTTGTTACTGTACCAGCCTTCACCACGTCCTCTGGCAGCTCGTTCCATACACACACCACCCTCTGCATGAAAAAGTTGCCCCTTAGGTCCCTTTTAAATCTTTACCCTTTCACCTCAAACCTATGCCCTCTAGTTTTGGACTCCCAACCCTGGGAAAAGACCTTATCTATTTACCCTATCCATGTTCCCATGATTTAATAAACCTCTTTAAAAGGTCCCCTCAGCCTCCAACGAACTGCACGCAGTATTCCAACAGTGGCCTAACCAATGTCCTGTACAGCTGCAACATGATCTCCCAACTCTTATGCTCAATGCACTGGCCAATAAAAGCAAGACTACTTTTTCAAATTTCCAGTTGTCAGACAGTTAAATGAAGTTTCAGGTTAATGAGTACAATATTCAGTCTATTCAGTACATCTGAAGTGATAATATCTGACAATGATCTTTTGGGCACGTATGTCAAAAGGGACACAAACCATATGACACTTCACTGTATTATCTTAGATCTAACAGCCTCGCCAAACAATTGGTTCATACAATTAAAGCGATTATCGTGTAGAGTGGGCAACAAAAAAAGAAGTTTAAATTGGTCTGTTGTACCTAAAAACCATACCTCTAGATATACGCTTACTGTCAAAAGAGATCATGTTTGGAAAGCAAGTTTAGACAACTTTGTCAAGCCATCATCTGTCTGAGTTCTCAGAAACGCAGGAGAAAGTACAAGAGAAAAGGGAGAATAGAGACGGCCTATGGCTGTTATGTAAATGCCGAACTGCCTAACCTGTGAATAGCATAGAAAATCACAGTTGTACACCTTAATCAAGGACCTGGTGAGATATCCAAAGTTTGCAGTGAGTCTAGACACTATGAAGTCACAACACCTCATGCAGTAACATTGAGGAGAAACAGAAATCAACTCAGAGAACTGTTCAAACTTGCAACTGTGCAGAGAACACACAAAAAGATACTTTCAACAATGAATGTATGAAAAACATCAGAAAGCAACCAATTCTAAAAAAGTAACAGACCAACATGCATCAATCTGAGAACAACCAAGCCTGGAATCTAGATGTGTGAACAATTATATCAAACCATCTATATATTACGCAGACTCTTAGACACAAACTTTTAAATTTTACTTTTTGGTATGAGTCAACAGCTTTGCAACTACCCAATGTATATGTATATTCACTCTTAGCGTTACAGAGTCATAAAGTAATACAACATGGAAATAGGCCCTTTGGACCAAACCGGCCTATACTGACCATGTTGCCCACTCAGCTAGCTCTGAACTGCCTGCATTTGGTCCATAACCCTCTAAACCCTTCCCATCCATGTACCTACCCAAATGTTTTTTAAATGTTGCTATTGTACCTGCCTCAACCTCTTTCTCCAGCAGCCCATTCCAAATATGCACCACTCTCTGCATGAAGAAGTTGCCCCTCAGGTCCTTCTTAAATCTTTCCCCTCGCACCTCAAACCTAGGCTCTCTAGTTTCAATTCCAAATCCCTGGGAAAAACACAATATGCATTCATCCTACCTATGCCCCTCATGATTTTATACGCCTCAATAAAGGTCACCCCTCATTCTCCTACATTCCAAAAAATAACATCCTATCTTGGCCAAACTCTCCCTATAACCCTGGCCTACTCGTCCTGGCAACTTCCTCATAAATCTTCTTTGCACACTTTCCAGTTTAACTATGTCTTTCCTATAACAGGGACACAATACTCCAAGTGCAGCCTCACCAACAACTTATACAACTGAAACATAGCGTCCCAACTTCTGTACTCAATGCCTCGACCAATAAAAGCCAGCATGTTAAATGCCTTCTTCACCACCCTGTCTACCTGTGATGCCGCTTTCAACGAACTGTGTACTTGCAATCCTAGGTCCCTCTGTTCCACAACACTCCTCAGGACCTTACCATTTACTGTACAAGTCCTACCTTGGTTTGACTTTCCAAAGTGCAACACTTCACACTTGTATTGAACTGTATTTGCCAATCCTCAGCCGACACTTCCCTCTGATCAAGATCCCTCTGTAATTTTCGAAAACCTTCCTCACCATCAACAATACCTCCTAATTTTGTATCATCCGCAAACTTACTAATCATGCCTTGTACATTCACACCCAGATCATTTATGTAAATAACAAATAACAAAGGTCCCAGCACAGATCCCCTGTGGCAAATCACGAGTCACAGGCCTCCAGTCTGAGAAACAACCTTCAAACATCACCTTCTGCTTCCTACCATCAAGCCAATTTTGAATCCGATTAGCTAGCTCTCCCTGAATCCCACGCGACCTTCATGACCAGCCTGCCGTGCGGGACCTTGTCAAAGGCCTTACTAAAGTCCATACAGACAACATCCACTGTCCAACCCTCATCTATCCTCTTGTTACCTCTTTGAAAAACTCTAAAAGATCTGTCAGACATGACTTCCCACACACAAATCTATGCTGACTATCCCTAATCAGACCTTGACTATCTAAATGCAATTTTATCTGGAAAATAAAAGGATGTTTTGTTACTGATTTAAGACCAGTCACTTTAACTAGTGTTGAAGAAACTTCTGGAAACAATTAATCACAATAGAATTAATAGTCACATGGAAAATATGGATTGATTCAGAACAGTCAGCATGGATTTTTTAAGGGAAAATGGAGTATAGCTAACTTGCTGGAGTTTTTTAAAAGAGGTAACACAGAGAGAGTTGACAAGGGGAAGGCTGTTGATATGGTGTAAATAGACTTCCAAAAAAATGTTCAATACAGTGCCACATTTCATTCATGATAAAAGTGATTGGTCACTGAATAAAAGGACAGTAGTAACGTGGATTCAAAATTGACCCAATCATCAGTTTAGGGATCCTTACTTTTTCGGATTATATGAATAAGCAAGGTCTTGGTGTGCAAAGGACACTTGTAAAGTTTGCCACATTCACAAAACGTGAGAGAATTGTAAACTATGAGGAAGACAGTGCAGAGTTTCGGAAGGACACTGGCACACTGATGGAGTGGCAGACAAAATTCAATGCAAAGAACTGTGGAGTGCTATATTTTGATACAAAGAACATGAAGAACCAAGGTGTACTGGAGTAGAGGCCTGCGTGCATATGCGTACAACCATTACAGTTCAAGACTGGGAGGTTATGTCGAACTTATAGGCTCCTCAGCTTAGATGTCACTTGGAGTTCTGTGCACAGTCTGGATGCCATGCAACAGGAACGACGTGAATGCATTAGAGAGACAGTTCAGAGGACATTTACAATAATAGTTTTGTAAATGGATCTAGAGTATACAGTTTTAAAGTGTTTGACAAAAAAAGCAAATGTGAAATGAAAAAAAAACATTTTCACACAGTGAGCATTTAGGGTACGGAATGCACTGCCTGGAAAAGTGACAGAGGCAGATTCAACAGAAGAGGGCATCTGTAGGGTCTTTGGATGATTTTTTAAAATATGAACAATGCGCAGAGCTACTGGGAACAGGCAAGTTTGACATAAAGCTAAAATGCTCAGGGACCCAATACAGGCATGACAGAATGAATTGTCTCCTCTGCCCCCAACAATATTGTTATTATGAATATACTAATGAGTCAAGGACTAGGAAGACATGTCCAGCAACCATAAGGAGACCAAGCAGCAATACAGAAGAGTTGATTTGCTCTATAGCTTTGACTTTTACGTAAGAGACAAAAAAAACTGCAGATGCTAGAATCCAGGTAGTCAAACAGGATGCTGGAAGAACACAGCAAGCCAGGCAGCATCTGGAGAAAAGAGAAGTCAACGTTTCGGGTACTACCCTTCTTCAGGACTGCTCTTTCCTCCAGATGCTGCCTGGCTTGGTATGTTCCTCCAGCCTCCTGATTGTCTTTAATGTAATCTTGGTTGGGACTTTCAGATAAATTACACCTACACTATTTACCAATCCATTGTGAGAGATTCTATGTTAGGGTAAACAATACAAGACTATGGTAAGTATTCAGGTACAGAAAAATTAGACGCTAGAGACCGTTTGTTTTCATTACAGTATTTTGTTGGCAAAACATTATGAAAACAAAATAATTGGGAATAATTTGATAAAAGTTATTTTTTCCTACACTTAAATGGTGATTGGAATTTTCCAGCATAAAATTATTTAAGCAGTTATTTTGAAAAGGGGAGACAGCATTGCTTGAAAACAAAAGCCATATTAAAAGTCTGGAGAAAGCAAAGAGAGAGGAAAGTGATTAAGTAGGTTATAGGGTTGATTCTGCAATATTCCACAAATCTCTCCTGTATCTGCTAAAAGGTACATACATAAGGACCCAATGATTATATCACCTGCAGTAAACTGATGGCGGGGTTTGGCATATGTTCATGCTACACTATCTAATTTAGCAGTTATACTAAATTACCTACGTTAGGCCATTAACAAGGAAACAGTGTGCAGACTGGCACATTCCAAGGTCCAGGACTATGTGCTAAGGGAGGTACTAAAGTTTGGTGCAGCTGCTGCCAAGGCACAGTGGGGAAAGCACACTGAGGTCTTCCTGCTGAAGGTAAATGGTGGCCTGAGATAACAAGCATGGGGCTGGATGAACACAGCAGGTCAAGCAGCATCACAGGAGCAGGAAAACTTGACGTTTCGGGCCTAAACCCTTCATCAGAAATGGGGGAGGGGAAGAGGGTTCTGAAATAAATAGGGAGAGAGGGGGAGGTGGATAGAGGATGGATACAGGAGAGGATAGGTGGAGAGGAGGCAGACAAGTCAAAGAGGCGGGGATGGAGCCAGTAAAGGTGAGTGTAGGTGGGGAGGTAGGGAGGAGATAGGTCAGTCCAGGGAGGATGGACAGGTCAAGGGGGCGGGATGATGTTAGTAGATAGGAGATGGGGGTGTGGCTTCAGGTGAGAGGAAAAACAGGTTAGGGAGGTGGAGATGAGCTGGGCTGGTTTTGGGATGCGGTTGGGGGAGGGGAGATTTTGAAGCTTGTGAAATCCACATTGATGCCATTGGGCTGCAGGGTTCCCAGGCTGAATATGATTTGCTGTTCCTGCAGCCTTCGGGTGGCATCACTGTGGCATTGCAGGAGGCCCAGGATGGACATGTCATCTGAGGAATGGGAGGGGGAGTTGAAATGGTTCGCAAC